>CM033793.1:24343093-25028093 GCA_019656835.1 Rhododendron ovatum | reverse complement strand
ACGATGAGTCCAAGGTAATTTTAAGGGGATTTGTCTTGTGGATAATCCCATGAGGTGCTTCTCTTCAATTGGGTGAGTCTAAAAATTCAAGAAATAATTGTAATCTTATAGGAGGTGAGACGTATATTGAGTGGAAACATGGGGGAAGATTTATTCACTGGCCTATCAATTGAGAACTACCACCCATCAACATTTTTGTCCATGGATACGATTGCCACCTCCCACGAGGAATCAGAGCGAGACATGAATCGCGAGGTTATCCTTTCCTCCCGCCCTCCCGATATCAATCTCCCTTTGTCATCGGATCGTAGCTCCCCGCCATCGTCCTGGCATCACCATGACGCATTTGATATGTTAGAGGTTGGTCTAGGACATCACATGAACGACCCTGATACTCTCATGTATATGTCCAAGACGGAACGAAAATGTGTGAAGCGGTTAGATAGCGTGTGGGGTGCTTGGTTTTTCTTTAGTTTCTACTTCAAGCCCGTTTTGAAGGAGAAAACAAAGAGTAATGGAGCCCGGGAGAGTAATGGAGTTTCTGGGTCTGATAAGTCGGATCTCCACCTTGATGTCTTTCTCGTTCAGCATGACATGGAGAACATGTACATGTGGGTTTTCAAGGAGAAGCCTGAGAATGCATTGGGTAAGATGCAGTTGAGGAGTTACATGAATGGGCATTCGCGACAGGGCGAGCGCCCGTTTCCATTTAGTGTGGACAAGGGTTTTGTTCGATCTCATAGAATGCAACGGAAACATTATAGGGGACTTTCGAATCCTCAGTGTGTTCATGGGATTGAGCTTGTTCCATCACCCAATCTCATGGGTCTTGATGAGGAAGAGCAGAGGAAGTGGGTGGAACTTACGGGCAGGGATTTGAATTTCTCTCTCCCACCGGAAGCAAGGGACTATAGTTCGTGGAGGAACCTTTCCAACACTGATTTTGAGCTTGAGAAAGAGAGACCACTTCCTACATTGAAGAGTAATCCACACCCCCAGCCCAAGAAATTGCTAAACGGGTCTGGATTAAACTTGTCAACTCAGCCATCAAACCATGTGAATGGTAATGGAATAGACATATTACCAGTTTATAACAAGAGGAGGAAGGAGATGTTTCCACATGGTACTGATGATGATTACCGTTTGACCATAAATCCGCATTCCGATCGGCATCAAGATATAGATATCCACGCAATTGAGCCGTCGTGGATGAACGAGTTTAGTGGAGTAATGAGGAATGTGAATGGGCCTGTTATGGCTGCTAAAACTATCTATGAGGATGAAGAAGGGTATTTGATCATCATCACCTTGCCCTTTGCGGACCCCGAAAGCGTGAAAGTTCACTGGTGGAACAATCTCACTCATGGTGTTGTGAAAATATCTTCGGCGAGTACAGCTTGCATGCCTTTTGTCCACAGGAATGATAGAACATTCAAACTCACTGATCCATCTCCTGAACACTGTCCTCCGGGGGAATTCAAAAGGGAAATTCCTCTTGCCACTCGAATTCCAGATGATGCCAAGCTAGAAGCGTACTTTGACAAAAGTGGAACGGTGCTTGAGATTTTAGTGCCAAAACACCGGGTGGGACCTGAGGAACACGAGGTTCCTGTTTGCCTTCGCCCTCCCAATGATTTTTTGTTGTCTTGATTGAGGCATTTGGTGGGAGAAATGTAAGGATATTTATTGTTGTCCAATTCTTTTTACTTACTATATCCCAAAAAATAAAACTCGGAAAACAAAGTTTTATCCTCGCTAATTTAGGTAGTCCTTTTCAGTTTCTGAATCATAACTTATTGTTATGGTTTTGTTTTTTGGCTTATTGGATAGAGTAGTCTGGGATTGTACCTGAGCTTAGAAGTTTTAGTGCAAAGGTCAATGGTAAGGATCGCGTTACTTTGTTGCTAATCTTATACTATTTGCCAGTTTCTGGAAACAGCTTGATACCAAATTATCTTCTGGTGTTCCAGGTTTCTGGAAACATACAGTGCATCACTTCTGATGAATGTTGCTTTGGCCTTCATATTTTGTGATGCATGAGGGGAATTATGTAATAGATAGTAGTGGGTTTGTATATAAGTTTGGTACTGCTGCTGGAATTGGAGAATTTGTTGACAATTGATTCTGTTAATTTATTTTCTCTTACGATGACAGTTTTGGAGTTTCGAATGTTAATTTATACTAGTTGACAATTTGATTCTGTTAATTTATTTTCTCTTATTATGACAGTTGAGGATTTTCAAATGTTAATTTATACTGTCTGACATTAGCAGCATAAAGAGTATGGATGTCTGGTGTACCGCACTGCTGGTATGAGTTCTTTGCTCATGAATACATGATATCTATGCATAGAAGGCGGCACCCCCTAGTAGAGGTGTGGAGTTCTACCTTCTACGCTTTCGTGATGGACACATTCAGGTGAGCCAAAGATTGCTCCTTCTAAGCTAGGTTGGTAGACTCCCTCTTCCATAAGAGGAAGAGCTTTCCCCCGCTCCTAAGGAAGTGGGTAGGCTGACTCCTACTTACCCAGCTTAGACAAAGACATCACAAGGAATGCAAGGACAGCAGAAGCAAGAAAAAAGAGGAGCTTATAAGGGCCTAGTCAACCTCAATGGTCAGTGACAGGCTCCTCCTACCCTTTTGTTGGGTTAGTGTCATTCCGCAGAATTCGAGCCCCCAGGATGATAAATGTAAGTGCCTCCTCGTACCTTGCTGAAAGGTATGACCCTGCACCCAATCCGAACTTCCCCGCTCTAATGCTGAATTATGTGCTCATGAATATATGATATCTATGCATATTATCTGCTCATGCTTCCTATATTTTGTTTGAATTCCTTACTCGTCAACCACCACCTAAGCCCAAATAGTTCAGGTACAGTAATCTTACTTCACTCTCTTTTTTCTTCTGATTTGAGTTGGCTTACAAGCATGAATGATGTGCACCTAAGAGAGTATATATCTTGACAAAAAATTTGGATGTACAACCTGTAAGGATCACATGATGCAACAATTGGTTGAAGGATTATATAGTATCTGTTTTGCAGGTCCAAAAAAAAAAAAATTACACACACACACGTTTCTTTTCTAACAGTTGATTTCTAGTGACTACTTCCTAGAATTATACCTAAAACCAAAATCGTAAAACTGGTGGTTTTCATTTAATCTAAACCATAACTGAAACCACGGTTACCAGTTTCGTTTGGTTTGTCACCGAAACCGGTGATCAACATTGTTAATAGAGTTTTTTTCTCGTCGATCATAAAACTTCATTAATATCAGATACCCATTAGTACAAAATTAGCACCCTTGTTTGAGGGTGGTTGTGGTTAAAAAAAGAAAAAAGAGAGAGCAAGAGCCTCTTTAACGATAGTTCTATAAACCTTGGAAATAGACACATAATTTATTATGAAACAACCTAATATCTTGAAGCACAGACTCCATCTAATTCTCAGGCGAAATATCTCGAATCAAAGACTCCATCTAATTCTTGGTCGAAAATTTTCCACACGGGCTTTGAACCAAAGAAAAAAAAAATCCGCCAAAATGGACACCACAATAAGTGTATTTAGGTGTACATTGTATACATAAGTGTATTTATGTAATTATATTTCGGTTCGGTTAGATTTATGGTACAGTTTGGTTTTCGGTGTGGTTATCCGAACTGACTGGGTTTTCTATATAAAAAAAACGAAAATCAAAATCACAGTTCTAAACCGCATCAATCGGTTCGGTACAGTTTGGGTAACCCTCGGTTCGAGTGAGATTGTCATCCCTAACTCTTTTAAGAGTGTAGAGTAATTGATTACTTATTGCTAATTTGCTCGTAGCAATCCCATTAAAGAACCATCACAGACTTCTTTGAGAAAAGAAGATTAAAGTAATCCCGAAACTCTTACAAGCAAACACAAATGAGGATTAGCACCTTCGCACAAACACTTTCACCATCTAGTTTCAGGCAATGACGTAGTACAGATGCGGAAATTGTTTTGCATGAAGCAAAACCAAAAATCCAAAACCAAAAAAATACAGAAAGTAAATACCCAAGTACATTACTACATAATAGTTTGCAGAGGACAACTGAAATCCTCAAAACTGTGGAACAGAACATCATAATCAACTTAATCTAGCACCGCTTCCACCACCAAAAGAAGGACCATCCTCGTCCATTCCTCCACCCATAGCACCACCAGCACCCTAGTATGTCTTAACAATTACTCCTACAGAGTTGCAAATTCTCTCCAATTCCTTCATCTTATACTCAAACTTCTCCGTATCCGCGTGCTCGTTCCCATCCAACCACTGAATAACCTGCTTAAATGCAGCTTCAATCTTCTCCTCGTCAGGTGAAGAAATCTACGCGCCATTCTTCTCATCCCTAACAGTGTTCCTCATTTTATAAGCGTAATTCTCTAACCTATTCTTTGCATCCACTTTCTTCTTGTACTCCTTGTCTTCCAACTTGTACTTCTCAGCTTCATGCACCATTTTCTTAATCTCCTCCTCTGACAACCTACCCCTTGTGATCGTAATTTTCTTCTTCTGTCCGGTAGTTTTGTCCTCTGCAGAAGCATTCAGAATACCATTCTCATCGATATCAAAACAGATATTGATTTTCGGGACACCCCTAGGAGACGGAGGAATTCCATCAAATGTGAATTCGCGGTTCGAATTCTTTCCCCCTCATAGACTTCGACCCCCATACTGGTTTGATTATCAATGACGGTAATGAAAACGTTCTCTTTCTTCGTTGGAATGGTGGTGTTTTTTGGAATCAAAACACTCATAACCCCACCATTAGTATCTGTACCAAGGGAAAGTGGAGTGACATCCAACAGCAGTTCTAAATTCTGAAACTTCTCATTCCGCTCGCCACTCAAAATCGCAGCATGAACCGCGGCACCATAAGCCACAGCCTCATCAGGGTTAATATTTTTGCAAAGCGCCTTCCCATTGAAGAAATCCTGAACCAATTGTCGGACCTTGGGAATCCTAGTAGACCCTCCAACAAGCACAATGTCGTCAACACTTATCTTGTCCATTTTGGCATCCCTCAAACACTCCTCCACTGGCTCCATACACTTTCTAAACAAATCGATGTTCAGCTCCTCGAACCTGGCCCGAGTAATTGTCGCGCAAAAATCTATCCCCTCGTCTAACGCAGCGATCTCGATCGTAGTTTCAGCTGTCGACGAAAGAGTCCTCTTGGCTCTTTCACAAAAGGTCCTCAACCTCCTTAAAGCTCTTGGGTTCCCACTAATATCCTTCTTGTGCTTTATCTTGAATCGCTCAACAAAATGGTTCACCATTCTGTTATCAAAGTCTTCACCCCCCAAATGTGTATCCCCACCCGTAGCTTTAACCTCGATTTTACCCTCTTCGATGGTTAGTAGAGAGATGTCGAATGTTCCACCCCCGAGATCGAATACAAGCACGTTTTTTTTACTGGTGCCACTGGGTTTGTTGTCGAGACCATAAGCGATGGCGGCTGCAGTGGGCTCGTTGATTATCCGCATGACGTTGAGACCAGCGATGACTCCAGCATCTTTGGTGGCTTGTCTCTGAGAATCATTGAAGTAGGCGGGAACGGTGATGACGGCATTTTTTACTGTGGTGCCAAGGTAATCCTCGGCGATTTCTTTCATTTTTACAAGGACCATTGAGGAGATTTCTTCGGCGGAGAATTGTTTCTCTTCATGCTTGTATGTTACTCCTATAATGGGTTTCTCGTCTTGACTGGGTGTGACCTTGAATGGCCATAGTTTTATGTCGCTCTGAACTGTTGCGTCACTGTAAATTCTTCCGATTAGACGCTTAGCATCTGGAAAAACCAAAATTTCAACAACTAATGAGATAGTAGAGATTTGTGTTAAAGATCTAAAAGGATGCAACAACGTAGAAAATGGACACAAATTACCATGAAATTATGTTGTATGAATTTATGCCGCCAGTTTAGATACTGTTTCAGAAGGGAATAGGTGTGAGTTTTGAACCTCTAAAATTTACTTCAGATTAGGGGCTCTTAATTTAATTCGGTGTTATAATAGGTCAAAATTAGATCTGGGTTGGGTTGAATAGTATTATAGGAGGATACTGTTGGATTTACTACAAAAATCTTTAATCGGTGTAAAGAGAAATTGGGGCTATGGAGATATTTGATGGGTTCAAATAGAATCACTCATAAAAAAATTGCACCAACGGGTAAAAAAATCATATAAGAAGACACTAAAGACGAAAAAAATAGTATTTCCAACTTTTTTGTGTTTAGATAATTATTTTTGCTTTTGATTGGAAATTTTTTACATTTTAGACGTCAAATCGAATTGTTTTGCTAAGTCCATGCAACCCCCACATTTTTGGGACAAGTCGGTTACCTTGCCTGGTTAGATTTAGCTTGATATATATTGTTGGGCACATTTCCTAATAGCTCAAGCCTTTTAGGACAGTTGACTCCGTTTGCAATATGTCTCTCCCATTTGCATTTATTCGCAATATGTATCAATATTTTCATCTCCATGTGCAAGACCAAGTTGCACGTGAGAGAGAGTGTTAGATTTAGCTTAATATACATTATTGGGCTCATTTCCTAAAAGCTTAAGCTTTTGGGATGACTGACAACTTAACATGCCTTACATTGGAGTTATAAAAGCTATTCAACAGCTTTTAAGGACTATATGGTCAAATTACAAGTAATTTGAAGGAAAATTTATTGCCAATAGAGAAAATATACTCCCTCCGTCCCTAAATAAGTGTTCGACATGCAAATCTAGGCTTTCAAAAAAATGCATTTGTTTCGTTAAAAAAATCAATTTTTTTCTCAAATCATTAGATAGCAATGAGTTCTATTAGATAGTGAAAAAAAATTACTGTAAATTTTTTAATGAAAAATATGCATTTTTGGTAAGGCCTAGTTTGCGTGCCGAACACTTATTTAGAGACGGAGGGAGTATCACTTGGTTAGATTTACTTTGCTCTATAGTTCAAGGGGTGTAAATTTGTAAAAACAAAGCTCAAAGGGTGCATCTGAAACTCGCTCAAAGTACAAGCGGGTCAAGCTAAAATTTGCCCAAAAGAAAAATTTTAACCAAGTGATTCAAGTGAATGGCCAATTCAAATCGGTCAAACTTCAGACTAAAAATTCTAACCAGGTTTTTACGTGCAAGACAATATTCAATTTGCGATATTGGTATTACACATGAAAGATGCAGTGAGCAATTAATGATGATCAAATTCTAAAGAGATTGGCTAAATTGAGATATAAGAAAGGACTAATAAAGTAACTTTGCTAATTGAGGGGAAAACGAAATAAATGAATTGTCTCCTCATAGCACATATGTATCAGCTACTACTCAAACTAACTCAGAATGAGAAAACTAACCACGACATCTGCGTAACTATCAAGACATTAGTAGCTCGGTAAAGACCTTAATCTATATAATAAAATAGAGCTGCTTTTGAATTCAATAGATAACCAACACTCAAGATTTATCACTCTTCCTACATAAATCCTCACCCTTCATTCTACATTCCTTATAAATTTTACTCCTACAAGTTTCCTTGATATGGGAGAAAACGAGATCAGAGGAATAAGAAAAAGCAGAATTAAAGGAATGAAAATTTGAAGCTATATCTAAAAGAACCTATCCCGTGCAAAACCATTTTGGTAAAAATCGGAATTAGAGAAATAAGTGTATGGAAAGAAATGTAAATTGCACAAGAGATTTTAAAACCCTTAAAAATTAGTCTTAGATTTATATATCTGCCTCGCAATTTCTTTCACTATTTATGGAATGACTAGCGAATGCCTATACCTGAAGGCACACAGGTTCAAGCCGTGACCTGCATTATTTTTGTCTTAATTGACATGAATTAACAATTCCTACTCTACGAATGAATTTAACTCCATCAAAGTTCATTTTTAAGCTATATGCAAATAAAAATAAACTTTTCATGAAATCTAACTACATGAAAAGTAGAGTAGGAAATTTAAAATTGTTCTTTCCTAATCTTATTCTAATTCCTTATTTCTCAATTTTAGAAGAGAAATCAAAGGTAAATAGAAAGTAAACAATATATGGCTCATAATATACAACGTTTGCAACAATACCATATATACGTAGTTTGAATTTTTCTGCTGAGATTGGTTCCCTATAATTCCGGGAAATAATGTTACCACATTTACCAAATTTTCGGAACTAAAGGAAACCTCTCATTTGTTGAAAACATGTTGTGTCATGTTTTCTGGCACAGGCACAATCGCTATAATTAAATCTCAGCTCAAATTTTATTTTTCCTCTGTAGGTTTTCCGATTTTAAATTCTTTTGAGTTTTAGATTTTATTTTTTCAGGATTTATGTCCATTTCATTGATTCTCTATATTCTTTTCCCTTTGTGGTTATGTGTGATCCTAATTTCCATGTTGTGGTTCATGCATATCTAACTTTCGGTGAATTATACAAATTCTTATTTGTTGGGTTGCATTTGATGTGATACTCTTCTTTTAAGGAGCAGGCTTAGTTTGGTTTGGCGCAGGCAATGCGTAAGATTAAGTTGTGTAGTTAGATTTCATGAAAAGTTTATTTTTATTTGCATATAGCTTAAAAATGAACTTTGATGGAGTTAAATTTCATTCGTAGAGTAGGAATTGTTAATTGATCATGTCAATTAAGACAAAATTACGCAGGTCATGGCTTGAATCTGAAGGCACGGGCATTCGCTAGTACTTCTACAATTTTGAAAATCAAGCAATTGGATAACTCTTTAGTAAAAGCAAGGTGGAGCCAGAATTAACCCAAAGAAGGTTCAAATAAGACGACACTAAAGATAAAAAAAGACAAATATTTCAAACTTTTTCATCTTCGATGAACATTTATTTTTCTTTCAATTATAGTTTTATTACTTTTTAGACTTCTCTTGTTGAGATGAATGAATAATCTAAAATATTTAACTTGAATCTTACAAAAAAATCAGAATAGACGAACAAAAGTCCCAAAACAAAAAGGTAGGCCAAATTATCTATTATGTAACATGCATAGTTAAGATGTAGCGGGCTTTAAAGCACGTGAAGGCACTGTTTGACACAGATTAACGAAGAAATAACACCACCATACAATAGAAGGCATTATAAGAAATTAACTTTTCGGAGACAATTTTAAGGACAGTTATTTTGGACTCCAAAAGTGTCTTTAGTATCCAAAAATATTACACTCTCTTTTCAACCAAAATGTGATTTAGTATCAAAAGCCCTAGACGATCGTCTCAAAGATATCTTACTCTCCACTTGATCTTTCGATAACCTCTCTCCTTGATCTGATACAAATACGTTCCCAAAACATCTTTTTAATGTTCTACTAATGTAATTAATGCATGTTCTCGAAAGCCCTAACCTCGGATGATGATTTGATCTTCCTTTGTTTGTTTGCTGAAAGAACTCGCGAAATGCAGTTCTGTCTCTAGAAGACCACTTCCGGAGACGATCACAAAATTTTGTTGCAAAAAGCCTCTTTTTATCTTTTTCGGATGGCACTTTCTACATGACTGACTGCCTTGACGGTGGAATGTGGTCTCCAAATGTATTTAGCCACCAAATTTTTAACAAATAATCGTGGTCCCCAAAAGTGTTAACCATTGTAGTGAGGCATGAAGCGTGCAATAGAAGCAACAAAAGACTATGCATTAATTTAATTGGATAAAAATAGCTGGAATATTTAGAGCATACCGAAAACAGTGTTGGTAGGATTCACAGCGACTTGATTCTTCGCAGCGTCGCCGAGCAAACGCTGCGTATCTGTGAATGCAACATAAGATGGTGTCGTCCTGTTTCCTTGATCATTTGCTATAATCTCAATACGATCGTGTTGCCAAACCCCCACGCATGAGTAAGTCGTTCCGAGATCAATCCCGATCGCCGGCCCTCCTCCATTTCCAGCCATTTTTACCTCGGTAAACTAACAGAGAAAACAAACACTAGAATGTGACCGAGAATATATAATTGCACCTGAGCTTTATCGAAAGGGTATAGTACGACTTTTTAAAGGAAGCTTACATAACCTGGAATAGGACGACTTTTTAAAGGAAGATATTATTTCGAGAATGTTTGAATCGCGGGCTTCGTAGCCAATTGATGGAAATATTTTTGACGGTGAGAGATGGTTTCTGAGATTACTGAGTGTCTAATTCAAGCCATTTGATGTCTCTAATCATTGATATACGAGAATGGGGAACAGAGTATATCAGTATACATCTATTCTTTCTCTTCTCTATCTTAAAGTAGTGCATGACCTGTGCATAAAGGCACTCCAAACAAAAACAAACTGTAAAATCAACCAATTAGGCTAACATAATTGAACAAAAAAGTATTTGAATTATTTTTTGTCAATTTTACTATCTTATGCAAGAAGGAGATACAGAGAGAACAGATAGAGAAGTAACTTATCCCCAAACAAGTACAAGGGTACGAGTGTTAATCAGCATTTTCCATTAATGGAACTATTGACTGTTCACGGTCCGTATCGGATCGGATTCGTATGAATCCAATCTTAATCCGTATCTCACGGTTCTTAGAAAATGCAATCCAATCCTAAACCAAAAATCTCATGGTTCGGTTCGGATTCCGAACCGCGACCGTGAATCACTGTTCGGTACCGATTTTATCTACGGATTTCCTTCCCAAAAAATAAAATGATGCTACTACCATGATCATATTCCAAAAAAAAAAAAATGCAAATACTAATTTCCATAAACATTGTCCAAATTGTAAAGGCATTAAGGCAATAAACATGGTAAAGGCAGCAACCAAATAAAACTAAGCATTGTCCAAAATACACAAATTTTGGTCAAGCATGATCTACTTATTACATCCCATGAAAACCAAACAAAAAATAGCAAATTAGTTTCTCAAAACAAACAAGCAAATTAGTAAATTTATAATTATTTATATATATTACACACACATATCTATATTTTTATTTTTTTAAATATCTCACGGTCCGGTTCGGTTAATCCACAGTTTTGAAATGAAAATCCAATCCTAATCCGTATCTCACGGTTTTTTAATTTTCAAATCCGTGTACGGACCATTAATCCACGGACAAAATCCAAAAAGCACGGATCGAATCGGTCCGGACCGGTTTCACAATTTTTCTTGAACACCCCTAGGAATTAGAGTTATACTTTACTCCAAAACCATAGGGAGACGAATTGATCATTAGTAAAACTCAGGGAGGTCATATGCCAAATGGTAAAATCATAGAAAGATAATCCATACTTTGCCCTTTAAGAATAATAATGGAGCATCAATCATTCATCTTTGGGTTGGGCCAATATACTTATTTCATGTATGAGCCATCATGACTTCTATTCGATAAAAACTGCAAGGAGTTAAAATAATAGCATCGATAAAGTTCTGAAAATACAACTAATCCCTATTATATGCTTCATTGAAGATAAGAAAATGAATACAAAGCAGACAAAACAATTGAAAGAAAGCCTACACACACACACAAAATCCCTATATGCAAGTTTTTATTATCCAGTAATTTTCTTAGAAACAAAGGGCAAATTCATGTCTTTCTTATAGTTATACTCAAAATCACTGTCGATGAAAATCGCTGTCGATGATACACAAATTGGCCCTCTCTGATACATAAACAGTTACTCTATGAAAAACTTGAAGGTTGCTTCTAAAGCCTTTCATTCGCAGTTTTCAAACAATGTTCAACGATTAATTGCAATTTTCTAAGATTGCAAATACCCAGATAAAGTTTCAGTAAATCGGTGGATTATGCACACCCCTGACCCATTAATTCACTACCATGTGGCCGCCGAGCCGCTGTGACCGCAATCTAATTCGACATTTTATTGACCAATGTGAAGGTATTTTAGGGTATAAAACTCTAAGTGAAGACAATCCAATCAAAATAGAACCTTAATTCCACAAAAAGCAGGGTACATCATATGGAAAACAGGGTTGTACTGGTAAATTAAGAACTAAAAGAGTTGAGTCCGCCCACTTCCATGATAATACCACTAAACTGGATTGTTAACTATTCAAAATAGGACGACAAGAAATTCTCCAACTATTTAACAGATGGTTCAAATTTTGCTATAGTTTGATATCGTCTTCCACATGGGGCACTAAGTTAAAAAAAAAAAAAATGCTGTATCATTTAATTACTTTAAAGGCCACCCAAACAAAAACACTTCCCCAAAGTTTGGGTTCCTCTCTACAGGGGCGGCAGAGAGAGAGAGAGACTTTTGATAGTCACTCTCAATTATTTGGGAACAGATAAGTTTGTGCTCCTCTAATGCTTGCAGTACAGAAACATAAATCACATTTTAACATAACCCCTAAGTTTGAAATGAACCCAGCCATTAAAACCCATAAACTCAGATTTCGGTGATAACGGCGGCGATCGGCGTTGGATGGCGATAGGAAGCAACGGTGGTTAAGATATAGAGAGAGGTAACACGATTAGAAAGTTGCAAGCAAACCAACAATTAACACAACTTGTGTTTGAATTAATTATTATATGAGTATCATTTTTGTAGAGGAAGATATGGACTTATGGGACTTACCTTGGCGAAGAAGAAGCGGTGGTGATCGGAGAGACACACACAGAGAGGAGAGAGAGAGAGAGAGAGAGAGAGAGAGAGAGTTTTACTAGTACAGACTACAGAGGATATATTTATGTGGGACAGTGGGAGGGGCTCGTGGGCCGAGAGAAGTACTACCACAAGTCTACAATGGGTATGGATGGTTTTGCTTAAGGAGCAAGTAAAAAGGATTTTTTTTTTATATTTATTAATTTTGTATCAAATTTTTTTGATTTATTAATTTTTTCAATTGAAAAAAATAGAAAAAGTAAAAAAAAATGATCCAAACATAATGTTTTTTAAAAGAAAAAAATAGAGTCTTTTTATCTATATTTTAAAAATTATGGATTTCGATCATAATTTTTTTTACTTTTTCGAATCTTCTCATTAAAACAAATCAATAAGTCACAGAACAAATAAATGTCAAATAATTTTAAAAAAGACAAAAAAAAAAAAGTTACTTAGGACTAAAATTGTGAAGTCATATGACATAAAAGTATAAAAGTAGGTCCCAATCAATTACAGTACAAATTGTGTGTGCTAATTTAAGTTTGGATCCCTATGCTTTTCTCTCCTATTCACTTCAGGCACCCCACACCCTTTCTCTCACCTCTCACCTTTATTTTTTTGACAAGATTTATCTTTACCTTTTATTTCTCTTTGGTCAATTGGTGTCCCATAATTTTTCTGCTTTCTTTCTCTTCTCTTCCTCTCTCGGGTTGCAATTTGATTCTGTTACTTTTTTTTATCTCCGGATGACAATTGTTGATTTTTAGAGCGTGTCAGTTTTTTTTTTTTTTTGGGTCAAACAGAAATAGAGAGCATCAATTTAAAGAGTAGTATCTGGATCTAAATATAAACCCAATTGCTGGTGAATAGAAGACATATATGCCTATTATAAATAGAAGATATATCCACCTATTATGTGCTCATGCTTCTAATATTTGGGGAGTGGGTGGGTGGGTAGTTTTTTCGGGATGGCGTCGGTGGTTGAGTTTTAATGATCTTACTAGTATTTCGCCTTAAGGTTAATTAGATTACAGTAAAATTGGATATAAACTTGGATTTTGATTATGGACAAAATGGAAATCATTTTTGTGACATGGCTTAAAAAAAAGGTGACACCAAAAACTAATCTTTCTTTATATATATATATATATATATATATATATATATATATAGAGGAATTTTCAAGTGAGGGATCCCTTATTTTTTTTAAAATGAGGGACTTTTATTTCCGATCAAATTTTAAAAATCCGAGCCGCTCAATGTGTGCAGAACGTGATTTTAAGGGTGTCCGCAAAAAATCAGCAAAAAAAATGACCGGGAAGGGCTTCATCCGAGTAGTTTTTTTTGAACCGTTCAATGAAAACTGCTCTGATGAAGCCCTTCCCAGTCATTTTTTTTGCTGATTTCTCGCGGGGAACCTTAAAATCACGTTCTGATCACTTTGAGCGGCTCGGATCATCGAAATTCAATCGGGAATGGGAGTCCCTCATTTTAAAAAAATGAGGGATCCCTCACCGGAACCTAACTCTATATATATATATATATATATATATATATATATATGTAGCAGACCGAACTTGGCTTCGCCGGGGCTCATCTACGCCGAGACGTGCCGGTCGTGGGCGATGCCTTCACTTTGCATTCGGCAGCCGAGAGAATCATGCCATGCTCGGCCACCTTTTGTAAAGTGGCCCCGTAGACGATTTTTGCTCGGCCCAAAACCCCTTTAGGCTCGGCTACCCTCTCGCTCGGCCACCCGCGCGACCAATCGGGCTCGGCCACCTGCGCACTCATGTGTCGCCCTGCGTGTTGAGGCGGTTACACCAGAGGATAATCGTGAGCGCACATGGAATGTGCTAGCTCACACCAAAACGGTTACCAGATTCATCCAATGACGTCATAAACGACGTCACCTGACTCATGCAAGGCACGTGCCTGTGCTTGGAG
Source organism: Rhododendron ovatum (assembly GCA_019656835.1). NCBI lineage: Eukaryota > Viridiplantae > Streptophyta > Magnoliopsida > Ericales > Ericaceae > Rhododendron > Rhododendron ovatum. The sequence goes on along the minus strand of CM033793.1, from coordinate 25,013,546 downwards.
AGCAAGTCAGGGAAACTCTATAAATACTGAAGGATAACGCCCCCGCAGAGGTACGCACTCTCATACGCGATTACCCATTCAAAACCTTAGTCTCTTTCCTCTCTTCCTACACATACTTATCCTCTCGCCGGAGGGCCTTGCCGGGCTACCCCCGGCCAGGTCTTAGTCGTGCGCTCACTGTGCAGGCTGCGTGGAGAAGGCTAGTAGACCACTGAACCAGCGGGGGAAGGACTCAAGCCGGAAGAGACGGGCCACACAATTGGTGAACCCGACGTGAAGTCTTCTCAGCTTCTAATCCAAACGGCTCAAACCCTCTTCCAAATCACCTTCCTCTCAAAAAGACGAACGAAAACTCAACAACGATGGGCGGAGATCCACCAAACGTTTCAATTTCTGGGGCCAAAGACACCAGTGGAAATGCAATCCTCCCACCGTTTTCAGAAAGGCACATGTCCATCTCACTACCACCAGATTCTGGGCTCTCTCCGGCCGCAGACGACATAACAACGGCCTACATCCGCCTTCTGCAATGATGAGACGACGAAAGAGACAACGAACTTGCAGCGCTGTGGGCGGAAGTGGCCCAAATGAAGCAACATATGCAGGACGCAACCCCAGCCGCCTCCAGATCCACCGGAGGCGGACGACGGAAGCGAAGAAACTCTCCTCCCCTTCCTCTTCCTCCTCCGCCGCGAGACCACACCAACGAGGCGGGCCATCGCGTATCCGTCAAAGACCGCCTTGGGTATACGCCAGAAAAGGGAGACGCCAGGGAAATTATCCTCTACACACGACCTGCAACATCTGGTACACATCACTCGAGGTCCCACCACGAGCGGACCCGCACCCGGGACACCGAATCATTCACGAGCACGTACTCGACTGGTCGCGCGGAGTTCTCTCGCACAACGGCCTCACGCCGAAGCAGAGAATTCGTCAATACCAGGCGCCACGTCTCTGAACGCCTCGGGGGGATACCACCAGAAAACTTGGATAATGAAAATGACGTTCGGCGGAATGGCAAAGGCGTACGGATCGAAGGAGCGGAGAATGGGAACAAAACCTATTGCAACAAAGAAAAGTCCGTCAACCATCCCCGTAGGGAAACAACGGACCTGCGAGACAAGCTTCGCAGCCGAGTACAGGAGAAAACCTCAGAAAAAGAGAAGCACCCAAAGAGGCCGCGTACGGACGAGCTAGGCAAACCACCGCGCCCAGGATTTGAGCGACAACTAAAGGACCTTGGCATCTCACCCTTTACCTCCCATATCATCAACACCATTGCCGAACCCAACTTCCACCTACCAAAATTCACCAAGTTTGACCCAAGCACCTGCGAAGCCTATACTCACCTCATTCACTTTCGCCAAACAATCGAGCTCTGCACTACAAAGGACGAGATCAAATGCAAAGCATTCCCATCCAGCCTCGGCTCTCTTGGACTCCAGTGGTTCAACAAATTGCCCGCTGGATCCATACGGAACCTGGCTGACCTTGAGCGCGCTTTCAACACTCGCTTCATCACCAGTAACAGAACAGCGAAGGAGCCGGAATCCTTGACCAAGATGAGGAAACTCCCAAATGAAACGCTCAGGCATTACGCAGAGCGATACTGGCAACTCTTCAATGAAATTCCCGGAATCGACGAATACTGGGCCGCGCGTACCTTCAAAAATGGGTTGGAATCTGGGAGCAAAATACTCGACGAACTGGCTATTCGACCTCCGCACGGTATGGGAGAATTGATGCGTGTCGTAGAACGCTTTTGTGCTCTTGAAGAGTTCTACGCAGACCGGGCCGCTCAGGGGATCCCCAATTCAACAGCCTGCCTACCAACGACAACCCCTCAGCTGCAGACACCAATCGCAAATCAACAATCCCAGCCAAAGAAACACGTCAACAACATCAAGGAAGGGAAGAAACGCCAGCCAAAGGAGCACGACTACGTGGCCGAAACTACCCACTTCAAAGAACCCATCTGGTCATTCCTGAAAGAAATCATGAGGCAGCCATGGTTTGAGTGGCCGTAAGGCAAACTCGGCACAGACAACGACCAGGCGGATCAGAACCCAAGAAAGAAGTGCTCATACCACAATGAGCTCGGCCACTACACAACGGCATGTGCTCCATACAAGGCACTGTTGGAACGTCTGGCAGCCCAAGGCCATCTCGACCAATACATTGATCTAACAAAGACACCCGCCCGCCCACCTGTTGGAAATCCCAACACCAATGAACCACGGCCGACGATACATGTCATCCACAGCCCAGTGACAAAGGAATCCGAAGCACATCTCAGAGCCGACCTCGATCGCGCCTCCACTTCTAAACAGGTGCTTGCAGTAAGACCCGGGTCAAAACGCCCGCGTCCGGACGAAACACCCAAGTGGACCATAACTTTCACAGAGCGCGACCTCGAGTTCGTACAAACTCCACATTCTGATGCTCTTGTCGTCACCGTGCAAATCGGAGTCCATGATGTCAAGTGAATCCTGATCGACCAGGGAAGCTCAGCAAAGGTGATGTATTACGATTTGTTCAAAAAACTCGACCTTCCAGAGTCGGCCCTACAACCCGCCGAAGTCCCTCTCATCGGATTCAACGGGGCACCAGTTTGGCCACTTGGACGGATCTTCCTTTCGATCGTCGCCGGTTCAAAAACGTTAACCGTCGAATTCATCGTCGTCAACGTGCCGAGCCCGTACAACGCAATTCTTGGCCGAACCTGGCTTCACAATATGCAAGCAATCGCTTCCACCTACCACCAAGTTGTTCGCTTCATCGGCTCCGGAGGACGACAAGAAGATCTGAGAGGTGACCAAGTAGCCTTCAAAAAGTGCTACGTCTCAGCCGTCCATAACTCCACCAAAGCCAAAGAAGTACAATTTGTTGAAGTACCCAACACGGCCATAATCAACGACGTCGGCCAAAAAGCCGAAGACAAAGCAGAAGAAGACCTCGTCCAAATGCCGATTAACGAAGATGGCTCCCGTTTCTTCTTGATCAGCTCTTCAATCAGCGAGGCCGACCGCGAAGAAATGTTTCAATACCTCAAGGAAAACATAGAAGTCTTTGCCTGGACCCCCAACGAAATGCCGGGGGTCGACCCAAATTTCATCAGCCACTCTCTCAACATCAAGAAAGACGCAAAACCTGTCATCCAAAAGGCCAGGCGCTCCGCAGCCGAACACGCCGACGCCGTCATCGAAGAGGTCAAGCGTCTACTGGAAGCCAATGCAATTCAAGAAGTACAATACCCAACATGGCTATCCAACACCGTCGTCGTTAAGAAGAAAAACGGCAAATGGCGAGTATGCGTGGATTATACCAATCTCAATGACGCCTGTCCAAAAGATTGGTTTCCACTTCCAAAGATTGACCAACTAGTAGACGCAACAGTAGGCCATGCTCGACTAAGCTTTCTGGACGCCTACCGTGGCTACCACCAAATTGCCATGGATCCCGACGACATGGAAAAAACGGCTTTTATCACGCCTTATGGCATCTTCTGCTACCGCATCATGCCCTTTGGACTCAAGAATTCTGGTGCAACGTTCAACAGAGCAATATTCAAGATGCTGCAAGAACAAATTGGCCACACCGTGGAGGCTTACATTGACGACCTGGTCATCAAGAGCAAGTAGGAAACCAACCACTTGCGAGACTTGGCGGAAGTCTTCGAAATCCTCAAGTACCACAAGCTTCGTCTGAATCCGGAAAAGTGCGCATTCGGAGTAAGCGCAGGAAAGTTCCTCGGGCACCTTGTCACTCGGAGGGGTATTGAAGCCGACCCTAACCAAATCAAGGCTGTTAAAGATTTGCGCCCACCAAGGACAATCAAGGAAGTACAAAGGCTCACTGGGATGGCAGCAGCTTTAAACCGATTCATCAGCAAATCCTCGGACAAGTGTCACGCGTTCTTCCATGCCTTGAAGGGAAAGAGCCGGCGCAACTTTGAATGGACCTCGGATTGCGAATCTGCTCTAACCGAGCTCAAAGATTACCTAAATTCTGCCCCGCTGTTGGTGAAACCTAAAGAATTCGAAACTCTATATCTCTATCTCGCCGTGTCCGCCCACGCAACAAGTTCCGCGCTTGTAAGGCGGGAAGGCGCCGATGACAAACCTATCTACTTTACAAGCAAAACGCTCCTTCCAGCTCAAACTCGCTACCTGCCACTTGAAAAATTGGCACTTGCTCTCGTCTCAACGGCCAGGAAACTTTTGCCCAACTTCCAATCACACCCCATCGTCGTCTTAACAGAGCACCCCCTCAAAGCTCTATTTCGGAAGGCAGATCTCTCCAACCGGGTATCAAAATGGGCTGTCGAACTTGCAAACTTCGACATCAGCTTTGAGCCACGAACAGCAATCAAAGGCCAGGTGTTGGCCGACTTCATTGCAGAACTTACTCCAGAAGACACAGTGGCACTCAATGCTCCAGCACCAACAGAAGTTGCCGAATGTAGTACCTCAACCAAACAATGGCACCTTTTTCAAGCCGAAACTTGGCGGCTTAATGTCGATGGGACTTCCAATAGCAACGGAGCCGGAGCTGGGGTAGTCTTGGTCTCACCTTGTGGAACACTTCATGAAAGCTCCCTCACCATCGAATTCTCAGCCACCAACAACGAAGCAGAATATGAAGCACTTCTCGCTGGCTTACGATCAGCCATCGCGATGAATGTCACCAACCTCGCTGTCTTCTGTGACTCCCAACTCATCGTTAACCAAGTACTTGGCGACTATGAAGCGCGGGACCCTCGAATGCTGAAATATCAAGCCGCAACAGCAAAGCTCATCTCCCAGTTTTGCAATTTCAGCATCGAATAGATCAACCGCGAGCACAACGCCCATGCGGACGCACTTGCAGGCCTTGCCTCGTCATCCGCAACCTCAGAATTCAGAACCATCAACTTCGGCATCATTGACCGCCCGTCTTTTGAACCCACTCCGGAGGTACTCAATGTCGAACTCGGTCCCAGCTGGATGGATGAGATCGTTGCATTCCTAAAGCACGACACCCTACCCACAGACAAAAAGGAAGCTTACCGTGTGAGAAATAAGGCCGCCTACTACTGGCTTTCTGAAAGCAGCCAACTATACAGGAAATTCGTCTCCGGGCCGTACCTCCTCGTTGTCCACCCCACCCAAGTGCCTGAAATTCTGACAGAACTTCATTCAGGAAGTTGCGGCTGTCACTCTGGCGGCCGCTCCCTGTGTCAACGCGCCATGAGTCAAGGCTACTTCTGGAAGAACATGAAGAAAGACTGCGAGGAGGTTGTCCGCAAATGTCGACCGTGCCAGCTGTTTTCACCTATCCCGAAAAAGCCAGCCCAGGACCTCTCGCCCATCACTAGTCCTTGGCCTTTTGCGCAATGGGGGCTTGACATCGTGGGAAAGCTGCCAACAACTCCCGGAGGCTTCAAGTTTCTGATCACAGCAATGGACTACTTCTCCAAATGGGTTGAAGCTGAACCTCTCGTAACAACAACTGAGGCCGATGTCCGAAGATTCGTATGGCGAAACATTGTCACAAGGTTCGGTGTCCCATACGCAATCGTCTCTGATAATGGAACTCAATTCGTCGGCAAGGACCTCACAAACCTTTGTGCCGAGTTTGGGATACGTTTCTTCAACTCCACACCAGCTTACCCACAAGGAAATGGGCAGGCAGAGGCCACGAACAAAACCGTCTGTGCCGGCATCAAGCGTCGACTGAACTCCAAAAGAGGGAAATGGGCTGAGGAATTGCCACGCGTTCTATGGGCCTATCGATCAACACCAAGGCGTTCAACGGGTCAAACACCATTTTCAATGGCGTTTGGCATGGAAGCCGTCATCCCATTGGAGTCCAAGTTTCCAACTCTCAGGACGGAAACATTTGACCCCAAAACAAATAACGACGCCATAGCACAAGAGCTGATTCTGGCAGAAGAGAAGCGTGATGACGCTCGCCTACATCTCGCTGGGTACCAGCAACAGGTGGCCAAGGGATACAACCGCAGTGTGCAAATCAAAAAGTTCAAGCTGGACGATTTGGTTTGGCGAAAAATTGTGCAAGCCAGCAAGAAAACAAAATTCAAGCCTAACTGGGAGGGACCTTTCCGTATCGTCAAGATTGCTGGTGAAGGCGCCTACGTGCTGGAGGACATGAATGGGAAAGTACTAACTAACCCATGGAATGCACAGAATCTCAAGAAGGCGTACATGTAGTTGAAATCCCGAACAGTATGCCCCATGTTCGGCCAATGCCTACCCTATTTTCCTTTCAATTGTCTTCGGCTCAAGTCTTTACATTTCAACTTGTACTTCCATGTTTGAGAAATCAAAGAAATATTATCTTACAATCAAGTCATTTGCAAATTCCAAAGAAACTTCCTACTGTAAATTTTTTCTTCGGCAAATTTAGCCGACCACAAACGATGACCTCGGTCACACCCACAAACGGCTACTATGCCTCCGCTTCGGCCACTATTACTGCCCAAAAGAAGCGAAACGGACACCAGGTCCACCGAGCCCAAAGACACAGTCTGGCTCCGGTTTGGCTTGGCAAGACCCTGAGGTCGGCCAAAGCCTGGTTACACTCACATTTTGGTGAGCAAACCACCCACAAACGTAACACTTAACCAACTTAGCTAAGGGCTTGCACCTCGACCAAGCGCCACAACTCACTACACTATAATGACTAACCTAAACGACCGAGCAAAACAACATGCTCGGCATTCTCTCCTCTCCATACTTCCACTCAACTTTGGTCTAGGCTCGGCAAATCTACAGCTATCAACTACAACGTCGAGCCAATATCCATACGCTTCAGCCGAACATAGACCAAAGTGGGGGCTACGGTCAACCATAATCTCAAACAAATACGAACAAGCAAAGAGTATGCCAAAGCAAGCATTGCAAAAGTTCAAAGTAATCCATTAAAGAGAAAGTATCCATTCAAGTTCGGCAAAACATCCAACAACCATTACATCCGGCACGATAAAATCCGAACTAGGATCCGCCCGGTCCAAAAAGTTCAAACAAAAACAAGAAAATCACTAAGTACAAAACAACAGCCTCGGCCACAACTTCAAACTTGCGCAGCATCTTCACCCTCAGCACCAACAGCACCAGAACCACCAAGACCAACAGCGCCTTCGGCAAGAGCAACCTCTTCGACATTCAAAGGTCCTTGCTCGGCTTGAGTGGCAGACTTCTTGCTACCTCCGTCCTGCAAACCCGTCGGACCTTCAGCTATGACGTCGGCGTCGGCCAATTCCTCGACGTCGTCTTCGCTCTCAGGAAATTCCTCAGGGGGGAGGGGTGCACACTCTTCTTCCGTATACGGAAGGACGAGTTCAGGAGTGATGGGAGCTGGGATTGATTTCATAAGATTTGTATCCGCCTCCAGCTGCATGACATCACAAGCGGCCTTCACACCGTCCTTATAACCTGTTCGGTAGGCGATGGGGACTCGCATTCGGATGGCGTCGTTTACCATAGACCGAGCCTCACGAATATACTCGGCCCCTGCTCGGTCGAAACCAGCTTGATACGCCGCCCCATCCACCTCCTTCATCTTCTTCTTCTCTCTCTTAAGCACAATGGCCACTTCACGCTCGGCCTTCTTCATCCTCTCCTCCATCTCATCTCTCTCTTTCTCAAGCTCGGCAACCTGAGCCTTGACCGTCTTCAAGCTCCCCTTGTAGCTCCTTACCTTCTCCCTCTCAACCTTCAAATCCTCATGAAAACGAGCACGCTCGGCAATAACGAGCTCGGCGTCCTTGCTTGAACGAAGTAAGGCTTGACCAGCCTAAAAAAAAAAAAAAAAACGTTGATTTAAAAATAAACACTCCTAAAAATTATTGAGAAGAAGTAACTGGGGTCGGACCATACCTGAACTAGGTAAGCACCGGCATGAGTCAAGCTCGGCTGAAGGCCATCAGGAATCTTTTGCATGTCTCTCGGCAATGCAAGACCCTGGAGAATTGCAGTAGCCAGTCCAGGTTCAATTTTTACGGAGTCCTCCACTGTAACTACCCGGCCTTCGGCTAAAGCATAGGATGGGCTGAACTCCTGAACAACAGGACCAGCCGAACCCGAAGCTGGCTGGGCAGTCTTTGACCCACCGGCGGCCGATGACTCGGTTCTCCCTTGCTCGCTCGGACGAGGAGTCGGCGGTTTGGTTGGAAAGAATTCGTGCGTTACTTTTTGCCTTTTGTCAGCATGTTCGGCTGGGCCAGGCTCTTGGCGGACCGCCTTCCCGTCTCGTATGTTGACACGTACAACGTTCCTACGGCCCATCTCGTGAGAATGATCAGGCACAAGAGTTTGAAGAGGAATAGTAATACCGTGACCCTCGGCTTGCTGGCTTTCTCCGAACCAAAACTCGGCCGGCTTCCTGAAGGTTGGCAACTTTACTCTCGGCTTTTTTCCTCCCTCCTTCGAAACAACCTTTTTTCCTCGGCTCGGCAACTCCCTGCTTGACTCCGACTCCTTCCCCCGCCGCCTGAGCTTCCCTTTATAAGAAGGCTCGTATCCAAGCAGCGTCGGCGCGTCCCTGCAGGCTAAAGACAAGAGAACGTCAACGTGCTTCTCAACGGACAGGGATTGTTGAGTCTTAGTGATGGCTCGGTGATCTGCAGAGAGAAACAAGTGACGGTCAATAAAAATAATCTCGCTAAACCATGCTCGGCTAAGACGAAAAGCAATCAAACTACCTCTGAAATCTTTAACCCTTGGGACGCTGAACCTGCGGTTAGATTGGTTGCCGAACTCGAAGTTACTGCTCACTTCAACGTAAAAGTTTGCCCATTTATCAGTATCGGGCAAGCCGTCCACAAGGGGCTGCTTCTTGCCATGGGTCGATAGGTATCGACGCTCGGTCTGGCCGTGCCTGGACATAATGTATGTGTGGAAAAGGTCGGCAACGGTGAACTCGAGGTCGTGGAGCTCCTTCAACTTTATTACCGACATTACTATTCGGTAACTGTTGATAGCAAAATAGTAGGGGACGATGCTAAAACGGGCGAGAAGTTCCCTTAAAAATGAGTGAAGTGGGAACCTCAGCCCAGCCTCACATATCGCCATTAAAGGGACGGTTATGTGCTCGGGACGCTCCTCCCTCGTATCTTTTATTCTATTGCTCGCCACTTGGTTGATCACAACATCATCAGGGATGCTGTATTCTCGGCAGAAGCTTTGGTACTCCCGAGCGTTTCCACTGAAGAAATGTGCGTAAGGGCAGACTTGGCCCCTCTCATAGAGGTCGGCGACCCCTCTGCCCTCAGATTGGGATTCGCCATGCCCAGAATGGATGGAGGAGGGGGCGTCGGCATAAGAGACAAATCTAGACTCGGCCTCGGGCCCTGGGCGAGGCTCGGCCTTAGAATGCGTCGACGTGGTGAAAGATATCTCAGGGTCGGTGCCAAATTCGTTGGCACCGTACTCGAATACGCGTTCGGCGTTTGAATCGTTTGTATCGGTGGACATATTCGACGCAATGGAGGATGCTTGATGTCGGCGCCTGTGTTGATTCAACCACTCGTGGAAGAATGAATCTCCAAAATCTTCCCTCGAGCTTTCAGAGTCGGAAGAAATAACTATGACCTGGTGAGCCAAACCTAACAAAGATAAGAAGAAAACCAATGAGAAATCTCGTCGTCGGCCAGAAGGCAAGGGATCTCTACACTCGGCTACCCTATTGGCCCACCCGATTTCTCTTCAAAGTTTCAAGCTCGGGAGAAACTAAGACTCGGGGTTCGACTTAACAGCGTCCAGATTGGGCTCGGTAAAGCCCAACGTCGGCCAAACACAAACCGTAGGGATCTGTGTTCAGAAGAACAGGTTGAAGATGAAGATGAACAGTTCGTTCATCTGCAGGCCTCGTACTGTTTACTAAAGAAAAAAGAAACCCAAAAAGCCCAGAAAAAGGAGAAAAAGGTTCAAAAAACAGCAAGAAAAGTGAAGAGAGGCAGAAAGCGGACTCATACCTGAGATCTGTAGCAAGATTTGATGGCGAGACACTGGGAAATCAAGACTGGTAGGAGAACGAGCGTGCAACGAAGCTCTAGCAATGGAGGTTTAGAGAGAGAAAGCAACGGTGGCTTCTCTCTCTAACCCTAACCCTTTATATAGAAGTAGGGTTTGGGGTCCAAATTTCCCGCCCAAATCACTGAACCGCCGAACCTGCAACCAATGAGCACCTGACGCATGGCCTGATAAGACAGCTTGACAGAGCCCCACGCATGCCAACCGTCCCCCTGTCAGCCGTACCCAGCAAGAAATGGACACCTGGCGCACCTGCACTGGTCCACGATTCGTGACGGTTCGTTGAATGAAAATTGGGCTCGGCAAAGTCCACCCCGGCTACCATGATTCATGCTCGGCTATGAAGCGGAATGGGCTAAAAACTATCAATCCCTACCACGCGTTCGGCGTCGGTAGAGATTGAGGGGCTATTATAGCAGACCGAACTTGGCTTCGCCGGGGCTCATCTACGCCGAGACGTGCCGGTCGTGGGCGATGCCTTCACTTTGCATCCGGCAGCCGAGAGAATCATGCCATGCTCGGCCACCTTTTGTAAAGTGGCCCCGTAGACGATTTTTGCTCGGCCCAAAACCCCTTCAGGCTCGGCTACCCTCTCGCTCGGCCACCCGCGTGACCAATCGGGCTCGGCCACCTGCGCACTCATGTGTCGCCCTGCGTGTTGAGGCGGTTACACCAGAGGATAATCGTGAGCGCACATGGAATGTGCCAGCTCACACCAAAACGGTTACCAGATTCATCCAACGACGTCACAAACGACGTCACCTGACTCGTGCAAGGCACGTGCCTGTGCTTGGAGAGCAAGTCAGGGAAACTCTATAAATACTGAAGGATAACGCCCCCGTAGAGGTACGCACTCTCATACGCGATTACCCATTCAAAATCCTAGTCTCTTTCCTCTCTTCCTACACATACTTATCCTCTCGCCGGAAGGCCTTGCCGGGCGACCCCCGGCCAGGTCTTAGTCGTGCGCTCACTGTGCAGGCTGCGTGGAGAAGGCTAGTAGACCACTGAACCAGCGGGGGAAGGACTCAAGCCGGAAGAGACGGGCCACACAATATATATATATATTAGGCCCCGTTCCAGAAATCTTTTTAAAAAATAAACAGTTTATTTCACATTTTCAAATTAAAAAATAATGTAAATGAAAATTTTTTTTTTAATTTTTTTGCATCATATAAAAGACCTTGAGGAAATTTTTCATATAAGATCCATATTGCATATTTTTAAATTTCAATAAGTTATTAATTTTTAAACTTAAAATTACCTTCTTAAATAATAATGACTTTTTTTCCGTTGTGAAATCTTAGAAGAATAGATAATCGCTGACCACCACCTAGCTAGCCGAACAATTCAGTTTGTACAGCAGTAGTATTACATCTGGGTTCTCTCTTTTACCTTCTTGTGTGGACTTGGAAAGCGTGAATAACGTGCAACTAAGATCACATCATCGTTGTTTAGCAAGAAAGAAAAGCTTTTTTTTTTTTTTTCTGGGGAATAATAATGATTAATTCGCCATTTAGGACATGGTAGTTTCTAGATAACCGTCGATGACTACAGGTTAAAACACACCTGTTTGTTTTACCATACCGAATAAAAAATTGAATTACCAATCCCGCAAGAATCGAATCACAAGATGCGTCAATTGACAGAAGGATTATGTATCCGTTTCCAACGGTTCCGTTCTACTGTAGAGAGTTTTTTTTTTGACATGGTACTATAGAGAGTTGAGTCCGCCCACTTCCATGATAAATACCATTAAAACTGGCACTACAAGAAATTTGGGATTTGTCAACACTTTTTCTATCGGCGCTTGTAAAAAACGCTACAATAGGAGGTCTACACTAACGCTTTTTCTAGCCGCTGCTAGAATGAGGCTTTCCCAGCGCCCAAAGCAAAAGCGCTGTAAGAGGTTGACCAATTCCTAGCGCCTAAGTAAAAGCGCTGGAATAGAACCCCCATTTACTAGCGTCTATTAAAAGCGCTGGAATAGACACCCCCTTCTCCAGCAGCCCAAAAGAAGCGCTGGAATAGACCATATGAATAAACAAAACTATATCTAATAAAATAAAAATAATATTACTACATGTTATACATTTTTAATACCATTTGATACGATTATTTAGCAAGCAGATCTCAATAAAACAAAACTATTTTAATAGTCGAGGCCATTGATCATCATTTTGCTTATTGATTAAATCAATATCATAAAATTTTGGTTCGATCTGGTTTAGAAAGCTCATTGATTGGGATGCAATTTATTTTTTGGATGATAGTTATTGTCCGATTAAATGTGTAAAGATACCCGATCAACTTAATTCTTGGTACGAATGATAAATTCAAATATATGCAAAAGATAGATGGTTCAGATCGAAATATAAAGACTTTGGCGGGGTCGGGTTTTGTAATCTAATACTTTAATGCCTCGGGATGCATCAAATATTGTCAGATCAAGTGGTCACCGATATCTAATGATCTCCGTTTTTTGTGACAACAATGAAATCAGTGAGACGTGAAATCCTAATGGTTCAGATCAACCATGATAAAAATTGAGTTGGTAATTGCCTTTAAATTATATACGTTCAATGTAATTGTTAATGAATTAAATCGTGTGTTGCACTTGGAACGTACAGTAGCCATTCGACCACGACACAGTTACGACGATCCAGACCATTGCTTTTATTTTCCTTGTTGATTATAGCATTCTCGTAAAAAATTGGCTCGATCGAGTTTAAAAAGCTTCTTTATCGAGACACAATTTTATCAACAAAATGAGTTTGTATGGGCCAATCAAGTATGTAGTGATACTCGATTACTTTGTTGTTTATATGAATGATGTACTCCATGATATGTAAAAGATGGACGGTTCCGATCGAGAAAAAAAAGACTCAAGTGCGGGCGGGTATTGCAATGTAATACTTTAATGCCTTGGGATGTATCAAATGTTGTCCGATCAAGCGGCCACTGATATCCGATGATCTTTGATTTCTGTGATAATAATGAAATCAGTAAGATGTGAAATTCTAATGGTTCAGATTGACCACTATTAAAATATAGTTCGCTTATTAAGTTTAGAATTTGTTCGTATTGCTCGATATGAGGGCGCTTAATTATTTTGCCATAATTCTCCAAAATACTTGAAAAGTCAGTAGAGTCTGTACAGCCACGCACCAAAATGAGGTGGCCGGCCACTGCACGTCGTGTAGGGCTCACTTCGGTCTTCGCATGGATGATCCAAGACGTTCAATAAATTTTTTTTAAAAAATCGAGTGGGTGATGAAAAAAATAAATTCGATCCAATATGTGTAGGTACTCAGATCAAACTTCTCATCTTTGAAAAATCGAAAAAAATGGAAAGATTAGTTTTTTAGTGTACAGAAAGATGATAATCTTGATCCAAGCATCTACTCATCGGATCAAGCTGATTTTCTATATTTGCCACTCAATTTTTTTAAAAAAAATTATTAAACGATTCGTATCATCCGTGCGAGATCTAGAATGAACCCCACACAATGTGTGGTGGCCAACCACCGCGTTTTGGTGCGGTGGCTGCAGTGTTGCTGTCCCTAAAATCTATTTGCGCCTCTCTCGAAACAAATGGCGCGCTAAAGAGAAATCCCAAATCTCCAAATCCCTAAAACCCCAAATCTATTCGCGCCTCTCTGGAAACAAATGGCTCGCGCCTTTCTCTCTCTCTCTCTACCTCTCTTCTGCGGCTGCCTGCAGTCCTCCTTCTTCCGTCTCCATCAACGGCCTCCATAGTCCATCCCCTCGTCCGTTCCCAAAGGTTAGTGATGCATCTCTCTCTCTCTCTCTCTCTCTCTGTTTGCGTTTGTTTCTCTGCAATTCGTCGTCGTCGTCGTCGTCGTCGTCTCTCTCTCTCTCAAGTAAGATCTCTCGCTCTTTCAATTTCTCAGCATCTTCCTCTCTCGCTCACTACCTCCAGTTGTTGGTTGTGTCTAGGTGAGCCCTAACTCAGCAAAAAGCTCTTAATTTGCAATCTCAACGAAGTTGAGCATGAAACGCTCTCTGGTATTCTCTAATAGGTACAGATCTCTCTCTCTCTCTCTCTCTCTCTCTCTCTCTCTCTCATCTATAGCAGTTTTCCCTTCTCCCTCGTCCAAAACCCATTTGACCCCACCTTCCCAATCGAACCAAACCTCCAAATCCCCTGAGTCGTAGACCCTACCTCTGTGATACGTATATATATATATACGTGTATATATATATATTGTGGATATTTGTAGGTATCTATGCTCATAATCGATCAATCACTGCGTGTACCCTGAGTTTTAGGAATAATTTAGTAACTTTTGTTATTTTGGAGTTTTAGGGTTTGTAGGAGTATTTAAATTGAGTATAATTATGTTACAGTAAAATTGGATGTAAAACTTGAATTTTGATTAAGACAAAAATAGAAATCCATTTTTGAGACGGCTTAAAGAACATGTGACACCAAAAACTCTTCTTCTACATAGGAGTATTAGAAAGAATAGATCTGGGTTCTCTTTTTTGACCACCACCTATCCGAACAATTCAGTTTGTACATCTGGGATCTCTCTTTTTTCTTCTTGTGTGGACTTGGAAGCATGAATGACGCGCAACTAAGATCACATCATCGTTGTTTTAGCAAGAAAGAAAAGCTTCTTTTCTGGCGATAATGATTAATTCACCATTTAGGACATGGTAGTTTTTGTAGATAGCCATCGATTACCAATCCCGTAAGACTCAAATGCGTCAATTGACGGAAGGATTATTATGTATCCATTTCTAACACTTCCGTTCTACTAAAGTAATTCGTTGTTAGCCAAAAAGAAACACACCTGTTGAGTACTTGTTTATTTCTCTCTTTTCTATCTCAGTACTTGTTCACTTATATTGTTCTTAGCAGTCCCACCAAAGAACCAACAAAGACTCTCTGGAGAAGAACAGTAATCCCAAAACTCTACAGGCCAAAACAATTAAGATTACACTTTCAAACACAACTTTCACCATCCAGTTCCACTGTTCCAGGCCATGATACAGTAAAGACCCGAAAATAGTCTTGTATGAAGCAAACCCAAAAATTCAAAGGAAAATAATACAGAGAGAAAATACCCAAAAGGACATGTACATAGTTTGCAGAGGACACGGAGGAATGAGACCAAAATCCAAAAAACTAAAGATTGGAACATCGTAATCTACTTAATCTTAGGTGTAGCACCGCTTCCACCACCAAAAGGACCATCCTCTTCCATTCCTCCACCCATACCACCACCAGCACCCTAGTACATCTTAGCAATTATAGGGTTGCAAATTCCCATCAATTCCTTCTTCTTATACTCAAACTCCTCCGTCACCGCTAGCGGGTTTTCGTCCAACCAGTGAATCACCTGCTCAAACGCAGCTACAATCTTCTTCTTGTCAGCCCGAGGTATCTTTGCTCCTTTCTTCGCATCCCTAATCGTGTTCCTCAGGTCATAAGCGTAAGTCTCCAATGCGTTCTTGGCCTCCACTTTCTTCCTGTGCTCCTTGTCTTCCCACTTGTACTTCTCAGCCTCCTGCACCATTTTCTCAATCTCCTCCTTTGACAACCTACCTTTAGCATTCGTGATCGTGACCGTGTTCTTTCGTCCGGTAGTTTGGTCCTCTGCAGACACAGTGAGAATACCATTAGCATCAATATCAAAATAGATTTTGAATTTCGGGACACCCCTAGGAGCCGGAGGAATTCCAGTCATTGTGAATTCGCCCAACAAGTTGTTGTCTATGGTTCGGGTTCTTTCCCCCTCATAGATTCTAAAACAAACAGAGGTTTGGTTATCATAGACAGTAGCCCAATCACTTTGCTCTTTCTTCACCGGAATTTTGGTGTTTCTCGGAATGAAAACCACCACAACCGCACCAAGCTTTTCCAAACCAAAGGAAAGTGGAGTGACATCCAACAGCAGTATTAAATCCAGAACCTTCTCATTCCACTCACCGCTCAAAATAGCGGCCTGAACTGTGGCACCATAAGCCACAGCCTCATCAGGGTTAATGCTTTTGCAAAGCTCCTTCCCATTGAAGAAATCCTGCAACAGTTGCCGGACTTTGGGAATCCTAGTGGATCCACCAACAAGAACGAGTTCATCGACGTTGCCCTTGTCCATTTTTGCATCCCTCAAACACTCCTCCACTGGCTCCATACACTTCCTAAACAACTCAATGTTCAGCTCCTCGAACCTGGCCCGAGTAATTGTTGCGCAAAAATCAATCCCCTCGTATAATGCGTCGATCTCGATCGTAGTTTCAGGAGTCGAGGAAAGAGTCCTCTTTGCTCTTTCACAAGATGTCTTCAACCTCCTTAAAGCTCTAGGGTTCCCACTAATATCCTTCTTAAACTTCCTCTTGAATTCCTGAACGAAATGGTTCACCATTCTATTATCAAAGTCCTCACCCCCCAAATGTGTATCCCCACCTGTAGCTATAACCTCAATTTTACCCTCTTCGATGGTTAATAGAGAGACGTCGAATGTTCCACCCCCGAGATCGAATATGAGCACTTTTTTCTCACCGGTGCTATCAGCTTTGTTGTCGAGACCATAAGCAATGGCGGCCGCAGTTGGTTCATTGATTATCCGCATGACGTTGAGACCGGCGATGACTCCGGCGTCTTTGGTGGCTTGTCTCTGAGAATCATTGAAGTAGGCAGGAACAGTGACAACAACGTTTTTTACGGTGGTGCCAAGGTAATCCTCTGCAATTTCTTTCATTTTTACAAGGACCATTGAAGAGATTTCTTCGGCGGAGAATTGTTTCTCTTCGTACTTGTATGTTACTCCTATCATGGGTTTGTTGTCTACACCAGGTGTGACCTTGAATGGCCATAGCTTCATGTCACTCTGCACAGTAATGTCGCTGTATCTTCTTCCAATTAGACGCTTAGCATCTTGGAAAAACAAAAAATCAACAACCAATGAGAAACTAGAGAGAGATATGTGTTAAAGATCTAAAAGGGTATAGCAATGTAGAAAATGGATGGTACAAAGCATGAAATGGTTTTGTTTGAATCTATGCCGCTAGTTTGGACGCTGTTTCAAAAGGAATCACATTCCCTTGCTACAAACAAGCAGTAGTGATGTGGAAGTGCCATCTGAGGCAAGGCAAGTTTTGAGCTCTGAACCTCCAAAATTTATTTAAAGCTGCTCCTTATTTAGTATGGTGTTATAATAGGTTAAAAAAAAAAAGTCTATTTAACCCAAAAAGAATAGGGCTCATTCTTTTCAAATTAACCAAGAATCAAAGTCTTGGTCAACTATGAATGAATTTATTGACTTCCCTAAATTGAAAAAAAAATTATTATTACGGAGCTTTTCAAATTGATCGGATTTCGTAGAACAGTTTTACTAGTTTTATTAGGTGATAGGTGACATGTAGAAAATGTTATTGAATATATAACAAATGGTTGGAAAAGTAAATTCAAAGTAAGTAAATGGCCGATTCAAATTGGTCCCAACTTCGGACAAAAAATTCCATCCAGGTTTTTTACCTACAAGACAATATGCAATTTGCGATATTGGTGGAATACATCAAAAATTTCTCAAGAGATTCGCTAAATTGAGATAAAGGAAAGGCAAATTAAGTAACTATGATAATCGAAGGAGAATGAATAAATGAATTGTCTTCTCATATTGAATATCGATTAGCTACAAATTAACTCAGAAAATTAAGCATCACATTTGTGTAATTATCAGGACATTAGTAGAGCTGTGAGGACCTTCATACTTCTACAATTTTCAAAATCAAGCAATCTAGAAAGTCTTTAGTAAAACCAGGGCAATAGCAAAAAGTCAGTTTAAGACAGTGCTAAAGATTAAAAAAAAAATAGGCCCCTGCCACGGACGGAATCAGGATTTCTAATACAAGAGGCCAATAGTGGCTTCTCAAGTTGAAAAATGTACATTATAATGTTATATTGTCTTCTCAAGTTGAACAATGGACATTATTTCTTTCACAATAGCCCTCAATTGTATACTCCATTTCATATTTTTACTTGAAACTACAAATAAAAACCAATTATATTCATTAACAAGAGGGAAAAAATCAAGAGAGAGAAATTGTGGTGTGGTATGGTCCCATAAAATTAGGACAGAGAGAAGGGTTTTTTTTTTTTTTGGTCCCACAGATGGAGAACTTGGAATTGATTTGTGTTCCCAAATGAGAAAAAATCTTGTGTTTGTGTGTGATAAATATTTTGTAGTATAAGTTTTCAACTATTTTTAAAATTATGTAGAGGCCGACAAGTTATTTTTCTACGTAAGAGTATTAGGGCTCTTGATTTGTTTCTATTTTAATTTATGAAATGTCAATTAGGTGTTTGTGATATTGGATTTGATACTATTTTAAATTGCATCTTTCGGGTTTGTTTGGAATATATAGAAAAGAAACGAACTGAAAGGAAAAGTAATACATATTCCCTCCCCTTGTTTGGTTTAGAAAGAAAGTGGGAGAAAAATAAAAAACTAAGTTTTGAGCACAATATATTTTCCTTTATATTTACATCACACTTCTTAACCATTTTTCTTAGTTCCAAGTGGATGCTTAGATTCTTAAAGGAGGGCCTTTTTAACCTTCTTTGATAAATAACTTAGGGTTTTTTGTTCATTTTTTGTACATAAATTAGGATAAATTATCAGTAGTCAAGGATAACTTCGTCATATACTCAGGGTGAATGTTTTTTTTTTTTAAATCAAAATGATGCCTTCATGAAAGCTAATGTGAAAAGGTATGTGGAAGGAAGAGAAAACTACTAAAAAAAAGAAATTAAGTGTGAATATGTAGACAAAACTGTTAGCCAAATATGTGTCCTCGGCTCCCTCACTGTATGATATTTCTGAATCCGTCATTGCCCCTAGTTTTAGCCCTAAAATAAGGCCCTCAAATCTGTAGTAGTAAAATATATCACGACGAATGATTAATCCAAAAAAAATTAACGTGAATCTAACAGAAATTTAGAAATGGCGAACAAAAAGGCCAAAACATAAAGTTAGTCCAAATTATCCATTAGCAAGGTGAGAGTAAAATTGCTCCATCTATTTCCATAATAAAAATTTCTATATTTTTTAGTAACTTAAGAATTTGTACAAAAATACTCCCTCCGTTCCGATTTGTTTGTCCAATCATAGATTTCTAACTTATTAAGGAAACCAAATCTAAACATTTGATTTGAAAATCTACATAATCTGAGCCACTGATTTTGAAATTGAACAATCAATTTGAGATATGTATAAGTCAAAAAGAGATAAACAAATCGGTACGGAGAGAGTATCAATCATATTTTTGGAGGGTCTCTCAATATTTCTGCCCCTACAAAATGACATGCATAATTAAGATGTAGTGGCCATTAAAGCACTTGAAGGCTTTCTTTGGCGCAGATTAATTAAGAAATAACACCATACAAGAGAATGCACTACAAGAAATTAATGTTTCAAAGACAAAAATATTAAGCACGGTTGTTATGGACTCCAAAATTGTGTCAAAGTTGTGTCCCCAAAAGTGTTAATTGTTGTAGGGAGGCATGAAGCGTGCAAAAGAAGCAACAAAAGAATATGCACATAATTGGATAAAAATAGCTTGAATTTTAGAGCTTAGAACATACCGAAAACAGTGTTGATGGGGTTCACGGCGACTTGATTCTTTGCACCATCACCGATTAAACGATGCGTATCGGTGAATGCAACATAAGATGGCGTCGTCCTGTTTCCTTGATCATTTGCAATAATCTCAACACGATCATGCTGCCAAACCCCCACGCATGAGTAAGTCGTTCCGAGATCGATCCCAATCGCCAGCCCTTCTCCTTTTCCAGCCATTTTTTTCTAGGAAAACTAACAAGGATAATCATAGAATAACACAAACCAATTCAACAAATAATAGAACAAGATAGGGAGGAAATAGTTGCGCTTGACATTTATCTAACGAATATAGTACCGTAGAATGAAGGGTGGAATAGGACAACATTTCAAAGGAAGACATTATTTTGAGAATGCCCTAACTGTGGGCTTCTGAGAAAATTGTGTGCGTTTAATTCCCGCCACTTGATGTCATTATACATTGGCATGTATGCATGGGGAAGAGAATTAGTCACTATACAACTATTCTTTCTCTCTTAAACTAATGCATGACCCGTGCCTAAAGACACTCCAAAAAAAATCCAGCCGTAAAGTAACCAATAAAATCCGGCCAATATTCAATATAGGTGAGTCCAATTAGTACCGACCACGAACAACTGAATTGGGCCAAGCATTTTAAGAATAACGGAGCATCAATCTTTTGGTAGGGGTAATATATTACTTGATTTGATGTATGAGCCTTCAGGACTTCTATCCCACAACAACTGCGGAGGAGTAGCACCGATGCAATTCTAAAAGTACCACGAATCCCTCCATGATACATGAACAGTTACTCCATGAAAAACTTGTAAGTTGCTTCTAAAGCAATGTTCTAAATACCATACAGATTAGGGTACCGGTTTTCTTACTGGTACGGTACGTACTGGTACCGGTCAAATACCGGGTACCGTTTCGGATTGATCGCTATTAGTGTTATTTTTCTACTTTAAAGAATTTATAGTATAATATACACTTTTTTAAAATAAATAAAAAATCCGGTATTTGCTCGGTACCGTCCGGTATTGTCCTGTGCTTGAAGAAAAAAAATAAATTTAGAAGTAGTCCGGTACTATCCGGTATTGGCCGGTACTGACCGGTATGTCCAATACTGACTTGTATTTGAGCTGAAAACGAATTAGAGGTGTAGGGTACCGGATTCTGTAAAAAACGGTACATACCGGCCGGTACGGAACGGTACTGATAATATTGTTATAAAGCCTCTCATTCGCACTCTTCACACCATGTTCAACGATTAATTGTAATTATCTAAGATTGCAAATACCCAGATGAAGTTTTAGTAAATCGGTGGATTATGCACATCCTTCACCCATTAATTCACTATCACGTGGCCCCGAGCCGCCGCGACCGGAATCTAATTCGACATTTTATTGACCAATGTGAAGGTATATTAGGGGATAAACTCAAAATGAAAAGAATCCAATCAAAATAGAACCTTAATTCCACAAAAAAGCAGGGTACATCATATGGAAAACAGGGTTGTGCTGGTAAATTAAGGACTGAAAGAGTTGAGTCCGCCCGCTTCCATGATAATACAACACTAAACTGGACTGTTAACTATTCAAAATAGGACGACAAGAAATTCTCCAACTATTTAACAGATGGTTCAAATGTTTCTATAGTTAGATATCGTCTTCCACATGGGGTACTAAGTAAAAAAAAAAACTGTATCCTTTACTTTCAAGGCCACCCAAACAAAATCACTTCTCCAAAGTTTGGGTTCCTCTCTACAGGAGAGAGAGAGAGAGAGAGAGAGAGAGAGACTTTTGATAGTCACTCTCAATTATTTGGGAACAGATAAGTTTGTGCTCCTCTAAGGCCATCCACAGTGGCATAATCAAAAATAAATTATTTTTAAAGTTAATATTGAGATAAAAGATGGCTCACAATGATATAATCAAACTTAACAACATTCTTAGAAATAATCAAATTTTGGGTTTTGGATAATCAAAACTAGCAACTTTTTTCAATAATAAAAATTTGTGAATCTCACATCACATAAGTTAATTGGTTCTAAAATTTATGTACACGCGTGTTTCAAATGGTATTTTCTTCGCCTACTCTATATCTCATTTTCTTCAACCACAAACTCTTTCTTTTTCTTTTCCTTCAAAAGTGAAGCTCATATTTTTCAATCATTTTCAATTCAACTCATTGTCACCGGATTAAGGTATTTCACTTTTTTTTCCGTTTTTATTTTATTCTTTTTCGTTTCTCTCCTTGTGGTTGAGTATATGAAGAACCTTGCATTCTTTTACAAATTCAAGAACACATCTGTTTTTTTTTTAATACATGATTTTTTTTTCAAATTCATAATATGAGGAAAGGAAGTCACCAATTTTTTCTCCAAAATTAAGAGAGAAAATCAATATATTTTTGTCAAAAAAAAAAACCATAATGGAGGGAAGGGATCAATGGTGGAAAACATTTGTAGTCGCATTAAGGTATTTCACTTTTTTTTTTCCGTTTTTATTTTATTCTTTTTTCGTTCCTCTCTCTGTGGTTGAGTACATAAAGAACCTTACATTTTTTTACAAATTCAAGAACACATCTGTTTTTTTTTTAGTACATGATTTTTTTTCCAAATTCTTAATATTAGGGAAGGACGTCACCAATTTTTTTCCCAAAATTAAAGGTGAAAATCGATAGATTTTTGCCAAAAAAAAAGTGTAATGGAAGGAAGTGATCAATGGTGGAAAACACAAGGGGAGAGAGAGTGTAATTGTAGTGTATCCCTTATTTTAGTTATGGACTAGAAGTGACTATTGTGGACCTCAACATTATTAAGCTTAGCAACCTCTTAAATGAATAATCAAAAGCTGATGTGTCAACTTTTTATTATTGATTTTTGATTATGCCACTGTGGATGGCCTAATGCTTGCAGTACAGAACCATAAATCACATTTTAACATAACCCTAAGTTTGAAATGAACCCAGCCATTAAAACCCCTAAACTCAGATTTCGGTGATAACGGCAGCGATCGGCATTGGATGGCGATAGGAAGCAACGGTGGTTAAGATAGAGAGAGGTAACACGATTAGAAAGTTGCAAGCAAACCAACAATTAACACAACTTGTGTTTGAATTATTATATATATGAGTATCATTTTTGTAGAGGAAGATATGGACTTATGGGACTTACCTTGGCGAAGAAGAAGCGGTGGTGATCGGAGAGACACACACAGAGAGGAGAGAGAGAGAGAGAGAGAGAGATTGTGTGGAGTAAAGAGTGGAAAGTTTGAGTACAGAGGAATAGAGGATACATTTATGAGGGAGGGGCTCGTGGGCACTACCACTGGTGGTTTTGCTTAAGGAGTAAGCTACTACTATGGGTATGGGAGGTGCTTAAGGAGTAAGCTACAACTATGGGTATGGGTGGTTTTGCTTAGGTTCCCTTCCAGTTTATTGTAAACGGAGCTTTTCGAAATTAAAAATAATTTCAAACTCAAAAATTATGTATTTACATAAATAATTTTTCTACAAATATGGATCTTGATAGAGGATAAATTACAAAATTTTCTTCAATATATCATATTCATTCTCCATTTTGAAGTTTTAAGAATGGGTTGGAGAAGCATCTCCACCAGATACCTCAAAAATTAGCTTCAATTTGCTACCACGTCTCAAATTTTAAAAGAGTGATCTTATGTGGTGCACTCCAACAGATCCTTCAGACTGTAATATTTCATAACTTTTTTTTTTATCCTCAGTTTTACTGACACATATGTAAAATGATACATTTTTGACATTATCCGGTTGGCCACTATTTTCTATTGGTCAATTACTTTAATTACACTAGCTAGTATTCCTTTATTGGTCAAAAATTGGGCTGGAGAAGAAGAAGCGGTGGAGGTCAGGAGGTCTCTATAGCTTGTTGAGTTTTTTTATTCGTTAATTTACTTAATAGACTAACGGAGTATTAGACGTTTAGGAGAGGAGGTTAGTTCTAGTGTGGTGGTTGTTTACATCTTAAAATATGCCACCCAACAAGAAAATTACACGTGGCACCAAATAGTGTATTAATCAATCAAAACACATCGTAATTACGCTCGAGATACAGAAGATCAAAGGGTTCAATGATGATGTTATTTTAGCACTATACGGTATCGTTTTGATTATAAACGACCATGTTTGGTCATCAGAAGATAGGTATTAAGATGATAATTAACCACAACCGCTGATTAACTCTTAAAACCATCGAACGGTGTCATTAGCACCCTGTTTCATGGGAGAAATCAGTTATGCATGTAGTGAATCATCCGAATAATTTATCGAGAAGCACTAATTCATGTTGCACAAAAACAGGAACCCACTACCCAAAAATTAACCACAATCAACATCAACAAACATGGAAAGAGAAGAGTTTTCTGAGAAGACCAAGTCAAGGGACCGTTCAAAGGCCTTTGCAACCGTTTTTGGAGGGAATGAAGTATGTTTTGAATTAAATTTGAACGAAGACGTGGGCATCAAAAGAAAACATGAACAATGCAGGTTAAAGACAGACTCATCATCTATAAATAGAAGAAACAATTGAAGAGAGAGGACCCCCGACAAAAATTCATCATTTGACAATCCATACAAAGTGGTTGCTCAAAGATCTAAAGTAGTTTAGGATGACTTTTTTTACCTTTTTGGTCCACAAAGTATTAGCGAGCTGCCAATTTCGTCATCAATGTGCACATTTAACCAATTTGGTCCCCAACGTTTAAAATGTGTGTCTAAATGATCCCTAACCCTAACGTTGTTTAGTTCAGCTCCTCGAACCTGGCCCGAGTAATAGTTGCGCAATAGTCAATCCCCTCGTATAACGCATCGATCTTGATCGTAGTTTCAGTTGTCGACGAAAGATTCCTCTCATATTCGAATGTTCCACCCCTGAGATCGAATATGAGCACGTTTTACCAACTGGTGCTATCGGCTTTGTTGTCAAGACCATAAGCAATGGCGGCAGCCGTTGGCTCATTGATTATCTCCACGACGTTGAGACCGGCAATGACTCTGGCGTCTTCGGTGGCTTGTCTCTATGAATTGTTGGAGTAGGCGGGGACAATGATGACAGCATTTTTGATTGTGGTGCCAAGGTAATCCTCTGCTATTTCTCTCATTTTTACGAGGACCATGGAGGAGATTTCTTCGGCAGAGAATTGTTTCTCTTTATTCTTGTATACTACTCCTATCATGGGTTTGTCGTCTGAGCAGGGTGTGACCTTGAACAGTCATAAAAACATGTCGCTCTGAACAAGAGCGTCACTGTATCTTCTTCTGATTAGACGCTTAGCATCTGTTAAAGATCTAAAAAGGGTATAACAATGTAATATGCTTATATAGGACATGTATGAATCTATGCCGCTAGATTGGACATTGTTTCAAAGGGAATCACATTACCCTCTTGCTAAAAAACAAGCAGTAGTGTGATCTACGAAGGGTCTTCTGAGGCAACTCAGGCAAGGCAAGGCAAGCAAGTTTGAGCTTTGAACCTCCAAATTTTACTTAAAATTAGGGGCTCCCAATTATCTCCTATTAGCATGAATAAAAAATAAACTGGGAGTAAAATTGCTCCATCTATTTCCATATCCATATGATCAAAAAACTTTGATATTTCTTGAGTAAGGGATAAAATTGCAAAAGGGTATCAACCGGTGTTTTTTGAAGGGCCACTCAATACTTCTGCCTGGTAAAACGACATGCATAATTAATATGTGGTGGGTATTAAAGCGCGCGAGGCTCTGTTCGGCACACTGAAAAATAGAAGGCACTTCAAGAAATTAAAGTTTAAGAGAGTTATTTGGGACTCCTAAAGTGTCTTTAGGAACAAAAATATCATGCTCTCTTTTCCAACCAAAATGTGATTTTAGTTTCTAAAGTTTTGTCCCAAGCAGCTCCTATTTCTTATTTGATTATGCAGGCCCTTTAGAGAATACAACCAGAGAAACGTGTTATGTACATTTTAAGATTTAAAACGTGTTTATTTCGATTGGCAATTTTTCCTTTAGTTTTGAAGTATCAAGAGTCTGGAAAAGTACTTCTCTCCAACCCAAGCAAAACTCTTTCCCTGAGACCTCAAAAGCACTAGGCAATCATCTCTAGACGACCACTTCTGAAGACGAATCCAAAATATTTTGTTGCTAAAAGCCTCTTTTTAACTTTTACAGACAGGACTTTCTACACGACCTCATTAACGGTGGAATGTGGTCTCCAAATGTTTTTAGCCCAATAATTTTTACTTTTATGGACGAATAAATTTAGTCGCCAAAGGTGTTAATAATTAACCATTGCAGTGAGGCATGAAGCGTGCAGTAGAAGCATTGAAAGAGTATGCATGTGATTGGATAAAAATAGCTTGAATTTTTAGAGCTCAGAACATACCAAAAACAATGTTGGTAGGGTTTACGGCAACTTGATTCTTCGCAGCACCATCGATCAAACATTGCGTATCGGTGAATGCAACATACGATGGCATCGTCCTGTTTCCTTGATCATTTGGTATAATCTCAACGCGATTGTGCTGCCAAACCCCCCACGCATGAGTAAGTCGTTCCCAGATCGATCCCGATCGCCGGCCCTTCTCCTTTTCCAGCCATTTTTTCCATGGTAAACTAGCAGAAAAATCACAGAAATACAGTAGCTGATTAACAAATACCAGAATGCGATGGAGAGCAACTAGTTGCCTTTCAGCTTTATCTAAAGGGTATAGTACTGTAAAACGAGGGGTGGAATAGGACGACTTTTTAAAGGAAGCCATTATTTCAAGAATGTTAGAAACGTGTTTCGTAATTGTTTTTGAAAATACTTTTGATAGTGAGAGATGGTTTCTGAGATTAATGTGTGTTTTAAGTTTTAACTCCCTCAAGTCGATGTCATTAATCAGTGAAGTTTGTAGGTGCTGGGCGGGTACCACACATGGTGATCCCATCCGTCGGGTGAGGGGAGAGAGATTGAGGAATTAAACTTGGGCCAGATGGTTGGAATCATTGACTGGTACCACCACTTTATACCTACTCACACTACAAGAAAAACAGTTTCGCCAACATACACAACAATGTTGTTGCTGAAAACAAAAATTCGTCGGCGGCGTCGCTGATGTCGAGAAATGTTTTTACCAACGCTAAATGAATGGCGTTGGCAAATGCATGAGGGTTTAGCGACTACCATAAGTGTTGGCAAAAGAATTCTAGCCAACTTTTTTTACATACTTTTGCCTACCGGTAATTGAGTTGGCAAAAAGAATTTTGGTTCTGCAAATTTATTACTGTATTATAATTAGAGAATAAATTTTTTACACCGCCTGTGTAAACATTTGTTTCCTCCAAATCAGTTGCATTGCACCACATTGCCATGTTTTATTAATTGAGACCACTATTTTGACACGTGTCGCAATGCAATTAATTTGGAGGAAACAAATGTTTACACCGGTGGTGTAAAAAATTTATTCTCTTATAATTACAAGGTCAGAGATAGTGGATTTCCACACAAAAAAGAAAAAAAAGAAAAAGGGACAGAGTTGGTGCAAGAAAAAAACAGACCAGAAACCTAAGCAACGTAGGAAACACAGAGCATACTCCACACCAAACAAAACACCTGCAGCTAACGAGAAAAAAATACAAGGAGCCTATGTTTCCATTGGAACACAGAATCTGGTTTCTACAACTCCTTTTACTTAAATACCCAAAAAAAAAAAAGTAAAACAAAAAAACAGAGCACCTTTTATTAATTTGACTGAGTTTTGTAGGGAGTAGCACGAAATTATTCTTATGGATATGTAAAATCATTTGTCATTAACCATCCTAGTTTTTTTTTCTAACAAGAGAGAGAACAAACCGGTGGAGTTATCCGGGGATGAGCGGCGCGTTGAGCAAAGGAGAGCGCCGAACAAACCTAATCGATTGGGTTTGGGTTTATATGTGTTGTGTTTTGTTACCCAAATATGAGTCTCTCTAGAGTGGAAATTCACCCTTTGAATCTAGGGACCTCTTCTTTCCTTTTGAAGTAATGACCAGCCATATTTCATATACTCCATACATAAATGTTTCCTGATCAAAATCAAATTCTAGTTAGTCTTAATCTCCGAGTTCTACCCAATCAAATTGCCGACCCAAATAACTTGGGCTCCACCCAATATTGATCTCCCTACATTGTCTGACTGCCTTTATTACACTTCTTTCCAAAAACCCAACACCTCTAGGATCGATCTCCCCAACTAGCTACTTAGCTCTACCTTACTTTGCACTTAAATCAGATGGGCGCCAAAACATATCTGATTATGGTCCTGTCTTGCAAAGTCAATAATATTACGTAAAAAAATTATAGTAGAACCTAATAATAAGAACCAATTAAGCACAACTAAGAATTAACAACATAAGATATTGAAATTTCTATGCATCAATATTTTGTGCATATCACCTTTTCTACAGCATAAGTCTTCGTATTTATGTCCGGTTATTTTTCTTCTACAGATAGAAGATTCAAGTTATCCGACTGGAGCCGACCAAGAAGCAATTGACCCGTTTCATTTGGTTCTAAAGTATAATTATCGAAGTCATGAATTGGGTAATCAATTACATAAATGTAGTAGAATCGTTGGGTAATACGTTTTCTTATGATAGAATAGGCATTGTACTATTAGAGCATCCACTATGTACTAACTAAAATTGGATAATTAAAAGTTGTCACACCACCTTTTGGTTAAAAATATGCACGTATTTTGATATTTTGGAGCTTAGAACGTACCGAAAACAGTGTTCATGGGATTGAGCTTGTTCCATCACCCAATCTCATGGGTCTTGATGAGGAAGAGCAGAGCACATGGGTGGAACTTACGGGCAGGGATTTGAATTTCTCTCTCCCACCGGAAGCAAGGGACTATAGTTCTTGGAGGAACCTTTCCAACACTGATTTTGAGCTTGAGAAATAGAGACCACTTCCTACATTGAAGAGTAATCCACACCCCCAGCCCAAGAAATTACTAAACGGGTCCGGATTAAACTTGTCAACTCAGCCATCGAACCATGTGAATGGTAATGGAATAGACATATTACCAGTTTATAACAAGAGTAGGATCGAAGGAGATGTTTCCACATGGTAATGAAGATGATTACCGTTTGACCATAAATCGACATCAAGATATTGATATCCATCACGCAATGGAGCCGTCTTGGATGAACGAGTTTAGTGGAGTAATGAGGAATATAGTGTACGGGCCTGTTATGGCTGCTAAAACTATCTATGAGGATGAAGAAGGATATTTGATCGTCATCACCTTGCCCTTTGCGGACCCCGAAAGCGTGAAAGTTCACTGGTGGAACAATCTCACTCATGGTGTTGTGAAAATATCTTCGGCGAGTACAGCTTGCATGCCTTTCGTCCACAGGATTGATAGAACATTCAAACTCACTGATCCATCTCCTGAACAATGTCCTCCGGGGGAATCCAAAGGAGGAATTCCTCTTGCTACTCGAATTCTAGATGATGCCAAGCTAGAAGCGTACTTTGACAAAAGTGGAACAGTGCCAAAACACCGGGTGGGACCTGAGGAACACGAGATTCCCGTTTGCCTTCGCCCTCCCAACGATTTTTTGTTGTCTTGATCGAGGCATTTGGTGGGAGAATTGTAAGGATATTTATTGTTGTCAAATTCTTTTTACTTACTATATCCCAAAAAACAAAACTCGGAAAAAAGTTTTATCCTCGCTAATTTAGGTAGTCCTTTTCAGTTTCTGGGTAATAACTTATTATGGTTTTGTTTTTTGGCTTATTGGATAGAGTAGTCTGGGATTGTACCTGAGCTTAGAAGTTTTAGTGCGAAGGTCAACGATAAGGATTGCGTTACTTTGTTGCTAATCTTATACTATTAGCCAGTTTCTGGAAACAGCTTGATACCAAATTATCTTCTGGTGTTCCAGGTTTTTGGAAACATACAGTGCATCACTTCTGATGAATGTTGCCTTGGCCTTCTGGTGTTCCAGGTTTGTATATCAATTTGGAGACTTTGATTCCGTCAATTTATTTTCTCCCATGACGACAGTTGTGGATTTCCGAATGTTAATTTGTACTTTTTGACATAATTAGCAGCGTAAAGAGAATGGATGTCTGGTGTACAACACAGCTGGTATGAGTTCTTTGCTCATGAATATATGATATCTAAGCATATTTTGTGCTCATGCTTCTACTATTGTGTTTGAGTACCGTACTCGTCGATCAACCGTCACCTACCACAAATAATTCATCTTGTACAGTAATCTTACTTCTCGGTTCACTCTTTTTTTCTTCTGATTTGAGATGGCTTACAAGCATGAGTGATGGATCTTGACTAAAAATTTGAATGCAACCCGTAAGAATCCAATGATGCAACAATTTGTTGAAGGATTATATATTCGAACAGTCGAGTTTCTACAGAGTACTACTTCATATAATATCTTGACTGAAATTCTTATGGTTAGCCAAGAAAGAAACAACTAAACTACTCTATTTAAGAGTGCTACCTAGGCTCATATACTAGGTTTGGAGGTTATATTTAACTAATGTGGCACAAACTCCAATACTCTCCCGCAATTGCGACCCATGACTTGCACGTGGAGAAGTAAACAAAGAATCCATAATACTTGGATCACGACAAACAATGGTGCACTTATGACAAAAACAAGTGGAAACAAATTCTCTGAAATCTTAGTTCTGATATTATGTTAAAACATCCAACTCCAAACCAATTGACAAGAAATAGAGAGGCCGCCCATGTTCACATACTATGTTTAAAGGTTATATTTAACCAACGTGGGACAAGTACTTCGATTACTTATTGCTACTTTGCTCATAGCAATCCCACCAGAGAACCATCACAGGCTCGTTTGAAAAATAGTGAGTAATCCCAACATTTTTACCGGCAAAAACAACCCTTTCACCATCTATTTGTAGGAAATGACATAGCTAGTAAAGATGCGAGAATAGTGTTTCTGAAGCAAAACCAAAAACCCAAAACAAAAAATACCTAAATAAAGAAAGGAAATACCCAAAAGGTACTACATTTAATTTGCAGAGGACAACTGAAATCCTCAAACTGAAGATTCGAACATCGTAATCAACTTATTCATAGCAATTATAGGGTTGCAAATTCCCTCCAATTCCTGCAACTTATACTCAAACTCCTCCATCTCCGCAAGCTCGTTCCCATCCAACCACTGAATTGCTTGCTCAAACGCAGCTTCAATCTTCTTCTTGTCAGCTGGAGGAATCTTCGCTCCATTCTCCTCATCCCTAATAATGTTCCTCATTGCATAAGCGTAATCCTCCAGCGCGTTCTTTGCCACCACTTTCTTCTTGTACTCCTTGTCTTCCGATTTGTATTTCTCAGCCTCATGCACCATTTTCTCAATCTCCTCTTTTGACAACCTGCCCTTATTGTTCGTGATCGTGATCTTCTTCTTACGTCCGGTAGTTTTGTCCTCTGCAGACACATTAAGAATACCGTCCACATCGATATCAAAACAAACCTTGAGGTTACTGACACCCCTAGGAGCAGGAGGAATTCCAGTGAACTCGAATTTGCCCAATAAGTTGTTGTCTCTGGTTTGAGTTCTTTCCCCCTCGTAGACTTTAATCAAAGCAGAGGTTTGGTTATCAGCGCAAGTATTGACAACCCTCTCTTCCTTCGTCGGAATGCTGGTGTTTCTCGGAATCGATACCGTCATAACCTCACCTTGAGTTTCATAACCAAGGGAAAGCGGAGTGACATCCAACAACAAAACTAAATCCTGAACTTTCTCATTCCGCTCACCACTCAAAATAGCGGCTTGAATCGCAGCACCATAAGCTACAGCCTCATCAGCGTTAATGTTTTTGAATAGCTCCTTCCCATGGAAGAAATCCTGCAACAATTGCCGGACCTTGGGAATCCTAGTGGACCCACCAACAAGAACAACGTTGTCGACATTGCTCTTGTCCATTTTTGCATCCCTCAAACAACCTTCCACTGGCTCCATACACTTCCTGAACAAATCAATGTTGAGCTCCTCGAACCTGGCCCGAGTAATCGTCGAGGAAAAATCAATCCCCTCATATAATGCATCGATCTCGATCGTAGTTTCAGGTGTCGAGGAAAGAGTCCTCTTAGCTCTTTCACAAGAAGTCCTCAACCTCCTTAAAGCTCTTGGGTTCCCACTAATATCCTTCTTCAGCTTTCTCCTGAATTCCTGAACGAAATGGTTCACCATTCTGTTATCGAAGTCCTCACCCCCCAAATGGGTATCTCCGCCAGCAGCTTTAACCTCGAATTTACCTTCTTCGATGATTAATAGAGAGACATCAAATGTTCCGCCCCCAAGGTCAAAGATAAGCACATTTTTCTTACCGTTGCTACTAGCTTTGTTGTCGAGACCATAAGCGATCGCAGCTGCAGTGGGCTCGTTGATTATCCGCATGACGTTGAGACCGGCGATGACTCCGGCGTCTTTGGTGGCTTGTCGCTGAGAATCATTGAAGTAGGCGGGAACAGTGATGACGGCATTATTGACTGTGGTGCCGAGGTAATCCTCGGCGATTTCTTTCATTTTTCCGAGGACCATTGAGGAGATTTCTTCGGCGGAGAATTGTTTCTCTTCATACTTGTATGTTACTCCTATAATGGGTTTGTCGTCTTGATCGGGTGTGACCTTGAATGGCCATAGTTTTATGTCGCTCTCAACAGTGGTGTCACTGTATCTTCTTCCGATTAGACGCTTAGCGTCTGGAAAAAACAAAATTTCAACAACTAATGAGATACTAGAGATATGTGTTAAAGATCTAACAGGGTATAACAACGTAGAAAATGGATACAAAACATGAAATTATGCCGCTAGTTTAGATACTGTTTCAGAAAGGGAATCACATTTCCTACCGGCTACAGAGCTAGGCAAGGCAAACAAGGTGTGATTTTTGAACCTCTAAAATTTACTTCAGATTAGAGGCTCCTAATTATAATAGGTCAAAATTAGATCTGCGCTTAGGTTGAATAGGAGGATATTCTTGTATTTACCAACAAAATCTTTAATCGTTGTACAGAGAAATTGGGGCCGTGGAGATATTGATGGGTTCAAATAGAACACTTCTCAAAAATAGCACCAAAGTTGAAAAAAAAAATCATACTATAAGAGAAGACGATGAAAAAATATTTCTTTCAAACTTTTTCGCGTTTAGTGAATTTTTTTTTGTTTTTGATTTTAATTTTTTACATTTTAAACTTTTCTCTTCAATGATTAATTTAAAATTTTAATGTGAATTTAACCAAAATTTAAAAAGGACGTACAGAAATTTTGGCCAGGGAGTTAAAGAATATCATCATTTATTTGGAGGGGGCCTCAATACTTCGACATGTATGGTTAAGATGTAGAAAGCACGTGAAAAAATTAAAAAAAATAATAGCACCGTAAGATAGAAGGCATAAAGCGTGCAAGAGAGAATAAAAAAAGAATATGCATGTAATTGGATAAAAGTAGCTTGAATTTTTAGAGCTTAGAACATACCGAAAACAGTGTTGATAGGGTTGGCGGCGACTTGGTTCTTCGCAGCATCGCCAATCAAACGCTGCTTATCGGTGAACGCAACATAAGATGGCGTTGTTCGGTTTCCTTGATCATTTGCTATAATCTCAACACGATCGTGCTGCCAAACCCCCACGCAAGAGTAAGTCGTTCCAAGATCGATTCCGATTGCCGGCCCTTCTCCTTTTCCAGCCATTTTTTCCTCAATAACCACACAGAATTACAGAAAATAGAATGCTAGGGAGTGAAAATAGTTACACTTGAGCTTTATCTGTAGAATGGGACACAAGAGTACGAGTGTCGATCAGCATTTTTCATTAACGGAATTAGAGTTGCACTTTATTTCAAAACCATAGGGAGACGAATTGATCATTAGCAAAATTCAGGGAGGTCATATGCCAAATGACCAAATCATAGGGAGAACCGGGGAGTAATCCATACTTTGCCCTTTAAAGAATGCATCAATCATTCATCTTTTGGTTGGGCCAATATACTTATTTTCATGTATGAGCCTTCATGACTTCTATTCGATAAAAACTGCAAGGAGTTAAAATAATAGCATCGATAAAGTTCTGAAAATACAACTAATCCCTATTATATGCTTCATTGAGGATAAGAAAATTAATACAAAGCAGACAAAATAATTGAAAGAAAGCCTACACACACACAATCCCTATATCCAAGTTTTTATTATCCAGTAATTTTCTTTAAAACAAAGAGCTAATTCATGTGCTTTCTTATAGTTATACTAAAATTCGCTATAAAATGAACAAAGCAATGGTCAGTGACACAAATCGGCCCTCCATGATACATGAACAGTTACTCCATGAAAAACTTGTAAGTTGCTTCTAAAGCCTCTCATTTGCAGCTTTCACACAATGTTCAACGATAAATTGTAATTTTTTAAGATTGCAAATACCCAGATGAAGTTTTAGTAACTTGGTGGATTATGCACACCCCACACCCATTAATTCACTACCATGTGGCCGCCGAGCCACCGCGACAGGAATCTAATTCGACATTTTATTGACCAATGTGAAGGTATTTTTATTTTAGGGTAAAACTCCAAATGAAAAGAATCCAATCAAAATAGAACCTTAATTCCACAAAAAAGCAGGGTACGTCATATGGAAAACAGGGTTGTACTGGTAAATTAAGGACTGAAAGAGTTGAGTCCACCCACTTCCATGATAAATACCACTAACCTGGACCGTTAACTATTCAAAATAGGACGACAAGAAATTCTCCAACTACTGTATTTAACAGATGGTTCAAATGTTGCTATAATTTGATATCGTCTTCCACATGGGGCACTAAGTAAAAAAAAACTGTGTCCTTTACTTTAAAGGCCACCCAAACAAAAACACTTCTCCAAAGTTTGGGTTCCTCTCTTCAGGGGCGGCAGAGAGAGAGAGAGAGAGAGAGAGAGAGAGAGAGAGAGAGAGTGTGTGTTTTGATAGTCACTCTCAATTATTTGGGAACAGAAAGTTTGTGCTCCTCTAATGCATTGCAGTACAGAAACATAAACCACATTTTAACATAACCCCTAAGTTTGAAATGAACCCAGCCATAAAAACCCCTAAACTGAGATTTTGGTGATAACGGCAGCGATCGGCGGTGGATGGCGATAGGAAGCAACGGTGGTTGCCGATCAAAATAAAAAAGCAACGGTGGTTAAGAGAGAGAGAGAGAGAGAGAGAGAGAGAGAGAGAGAGAGAGAGAGGTAACACGATTAGAATGTTGCAAGTAAACTTGTAAAGAGCATTAGAGGGAGATATGGAAGTATGGGACTTACCTTGGAGAAGAAGAAGCGGTGGTGATCGGAGAGACACAGAGAGACACAGTGGAAAGTTTTACTTAAACAGACTACAGAGGATACATTTATGTGGGAAGGGCTCGTGGGCTGAGAGATGTACTACTACAATGGTGGTTTTGCTTGAGGAGTAAGCAAAAAGGACTTTTTTTTATTATTCATTTTTTTTATATTTATTAATTTTGCGTTATTGTGATTTATTAATTTGTCTCGTTGAAAGAAATCAAAAAAGTAGAAAAAATTGATCCAAACATAATGTTTTTTAAAAGACAAAAATGAAGTCTTTTTTATCTATATTTAAAAATTTATGAATTTTAATCATAATTTTTTACTTTTTTAAATCTTCGCATTAAAATGAATCAATTATGTTAGGTTTGGATTGATTTTTGAATTTTTTTTTTTAAATAATAAGGATAATAAGTGGAGAGAGATAGATAGAGAAATGTTAGAAGTAGGAAAAATTTATGAGAAATCTAGACAAAATTTTAAAAAGAACAAGGCATAAGTCACCGGAGTTAAAACAAATAAATATCAAAAAATTAAAAAAAAGTTACTTAGGACTAAAATTGTGAAGTTATATGACACAAAAGTATAAAAATGGGTCTCAATCAATTACAAATTGTGTGTGCTAATTTAAGTTTGGGTCCCTCTACTTTTCTCTCTCCTATTCACTTCCGGCACCACACACCCTTTCTCTCATAGCATCAGCAATGTAATAATCAAAATCAACAAATTGTTAAAGTTAGCAATGTGTGCTTAAAAAAGTGCTCACATTGTAATAATCAAAGTTAACAACCTCCTAACCAATGATCAAATTTGGGCATTTGAATAATTAAAAATAACAATGTGGGACTTCACATTGTTAACTTTAATAACCCTCTTAATGAATAATCAAAAGCTAACGTGACAAATTTTAATTATTCACTTTTGATTATTACATTGCGAATGCTCTCACCTCTCTCCTTTACTTTTCTCACAACATTTATCTTTACTTTTTCTCTCTCTTTGGTCACTTGGTCTCCCTCAATCTTTCTCCTTTCTCTCTCTTCTCTCCCTCTCTCTGGTTGAAATTTGATTCTTTTACTTTATTTTCTATCCTGATGACAATTGTTGATTTTTAGAGAGTGTCATTTTTTTTTTTGGGTCAAACGGAAATAGAAAGTGTCAATTTAAAGAGTAGTATCTGGATGTCAATATAAACCCAATTGCTGGTGAATAGAAGACATATCTTCCTATTATAACTATAAGATATATCCGCCTATTATGTGCTCATGCTTCCAATATTTTGGGGAGTGGGTGGGTGGGTAGTTTTTTCAGGATGGGGTCGGGGTTGAGTTTTAATGATATTACTATTTCACCTTAAGGTTAATCAGGTTACAGTAAAATTGAATATAAAATTTGAATTTTGATTATGGACAAAATGGAAATCATTTTTGTGACGGTTTAAAAAAAAGGTGACACCAAAAACTCCTCTCTTTATATATTAGAAGAATAGATTATCGCTGACCACCACCTAGCCGAACAATTCAGTTTGTACAGCAGTAGTATTACATCTGGGTTCTCTCTTTTGAGAAGTTTTTCAGTGTCTGGTGGGCACGGCCATGTGGTGCCTAACACCACCTCAGTCATTCAAACGTATTTTGGATGATCCAGATTTGTTTGGGTAATTTTTAATATAAAATTATCAAAGCACCTCCTCAAGTCCAAACAGATCTGGGCCGTCCAAAAGTATTTTGGACGATCAAAATGCGTGCTCGGTACCATGTGGCCCGTGCCCACCCGGCACTGAAAAATTTCTCCTCTCTTTTTCCTTCTTTTGTGGACTTGGAAAGCATGAATGAAGTGAAACTAAGATCGCATCATCGTTGTTTAGCAAGAAAGAAAAGCTTTTTTATTTCTGGGGAATAATGATTATTTCACCATTTAGGACATGATAGTTTCTAGATAGCCATCGATGCCTACAGGTTACAACACCAGTTTGTTTTACCATACCAAATAAAAAATTGAATTACCAATCCCGCAAGAATCGAATCGCAAGATGCGTCAATTGACAGAAGAATTATGTATCCGTTTCTCTAACGGTTCCGTTCTAATATAGAGAGTTCAGTCCGCCCACTTCCATGAAAATACAACACTAAACTGGACTGTTAACTATTCAAAATAGGACGACAAGAAATTCTCCAACTACTGTATTTAACAGATGGTTCAAATGTTGCTATAGTTTGATATCGTCTTCCCCATGAGGCACTAATTAAAAAAAAAAAAATTTGTATCCTTTACTTTAAAGGCCACCCAAACAAAAACACTTCTTCCTTTCTATTGGGGCGGCACAGAGAGAGAGAGAGAGAGAGAGTGTTTTCATAGTCACTCTCAATTATTTGGGAACAAATAAGTTTGTGCTCTAAAGAGAGAGACTTTTGATAGTCACTCTCAATTATGTGGGAACAAATAAGTTTGTGCTCTAATGCATTGCAGTACAGAAACATAAACCACATACTAATATAACCCCTTAAGTTTGAAATGATTCCAGCCATAAAAACCCCTAAACTGAGATTTCAAGCTCTATTTAATAACAGTGATAGATTGATAGAATTCGTAAGTAAATGAGATTAGGATTGAGATTGGTAATGAAAAGGGATTGATAATGAGATAGATTGGTAATGAGTATGTTTGTTTGAAATGAGATTAGATGATGAAATTATTAATATTGTGTTTGTTTCGCATGGGATAAGATTGAATTGATAGTACGAATTTCCATTTTTGCCCTTGTGCCATTCCCCCCCCCCCCCCCCCCCACAATCCTGGTCCTCCCCCCTAGCCCTCCATCCGGTCCAATCACACGCCTAAATCTTACCACCAGATTTACATCTCCTCTTCGGTCCATAGCCAACTCTCTCTCTCTCTCACAACCCTTAAATCCCCATCTCCTCCAACCTCCATAACCGACTCTCTCTCTCTCAACCCATAAATCCCCATCTCCTCTTTGGTCCTAATTGGAAAAACAAAACCCAATTCACAAACCCTTTTTTTTATTGCCAAAATCCAAAACCCAGTTCACAAATCCAGAGATGGAGATGATTTCAGCCCAAAACCCAACAAGTGCAGTGGTGTGATTTCAGACAAGACACAGTTTTGCCAAGTCCAGTGGTGCGATTTCAAAGAAATTCACTCCAACTCCGGCGACGGGAATGGCGCTGGCGAGGGGGAGCTCAGATTAGCAGCGGTGAAATGCAGGTATTTTGGTTATTAGTTGGTTTAAGCAAGGATAGGATGGTAATTTCGTATGGCTTGGGTACGAACTGGACTATGAATACCAAGTGTGAGAGGGTATTGGGAATCCCCCTAATATCCACCTTGCTAATTCTAAGGACTAATAATCCCAACCCATTTTGGATTACCAAACACAGTATTAAATAATACCTTGAGATTGGTAATCTAATCCCAACCCCCGGAGGTTTATCAAACAGGCCCTCAGTGATAACGACAGCGATCGGCGGTGGATGGCGAATTGGCGACAAGAAGCAACGGTGGTTACCGATAAAAAAAGAAGAAGAAGAAGCAACTGTGGTTAAGAGAGAGAGAGAAAAGGTAACACGATTAGAAAGTCGCAAGTAAACTAGTAAAGAGCATTAGAGGGAGATATGGAAGTATGGGACTTAAGGCTCCGTACCTGAAAGAAAAATCAGTACTTATTTTTTAAAAAGATAATTTCAAGCTCAAAAATTATGTATTTACGTAAATAATTTTTTTATCAATATGGATCTTATTTAATAAATTTCATTAAGATCTTTAATACGGTGCAAAAAAAATTGAAAAGTTATTTTTCATTTATATTATTTTTGAGTTTAAAAATGTGAAATAAGTATTTACTCCCTCCGTCCCCTTTTTAAAGTCCAATATTTCATTTTGGGATATCCCTTAATAAGTGTCCAATTTGTAAAATTAGTGGGTAAAAATTGGTACATTTTTTATTTAGTCCCTACAAGTAGATTTCATTTTGAAAAGTTAGTGAGTAAAAGTATAATGATAATGTCTCTATAAAGGGTAAGTAAGAAAAATAGAGATAAAAGTTGATATGAAAGGTATAATGATGATATTTTTTAATAAATTAAAGTTAGATAAAATTAAATAGGCATCCTCTTTACTCAACTTATTTATGTGTTCATCCTAAAGGTTTAAAATAATTATGTCCCATCCTCAAAATCTATTATTACCCATTATACCCTTATCCATATATATATATATATATATATATGTCTAAGTCCTATAATATAGGGAGTTTGGATTAGTTTAGAAAAGGAACACGTACATTTCCATGCTTAAGAGGAGTCGATTAACTCTCTCTCCCTCCCCCAATTTCAGGGATTAGGCACAATTTCATTTCAGAATAGAATTCCACAAATTTTCTCTTTCAAATCCAGATCTGTTCCTCAAAATCCCTTTCGATGAAATCATCACGTATGATCGCCACAACATTCACCCAATCTCTGGCTCGCAGTCGAGCCTTGGCGTCGCCTATGGTGGTGATACAAAGGTGCTCGTTGCCGGCGACAACACCACCATAGAATGACGGGGTAATGGAGAACAACACGAAGATGAAGAGCTTGTTCAAGTCCAAGCCCAAGATGTCGGTCGACATCGTTTGCCAGATGCACGATCTCCTCGATCTTCTACACCGACTTGAATGTTCCCGACACTCGTGAAATCAAGGTCGAAGAGAAGATCGTTCCTTTACGTTTGGGATTTATTTATTTTAATCTGATTTTGCTCGTGCATGGTTTAGTTTTGTTTGGATTTGTTCCAATTGCATATGCAAATGTTTCCTGGTGAGAAATCAGGCCAATTAAAACCAAATGTTTACTGATTTCTGATTTTTGTCATGTTTTTTTATTTTTGTCATTTTTTTAATTTAATCATGTTTTGTTCATCTACCTCGATTGAAACTTACACTTCTCAAAACTTGTCATATTTTCTGATTTTTGTCATATTTTTTATTTGATCATGTTTTGTTCATCTACCTCGATCGAAAACTACACTTTTCGAAACTTGCAATGTTTTCCGATTTTGTCATGTTTTTTTAATTGATCTTGTCTAGTTCATCTACCTCGATCAAGTTTTGCCATGTTTTGTGAATTGATCATGTTTTGCCATATTTTCCGGCTTACACATTCGTTTTTGTAAGAGTTGTATTTTCTTTTTAGATTTTAGGGAAATGAAAATATGAGAGAGAAGATTAGGAGAGAGAAAAAATTCAAAAGATTAGATGAGAGAAATGTTTGAAAGAGGAGAAAGAATTGAGATAATTAGAAAAGCTAAAAAAAATAAAAAAGAGAAAGATTTGAAAAATTAGGAGAGAGAAAGGGTAGTTTAGGATTTAATTGAATTTGAGGATGGAAAGATAAGTATTTAAACACATTAGGATGTGCACCTAAATAAGTAGGGTAAAAAGGATGGCTAATTAAGTTCTCCTTAAAGTTACGAAGAGAAACACTTAAAAAATGACAAATAGAGTATTTTTTAAGAAGGTATTCTGAAATACGTCTACGATGAGAAGAAGAAGCTGTTGTGATTGGAGAAAGAGCAAGAGAGAGAGACTGAGAGAGTAAAGAGTGGGAAAGTTTTTAGTGCAGAGGATACATTTATGAGGGAGGGACCCGGGGCCCGAGAAAAGTAGTACTACAATGGGGGGTTTTGCTTAATGACCAAGTAAAAACCCAGCTCAGCAGCGACAGTGGCGGCATCAGTCATTGGCTCCGATTTTTTAGCCTGTGGCAGAAATGAGCTCAAGTTAATGTGGCGGATCTATCTCGAGAGTTGTTCTACTCATACCTAGTCTCTCCACTTGGCCACTCCACCCACCCTCACGAGTGTGATTGATGGGTTTAGCTCCAGTGCTTTGGTTCCAGACGGCTTTTTGTCTTTTGTTAACAGTTTTGGTTTTTTTTTTTTTTTTTTGTATTTTTGGACGGGTAGCATCCTTTTATACTTTGCTTTCTTATATTGTATATGATATGTTTGTGTTCCTAAAAAAAAGGACTTATTTTTTTATTCAATTTTTTTTTAAATTTGTAACTTTTGCATCAAACTTTTGCGACTTATTGATTCGTTTCATTGAGAGAAATTGAAAAAGTAAAAAAATTTAATCGAAACATAATTTTTTTAAAAAGACAAATAAGTTTTTTTTTGCTATATTTTAAAAATTATGAGTTTCGACCATAATTTTTTACTTTTCCGATTCCTCTCGTTAAGATGAATTAATAAGTCACAAAAGTTTGATGCAAAACAAACAAAGGAAAAAAAAAATTGAATAAAGACAAGAAAATAAGTTACTTAACTTCTTGCCAAAACCATCCTATGTTATTGCCTGCAAAGTATGATTGGAAATCACAATTTTTTAAACTAGCGTCGTGTCCGTTTGATGAACGGAAAAAAAAAATTAAATTGGTATTTTTTTCGACCTCATGTATTGAATAGATACAATGCAAGTTGATGAAAAAGATAGTTGAATTTTTCTCCGAACTCTGTATTCAATGCATACTAGCGTTGTTCCCATTTTATATAAACAGAAAGACATGTATCTACTGTTTTGAGTTCAAATTTTGAAGTGTGAAAAAAATAAATTCCAATTAATTTGCAATTATGAGAAATGCAAGAAAAACAAAGCTAATTTAGATAATTATAGCCACAAATAGCATTCTATTTAGAGAGAGTGGGCCGACCGGCAAGATGGTTGAGAAAAGAGAGAAAGTAACCATAAAAGACAGACGTTAGGTGTAGGAATTTTCCGTCATGATCGATGGTCCAGGCGGCTGGATTTAGGTGTGTGGATTTGTTGTTCCTTGTAGGTTTTGGATTCGTTATTGTTTGCTGTTTTTTGTTGGTATTTGTGTGGGTCTCTCTCCCCTTCATGGAACTTTTTTTTACCACTTGTGAGTGTTGTTGTGGCGGGTTTTCTATGTCGTCTTGTTGGCTTTTCGAGATTGTAGACAAATCTTATCTATGTGAGATTTTGATTGTTCTTATATGAGTTTAGACCTCCTTTGTGATTGTTTTTCTCCCTCCTTGAGGGTGGCTACACATTCCCAGTGTATAATTTGTATCAATTAAAGTACCCTCTAAGCAGTTGCTATTGCAAGTTGTGATGCAGACCTTTGGCACCAAAGATTGGGTCACATGAGTGAAAAGGGCATGAAGGTACTTCTTTCCAAGGGTAAACTTCCAGGGTTGAAATCGGTTCAGTTTGACTTGTGCAAGAGTTGTGTTTTTGGGAAGCAGAAAAAGGTTAACTTTCTGAAAAACTGCAGGACTCCAAGGTCAAGGAAGTTGGAGTTGGTCCACACAGATTTGTGGGGTCCCGCTCCTGTTGAATCGCTTGGTAGGTCAAGATACTATATGAGTTTCGTCGATGACTCAAGCAAGAAGGTATGGGTTTATTTTTTGAGAAATAAATCTGATGCCTTTGAAACTTTTAAGAAGTGGAGAGCTTTGGTGGAGAATAAAGTGGGCCTAAGACTGAAATGTCTAAGGTCAAATAATGGAGGTGAGTATGAGTACAAAAAGTTCAAGGAATATTGCGTTGTTAACGGGATTAGGATGGAGAAAACCATTCCGGGTACACTACAGCAGAATGGTGTGGCCGAACGCATGAACAGGACCCTAAATAAGCGAGCAAGAAACATGAGGCTGCATGCTGGGTTGACAGAAACTTTTTGGGCTGATGCAATGAGCATTGTGGCTTACTTGATAAATCGAGGACCATCGGTTCCTTTGAATTTCAGATTGCCCGAGGAGGTTTGGAGAGGAAAGGAGGTAAACCTTTCATTTCTTAAAGTTTTTGGCTATGTTTCATATGTTCATGTTGATTCTAATGCTCATAATAAATTGGAAGCTAAGTCTAATAAATATTTTTTTATTGGCTATGGCGATGAGGAATTCAGCTATCGATTTTGGGATGTGCAAAATCGAAAGATTGTAAGAAGTCGAAATGTGATATTCAATGAGCAGGTTATGTACAGGGATCATGATAGGACAGAATAGGTTGATTCTGTGCTAGAGGTTAAGAGAAAGGATGTGATTGATTTGAATGAGCTATCTGAGGGTTTTGTGCCAGACAGCAGCCAGGAAGATGAAGAGATTGTTATTCTGCAAGAGAGATAGAGTACGCCAACTAGTGTTGTCAGAAGGTTGTCTTCCAGGGTTAGCAAACTACCACAGCATTTTTCATCGTCTTTGTACTACATATTACTCACTGATGCTAGTGAACCAGAGTATTATGACAAGGCTTTGCAGAATAAGAGTTCAATCAAGTGGGAATTGGCCATGAAAGACGAGATGAACTCTTTGTTGACAAACCAGACATGGGAGTTGACAAAATTGCCAGCCAGTAAGAAAGCTCTTCATAATAAGTGGGTTTACAGATTGAAGGAAGAGCACAATGGTAGCAAGCACTATCAGGCTCGACTAGTAGTCAAAGGCTTTCAACAGAAGGAAGGGATTGAGTAGAATAGTATTTCCCTACTCTCTTCTCTACTTTACTTTCCGTCTTGCATATCAATATTGCATGAGTAGAATAGTTTTTCATTGAAATTGGAATTGTAGTTGAATAGATTGCAATTAGTTTTTTAAAATTCCGATTTATATTTGAGATACTCAATTCACCCCCCCTCTTGGGTTGCTATTTGGACCAACAGGTACCACACACATGGTACCCCGTCAGTTATCCCATCTGTTGGGTGAGGAGAGAGAGATTGAGGAAATAAACTTAGGCCGTCCAAAAAACGTTTGGACGTTTGGAATGGTTGACGGGTACCGCTACGTTGTACCTGCTCGATCTACAAGAAAAAACTGTTTCGCCAACATACACAATGTTGTCGCTGAAAACAAAATTTCGTCAGCGGCATCGCTGAAAGTGTGTCAAGAAATGTTTTTACCAACGCTAAATGAATGGCGTTGGCAAATGCATGAGGTTTAGCGACTACCAAAAGTGTTGGCAAAAGAATTCTAGCCAACTTTTTACGTACTTTTGCCTACAGGTAATTGCATTGGCAAAAAGAATTTTGGTTCTATAAATTTATTACTGTATTATAATTACAAGATCAGAGTTAGTGGATGTCCAAAAAAACAAGGGACAGAGTTGGTGCAAGAAAAAAACAGACCAGAAACCTAAGCAACGTAGGTAACACACCATACTCCACACCAAACAAAATACCTGCAGCTAAGGAGAAAAAATATAAGAAGCCTACGTTCCAATTGGAACACAGAATCTGGTTTCTACAACTCCTTTTACTTTAATACCCAAAAAAAAAGAGTAAAACAAAAAACCAAAGCACCTTTTATTAATTTGACTGAGTTTTGTAGGGAGTAGCACGAAATTATTCTTATGGATATGTAAAATCATTTGTCATTAACCATCCTAGTTTTTTTTCTAACAAGAGAGAGAGAGAGAGAGCACGCAAACCGGTGGAATTATTCCGGGGATGAGCGGCGCGTTGAGCAAAGGAGAGCGCCGAACAAACCCAATCGATTGGGTTTGGGTTTATATTTGTTGTGTTGCCCAATATGAGTCTCTCTAGAGCGGAAATTCCCCCTTTGAATCTACCTCTTCTTTCCTCCCTACA
This sequence comes from Rhododendron ovatum, assembly GCA_019656835.1. Taxonomy (NCBI): domain Eukaryota; kingdom Viridiplantae; phylum Streptophyta; class Magnoliopsida; order Ericales; family Ericaceae; genus Rhododendron; species Rhododendron ovatum. The sequence goes on along the minus strand of CM033793.1, from coordinate 24,968,924 downwards.
TTGACTGCCTTTATTACACTTCTTTCCAAAAACCCAACACGTCTAGGATCGAACTAGCTACTTAGCTCCATCTTGCTTTGCACTTCTTAAATCAGATGGGCGCCAAAACGTATCTGATTATGGTCCTGTCTTGCAAAGTCAATAATATTACGTAAAATAATAAGAACCAATTAAGCACAATTAAGAACTAACAACATAAGATATTGAAATTTCTATGTATCTATATTTTGTGCTTATCACCTTTTCTACAGCATAAGTCCTCGTTTTTATGTCCGGTTATTTTTCTTCTGCGCGCAGATAGAAGATTCAAGTTATCTGACCGGAGCCAACCAAGAAGCAATTGACCTGTTTCATTCGGTTCTAAAGTATAATTATCGAAGTCATGAATTGCGTAATCAATTACATAAATGTAGTAGAATCATTGGGTAATACGTTTTCTTATGATAGAATAGACATTGTACTATTAGAGCATTATTCACAATGTACTAATCAAAATTGGATAACCAAAAGTTATCACACCATCTTTTAGTTAAAAATGTGCACGTAATTTGATAAAATAGCTTGAATTTTAGAGCTTAGAACATACCGAAAACAGTGTTCATGGGATTGAGTTTGTTCCATCACCCAATCTCATGGGTCTTTGTTAAGAGAATATAGAAAAAGAGGGAATATGGAGAAAGTGAATATTGTATTGAATTAAATAATCATGTACATAAGCCCTACTATTTATATAAGAGGGAGAGTACTAACTATGGAAAGTCAATCCTAATCAAATCGTGATAAGCTCCTAATTACAATCAATCCAAAATATTCTACAATATTCTACATTATTCTAACATCCCCCTCAAACTCAAGGAGGTAATGCAGAGACCAACTTGAGTTTGGAAGCTAAGTCATGGAAATAGGCTGAAGGATGAGCTTTGGTGAAGATGTCAACTGTCTGATTAGAAGAGGAAATTAAGACAAGGCGAATGGTGCCTCGGGCAACATGTTGTCGTATGAAGTGGCAATCAATCTCAATGTGTTTGGTACGATCATGGAATACATCATTGTGAGAATTTGAATAGCACTCTGATTGTCACAGTAGAGCATAGTGGAAGATGAATGAACAACACCCATATCTGCAAGATGCCAGCGAAGCCATAATAACTCTTGCGTAGTGTCAGTAAGAGCACGATACTCAGCCTTAGTGCTAGAGCGAGAAACAAGAGTTTGCTTCTTATCAAAATTCTTGTTTTCCTTCCAATCGACGGAGAATGGACGGGAAAATTGTATCGTAAGCTTGCTGGAATGTGGGTGTGAAAAGTGGAGTTTGGTTCCTTGCCGTATTTCAGGACTTCTTTGGAAACAAACAATGAAGTGGATGAAGTGTGGAAGAAGATTAACAAAATGGACTTTATTAACCCTCAAAGTAGAAGAACAATCAATCGAGATGATTGAGTGAACGATTACAAGTTAATTCTACTCCTAGAAAAGAAAAGATAAAGGCCTGATTGGCGTTGTTTTTGTGTGTCCTTGAAACTGCTACTAACTCGTACTTAAATAGGCCTCCTTACATTACATTTGAATTCAAAACTTCCCCCCAAAGTAGCAGTTGAAAACTCCTCGGATTCTGATTACGAACCTCCTTCAACTGCCGATCATGCCCACGTTGAGAAAATTGTCTTGTTGATTGCGGTTACCATCCTCTTCAATCGTGGAGTCATGGGATCCAGTTCCATTTGACACCTGTCACCTGATCGACGGTCAAAAATGCCATAAGAATACGCCACGTGTAGGCCAATCGATGGACAAGACTTTTTATAGTTTCACCATCGATTCACCTCCTTTCTGAATCATTAAGTTGAGTCCATTCTATCCTCATATTTGCCCATATTTACCCTTGCCACGTGTCGCCTGATTGACGGGTAAAAATAGAAATCTTAATTGTGGTACAAACAATGCCCCCTTTATTTGTTTGAGTTAAAAATCATTTAACTCGAATAAATAATTCCTTTGCCTTTAAAAGGCGTGGTTAACACACGGGACTCTTCCAACGTATATATATTCTCTTGTTTATAAAAATTAGGGCACCGTTAGAAACCATCAACTCCTGAATCGATGGCGCGCAAGAAAGCTCCTCAAGGCAAAGCAATGGCTTCCAAAGCTTCCTCCAAATCGTCGACTCCTCGGTCAACTCAGAAGAAAGAATCGAGTTCTCAGAAAACAGGAACCCCGACAGAGTCCTATCCCCCAAGGTATCCTCAATGCCTACGGGAGGCACCACAGTTTCCTCTTTATTTTATTCCTGTAGTTGGTTGTCCCTCCAGATTCATACTGGGTCCTATTTACTCTCCAACCCCTCCTGATTCACTACCGACATACTATCCGGTGAATTTTGATGAGCCTTTGCTCCTCTCGCTCCCAGGTCTCCATCGTACTGGTTGGAATACCAGAGGAACAATCCGATCATGGCCCTCTGTATTCCCATCTTGGACAAAGTGGGTAGACCATATGAGGGGATACCTACACCTTTCGTGGCGTGCCATGGGAATTTACGAAACCATAGACCTATCCACACAGGCCTTTCAATTTAACCCTAATTTGATTGCTGCTGCTGCCCGTTTTTGGTCTGTTTCATCCAACACCTTTGTTTTTCCATACGGCCCCATGAGTCCCACAGTTTTAGACATTGCTCATCTGACTGGCCTATCGTGTATAGGTGCAGAAGTTAATGCTGCCTTGGATCATCGTCCTTGTGATCCACCGTTTGAGGCCTCTACTGATAATTCATGGAGTTATTCACATTTTATATCCCTTTTTTGCACTTCTGATCTCAGAGAGCCATCATTTACTGAGAAAGTAGCATTTTATTTGTATTGGCTCAACAAATACGTGCTATGTGTGTCTGGTTTAAAGATCACCAAGGAATATGTCCGTTTGGCTATCTGCTTTGTCTTCAACATCCCCTTCTAAGCTTGAGGGTTGATTAGGTTTTGCCTAAAAAGTTTTTGGCAAAACTAAAATCATGTTGCAATGAACTCTAGTAGGGGAAACTGACCCGAATTGGATTGTATCCAGTGCTTGGCCAAAAATGGTAGACTTTTGAGAGTCTGCTTCATTCTTGTCATCTTTGAAATCTTCTTTCATCATGTCTGAACTGTTAACTGACAAAAGATCATCATCTTCATCATCTTCTAACAATACTTGTTGAAATTCTGCCATCTTTTTCTTTAAACTCTTCTTGAATTCTGCCTTTTGCTCCTTAATCGATAGAACAGGAGATACACTTGAACTTTGCCCCCCAAGTCTTTGGGTGATGGCTGGTTTGATTGTTTGCCCCCCAGGTTTTTCTGCCTCCTTTGCCTTTTGTTTAGGCACTGTTGCAATTGGCATAGTGGACTCCCTAGTCCACACCATGGGAGCTGCCCGATTTAGAACTGCTCTAGCCTTCATTTCTGGCCACTGTGTTGAATCCATCATCACCTGTTGATCTCTCCTTTCTCTTTCTGAAATCTTCCTTTGTAACCTCCTTTTCTGAGTATTGGTAATTGGCTCAAATTCCCTTACATTTGGGAATTTGGGATGTCTCACTGTATCCCATCCATGATGCTCCATATTTGGTGGAATTACCATCCTTCCTTGATATCCACCTCTGACAAAAGGCATTCTTCCCCTTGATCTCATACCCCTTGGGTAAAAACCTCTTCCCCTTCCATTCATAAATGAAGGTGGATATATTAGGCTTGTATCTGGCTTCCCAGGTAATGCTGGAATCACAGGATATCCTTTAAATAGGAATGGTCCATCATCTTCCCCATACCATTTGAGTGATTCAGAAGGTATAAAAATTCCAGGGTCTTCACCTTCAAAAATCAACTTTGGTCCTACATAAATCTGCAAATCACTACTTCCCATAGTATTGAATCTAATGGAACCTTTAGCATAGGTACCATTGTACTCTTTTTCTGCAATAACCTCTTCCCCTTTTTTGATTTCCTCATCATATCTTAGACAAAAATAATTCTCAAACTTCTGCCTCATCTGAACTTCCTCTTCTCCTTCCATAATTTCCTTTTCTTCTTGAATCCTTCTTTCAATGTGAGATGCCATTTTTCCTTTCTTCATTCTGGCAGTCACCATGTTGACCTCTACCAAGGGAAAAGGATCAATATCAATCCCCATCACTTCTTTATTTCCCTTAGCATACTGTAACAGGCCTTTCTGGATCAGATCCTGCACACAATTCCGAAATCTAACACAGTTGTTAGTATTGTGTCTGAAAGAATTATGCCACTTACAATAATCTTTTCCTTTTCTATCCTTTTCAGGAGGGATCATATGCCCTGGTGACAAAGTTAAGAGCTTTTGATTAATTAGTTCATCAAACAATTGATCAGCTTTGGACAAATCAAATGAGTATTGTCTAAAATTAGCTTGATTTCTCCTGTTTGGATGAGATGAAGGCATATTCACAGGCTTCTCAGCCTTTGTCAGAGTATCACAAACAATTGGTGTTTTTCCAATCACTTGGGCGACATCAATCTCTACATCACCCTCTATATCTTGGTAATATGTACCAAGTGATTTACTTTTCCTGTATTCCCCTTCCATCAAAATAGCCTCATATCCAATGGCTTTGGAAGTAAAATCAAATAAATATCTGAATTCAGTTCCAGTAAAATGTTTCTTAAAATCATAATCTAGCCCTTCCTGGGCTATCTTTACTATTTCAGATTCAGGGATGTAAAAATGACACTGATTCCTAATCTTTTTGAATCTGTTCATATATTGTTCTACAGACTCTAAAGGCTTTTGTTTGATTTTAGCCAAGTCTGCTACTGAAATTTCTGGTGCATGCCTAAAGAATTGAGTATGAAACTGTTCTTCCATTTCTCTCCAAGAATGAACAGAATTTGGAGGCAAATTAATAAACCAAGAGAAAGCAGTTCTAGTAAGAGAATGAGGAAACAACTTTAATTTCAAAGCCTCATCCAAATCTGCTTCACCTATTTGCAGGCAAAATCTCCCAACATGCTCTATAGTTGATTGGTTCTCCTCTCCATTGAAAAGAACTAAATCTGGAATTCTATAATGCCTTGGAAAAGGCACATTATCAACCCAATTTGGATATGGTTTTCTAAACATAGGTTTTTCAATTCTTCGTAATCCAGGACCATACAATCTTGCATAATATTTGTAAGTTGAGCCCTTAAATAAGGCTCCTGTATTCTTCCAATTTGATTTGGAGGAACAACAGGTTCAGGTCTAATATCATGCCTATATGGATAATCTTGTCTTCTTATGTTTGGTGGATTGTACCCATAAAGATTTGGATCACCATTAGCCATATTTGGGATATTCCTATTATCATTCCTAGGAATGTTTGCATAAATGTTTTGCCCTCCATGGGCATTATTTCCAACATTTCCAGTTTCTGTTCCAATAGGAATAGTAGTCGGTACATTTTGATAAAAGCTCTGGTTTTGACTAGTACTAATATTATTTGGAACTCTATTCATACCAGTAAAAACAGTTTCAAAAGTTGGATTATCAAATATCTGCGTAGAAGGTACTTCAGTACTACGGTTGGCATATCCACAGGTCTGTCCAGGGTTAACGTTTACGTTAACTGGGACTTCCACCGTTGGTTGACTTTGTACCACTGTTGCCTTAAACATAGCCATCAAAGTTTTGGCTACTTCACTCTCTGGATCATTTAAAACTCTTGCAAATTTTTGGATCAAATCACGTGATTCACTTTCTGGACCATTTGGTTGGCCTACTTCTGGACTTCTCTGGTCTGGATTCACAGTATTGACTCCATTTGCATCACTTCCACCATTAGTGTTGGCAGAATTATTGTCATTATTACCATCTGTTGGCAATTGATTCCTAGTCTTTGGTGCCATTACTTGCTTCCAAATTAGTAATGAGCCCTCCTTCTAGCGCCAAAATTGTTATCAAAATTCTTGTTTTCCTTCCAATCGACGGAGAATTGACGGGAAAATTGTATCGTAAGCTTGCTGGAATGTGGGTGTGAAAAGTGGAGTTTGGTTCCTTGCCATATTTCAGGACTTCTTTGGAAACAAACAATGAAGTGGATGAAGTGTGGAAGAAGATTAACAAAATGGACTTTATTAACCCTCAAAGTAGAAGAACAATCAATCGAGATGATTGAGTGAACGATTACAAGTTAATTCTACTCCTAGAAAAGAAAAGATAAAGGCTTGATTGGCGTTGTTTTTGTGTGTCCTTGAAACTGCTACTAACTCGTACTTAAATAGGCCTCCTTACATTACATTTGAATTCAAAACTTCCCCCCAAAGTAGCAGTTGAAAACTCCTCGGATTCTGATTACGAACCTCCTTCAACTGCCGATCATGCCCACATTGAGAAAATTGTCTTGTTGATTGCGGTTACCATCCTCTTCAATCGTGGAGTCATGGGATCCAGTTCCATTTGACACCTGTCACCTGATCGACGGTCAAAAATGCCATAAGAATACGCCATGTGTAGGCCAATCGCTGGACAAGACTTTTTATAGTTTCACCATCGATTCACCTCCTTTCTGAATCATTAAGTTGAGTCCATTCTATCCTCATATTTGCCCATATTTACCCTTGCCACGTGTCGCCTGATTGACGGGTAAAAATAGAAATCTTAATTGTGGTACAAACACTATGCCAAGATATAAGAGAATCACCAAGAAAAAAATAATAGCCTGTTGTGGAACGACGATCTGTAGGGTCACAGCCCAATCTGCATCAGAGTAAACACGCAACTCTAGAGAAGAATGGATTGAGTAATGTAAACCATGAAATAAAGTGCCCTTAATATAGCGAAGTATACAAAGAATAGCAGTATAATGACGTGACCGTGGATCAGACATGAACTAACTGACAATATGAACTGCATAGGCGATATCTGGTCGAGTAACTGTGAGATATACAAGACTGCCAATGAGTTGCCAATAAAGAGTAGCATCAGGAAGTAGGTTACCATCTAGAGGAGTGAGGCCAGTAGTAGGATCGAGAGGAGTGCATGCAGTCATGCTATCAACAATGCCAGCACGTGTGAGAAGATCAGATGCATACTTAGCTTGGGATAGATAATAACCATCTGAATTAGAGGAAATCTCAAGACCCAAGAAATAGCTTAGAGTGCCCAAATCTTTCATCTCAAATTGCTTACGGAGAAAGGCTTTGAGGTCAGAAATACCATTGATATCATCTCCAGTAATAATCATATCATCGACAAAGAGAAGAACAAAAATAATCCCATGAGCCGCCTTTAGCAGAATCATATGAACTTGAAGAGAATCCAAATGTTTGAAGAGTAGTACTGAACTTGGAAAACCAGGCTCAAGGAGCTTGCTTGAGACCATATAGAGCACGGTTTAGTTTACACACCTTACTTGGAGGATGGATCACCCCAGGAGGAGGTTGCAGGTAAACTTCTTCTGTTAGACCACCATTAAAAAAGGCATTTTTGACATCCATTTGATACAACTCCCACTTGTGTACTGTAGTAACCGCAATTAAACTCCGAACAGAGGTGAGACAAGCAACAAGGGCAAATGTCTCCTCATAATCAATACCATACTCTTGAGTGAAACCCTTTGCAACCAAACAAGCTTTATAGCGCTCGATAGAGTCATCAGAGTGAGTCTTAATTTTATAGACCCATTTGGAGCCTATCGCAATCTTGCCAAGAGGAAGATCAACAAAATCCCAAGTATGAGTCTTATCCAAAGCCTGTAATTCTTCTTCCATCGCTTTCTGCTAAAGAGGGTTAGAACTGGCCTCACGGTTGGAGTGAGGTTCATGCTGAGAGAGGATAGTAGAAAAGCAATGATAATCAAGAAGACAGATAGGTATTTCTCTTACTCGAGTAGAGCGACGAAGTGGTGAATCAAGAAATAGAACTTGTTCAGAAGGGTCAGTAGGGGGAGAGCTGGATGATGCAAGGGGCTCACTTGGATTAGAGCCAAGGTTATTAGAGCCAAGGTTTGAAGGCTCAGGGAGAGAAGAGCCAAGTGCAGGAGCAGGATCGTTGGACAAAACAAGTACATCGGGAGAGGCTGTATCAGTTAGCTCAGAAGAAGTTGCATCAATTTCATTAAATAGCAACTCTACAGAAGGATCAGTAAAGAATGATGAGTGGAAACAGACGGTAAATAAAACTTTGACATGGAGGAAAACATCTTATGTCCCCAAAATGTGACATGATGAGAAATACAAAGACGCTTAGAAAGTGGATCCTAGCATCTGTATCCTTTGTGCTCAATTCCATAACCTAAGAAGCAACAAAGACGAGCTCGGGGTTCTTACTTTATACGCTCATGAGGTTGAAGTAGGACAAAACAAGCACAGCCAAAGACTTTGAGGAGATCATATGCAGGCAAAATACCATAAAGACGTTCATAAGGTGATTAATTCCCAATAATGGGAGAGGGGACACGGTTGATAGTATACACTGCGGTTACAGCTGTTTCTCCCCAAAAACGTTCTAGACATGAGGAATATATAAGAAGTGCACGAGTGGTGTATAAAATATGTCGGTGTTTACGCTCAGCACGCTCATTTTGTTGAGACGTGCCAGGATAGGATCGGTGAGGTAGAGTTCCATTTTGATGAAGAAAGTTCAAAAATGATGTTTCTCTGTATTCCATGGCATTATCAGCCCGAAAAACTTTAATAGTATGAGAAAATTGAGTTTGAACCATTTTTGCAAAATCAAAGTAAATTTGTGGTAGCTCGGATCGTCTACGTAAAAGGTAAATCCATGTAAAACGGGAGTAGTCATCAACAAATATCACAAAGTATTTTGATCCACCCATGGTGGTGTTGGGAGAAAGTCCCTGTCACGACCCCATCCCAATAGTTGGATAATAAGAAAGTCGTGACCGGCCAGTGGATCTCACTTCCACCCAAGGCCTCATAACTACTTAGTCCAAAAATACAGAAATTTACAACAATTTTTACAAAAAAAAAAAACTGCGGAAGCATTATTGCATTTAATAAAACACCATCAGAGCCTTAGCGAATTTACAACCTTTACAAAACGTAGGTGATCTTACACAAAATGAGGAACAGTCAATTCCCGGTTTGGTTTTCAAAATTTAGCTATACAATATCTACATGTCCATCGGGTAGCAGCATACTTCATTCCTACTTGCCATAAACTATAGGAAAATAGTAAATTTTCATAAGCCGATAGCTCGTGTGAGTTACAACACCAGAGTTATACGTTTTACCATGGAAATAACTTTCATAAACCTTATTGACATAGCAGTCTAGCATATCATAGCTTTATCATAAATTTCATAAGAAGAATTGCATGTCAACAACTTTGCATATGTAAACGATGCACATCCAACAGCTTAACATGCATAGGGGAGCAACCCCACGTGGTGTGAAATGATCAAATCACTGGCAGCTGGTGCCATATAACAATCCTTCCTTATAACCCCTTCGTTGGTCACGGTATCTTTAAAATCCGTCCCCTTGACCCGGGACACCGCTGTCTGGATGCATCAACGAACTTTAAGCTCATAGAATTGTCATGTCAATTCTTTTTCACCTTTAGATGGCAAGGTGTTCATAGAGTCATCACCTCTCAAACATGATCATCCTTATAAAGTCATCATCTTTCAATACACAACTCGTAACATATTTCCATGGCATAAGGTATAAGATATAAAAGCATTTCATCAAATCATGCTTCCTTATAATATATCATAACTATTGAGTTTAAGAAACGCAGAACATAATTTGCTTGAAAAAGCAATATAACCAAGGTTAGCGTATCTCACCTTTAACTTCTTAACAACTAAGCTAAAGACTTGGATCGTTCTCGTTCTTATCCCTTGAACCAACCTATTGCCAATTACTTTGTGTCATAATACATTCAAAACTGTAATCGAAATACGATTGTGAGTCGGCCTACTGGACTTTAGAAACGGTTCGAGGTTGATACACGGCTACCATTCTTAAAAGTTAACTAGGGAACAAGACTTTGTTTAGCACTTGAGCTATTTCACATGGGCACGCATATGCTTATACAATCAGTGAGCTAACTAGAATAGCAATTGTATAGGGATTTCTCATTCTTTCAATCTACTGACCTAATTTAACTCAACTGAAGGAACTGTAATCTAGCCTAGTTTAGCTATTAGGTGATTTACCTAGGTATATGTATATATATGCTCATTACCAGAAATTTACTAGAACTCAAATTGATTATGCTTTTCCTTTAGTCTAAGCAAAACAAGATTTGATTAAGGACTAATTAATAAGTGCACTTATATGCACGCCTAGATGTTCCAGCACCTAATACATATATCACACACATTCTAATTTTATACTAGATGCAAAGACACACAGCGTACTTCTCGCACAGCAGCGGCGGTGCTGGTGCTGCTGCTACTCCTACATCTGATTTAGGTCGAAGGAAAAGGGGAAAAAGGTATGGGAAGATCCGCCATGGCCGCCACCATGTGCGGTGCCTGCGTAGGGAATACAGAAAGAGATGGAAGAGGAAATTACCCACTGAAGTTTTCCGGTAGTAATCGAAGGATCTCGGAAGTCGGATCTAACCAGAGGGGTTTGAGAGTTGCTCCTCTCTCTCTTTTCCTTCACCGTTTTCTTTTTCTTCTAGCGGTTTCTTTTCTCTCTTTTTTTTAACCCCTTTTTACTCACTATTCTACTATATACATATATTTGATATTTTAGAGGTAAAACATCCCCCGTTCCGCAACGCGAAATAAGTACTTATTTTTTAAGAAGGTAATTTCAAGTTCAAAAATGATAAGTTTATTGAAATCTAAAAATATGTCATATGGATCTTGTTTGAAGATCTTTAATACGGTACAAAAAAAATTGAAAAATTATTTTTCATTTGCATTATTTTTGAGTTTGAAAATGTGAAATAAGTACTTATTTTTTAAAAAGGTGTTCTGGAACGGGCTGATCACTGTCATTCAGAACTTAAGAAACGTGGACACATGTGCCAACCAATTCTTCTAGCTATGATACGTGTAGCTCTATGGCAATTGGAAAGTCAAAAAATTTAATTCTACTCCCTAATAAAATTTGTTCTGATTCAATTATTCATGTCCGAGTTCCGAACTCAAAAAGATTACAACGTAGACTAATTAAAATATGTAGCTTCTTAGAGTGTCATTCGCTTTCTAAAGAAAGTATTAAACCCCTAAAATTATATCGTGCTATGCTCGTATCCTAAAAATATTTACTAAAGGGCATTTTTTTTTTAATCTCGTAACCTAATTAGGATCACCCAAGTATACTTTTAGATGTCGGGCATGACAGTCCCCAAATATTAGAGTGAATTAAATCAAATGGGGCAGATGAAACAGAATCACTTTGGGTAAAGGATAATGCTGGTTGTTTAGTGAGTTGACACGAAAGACAATCAATATGATCATCTTTAACTAATCCTAGATGACCACTCGAAACTAAAGTACGTAGTCAACCAAAAGAAACATGACCTAATCGAGAATGCCAAAGACCTATAGAAGTGGAGGCATTGGAGGTTACAGAATATTGTAAAGAACTCACAGATTGAACGAGAGGAACAGAAAGACAAGACTGGGCTATAGCAGAGAGCTGAGATGGAATGTGAAGATTGATGAGCTCATACAGACATCCAACTTTACAGCCTATCCAAATTTTCTTTCCTGTCCGAGGATCCTGCACCTGACAACCGGTAGAAGAAAAGGTGATCGTGAGACCGAGTTCACATAAATGACCAATAGAAATTAGGTTCAAGGCAAGGGTAGGAACCAAGTAAGCATCAGAAAGGGACATGCTAGGAGTAGAAACAGTACTGACATGAGTAACAGGCATCATAGAACCATCAGCAGTATGAATAGATGGAGTCCGAGAATTAGCAGCTTTTGTGTAAAAAACATGTGGATCAAATGTCATGTGATTGCAACACGCAAAATCAAAGAACCATGAGGATTTACCTGAGGTGGCAGACAAACCAGTGGAAGAATGCTTACCGGAATGAAAGAGCAATCCAGATTTCGAGAGAACCTGTGTAAATACAGACGGGAGATCGCTTTTGAGGAAGTGTGTGGAAGATGGGTACTGTTTGAGGCCTTCCAAGATGGCGTGAGCATAGTGATATGTCAAATTGTTCCATAGTAGCAAAGCCAAGTTTCAGCAGCTCTGTAAAGAAAAATAAATAACAGTACAGTGGGTTGGAAGTAAAATTAATGATGGTGAGGACAAGTTTGGTGTGGGACGTAGGTTAACAGTTGACTGAATGAAAAATTGGTTTTGGGTTGGGCCTGACTGTTTTGGGTCTCCCCCTTTTTTTGTGTGGTTGTTGTAGAGTTTACTGCGCTTAGAAAATTGGGCTAGGGAGTTGGGCCTGTTTGGTCTAGGTAAAGCCGGAACCCGGAAGCATATTGGGATTTTAGAGAGAAAGGTATGGCGATCTGTATTGCGGCAGTGGTTGACGCCTTGACGGCGATGAACAATGTGAAGGGACATTGGTTGAAGGTGGTCAACGACGTGGAGTGTGGGCGAGTGGCAACGGCCAGGAAGGTTTATGGGTCACAGAACTGATGGTGCAAGTGAGCTGCAAGTCGGACAAGTCGCGGCGAAACAGAACTGGTAGTGCGACGGTGGATACTGGGTGGGTTTGGGATATGGAACGCAAACTTATTCTGGTTTTGCGATGAGAGAGATGATTCAATGGAGGTTGTGGGTAAGAATTGGTTACTGGTTGCTGATTTTCCCATAATTCAGGCAAAGGTAATGGGTTCAGATGATGAAGGCGATGATTGAAGCCGTAGCTCTGATACCATGTTAAGAGAATATAGAAAAACAAAGAATATGGAGAAAGTGAATATTGTATTGAATTAAATAATCATGTACATAAGCCCTACTATTTATACAAGAGGGAGAGTACTACGGAAAGTCAATCCTAATCAAATCGTGATAAGCCCCTAATTACAATCAATCCAAAATATGTTACAATATTCTAAATTATTCTAACAGTCTTGATGAGGAAGAGCAGAGCAAGTGGGTGGAACTTACGGGCAGGGATTTGAATTTCTTTCTCCCACCGGAAGCAAGGGACTATAGTTCTTGGAGGAACCTTTCCAACACTGATTTTGAGCTTGAGAAAGAGAGACCACTTCCTACATTGAAGAGTAATCCACACCCCCAGCCCAAGAAATTGCTAAACGGGTCCAGATTAAACTTGTCAACTCAGCCATCGAACCATGTGAATGGTAATGGAATAGACATATTACCAGTTTATAACAAGAGTAGGATCGAAGGAGATGTTTCCACGTGGTAATGACGATGATTACCGTTTGACCATAAATCTGCATTCCAATCGACATCAAGATATTGATATCCATCACACAATGGAGCCGTCTTGGATGAACGAGTTTAGTGGAGTAATGAGGAATATTGTGTACAGGCCTGTTATGGTTGCTAAAACTATCTATGAGGATGAAGAAGGATATTTGATCGTCATCACCTTGCCCTTTGCAGACCCCGAAAGCGTGAAAGTTCACTGGGGTTACAATCTCACTCACGGTGTCGTGAAAATATCTTCTGTGAGTACAGCTTGCATGCCTTTCGTCCACAGGAATGATAGAACATTCAAACTCACTGATCCATCTCCTGAACATTGTCCTCCGGGGGAATTCAAAACGGAAATTCCTCTTGCTACTCGAAAGGGAATCCAAAGTTGCACAGTAATCTTACTTCCGGGTTCACTCTTTTATTCTTATGATTTGAGATGGCTTACAAGCATGAGTGATGTGCACCTAAGGGAGTTCACATCTTGTCTAAAAGTTTGGATGTATGTACAAACCTGAAAGAATCGCATGATGCAACAATTGGTTTTAGGATTATATATTTGTTTCTTTTCCTTTCTAACCGTTTAGTTCTACCGACTACTTCCCAGAATTATATCTAACTGTAATTCTTAGTTAGCCAAGAAAGAAGCAACTACGTACTCTAAGAATGTAGATAACACCTTCACACAACACTGGCGAAAATAGTTTTGCATGAAAGAAAACCAAAAATCCCAAAAAAAAATAAAAGGAAAGGAAATACTTAAAAGGTACTCCACATTAGTTTGCAGAGGACAAATTAAGTCATCAAACTGAAGATTGGAACGTCATAATCAACTTAATCTCAGGTCCAGCACCGCTTCCACCACCAAAAGAAGGACCATCCTCATTCATTACTCCACCCATACCACCACTAGCACCCTAGTACATCTTACCAAATATAGGTTTGCAAATTCCCTCCAACTCCTTCATCTTATACTCGAACTCCTCCGTATCCGCGAGCTTGTTCCCATCCAACCACTGAATCACCTGGTTAAATGCAGCTTCAATCTTCTCCTTGTCAGTTGATGAAATCTTCACTCCATTCTTCTCTATCCTAACACTGTTCCTCATTTTATAAGCGTAATTCTCCAGCTCGTTCTTTGCCTCCACTTTCCTCTTGTTCTCCTCATCTTCCAACTTGTACTTCTCAGCCTCCTGCACCATTTTCTCAATCTCCTCTTTCGAAAACCTACCCTTACTGTTTGTGATCGTGATCTTCTTCTTATGTCTAGTAGTTTCGTCCTGTGCAGACACATTCAGAATACCATTAGCATCAATATCAAAACAGACCTTGATCTCCGGTACACTCCTAGGAGCAGGAGGAATTCCTTCCAACGTGAATTTGCCTAAGAAGTTGTTGTCTCTTGTTAGAGTTCTTTCCCCCTCATAGACTTCAATCAAAACATTGGTTTGGTTATCCTCGATAGTAGTGGCATCCTGCTCTTTCTTCGTCGGAATGGTGGTGTTTTTCGAAATCACAACAGTCATAACCCCACCAGCAGCTTCCAAACCAAGGGAAAGCGGAGTGACATCCAACAACAATACTAAATCCTGAACTTTCTCATTCCGCTCACCACTCAAAATAGCGGCCTGAACAGCAGCACCATATGCCACAGCCTCATCAGGGTTAATGCTTTTGCAAAGCTCCTTACCATGGAAAAAATCCTGCAACAATTGCCGGACTTTGGGAATCCTAGTGGACCCACCCACGAGAACGATTTCGTCAACATTTCTCTTCTCCATTTTCGCATCCCTCAAACACTCCTCCACTGGCTCCATACACTTCGTGAACAAATCCATGTTCAACTCCTCAAACCTGGCCCGAGTAATTGTCGCACAATAATCAATCCCCTCATATAACGCATCGATCTCGATTGTAGTTTCAGCTGTCGACGAAAGATTCCTCTTAGCTCTTTCACAACAAGTCCTCAACCTCCTTAAAGCTCTTGGGTTCCCACTAATATCCTTCTTAAGCTTCCTCTTGAATTCCTGGACGAAATGGTTCACCATTCTGTTATCAAAGTCCTCACCCCCCAAATGTGTATCCCCACCCGTAGCTTTAACCTCGATTTTACCCTCTTCGATGGTTAATAGAGAGACGTCAAATGTTCCACCCCCAAGATCGAATACGAGCACATTTTTCTCACCGGTGCTACTGGTTTTGTTGTCAAGACCATAAGCTATGGCGGCAGCAGTTGGCTCGTTTATTATCCTCATGACGTTGAGACCAGCAATGACTCCAGCGTCTTTAGTGGCTTGTCTCTGAGAATCGTTGAAGTAGGCAGGGACAGTGACAACGGCGTTTTTTATGGTGGTGCCGAGGTAATCCTCTGCAATTTCTTTCATTTTTACGAGGACCATTGAGGAGATTTCTTCAGCAGAGAATTGTTTTTCTTTGTTCTTGTATGTTACTCCTATCATGGGTTTGTCGTCTGGACTAGGTGTGACCATAAATGGCCAGAGCTTCATGTCACTCTGAATAAGGGCATCACTATATCTTCTTCCGATTAGACGCTTAGCATCTGCATAAACCAAAATTTCACGAACCAATAAGAAACTAGATATATGTGTTAAAGATCTAAAAGGGTATAACAATGTAGAAACTGGATACAAAATATGCCGCTAGGTTAGACTGCTTCAAAGGAAATCACATTCCCTACGGCCTACAAAACAAGCAGTAGTGATGTAGGAACTAGAATTCTAGGAAAGGGATGAGGCAACTAGGCAAGGCAAATAAGGTTTGAGCTTTCAACCTCCAAAATTTATTAGAAATTAGGGGCTGCTCCTAATTTAATATGGTATTATAATAGGTAAAAATTAAGTCTATTACGAGTTTCCCCAAAAAGAAGAGCACTCATTCTTTTTTCCAAATTAGCCCAAAATCAAAGTCTTTTGTTAATCTGTGAATGAATTTATTGCCTTTCCTCTTAAAAAAAAAAAAGAAAGCGGTAAGGAGGTTTTCGAATTGATGGGATTTTCTCGGAGCATTATCACAAGTTTTAATAGGTGATAGGTTAGTAGAGGGTAATGTTATGCAATAAATAACAAATGGAGGGAAAAATAAAGGGCACATTTTGGTTCGGCCCCTGTACTCTGAGGGAGTTTCAGATACACCCCATGCTCTTCATTTTTAAAAATTTACATCCCTTCAACTATAGGGCAAAGCGAAACTGTTAACATGTCCGTTAAAATTAACCATAAAATGCTATTTTCTCCTCTGGCAGCAATTTTTGATTTACATCAATAAAAGCACTTGTAATATGACCATATAGTCCTTATGACAAGCTGTATAACTCTAATGTAAGGCAAAAACATTACCACATGCACAACCCCCCTCCCTGGCTGGATTTTCCCATTTAGAACCCACATGCTCAAAATTATCACCAATTAATTTCAATTAGAGTAATTTAATAGCAATTTACCAATTAATTTATGTGTCTGCAGCTCTATTCAAATCAAAACTTTCACTATTTGAAAGAATCATGCAAAATATTTATACACATGTGCATGGGTGACGAATTCAATCTTCTCAAATATAGTAACTCAATCCCGTAAAAGAAATTGAAAGTGGCTCAGATACCACATTAATGATAGCTTTCGTTTTGTTTTTAGTATAATATTCTATATATACTTTCTTGGTAATGAACCAACATTTGGAATTGCATTGTTTGGGTCCCTCACCATGAGCCCAGATGGGCAATAAAAGAGTGTGTGGCTGACCAAAACTGATTTAACTATGAAAGAATGCTGAAGTGGGGGATGACCTCTGATGGCATATGTGTTCTCTGCAATCTGGATCTTGAGACCCACCATCGCTTGTTTTTTGAATGCTCATACTCTGCCTATGTGTGGGGCTACCTTCTTCAGAAAAATGGGTTATCTAGGGGTGCTTTTAATCTAGCTCAGGAGATTATATGGGCATTGCAATGCAGCAGAAGCAAGAACTTCAGGGATTCCATTTTCAAACTGTCTAAGGCAGCCTCCCTTTATCACCTTTGGTGTGAGCGTAACAGACGAATTTTTCAGTATCAATGTCTACGACCTGAGGAAATCATCCCTAGGATTGTTTGAGATTGAAGAACCAGCATTGCATCTTGGAGACATGTCAAGAGAACTGATGAGCGTAGGCTTATATGTGCATAATGAAATATTTCTCCTATTATCTTTTCTTGCTGTTAGGTGTAGACGCCCCAATTTGGTCCTATTAATTGTCCTTAATTTGTGCCCTTGAGACTCCTCGATGATGAAACGGAATCAAAATGAGACTCGGTTAAAGCTTGAACAATACTTCTTGGCCTTTTTCAAAACTAAAACGCATTTTTTTCTCGACACACCAAGAGTAAAATTGACACATATTTCAGTGTATAAAATATATTTGAATAAAACCAATTGGGTTAGAAAGAGGACTCAACCAGCTTTCCAACACTTCGAAAAACACCCAAATTCGAGTTTAGGAGTGTCCGTGACGCCCTTCTGAAGTTGGGCTGACACTCCTGAGCGCTCGGGACCATTCTTGAGCGCTCGGGAGCTCTGTCATAGCATATGATGAGCTTGACCATTGACCATGGCTTTTCAGACTCTTTTCAGTCCATTTAACATTCAACCCTGATCCAGGTCAATACTCAAACTGAATATTCAGAATACCAGCTGACATTTCCCCCCCAAAACATATTTCACCTTATTTTTTATTAATTTTTCAAAATTTAAAACTATTTTCTCCTCCCCTATAAATACTCCCATATTCTACCTTTCAAAAGGGCACGAAAAATCAGTCTCTCCCTCCCCCTTTTGCTGCCAAAAATCAGCCTCATAAACTTTCTCTCAAACTCTTTCAAAACAACCTCCATTTTCTAAGAAAAATCACTAATTCTCAAGGGAAATCTTTAAGAGAAATGAAGGCTCAAATTTCCTCTTCTCAAACTATTTTCTAATCATTTTCAAGTAAACAAATCAGTTCAAGACGCCAAGTTCAAGTCAAGCAAAGGTATAAAAGCTCACTTTATACTTCAAAATCTACTGTTTTTCTACTTTTGAGGGGGACCTAGGGCCCATACCAGTTCCTTGAACTGGTTATGAGCCACATAATCTTGGTTGAACAACAAGAGCAAAAGGGTACAAAAAGTTTTTCAGTACTCTGGAATCAGTCCTAAGCGTTAGAGTGCTCCAGAGCGCTCAGGAGTATTGTTATTTTGTTGCAGCTTATTTTTCCCTCTATGTTGCTATTTATGTAAGCTTTGAGTATTGGGTGTACACTGGTCCTTCTAGAACCCAGTAGGTTTTATTTTCAGTTGCAAGGAAGCAAGGCTCGAATGGTTAGGACCAGTTCTTAGCTGTTTAAGTCCTCTGCTGAGCACTGGTGCATATTAGTAGTTATGTGTTTCTGTTTTGAGTATCATATTGCATCTGTTCTAACCAATGTTTGCAGGGTTGCTTAGCAGAGCTCCTAAGCGCTCAGGAGTGCAGTCCCGAGCGCTCGGGAGTGATTCTAGTAGTATTATCCTAATTTACGTATTCCTTCATTTCGTATCATAGCATCTCTACATCATGTACACACGCACATGTATCCACTTTTACTTGTTGTACCTATGAATATGTGCTAATTGTTTTCATGAAACAAAATGTCTTCGACAAATCCCACAAACGTTGAGTAGAGACCGACCCCGCGTCGGGCAAGAGGAGTGTCGTAAAATCTTTTTCCTCTCGTAACGTGGCTTCCGAATCCAAAACAATCTATGGTTTTTCAATTTCAAGCAATGGTTTTCAATCAAAACGGTTTCTCGAGTAGCGAACCTCAAATCCGGGTGGCGACTCTTTCTATTTTTTCAAAATGGAAGCCTTCTGGGCGGGTAGCCCACAGTGGCGACTCTGCTGGGGACTGTTTAATTAATGCTTAAAGAACTTGGTACATTGGTGAGCGGTCCTTGAAAAGCCTGTCAAAAACAACTGTGGGCTACCCGATCAGCACACCCTAAGAGAGTCGCCACTCGGATTTTTGAGATGGATGATCCGAGAAATAGAGAACTCGTTTGAAAAAGGCTTTTGGTCTAGCAATAACGTCGAGACTTCAGGTACAGAAGCCACGTTACGAACGGAAAAAGTTTTGTTAAAAAGCACCCCATTCGCCCAGTAAAAATCGGTCTCTACTAAACATTTTCAAAGGAGAAAATTTCTTAAATCTTTTAGAGAATGGAACCCTTTTAATAAACGAGTAAAAGGGGTAGGGGCATTGGAAAATATATCACGTTGACGTGCGTGTGGTGCCGTCTGTACAGAATTGGTAAAGATGATGCAGTAAGGAAAAGAAAAGAGAAACTTCTCAACAAACTGTCTAGACTACAGCGATCTCCTGCACGGCATACTGTAATGCCGCGCACGGCTTTATAATACGCCGTGCGGGATATCTATTCTGTTATCAAATTGTTATCAGCTTCTAGAACATCGTCTAGCACATTATAAACCATGTGCGCCGTTTTTCAGAAATATCAGAAGGTGTGCAAACACTGCATCGTCTTGGGACAATACCGTATCTTCAAGCCTTGAACGTAAAACAACTTTTGATGCGTTTAATCACTCGAGATGATCAAGAAAACCTTTGTTTATAAAACGAAAACATGGCTTGTAGATATGATTTTATTCTGAAAGTACTGATAACTGATATCTTAACAACAAAAACAGGTCTTGTGAAGGATAGCTATGATCCAAACAGTTTGAAAAAGAAAACGGTAGCTAACGAAAGACCGTGCGCCTGAACACACTATGCCGTGCGACACATCGAAGCGCCGCGCGGCGTGGTGCCTTGAGCACAGTGGCTGCTTTGTTTTCTGGAAATTATTTTTAAGTCAAAACTTAACCCAAAAGGGATTAAGCCTGACGGCAGAAAAGCCCCCTCAGGATTAGGACAGAGCCTAACCCAAGGAAACTTAGTCTTTACCTTTGATCTTGAGCTTTAATGGGGACGGACGATGATAAATGATAGCGGATGATGAATGATGTGGGTAGACGAAGTCGGGTGAGAAAAGACAAATATGGGTGTGAGTTATGGTTGGTCTTTTGGTGGATATGGTCTCAAAGTTAGGAAGAGAAACTTTGATGGTGATGAGAAAAATGGAGTAAAGTGCTTAGAGAATGTCTTTTGGAAAAAACATTCTCAAGGCTTGGAAATGGAAAATGAATGTAAAGGCAAAGAGAGAGAAAGGTTGTGAAGCCAGGCCGGGGCTCTTTCTTTTGGATAACTTGGGACCCTATTCTCTTGAATGGAGGGGTATATTTATAGGCAAAAACCAAGGATTTCGAATTCAAATGGTGGAGGTATTTTCTAGGCGGGCCAGAAGTGCTTTTTCAGCTAAGCCACTTTTGTAGCTGTGGCTCAAGTGAGCATGGCCAACAGCTTTCTGAGTCAGCCGAAACTTTACCCGAAATATCGTGCGGCTAACCTCATGACCTCGTGCGGCGTAATAATTTTTTTTACGCCGTGCGGTGTAAAGGTGTTCTGTGCGGTATTATAGGTTCTGTTCAGGACTTTTCTCGGCTCTTTTGGGCTAAGGTAATCCTTTATTCAAGCTCGCCAAGGTACCGTTTCCTTTATTTCATCATCGGAGTGTTCAAAGATCCTCCGAGGTCCGGATTGGGGTGTCTACAACAACGTTGCTTTATGCTCGTCAAAGGAAGGAAATGGCGATTCTAACTGGATTTCTATCCGACCGTTACGACCTGGGGCTTTCCGACTATTCGTTTGTGTGTCTTTTTCTTCAAATATTAATCAAATTGGCGAGCTAGGCTTGAAAAATGTCTGTGGGATTTTCAAAATATTTTGTTTCATTGTCTTTCTCTTGTATATATATTCTGTTCAATCTCGCTGTTGTATTCTAGCAATCCTGCCCGGCTTGCTGGTGACAGGGCATCCCAGAATACTCAGCAACCCTCGACAATGATGAGTCATACCTGGCGTTTGTACCATTATCGGGTGTATGCTCAATAATCGGGAGGCATACCTTGACTCTAGTCCGGGGAACACATCTAAACCAAAACCGGCCTTCATACATGTGTAAAACGCAATAGAACTTCCAAATTAGGACAGGAGCCCGCGGGGTAGGATTATGTGATATATCCTACTTACATGTTACTGTTTTCTGTATCGCATCTTGCATATCGTCCTTGTCATGTTTTGTACTATCCATTTAAAGCCATGTTTTCTTAGGCTCGCTCGCGCGGTCTATAGAAGGTTGCCGAGACCTGATGAAAAGTCAGGTACCTTGATACGTGTTACTTTGAGCTATGAAACTCGGAGAAATCAAAATCTTACAAAGTCCTTGACTAACGTTTAATCAAAGTCTTAACTAAAAGGAGGAATGGCGAAGAGACGAACGTCGTGACACCAATACCACCCTGGCTAACAGCATCATATCGCTCACGCCACTTCGGTTATGGTGTCACACCATCCACTCCAAGTCATTCCAAATTAAGGTTAAGGTTTCAATAAAGCATTAGTCGGATACTTAGTTCATTTTGGCATCTTTTGGAGTCAATGGTTTTGAACAAGGGTTACACCATTAAAAAGAAATCTGAGGCCCAATGAAGTGTCTTGCACCCCAGTGTATGTTGTCTAAACTATATGAATCTTCAGAGTAATGAGACTTTGGGAAATCAAAACATACTAAGTCCTTGACTAGCGCCTAATCGAAGATTCAATGGAGAATAAGGAATAACAAGGAAACGATGCCGTGACACCAACACTATCCAGGTTATAGTGCCACGTCACTGACGCCACTCTGGTTATAGTATCACGTCGTCTATACTAAGCTATTCCAAGTTCAAAATTGAAACTTTGAATGAGAATTAGTTGAATACTTAGTTCATTTTGACATCTCTTAGAATCTGTCGTTCTAAATGAAGGATACATCTTAAAAGAAACTCCAAGGATCAAGGCAACCTTCGAAAAGCTATAACTATTAATTTGAGAGTTGAGACGATGACTTTGGCAACGGGGCATTTCTTTCATTATGCACGTTTTTCATAAAACAAGAAAGGGAAAACATGTCTGAGTACTTCTTGCTTTGCTATCAGCCCAAGAATAATTGGGCCGAAAAAGAAAAGCATACCGTTATAGACTCGACCTTGACTTAGGTTGATTCGGCTCGGAGCATAACCATCTCAATTCGAATCTACCACGAAAGCTCAGAATTTGTGGAAGATATGGAGCATCCAGTGGAAAATTTGAACGGGGAGCAGCCAGCAGGAAATCCGAATGAGTTGGATCAAATCCTAACCTCTATCCGACAAATGGGGGAACAAATTGACAATCAAATCGCCCAGTTATTACTCATAATAACTGGGATTGCCAGACAACTTCCACCTCCACAAAATCCAGAAACACCCCTCGAAGATAACCACGAATCACCCCCTGAACCAAACCCTCAAAGCCCAAAAATGATTGTCATCAAAGCTAACAAAAGGCCAAGGAGAGGCCTTTGAAGGGGCAGTGGTAACAAAGGACCATGATTGTAATGAAGTCAATCTATGAATGGAATCTGTCACGAGTTAGGAAAGTTTTCGAGTTTCAAGTTGAGTCTTCGTCTTTCAATTTCGAGTCAGTTTGTACCTCGAGTCTTTCATACTTTCGAGTCTGTATGTTTTCAAATTCAAGTTTATAGTCAAAGTAAAAAAAAAAAAAAGCGAAAAAAAGTTAGTTTCGTAGTCCTGAACTACGTTATTACCTGATTCCTTTGCAAGAAGGATACGTAGCCTCATCCTAAGGCTTGGTCATGTTCATTCGAGTCGATTTCAAAATTCGATCACGATCTTTTTAGTCAATCCTTCGTCGGTCCTTCCTGTCTTTCAACGTCAAACCTCTTGTGTCAAAATTGTGATAATAGCTTGCGTTTTGTGATAATAAACAGCTGAGCAACTATCCCCCACACCGAAGTGAAATGAGGAAAGACAAAAATGCCAAATTCATCGGCACATCAGAATTCAAAGCATGAAGGTGCTAAAATACATGAGCACAATGAGAAGCAAAACATCGAAGAAAAATCAGAGAAGACTCAAAATCAATAAAAGTGTGAAGCAAGAAGGCGTCTACCAAAAGCAACAAGGGCACAAAAAATGTCCAAGATGGCTACTAGCTCTCAAAACCCAAAGAGAATGAAAATTCTTGAGCCTATTATCCTTTCTTTGTTAAGCCAAACCTTGGCCACGTTACAACTCGGATAAAGTCCTTTCAGATTGGAAAATGCAACTTGATGACAAGAATCCTAGGCACTAGGAGAAAACGAGAAAGAACGACAAGACATTTTATGAATCTTGCAAAATCCAAGCTGGGGCATTTTCGAAATCCATGGGTTGTTATCAGCAACCTGGGGCACGAGCACGGTTCGTGGTAAAAATCCTTGTGTTTTGACAAGACAAGATCAAAGAAAATCATGAATGAGCATCACTTGATGAAGCAAAAACAATTTCAAAACCCCGAATGGGAGAATCATCAAAACTTGATTGTGGAGCATGCTTGCCATTTTTTTTCGAATCCTCAAGTAATCAAGCTCCTCGTTCGGTCAAATCAAACTCTTCGTCCGATCAAATCAAACTCTTCATCCAGTCAAGGCCATCATTAAGAGTCAGTCCTCTGATAAAGGGTCTTTCTTGTCTTTTGAGTCATCTAGGCCTTATCCAAATTCACAAGTCATATTGATCTTGAGGCCCCAACTTGTGGAAGAAGCTCCAATACATGGAAGAACTCGCGCTTGTACTCATGATAAAATTGGTTGCCGAAACTATCAGTGGAATCAAGGAAAAGAATCAAAACTGAGGTCTGTCACTCGTTGGGGCACATCAGAGCCAACATCAAGACTAGGGCATGAATGCTCAAAACTCAAGCCCTAATCAAAGTCAAATTCAAACCAACTCCAGCTCAAGTCAAACTCACTCCAGCTCAAGTCAAACTCAAGCTCAAATCCAAACCCCAACCAAAGATAAACTCCAGCCCAAATCCATAAGACCTGACGATACCGGTCCACCGGCCAAAAGACAGTAAAGCAAAAAGGATACCTAGGCGTGTCCCTTATTTTTCAAAAAATAAAACAAAAATAAAAAAATGTTATCGTCATTGTTGTCAAGTGTCTAAACACGACATATACGTCAATTCAAATTCTTTCAATCGCATTTTATCCCTTCAAGACAAATTAACTTGTCTCATTGGATGGCACCTCTCGAGGTTCAATCGCATTTTATCCCTTCGAGACAAACTAACTTGTCTCGTTGGTTTATATCTTTCGCCTCCAGAGCATGGCGTCCATTACAACCTTTTCACCTATTTAATTATTCCATCCACTAAGACAGAGCAATCAGTGGGCGCTCCTCAATCAATCTATCTTGTCGAATTATTTGCTTACATGTCTTTATGCCTTCTACAGCATGCATTTTTGCATTTGCCCCAAAGAACTACGCTGGTCTGATCCCTACAAACAGGGTATGTAGGTAGCTCTAAAGAGCACGACCTCATGTTTCGAATGCTTGTACATCTTTTCTTGCATTTAATTTTGAATTAAGGATTTAGCATAGCTCAAATTGGGTTGTCTCAATCTTTGGACGTCACTCATATCCAGACATGATGTCGAGCGCCATCCAAAGAGGGGCAACTGTATACACCCCAATTTGGACCTATTAATTATCCTTAATTTGTGCCCTTGAGGCTCCTCGATGATGAAACGGAATCAAAATGAGACTCGGCTAAAGCTTGAACGATACTTCTTGGTCTTTTTCAAAACTAAAACGCATTTTTTTCTCAACACCCTAAGAGTAAAATTGACACATATTTCAATGTATAAAATATATTTGAATGAAACCAATTGGGTTAGAAAGAGGACTCAACTAGCTTTCCAACGCTTCAAAAAACACCCAAATCCGAGTTCGAGAGTGTCTGTGGCGCCCTTCTGAAGTTGGGCAGACACTTCTAAGCGCTCGGGACCATTCTTGAGCATTCGGGACCACTTCTGAGTGCTCGGGAGCTTTGTCACAGCATATGATGAGCTTGACCATTGACCATGGCTTTTCAAACTCTTTTCAGTCCATTCAACGTTCAACCTTGATCTAGGTCAATACTCAGACTGAATATTCAGAAGACCAGCTAACATTTCCCCCCTGAGCCAGAGCATGGCGTCCATTACAACCTTTTCGCCTATTTAATTATTCCATCCACTGAGACAGAGCAATCAGCGGGCTCTCCTCAATCAATCTATCTTGACGAATTATTTGCTTACATGTCTTTATGCCTTCTACAGCATGCATGTTTGCATTTGCCCCAAAGAACTACGCTGGTCTGATCCCTACAAACAGGGTACATAGGTAGCTCTAAAGAGCACGACCTCATGTTTCGAATGCTTGTACATCTTTTCTTGCATTTAATTTTGAATTAAGGATTTAGTAGGGCTCAAATTGGGCTGTCTCAATCTTTGGACGTCACTCGTATCCAGACATGATGTCGAGCGCCATCCAAAGAGGGGCAACTGTAGACACCCAAATTTGGACCTATTAATTATCCTTAATTTGTGCCCTTGAGGCTCCTCGATGATGAAACGGAATCAAAATGAGACTCGGCTAAAGCTTGAACGATGCTTCTTGGTCTTTTTCAAAACTAAAACGCATTTTTTTCTCAACACCCTAAGAGTAAAATTGACACATATTTCAATGTATAAAATATATTTGAATGAAACCAATTGGGTTAGAAAGAGGACTCAACCAGCTTTCCAACGCTTCAAAAAACACCCAAATCCGAGTTCGAGAGTGTCTGTGGCGCCCTTCTGAAATTGGGCAGACACTCTTAAGCGCTCGAGACCATTCTTGAGCATTCGGGACCACTTTTGAGTGCTCGGTAGCTCTGTCACAAGATATGATGAGCTTGACCATTGACCATGGCTTTTCAAACTCTTTTCAGTCCATTCAACGTTCAACCCTGATCCAGGTCAATACTCAGACTGAATATTTAGAAGACCAACTGACATTTCCTCACCTTATTTTTTTATTTATTTTTCAAAATTCAAAACTATTTTCTCCTCCCCTATAAATACCCCCATGTTCTACCTTTCAAAAGGGCACGAAAAATCAGTCTCTCCCTCCCCCTTTTGTTGCCAAAAATCAGCATCATAAACTCTCTCTCAAACACTTTTAAAATAACCTCCATTTTCTAAGAAAAATCACTAATTCTCAAGGAAAATCTTTAAGAGAAATGAAGGCTCAAATTTCCTCTTCTCAAACTGTTTTCTAATCATTTTCAAGCAAACAAATCAGTCCAAGAAACCAAGTTCAAGTCAAGCAAAGGTATAAAGGCTCACTTTATACTTCAAAATCTATTGTTTTTCTACTTCTGAGGGGGATCTAGAGCTCATACCAGTTCAAGTTGAACTGGTTATGAGCCACATGATCTTGGTTTAACAAAAAGAGCAAAAGGGTATAAAAAGTTTTTCAATACTCTGGAATCACTCCTAAGCGCTCAGGAGTATTGTTATTTTGTTGCAACTTGTTTTTCCCTCTATGTTGCTATTTATGTAAGCTTTGAGTATTGGGTGTGCACTGGTCCTTCTAGAACCAAGTAGGTTTTATTTTCAGTTGTAAGGAAGTAAGGCTCGGATGGTTAAGACCAGTTCTTAGCTGTTTAAGCCCTCTGCTGAGCACTGGTACATATTAGTAGTTATGTGTTTCTGTTTTGAGTATCATGTTGCATCTATTTTAACCAATGTTTGCAGGGTGGCTCAGCAGAGCTCCTGAGCGCTCAGGAGTGCAATCCCAAGTGCTCGGGAGTGCAATCCTGAGCGCTCAGGAGTGATTCCAGTAGTATTATCCTAATTTACGTATTCCTTCATTTCATATCATAGCATCTCTACATCATGTACACACGCACATGTATCCACGTTTACTTGTTGTACCTATGAATATGTGCTGATTGTTTTCATGAAACAAAATGTTTTCGACAAATCCCACGAACGTTGAGTAGAGACCGACCCCGCGTCGGGCGAGAAGGATGCCGTAAAACCCTTCTCCTTTCGTAACGTGGCTTCCGAACCCAAAACAATCTCTGGTTTTTCAATTTCAAGCAATGGTTTTCAATCAAAACGGTTTCTCGGGTGGCAAACCTCAAATCCGGGTGGCGACTCTTTCAATTTTTTCAAAATGGAAGCCTTCCAGGCGGGTAGCCCACATTAGGCATGGTGATCCTGGGTCTTACTTAGTGTGCCAGTTGTTTGTTTGTGTTTTCTATGCCTCCTAAAGGCTTTGCTTGTAGCTAGATAGTTGTTTGTTTGGTGTTCAGGGGTATGGTGTGTATACGAAGCACCAAGGAGTTCACTAAAAGTGTAAAAGTGAGGTGTGGTTTGTCCTCTCAGCATGTAATTGTGCGTACTTGAGTCTCGTTTAAGTGGGAAGTGTTTTAGTTTTATACTTGAGAAATTTCTTTTATATCCTTTCGACTTTGACCAAAAATTCATTTTGGTCCTTCACCTTTCAATTTCGGCATAAAAATACTTCAACTTTCCAATTTTTTTCAATGTCATCCTTTAGGGGTATATACATATATACACGAAAATAGGGTGTTTGGATCAAGCACCCTATACACATCGGATGCCATTGATTCCTGAGTTGGTCCCTCGATTTTTTTTTTTTAGAATTTTTGGACTGCTCGAATCGATCTTCTGGTGGCTAGAGATGGCCCATAGCGGCCGTCGGTCCCTATAGCAAGACTCAAAGAAAATGGATTCTTTCTAAATTCTGACATTGAAAAAAATTGGAAAGTCAAAGTATTTTTTTGCCAAAATTCAAAAGTGAATGACCAAAATGAATTTTTGGTCAAAGTTCAAGGGATATAAAAGAAATTTTCCCTTTATACTTTTATATCTATGTACACCATTATCGTGTACATATGGTAATTATTTTTACTAACGAATATTTATTTATTCCCAAACTCAAAACTGTATTGGTTAGTTCATTTGTTTCATAAACATCAAATCGAATTATTTTGCTAAGTCCATGCAACCCCCCACATTTTTTGGACAAGTCAATTACCTTGCCTTGTTAGATTTAGATTGATATACATTGTTGGGCCCATTTCCTAATAGCTTAAGCCTTTTGGGACAACTGGCTCCGTTTGCAATATGTTTCTCCCATTTGCATTTATTCGGTGTATGTATCAACATTTTCATCTCCACGTGCAAGACTAGGTTGCACGTGAAAGAGGGTGTTAGATTTACCTTAATATACATTATTGGGCTCATTTTCTAAAAGCTTAAGCTTTTGGGACAACTGACAACTTAACATGCCTTACATTGGAGTTATAAAAGCTTGTCAAAAACTTTTAAGGACTATATGGTCAAATTACAAGTAATTTGAAGGAAAAATTATTGCCAATAGAGAAAATATCTCTTTCTGGTTAGATTCTATGGCAAGGTTAACGTTTTTCACTTTGCTCTATAGTTCGAGGGGTGTAAATTTGTAAAAATAAAGCTCAAAGGGTGCATCTGAAACTCGCTCAAAGTACAAGCAGGTCAAGCTAAAATTTGCCCAAAAGAAAATTTTTAACTTAGTGAATGGCCAATCCAAATCGGTCTAACTTCATACTAAAAATTCTAACCAGGTTCTTACGTACAAGACAATATCCAATTTGCGATATTGGTATTACACATGAAAGATGCAGTGAGCAATAATGATCAAATTCTAAAGAGATTGGCTAAATTGAGATAAAAGAAAGGACGAATAAAGTAACTTTGATAATTGAGGGGAAAACGAATAAATGAATTGTCTACTCATAACACATATGTGTCAGCTACTACTCAAACTAACTCAGAATGAGAAAACTAACCATTACATCTACGTAATTATCAAGACATTAGTAGCTCGGTAAAGACCTTAATACTTCTACAATTTTGAAAATCAAGCAATTGGATAACTCTTTAGTAAAACCAAGGTGGAGCCAGAATTAACCAAAAAAAGGTTCAAATAAGGCAACACTAAAGATAAAAAAGACAACTATTTCAAACTTTTCCGTCTTCGGAGAACATTTATTTTGCTTTCAGGCATAGTTTTGTTACTTTTTAGACTTGTCTCATCAAGACGAATGAATAATCTAAAATATTTAACTTGAATCTTACAAAAAATCGGAAAATACAAACAAGAGTCCCAAAACAAAAAGGTAGGCCAAATTATCTATGACGTAACATCTATAATTAAGATGTAGTGAGCTTTAAAGCGCGTGAAGGCACTGTTTGGCATAGATTAATGAAGAAATAACACCACCATACAGTAGAAGGCACTACAAGAAATTAACTTTTCGGAGACAATTTTAAGGACAATTATTTTGGACTCCAAAAGTGTCTTTAGTATCCAAAAATATCACTCTCTTTTCAACCAAAATGTGATTTAGTGTCAAAAGCCCTAGACGATCGTCTCAAAGATCTCTTACTCTCCACTCGATCTTTCGACAACCTCTCTCTTTGATTGGATACAGATACGTTCCCAAAACATCTTTTTGAGGTTCTATTAATGTAATTAATGCATGTTCTTGAAAGCCCTAACCTCAGATGACGATTTGATCTTCTTTTGTTTGTTTGCTAAAGAACTTGCGAAATGCAGTTCCGTCTCTAGAAGACCACTTCTGGAGACGATTACAAAATTTTGTTGCTAAAAGCCTCTTTTTATCTTTTTCGGACGGCGCTTTCTACATGACTGCCTTGACAGTGGAATGCGGTCTCCAAATGTATTTAGCCACCAAATTTTTAACAAATAATTGTGGTCCCCAAAAGTGTTAACCATTGTAGTGAGGCACAAAGCGTGCAATAGAAGCAACAAAAGACTATGCATTAATTTAATTGGATGAAAATAGCTAGAATATTTAGAGCTTAGAACATACCGAAAACAGTGTTGGTAGGATTCACAGCGACTTGATTCTTCGCAGCGTCGCCGAGCAAACGCTGCGTATCAGTGAATGCAACATAAGATGGTGTCGTCCTGTTTCCTTGATCATTTGCTATAATCTCAACACGATCGTGCTGCCAAACCCCCACGCACGAGTAAGTCGTTCCGAGATCAATCCCGATCGCCGGCCCTCCTCCATTTCCGGCCATTTTTACCTCGGTAAACTAACAGAGAAAACAAACACTAGAATGTGACAGTATATAATTGCACCTGAGCTTTATCGAAAGGGTATAGTACGACTTTTTAAAGAAAGCTATTATTTTAAGAATGTTTGAATCGTGGGCTTCTTAGCCAATTGATGGAAATATTTTTGACGGTGAGAGATAGTTTCTGAGATTACTGTGTGTTTAATTCAAGCCAGTTGTTGTCTCTAATCATTGATATATGAGAATGGGGAACAGAATAAATCAGTATACATCTATTCTTTCTCTTCTCTATCTTAAAGTAGTGCATGACCTGTACGTAAAGGCACTCCAAACAAAAACAAACCGTAAAATGAACCAATTAGGCTAACATAATTGAACAAAAAAGTATTTAAATTATTTTTTGTCAATTTTACTTTCTTATGCAAGGAGATACAGAGAGAATAGATAGAGAAGTAACTTATCCCAAAAAAGTACAAGAGTGTCAATCAGCATTTTCCATTAACGGAATTAGAGTTGCACTTAACTACAAAACCATAGGGAGACGAATTGGTCATTCGTAAAACTCAGGGAGGTCATATGCCACATGGCCAAATCATAGGGAGGTAATCCATACTTTGCCCTTTTAAGAATAATAATGGAGCATGAATCATTCATCTTATGGTTGGGCCAATATACTTATTTTCACGTATGAGCGCCTTCATGACTTCTATTCGATAAAAACTGCAAGGAGTTAAAATAATAGCATCGATAAAGTTCTGAAAATACAACTAATCCCTATTATATGCTTCATTGGGGATAAGAAAATGAATACAAATTAAGCAGACAAAACAATTGAAAGAAAGCCTACACACACACAATCCCTATATGCAAGTTTATATTATCCAGTAATTTTCTTAGAAACAAACGGCTAATTCATGTGCTTTCTTATAGTTATACTCAAATTCTTTGTAAAATGAACAAAGCAATGGTCGGTGATACACAAATCGGTCCTCCATGATACATGAACAATTACACCATGAAAAACTTGTAAGTTGCTTCTAAAGCCTCTCATTCGCAATTTTCGCACAATGTTCAACGATTAATTGTAATTTTCTAAGATTGCAAATACCCAGATGAAGTTTTAGCAAATCGATGGATTATGCACACCCCTGACCCATTGATTCACTACCACGTGGCCGCTGAGCTGCCGCGACCGGAATCTAATTCGATATTTTATTGACCAATGTGATGGTATTTTAGGGTATAAAACTCAAAGTGAAGAGAATCCAATCAAAATAGAACCTAAATTCCACAAAAAGCAGGGTACATCATATGGAAAACAGGGTTGTACTGGTAAATTAAGGACTGAAAGAGTTGAGTCCGCCCACTTCCATGATAATACCACTAAACTGGACTGCTAACTACTTAAAATAGGACGACAAGAAATTCTCCAACTACTGTAGTTAACAGATGGTTCAAATGTTGCTATAGTTTGATATCGTCTTCCACACAGAGCTCTAAGTTAAAAAAAAATAAAACTGTATCCTTTACTTTTAAGGCCACCCAAACAAAAACACTTCTCCAAAGTTTGGGCTCCTTTCTACAGGGGCGGCAGAGAGAGAGAGAGAGACTTTTGATAGCCACTCTCAATTATTTGGGAACAGATAAGTTTGTGCTCCTCTAATGCATTGCAGTTCAGAAACATAAACCACATTTTAACATAACCCTAAGTTTGAAATGAACCCAGCCATATAAACCCCTTTTACTGAGATTTCGGTGGTAACGGCAGCGATCGGCGGCGGATGGCGATAGGAAGCAACGGTGGTTGCCGATCAAAATAAAAAAGCAACGGGGGTAGAGAGAGAGAGAGAGAGAGAGAGAGAGAGAGAGGTAACGATTAGAAAGTTGCAGGTGAACTTGTAAAGAGCATTAGAGGGAGTATGGGACTTACCTTGGAGAAGAAGAAGCGGTAGTGATCGGAGAGAGAGAGAGAGTGTAAAGAGTGGAATGTTTTAGACTTTTAGCATAGAGGATGCATTTATGAGGGAGGGGCTCGTGGGCTGAGAGAAGTACTACTATGGGTATGGGTGGTTTTGCTTAAGAAGTAAGTAAAAAGGACTTTTTCATTATTCAATTTTTTTTATATTTATTAATTTTGCGTCAAATTTTTGTGATTTATCTCGCTGAGAGAAATCGAAAAAGAAAAAAAAATTAATCTAAACATAATGTTTTTTAAAAGGAAAAAATAAAGTCTTTTTATGTATATTTGAAAAAATATGAATTTCAATCATAATTTTTTCCTTTTCAAATTTTTTCATTAAAACCAATCAATAAGTAATCAGAGTTAAAACAAACAAATGTGAAAAAAATTTAAAAATACCAAAAAAAAAAAAAAGTTACTTAGTCCATCTCCAATCATTGAACTAAAATTGTGAAGTTATATGACATAAAAGTATAAAAATGGGTCCCAATCAATTACAAATTGTGTGTGCTAATTTAGTTTGGGTCCCTCTACTTTTCTCTCTCCTATTCACTTCCGCACAATGCACCCTTTCTCTCACCTCTCTCCTTTACTTTTCTAACAACATTTATCTTTCCTGTTTCTCTCTCTTTGGTCAATTGGTCTCCCTCAATCTTTCTCCTTTCTCTCTCTTTTCTCCTCTCTTTGGTTGCAATTTGATTCTGTTACTTTATTTTCTTTCCTGATGACAATCGTTGATTTTTAATTTCCATTTGGTCGGAAAAAAATTTTGATTTTCAGAGTGTCATTTTTTTTTTAAAGAGTAGTATCTGGACATCTAAATATAAACCCAACTGCTAGTGAATAGAAGACATACTTGCCAGAAGATATATCCACCTATTATGTGCTCATGCTTCTAATATTTGGGGAGTGAGTGGTTGGGTTGTTTTTTCGGGAAGGGGTGGGTGGTTGAGTGGTGGTGTTTTGCTTTCTCTTCTTAAAAAACAATAAGTATTTATTTACAATTTTTAAACTTAAAAATAAGAAAATTTTAAATAATCATCCTCTTTATCTATGCCATGTAAGAATTCATCCCGCCCATTTTTCATACTTATGTTTTCATCCTTGTGTAATGTAAATTACCATTAATACCCTTTATTCTATTTTATATACAGATATAATAGAATATATACATTTTTACGTTTATATATATACACACACATGGGGGGGGGGGGGTTCATGAGAACTATTTCCTAAATTTATGGGAAACAGATGGGATTAATATGGAAGCACCTATGGAATTAAATGAGATATAACAAGGGAAGAGATGAGGATTTTCGAAATTTCAAATTACCAACGAAAATCCCTCTGATTTCTCCTTCCACTTATCACAGATGAAAACGTAAGTATCTCCCATTATTTAAGGTACCCACGTATGGAAGTTTATTCTTACCTTACTCCAAACGATCGTCTTTTTGCATTCTACGGTGTCTTCGTCCTTCTCCATCCTTTTGTCCTTATCCATCGCTTTATTTGCAACAAGGTACGCTTATGGCCATTGTCCATTTAATTGCAGTTATGATGGTGTTAGATTCATAGTAACTTATTTGTATCATTTACCATGAAACAGGTTTTATTGTTATTTCCATCCCATGCTACATCATTTGCACCATCACCATGAAAATTCTATTCGAGTCATGCCTTATTGTTGTTCAAGTCATGCCATATTGTTCGAATCGTGGAAAAAATTTAGATTGATGTATCAATGGTGTAGTCTAAGCAAGTTCCCTTGGTTTAAGCTTTTTCATGGTTAATTATTTGCATCATTTACCATGAAACAAGTTAATTTGTTATTTCTCCTTCATTTCCATATACAGGTTTCCTCGAACGAGGATGTTTTGCGTTAATCTCTTGTTCTACACTCCCAAATCTTGTGCGTCTCTTCGAGAAACCTTCCACATCAAGATTTTCTTGTGCTCTCATACCTTTAAAACTCTTCTGCAATATCTTTGAAGGTGGCATATCCTCAACTATTGCATCATCAAGAGCCACTTCTCTTTGTTTCAACCTACTTCCCCCCTCCATATTATGAGGTGTAACTCCTAATATAATGTTGATTAAACCATTATGTCAGAAAAAGCATTCAAAATTTCGGCACTATTTATAATGACCCGAATCTCGAGCCAGTATTTTTTTTCGAATAAAATTAAACATTTTATTGAAGTATTTTTGTAGATATAATTGATTTTGTTAATTGATAAATCTAAACCTAGACTTTCTAGGAAACTCTGGCCCTACTTCATAATCCTAAAAATCTAGGATAAGATTAGATTGGATTTTAATAGATATGATTAGATTGGATTTTATTAGATAAGATTAGATTGGATTTTATTAGATTTTGCTAGATATTGTAAGATTATATAAGATATGATTGGATATTCTAAGATATGCTTAGATACATCAAGATTTGTTTGGATTTTACTAGATATTATAAGATTTTGTTTAGATATTATAAGATTATGATCTTATCCTCTATAATCCACCGAATTTTGTAGGATTGTTAGTATAAATAGGCCTCCCCTCCCCTCCACACACCACATCGCTTCACTTGTGTGCTTCCAATTGTAGAGTTTTAGATAGAGGGAAAGGAGATAGAGGAAATTCGGCAAGGGAGGGAGAAAGAGAAGAGGAAAAAAAAAATAGCTTGAGAGTTTATTTTATAAATAGAGATAGTAATGTCTTGGATGGTGGATATTGGTGGGCTAGTGATGCATTTGGTCCAAAGGTGAAAAAAAAATGTTTTAAGGCATTGATTCATAAACAAAACGGCCGGTCATATTGGAGGTAATCCGGGGAGTATACGATATGCTTCTCACTTCCGGAATCCTTTCTTCACTCTCATTTTTGTACTCTTTTTGATTATCTCGTGGTTTTTGTTCAATCCTGTGGAATATTGTTGAAAAGTGGAATAATTGGTTTCGAATATGATATTGTTGGCTGAGTACTATAGAACTATTTAGTACAGGGATCGAGTGAACTCATGCACCAATAGCCTGTCCAATATCCAGAATGGGTCGAGGATGACTCGGTGAGGAAGGTATTGGGGAAGGGTCACTGGTCATATACTGAGGAGGACATGGTATAAGGTCCCTTGTGATTATTGTTTCGACATGATGGTCGATTATCGTTTATTGATTCCACTTATAAGCTTTGTTAATACTTCCCGAATAATTTCTTTTTCAAGTGTGGAGCCGAATTAGTGGAAATTGAATCGGAGCATATAAGGACTAATTTGGAGAAGTCTTGAAAGAGTTGATAATTTTGGAGCATTTAGAAGATTATTTAGAAGGTGACTTAAATTTATTTTGGTGATGTAATTTATTTATGGAGAGAATACGAGCCTAGAATTGTTTGAAATATTATGTATTTTGGAGTTTATTTTTAGAAAATCGGTCTTGCTATTGTCAGCCCACTGGGCTGATAATAAACACACTAGAAGATAAGGAAAACACGTATTTCTATATACTTTTATACCCTTTAATATACATTCACACACTTACTATTGTCAACTCATTGAGCTAATTTTAGAATTTTCCTTAAAAAATAGTGGGGTGTTACACTATTAAAGTGACCATACAAAACTGGATACTTTTTTAAACATGGCTTATTTACCATCAACACTAGTATTGTCCAAACTCATATCATGGAACATGGATTATTTTGCATCAAAACTAGTATTGGCCATTCTTTCATGGTCAGTTGACAATAGTTTGTCAGAATTGATGATAAAGTGACCATGATTTATAAAATATTTACCATTACATATTTGTCAACTTTCAAGTAAACTGGTCTTGGCCAATATAAAATAATTAATGAATCAACAATTTTCATCACTTGACAATGAATTCTAGTTCGCATACTTATTTCATGCAACATGGATTATTTTGCACCAAAACTGTAATTGGTGATTATGACATGATAAGTTGACCACAGTTTTGCATTTTTTATGCTAATATTCATCAATTCATGATTTTATCTTCTAGTTGTGTCATGTCATGATCATTTGACCATTAATTTGCAACCTTATTTCATGAACCATAAAGTATATTCCACCAAAACAGGCATGGGCCGATATAACATGATAAATTGACCATATTGTTGCATTGTACTAATCATGTTGATTTGTTCATATATTATCTACAAAGGTCCTATATCTGCGTGAACTTATTCCATTAAAGATGATTAAATTACCATCAAAACAAGTTGTAGCAAGGTCACCATTTCGCGTTTAGATTACTACTATGATTTCAGTGTTTCAAGACCATTCCTAATCTATATTGAATCTGATTTAATGAACATGATCTACTCCAAAAAAACATTGTCAAATCAAGGAACATAACCCACACAATTGAGGAATCGTATTCATTAGGGAAACACGATATATCTATATCATGCCGCGCTTCCAAACAATAAACCTAACAAGTTTTTCCTTATAACATGACATAAAAACACGAAATCATGAAATCATGCAAACCGGATACTATTTTCATGAATTAACTCACTTAATCATGCCGGATTGCAGCACATAACAACAAACTTAGTGGACTGGCCACAAACATATACGTGTAACCCAGTTTCAACAGGCAAACCCAAACAATGTAGCCAAGTTTAACGGATAGACTTACGAAATCTAGGCATGTCGGTTTCGTCCCCTTCTTCTACGTC
This sequence comes from Rhododendron ovatum, assembly GCA_019656835.1. Lineage (NCBI taxonomy): Eukaryota > Viridiplantae > Streptophyta > Magnoliopsida > Ericales > Ericaceae > Rhododendron > Rhododendron ovatum. The sequence goes on along the minus strand of CM033793.1, from coordinate 24,931,798 downwards.
GGTGGCTTAAACTATGAGCGACTGGATGGATTTGTTGCGTTTTTAAAGTTTCCTGAAAACCCCATTCGGAAAGAATAGGGAAATGCATGTGCCTTTATTCTCCACTAGAATACGCAAAAAAGGACGACGAAATGGATTTGGCTCTCCGGTTGGTATGAGTTTCGACTGGTCTAGGGTTTTACGAAAAAATGGAGGACGAAATTCGAATGGGGGATTCCGTTATAGTTTGATGTTGACGATTAAGATCTACGACAACAATTTCGGGATTGAAAGGCGAGACTTATAGGGGACCAACAGCAAAGAATTGTCAGATTCTCGCGAGGACGGAAAGATTTAAGAAATCGTCCCAAAATTCGACAATAAAAGGGCATTACCGATATAAAAATTAATGAAAGGATGAAAACATAAGTGGCTTTCTAGTATAGGATGAAAACATAAGTGAGGAAGGCTTTAAAGATGGATTTCTAAGTCTCCCTAAAAATAATATGCTTACTAAAATAAAATAAAAATATGCCATATGGATCTTATTTAAGAGATCTATCAAACCCTACAAACAAAAATTTAAAAATTATTTTCATAAACCTATTATTTTTAAGCTTGAAAATAGGTCTTTATTTTTTAAGTACTTATTTGAGAATCTGGAACAGGACTGGTTAATCAGGTTACAGTAAAATTGGATATAAAACTTGGATTTTGATTATGGACAAAATGGAAATCATTTTATTGACACAGCTTAAAAAAAAGGTGACATCAAAAGCTCCTTTCACTTTATATATTATTAGAATAATAGATTATCGCTAACCACCACCTAGCCGAACAATTCAGTTTGTACAACAGTAGTATTATGACCGTGTCATTCCCATATCAAAAAAATAATAATACAAAGTAATTACTACTATCAAAAAGACAGCGATACGTACTCCGAGTATCGTCTTCAGGGATTATGAACGATGAATTGCGATTGCTCCAATTAATTTCTAACTTAATTCGGAAAATGATTTGATTGTTTGATTTCCTGAATTACGCAAACAAAAGTAGTAGTATAAACCAATTAAAAGTAAAGAGAGTTTATGAGATAAAAGACCTAGGGTTTTGAATCCACCCGATCCCTTGCGATACAATTTATATTAATGTTCAGGGTTAACTATTCGAATCAAACCGGACACCATAGGGTTTGCGGGCCCATAGGATGTCACCTAAAGATAATCGTGAATCATCGAATGACATGGGATATTGCCGCCAAGCACAAACCGTCTTACTAGTACGATCCATCTCTATAGCACGTACCGTCTAATAGCATAGCGCGTCTTACGGAGTATAGCCCATCTCACCCAACTATCACGAACTAGTAAAACCGTCGTGTGAAGTGCTTGAAATCTAGAAAATCAAACACAAAAGATTGAATGGAAAGAATTATCAATATGTGAAATTATTAATCATACAACCATTGTTCGACTAGAAAAACCCTTAAACAAAACATAAATTAAATTATTCGGAGATTGTGCTTCATCTGCGTTCTAGGAGAGGGGCTTAGCCAGTCAGAAAAGATAAAATCGCGCTGGTTTTCTTCTGTTCAGCCGTGATGCACAACACAGTGTACCAAATGTGCGCAACCAACCTTTCTTTCTTTTCTTTAAACCTTGGACCCCAGAAAATAGGAGTAGTAATATTTGCGCAGTGTCCTTCTTTGCTTTCTACCCCGTACTGCGTGTATCTCTCCTTTACTCCTCAAAGGTGTCCGTCGGCCATCACTGCCGAAGAATGGTTGGCTTAATAGTTCTTTTCCTTGATCAAAAGAGCACAAATAATTATAGTAGCTTTTGGGCCCACCTAGAAGACCAATTCTTATTTGTTTACTTCCAGTGGACCTCAATTCCTGGGCCAATCTTGACTCCATATTGCGTTCCACGCTATCTCCCGGAACACTTTTTTAAAAAATAAATATTTATTTTATATTTAAAAATAATATAAATAAAAAATATTTGTTTGATTTTTTTTACACCGTTTAAAAGATCTCATCTTTCAAACAAGGTCCATATTGCATATTTTTTAATTTCATTAAACCCATTATTTTTGAACTTGAAATTGTCTTCTTAAAAATTAAGTACTAAAACCCGTTTTGGTTCCGCGGAGCCCCATTCCAGAAATGGAAATAAGTACTTATTTTTTAAAAAGGCAATTTCAAGCTCAAAAACCATGTATTTACACAAATAATTTTTCTAGCAATTTTGATATTGTTTGATAAATCTCATCGAGATTTTTTAAAAGGTGCAAAAAAAAAACAAAAATTTATTTTTTATTTACATTATTTTTGAGTTTGAAAATATGAAATAAGCTGCTTATTTTTTAAGAAAGTTTCTGGAACGCCCGTTCCGATTTACCCCTTAAAAAATAAGTACTTATTTACAATTTTCAAGCCTAAAAATAATAGGCTTACTGAAAAAAAAATATTCAATATGAATTTTATTTGATAGATTTCAATGAGATCTATCAAACTCTACAAAAAAAAATTTAAAATTATTTTCGTAAAGTCATTATTTTTAAGTTTGAAAATAGGTCCTTATTTTTTAATTACTTTTTTGAGAAAGTGGAACGGGTAACTCGAACAGCCTCAACTTCGAGCACCATTCACTATTTCAACTTCGCACTTTTTTTACCAAATCTTTCAAATACCTACCACACAAAAATAAAGCGTAAAACTCTGAGTAATATTATAAATTGATTTTGCAATGATAAATTAGGGATACTTATGTGAACTATTGCGTATCTATCATATTACATCTGGGTTCTCTCGTTTTCCTTCCTGTGTGGACTTGGAAAGCATGAATGACGTGCAACGAAGATCACATCATCGTTGTTTAGCAAGAAAGAAAAGCTTTTTTTTACCTGGGGAATAATAATGATTAATTCACCATTTAGGACATGGTAGTTTCTAGATCAATAACTCTACAATTACACCTATTTTATACACCCAAATGCACACCCACACATACAAGTATATGGGCTCCACACACACTAGAGTGTCTAGTCCACATACACTAGACACTCTAGTGTGTGTGGAGCCCGTACACTTGTATGTGTAGGTGTGGCCGGTGTGCATTTGAGTGTGTAAAATGAATATGGTCCTAGAACTACTCTTTTTAGATAGGCGTCGATGCCTACAGGTTACAACACCTGTTTGTTTCACAGATACCGAATATAGAATTGGATTACCAATCCTACAAGAATCGAATCGCAAGATGCGTCAATTGACAGAAGGATTATTATGTATCCATTTCTAACACTTCCGCTCTACTATAATTCGTTGTCCTACCGTGAATAATAAGGGGAGGCTTTCGGTGTCCATTTTTCAATTTGAAACACATTTGCCGCTCAATTGCAAACAGTACCCACTTGAGGGGCTGGGTTTTTTGTCTTTTCGGTTTGATTGGGAATGGGTGGATATCATTAATCCACGTCCCCCCTCTCACCCCGCGCCCCCCTCCCCTCCTCTCTTTGGTCTGTTGGGTACAGGTGGAGGCATCTGTGGAGAGAGAGAGAGAGAGAAGAGTTCTTAGGCGATTTCCACTTTCTCCACAGGTGACGTTATTCAAGGTAAATTGCTAATCCCCCCCTGACACATCCCCCCGGCCCCACCTCCCTTTTCCCGTTATACCCCCGCCTCTCTCTCTCTCTCTCTCTCTCTTCTTTCTTTCTTTTTTTACCGTTTGTTTCTTCTTCTTTTTTTTTCTTTTCTTTTCAGTTTCGTTTTTTTTTTTGTTTTTTTTTCAATTTCGTTTTTTTTTTCATTTTATTTCCTTTTCTTTCTTTTCAGTTTGAATTTTTTTTTCTCTTTAATAATAGGTTCAAGTCTAATTCTAGGTTTTGTAAAGTAATTGAGAAAAAAAAAGTGTTTCAATTGATCATGTTTATCCGACTGTTTTATTTTTATTTTTTTTTCCTTTATAGATTAAAAATATAGTTACTAAAATAAGTGTTTCAATTTTCAATCCGTTTGAACCGGTGCAAAGTTGTTATTTTTCTGATCATTTTATCCTAAATGGTCCTAATAAATTTGTGACTCCAAGGCTTTTCAATGGACACCCTAAGAGAGTTTTGAAACTAAATAATGAGTCTTAGGGTATTTGTTGAAAGGCTTTAAACCAAAAAATTCATTATGACCATTTAAAATAAAATAATAAAAAAAACGATCCTTGCTCTGATTTAACTGAATTGAAAATTAAAGCACTTAATTCTTCAATTATATTTTTAAATATACAAAGGGTGTATTTATAGAAATTAAATAAATGAGGTATAAGTAAATAAAAAATTAAATTAAAGATCAAAAAAAAAATTCTCTCTCCTCCTCGCTTCGGTTCCTATCTCCTCTTTTCAGGTTATGCATATTTTTTAAAAAGGTGTTCTGGAATAGGGTCCACTCTCCAATCTTCATAGACTGTTTTAGACAGTTTGTAAGTTTGAACTAATGGTCATAATTAATTTTTTTGAACCAACGGGCAACTTTGAACCAATGTTTAATTTTTTTAACTTTTTAGACAGTTTATATATTTAAAAATATAGTTAAAAAATTAAGTGTTCCAAATTTCAATCTGTTTGAACCAGTGGAAAGATTTTAGTTTCCTAATCATTCTATCCTAAATGGTCATAATTAAATTTTGACTTTGGGGCTCTCGTTGATTAGTCCTAAGAGATATTTGATTCTATGAGTTCAAAAATTCATTATGACCATTAAAGATAAAATGATAAAGAAAACAAGATCTTTCCACCAATTCAACCGGATTGAAAATTGGAACACTAAAATAATTTTAAATAAATAAAAAAGAAAAAAGATAGAGGAACCGGAAAGAAAAGGAAAAAAAAAGAAAGAAAGAAGAAACTGGAAAGAAGGAAGGAAAGAAAGAAAGGAAGGAAGAAAAGGAAGAGAGAGAGAGAGAGAGGGGGGGAGAGAGGGGGTAATTTCGGGAAAAGGAGGTGGGCCGGGGAGGGGGGTGTGTCGGGGGGGGGGGAGTAGCAGCTCTCTTATTCAAGCCCAAATCGTAGGCACTGGGCCCCCACCCACCGTGCGCCGGCGGAAATAGACATTTGTGGAAGGTTCATGCACGCACCCACCGTGGGCCGGCGGAAGTAGACACTGGTGGAAGATTCATGCACGTTCCCATCTCTCTGTCTTCTATTTTCCTACCCAAAAGAATTGATTGTTCAGGTGCGGTGGTGTGATTTCCGGCACCGACCCATCCCTCAGATTGCCAATTAATCTGCTTCACCATCGTTATCGACTGATACAGGTCAATATCAAACCTGTCAATTCGTGTGCCTTGCGTTGAACTTGCGTTGGTTGGGTAGGATTTTGTTTGGCCATGTGGGTCCGTGCTGTCGGTTTTGGGGTTTTGGGGGAAAATAGTTTCGCTGCTTTTGCTGGCCCGTTGTGTTCTGTGGTTTTGGCGATTTGGGTTGTGTGGGTTTTTCTGCTGTGGTTTGAGGGAAAATACTTTCGTGTCTTTTGCTTGTTGGGTTTCGTGTGTTTTTTTCTTTTGGTGGCTATGGACAACTTGGAGATCGTTGTTTGTTTCTTCGTGTGTAAAGTATTCCATGTCCCCAATTGAAAAAATCATTTCACGTTTTGGGAGTTTGTATTACCTGGTTTCTTGTTCTTTGTCCTCTGTGATGGAGTTCGTCTTTGCAGGATGGTGCTGCATGTGCCGTTCCTGTGTTGGGATAGTGTTGCCAGTTAATCTGCTTCACCATCGTTATCGACTGATACAGGTCAATATCAAACTCGTCAATTCGTGTGCCTTGCGTTGAACTTGTGGTTGGTTGGGTAGGATTTTGTTTGGCCATGTGGGTCCGTGCTGTGGGTTTTGGGGTTTTGGGGGAAAATAGTTTCGCTACTTTTGCTGGCCCGTTGTGTTCTGTGGTTTTGGCGATTTGGGTTGTGTGGGTTTTTCTGCTGTGGTTTGAGGGAAAATACTTTCGCGTCTTTTGCTTGTTGGGCTTCGTGTGTTTTTTTCTTTTGGTGGCTATGGACAACTTGGAGATCGTTGTTTGTTTCTTCGTGTGTAAAGTATTCCATGTCCCCAATTGAAAAAATCATTTCACGTTTTGGGAGTTTGTATTACCTGGTTTCTTGTTCTTTGTCCTCTGTGATGGTGTTCGTCTTTGCAGGATGGTGCTACATGTGCCGTTCCTGTGTTGGGATAGTGTTGGAAATCCATGTGCTTCGTCTTGTCTTAAAAATAGAATAATTAAAATTGGTATTAATGGCACTCAATATTACTAGAAAAAATCTGTATTGTGTAGTCATCATAAATTGTTGACATTGCCTATGACAGAAACATTAGTGGAACCCTCATCATCTTACAGCACCCAAATGAAGACAAATGGAGTTGTTTCCATCTAGCTGAACCACCATAGCCACAAGTTACATTGACAAATTTTGCTGATGTTTATGGCTATAGACATGGTAATTTTAAGCTCGAAATTCTATTATTTTCATCCAATGGTTTTGAGCTTCAAATTATGTGAATTGGATTGTAGATGGTGATTATGTCTTTTGAATTTTGGGGTTTGATTTAAATTCTTTCGCTCATATTTACTTTCAATTATTTCCATGCTTCAACTTTTCCGAATTGGATTATGGGTGGTGATTGTCCATTATGTCATATCGCTGCATGCCGTAGACAAGTCTTCTATGGGTATAGCTCAAGTGCTTGTCCTTTTGTGCTACTTTTATTACGTATATTCTTAAGTTTGTGGCTTCATAAAATTCAATTTTGATGCAGAAATTTGAGAGTAAGCTTGAACCTTTGCTTCCTGTTGTCCATTCCAATGTTTCATGATTTTGATATGCTTAGTTGTTTTCAATTTTATAGGTGTTGGTCATTACTGGTATCTTAAGCGTATTCAACCTATTCTTGCTGCAATGTTTTCTGCTTTTCAATCTAAGATGTTGTTTTGTTGCTTGCATATTTAATAATGTTGTTTTCCATTGCATAGTTATTGCCAGAGGGTTGTCGCCAATTTTCCAATGGCATTGGTGGGAGTATCTGGATTATGCTGAGGCATGGATCAAAAGCTTGGCCTATAGAAGTTGCAAATGAATTGTTGCCTGATGGTTGGAGTAATTTCCGTAGGGTTCGCTAGGCGTGACGAACCATTGTAGTTGTCGCTTCCTCCCTCCCTCTCTTCGCCTCCAAAGCTATCGCATTACCGTCGTCTTTGTTTGCTCCAGCGAAGGTAAGCCCAATTAGCACCTCCAGCGAAGATTGTCATTGTCAAAAATCATGATAGTCGCTGGGTAAGTTCTTCACTTGGGTGGGTTTTGATTGGTGTAAATTCTGTGCTTCAATTCCCTTGTTTACTATGCCCTGTTTTGTGTTAGTTGGGGGATTGCTCGATAGGGTTTCTGCACCCACTAGCTGAGATTTTCACTATGTGCCCCATTTTCCCTGGTGAAAGATAATCTAACTCTACAACCGACAAATACAAGTAGTTCTTGTGATAGGGTTAACCATTAGGCCTAAAAGCCTGCTATTAGAATGGTCATTGCACATCTTTAGTAGAAAGGTTATAATGACACGTCATAGATAGAATGGTTGTTTTATGTGATGCCATGGGAGTCATCCTTTGTTATTTACTCATGAGTTGCTTAACTTTGTAGTACGCTTGAAATACATTATGCTGAATTACTATTCTAGGTTGGAGTTAAATTGCAAAATCTAATTAGCCCCATTTAAACCCACATCTGCACCAGAACACGAAAACTACAAAATCCCAGTCGAAGAACGTACCAAACATGAGTGAAACCACCTTAAAAGCACATATTAATGTATCAAATCGGATTGGAGCCGTTTAGGGTTTGCCATCTCCTGCAATCTCTTCCCTCTTTCCGGCAGTCTCCATACAGTGCCAGTGTACTGAACCGATTAACAGTGGGTTTGATTTATATTTCAAAATTTTTTGCTTGATCCAATTTGATTTTTTCCAACCGCATCCACAATCTGGCTCCCTTCTCCATTTAGAGTTTCCTTATGACGTAGTGTATTGTTACATAAGTGAGAGTTTGAGATTCCCTTGCTTTTGATTAGGGGATTCGGGTTAGGGCTTTAATTTTGAATTTAGGGGTTTCTGATATTGGGGTTCTGTGATTCGAAATTGCAGGGTTCTTGGGGTTCGAATTTTGGTTTGTGGCTGTTGAGGTGACGTATCGGTGGTTATTTGGTGGTGCATGTTTGGCGATGGTGAGGGTATATTTGCTACAAAATTCATGAAAATACGTTTATGAGCTCCAACATGCAGTAACTAGCCTCGGTGGACTTTGATTTAAGGTACAGTCGGCAATTTCTCATCTTTATACTCAAAAATTGCTATGCTTGATTTCGTCTCTGTATTTATTTATTTTTCCCTTATTATTGTAGATGTTCTCTCTCATCTTGAATCCAATTTTTCCTCTCCTAACCTAGCGGACGTAGACAAAATCACTCTTAAGAAAAATCAAATGGGGACAAAACAACAACTGTATAAAGCATCCAACATGGCTGATTCTGAAACACATGGTTTCAGCTTCAGCTGGAAGAAACATGCTCGAAAAATATAACGCATGGTAGAACACAGCGGATGTATGTAATTTGGACTATATTGTTCCAAGACCGGTACAAGCTCATCCAAGCTATCCATTTTACTTGCACTTTTCCTAAAAGGTTGTATGGTGATACTTGCGCTTTATTTCTTGGTTATACATTCCATGGAAGGTTTTCCATCCTACTTTGAATGTTTGATTCTTAGCTATGGATTACATGTAGACTTAGTAGTCCATTGAACCGGTTGTTCTTGTCTAAATGCAAATCTAAGCATTGCAAGGTTTGGTTTACCCTGGGAATTCTACAACAATCCACTAGATTATTTGAACTTCTCTTTAATCAATGTTAAAATATGTGTAGGCAATTTGTTCTTTTGAGTGGATTTAATGTGTTTGTATCTTTTAATCTGTGAATCTTGGTGATTCATCAAAGACGATCAAAATTGTTTTTCATGAGAAAGTGGTCCAATGCTTTTGATAATTGCATAGATGCAAAGCCTAACCTTGTAATTTTCCGATGTCGTTGCCAATATTTTTATATTCGCGTTTGCATCATTCGTTGTGATTGTTTATTGTAGTATGCGAGGATCCTTCATTCCTTTGGCTTCATAGTTCTTCTAGAATTTCTCAATTGAGTACATAATTGGAGATGGAAATCATCGCGGCAATGAATGTAAAGTATGGTTGACTCATTGAACTGAAAGAGTTCAGTTTGATGTACTATATCTATTTAAATATGTCTTTAGAATTGAACGAATACAAAAAGAGTTTGTTGTGACACTTTGTTTCTCTTGTCACTTGTGCCATGTTTCTCTTGTCACTTGTGCTATGTATAAGAAATGCAGAAATTATTTAAATTTGTTTTGAGCATCTGCTCAATTTCCTTTGCATTGACTTGTCTACTACTTGATCTGGTTCGAGGTGAATTGAAATGTGTTGATGGAAGGAATATTGCTGAAAGTTTACGTAAAAATTAATATAACTGGATATACTTGCGTGCATAGCAATCATATTGATTTCATTCATTATTTACCTTTTTTGCCCTAGCAGAGGTTTCAATGGTGCTCTAAATGAATTCATCGATGATGGCTGGTCAGTATTAAAATATCATGGTATCGAAGATGTTATAGTTGCAGTTAATTCGACCAAATGTTTGGGTGCCATTTCTACGCATTGTACTTCCCTTCCGTTGCTTGGAGGCATTCTTTGTGCAAAGGCATCCATGTTACTTCAAGTGAAATCAAAACTTTTCCATTAACGTAATGGTTCTTTACTATTTCTGATAGGCTAATCTATTGTATTTTCCTTTTTTTGTAAAGGAATTTTTTGGACATGCACAGGTAGATAGGCTAATGACAGGCTAATCTATTGCATTTTTATTCATGCTCATGCAATGCATTGAATCCAATAGCCTTTGGGAATGGTTTGTTGCCTTTGTGACTGGTTTCTTTAGCTATATCTGCAGTAATTCAATTATACTCCCTCCGTTCCTTTTTTTGTGTCCAGTATTTCATTTTGGGTTGTCCCTTTATAAGTGTCCATTTTGTAAAGTTAGGGGGATAAAAGTTGGTGTATTGTCTATTTTGTTTCTAAAAATAAATTTTATTTTGAAAAATTAGTGAGTAAAAGTGTAATGATGATGGGGATGGGTAAGTAGGGAAAGTGGAGGAAAAAATTGATGTGAAAAGTGTAATGATGATGTCTTTTTATTAAGTTGGAGTTACGAAGTATGACACTTAAAGAGGGACGGAGAGAGTAAGTGCTTTTGAACCACAACTCAAGACAATTATAAGTGATTTTGAACCATATGTGTAGCTACCATAGCGGATTTTTCGGCATGCATGATTTGCACGCCAAAGGAACAACACTTATCTCTACCCTAAAGCAAATTACGTCCTCTTTAACAGGCATGATTCTCGTGCCTTGCACAAGGCAAGACCTAGTTAGCCAAAAAGAAACACTTCTGTAGACTTTTACTTCTCTCTTTTCTATATCAGTACTTGTTTACGTATTGTTCATAGCAAGCCCACCAAAAAGAACCAAAACAGTGAAGAAACCCTTTCAAACAACACTTTGACCATCTAGTTGCAGGCCATGACATGCTATACAAAGACCCGAAAATAGTTTTGAATGAGGCAAATCCAAAACAAAAAAACTACGGAGAGAAAATACCCAAAAGGCACTACATGCATGTACATAATTTGCAGAGGACACGGAGGAATGACTGAAATCCAATAACTAAAGATTGGAACATCATAATCAACTTACTCAATCTTAGGTCTACCACCGCTTCCACCACCAAAAGATGGATCATCCTCATCCATTCCTCCACCTAGGTCTGTCAATGGACCGGATTGGATCCGAATTCAATCCAAAAATTCGATCCAAATCCGATAATTCGAATTCGGTAATCTAAATACGGATCAGATCAAATTCGGGTTGTGTTGGATTAAATCCATTATGAATCCGATCCGAAATTTATTTTGAAAAAGTCATATTTTCTATCTCATGGATAACAGAAAACAAATATACCACCACTGTCGAAAGGTTAGACGAAAGGGAAGCTTCTTTGCCGTCCATCTTATCCGACGACTCTAAAGTTGACTCCATTGCAGTAACCGTCACTGATGGTTGGGATTTGATTTTTACTTCTTTTCCATGACGTTTCGCCATCTTAAATTATTTTGGATCGGATTCGGATTTTCAGAACGGATATCCGATTTTACGGGTTCGGATTATCACTACCGGATTTATGAAATTCGGATCGGATTCAAGCAATTTTGGATTCGGATCGGATTACATCGGATTCGGATTGGATCCGGTTCATTGACAGACCTACCTCCACCCATACCACTACCAGTAGGAGTACATCTTAGCAATTATGGGGCTGCAAGTTCCCACCAATTCCTTCATCTTATACTCAAACGACTCAAACTCCTCCATCACTGCTAGCGGGTTCTCATCCAAATAGTGAATAACCTGTTAAAATGCAGCTTCAATCTTCTTTCATCTTTGCTCCTTGCTTCTCATCCCTTACAGTGTTCCTCATGTCATAAGCACAAGTATCCAACGCGTTCTTGGCATCCACTTTCTTCTTGTGCGCCATGTCTTCCAACTTGTACTTCTTAGCCTCCTGCACCATTTTCTCAATCTGCTCCTTTGACAACCTACCCTTGTCGTTCGTGATCGTGACCATGTTCTTTCGTCCGGTAGTTTGGTCCTCTGCAGACAGAAAGAGAATACCATTAGCAATTTAGCATCAATATCAAAACATATTTTGAATTTCTGGACACCCCTAGGAGCCGGAGGAATTCCAGTCAATGTGAATTCGCCCAACAAGTAGTTGTCTGTGGTTCGGGTTCTTTCCCCCTCATAGACTTCAATTAAAACAGAGCTTTGGTAATCTTCGGTCGTACTCCAATTACTTTGCTCTTTCTTCACCGAAATTTTGGTGTTTCGAATGAAAACCACCACAACCTCACCAAGCTTTCCCAAACCAAAGGAAAGTGGAGTGACATGCAACAGCAGTATTAAATCCAGAACCTTCTCATAATCATGTGGCTTAAGTACAGTAAGGGTTGTAAAAAAACGCAAAGTACAACGAAATAGTAGCACCTTAGACCAAAAACTGCAACTCTTCAACCCAATAGCATACTCTTCTTGTACTTTCGAAAATCTTCTTTCAAATCTTTGCTATCTCCTCCTTAAATAAACAACAATGCCAAATTTATCTTGAGAAAATGACGGCTAAGGACGTGTTTTGATAATTAATACCCGTCAAAGACAAACTAAGAACATTTGTTAATGCTGAAAATGTCCTTGAAAGATATTAATTATCAAAACACGTCCTGGGCTGTCATTTTCCCATTTATCTTTAATTAGTATGCAGTTTTCTTAATATATCCAAGTCCCTATAATAAATGAATCTGAGAGTGTGAACATATACACTAGGGGTGTCAAATGGGCGGATTTGGGTCAAAATGGACAAGTTATAAGTGGGTTGGGTCTTTAATGGGTCATTGACCCACCTAGACCCATTAATTATGAGTTCAATTACCCATACCCAACCCAACCCATTTATTTAAAATCAAACCCGACCCGCCCATTAACCCAATTACTTGCCACCACCACAACGCCGCCGCCACCACGCCATCCTCACCGCCGCCGCCACCACCACCACGGCCACCGCCGCCGCCACACCACCCCCACTACCACGCCGCCGCCAACACCACGGCCACCGCCGCCACCACCACCAAACTCTAATTTAAAGTATATGGTTCAAGAAAAAATTAAACACGAGTCGCTTTAAATGAAAGAAACAGATGGGAAAAGGCTTTAAGGAAACTGTTGTACTATTAGCAAGTCTAGCACAAGTCATTTAGGCTGCTCGAGTTAAAATTTAACATAACTCTTTTTTGTTTACTTTTATCATTTTGTTAAAACTACTGTAGAAATTTGATCGTATAGTTTAATTAAAAGTATAATTTTGGCATGGGTTGAAGAAATTGTATTTAGGAAAAATAGCGTGACGAGAGACAAAAAAAAAAAGTAATTGAAAAAATATTGATTAAAGAAACCGTAATTGGTAAATAAAATTGAAGAAAAGTCAGTTGGTGAAATGTGTTGGAAAGGAAAAAGAGGAAGTTCAAGATGACTTTGCATTGGCAAAGTAATTCTGCCGGGTTTTTTTTTTTTTTGTTCGGTTAAAAGATGATACAATACCTAGTGGCGGCAGTGTCGTGGTGGTGGTGGCGGTGGCGACGTGGTGGTGGTGGTGGTGGCATGGCGATGGTGGCGTGGTAGGGGTGGTGGTGGTGGCGGTGGGTGTGGCGCGGTGGTTGAGGTGGTGGCGGCAGCGGTGACATTATGGTGGTGGTGGTGGTAACAGAGACGGCGGTGGCGGCAGCGGTGGTGGAGGCGTGGTGGTGGGGGTGGTGAGGGTGGCATGGTGGTGGTGGCGGTGGTGGCGTGGTAGGGGTGAGCTGCATTAATTGGGAATCTGGTAAAGGATGAAAATTTTTCATGGGTTACTTTCATGCCCATTGGGTCATTTTAGTTGACCCAATTAATGCCCAATTAAGACCCAACTAATAATGGGTTAGTTGGGTTTGGACCCATTCTTACCCAACTAATAAATGGGTTGGGTTGGGTCTATTTTTTAGTTGATGGGTTTGGGTTTGTTAATGGGTCTGGGTTCAATTTGCCACCCCTAATATACACTAATGAGATAAAGCCCAAAAAGATTTTCTGAGCTTTATCTTGGATATTTTCAAAAATGTTTGGCTAAAAATCATAAGTTTTTACTTTTCGGATTCCTCTCATCGAAACGAATTAATAGGCGTAAAAAGTTTGTAGCATACAAACACGAATAAGGACAAAAAGAAAAAAGCCCAAAAAACCCAAACCCATAGGAATCGCACGATGCAGCAATTGGTTGAAGGATTATATATCCACTTCTTTCTACTCTTAGTTACATTGAGTACTTCCTAGAATAATATCTTGACAATAATTCGTAGTTAGCCGATAAAGAAACAACCTCTACAGAGTTCTTGTTTACTTACTGCTCATTTGCTCGTAGCAAATCCCACCAAAAAACCATCACAGACTCCTTCGGTAAAAGAATAGTTAATCCGAGGGTAAAACTTTCACACAAGGCTTTCACCATCTAGTTGCAGGCAATAACATAGCAAAGACGCCAAACAAACAAATACGGAAAGGAAATATCCAAACAGTACTAATTAAGGTTTGTTGGCAGAGAACATGTTAATCAACCTCCTCAATCTTGGGTCCAGCACGGCTTCCACCACCAAAAGGACAATCCTCATCCATTCCTCCACCCATACTACCAGCCTGATACAATTTGGAAATTATAGGGTTGCAAATTCCCTCCATTTCCTTCATCTTATACTTAAACTCTTCCGTCACCGCTAGCTGGTTCTCATCCAACCAGTGAATCACCTGCACAAACGCATCTTCAATCTTCTTCTTGTCATCCGGAGGAATCTTTGCTCCTTTCTTCTCATCCCTAATAGTGTTCCTCATGTCGTAAGCATAAGTCTCCAACGCGTTCTTGGCCTCCACTTTCTTCTTGTGCTCATTGTCTTCCAACTTGTACTTCTCAGCCTCATGCACCATTTTCTCAATCTCCTCCTTTGACAACCTACCCTTAGCGTTCGTGATCGTGACCATGTTCATTCGTCCAGTAGTTTGGTCCTCTGCAGACACAGTGAGAATACCATTAGCATCGATATCAAAACAGATCTTGAATTTTGGGACACCCCTAGGAGCCGGAGGAATTCCGGTCAATGTGAATTCGCCCAACAAGATGTTGTCTATGGCTTGGGTTCTTTCCCCCTGATAGACTCTAAAACAAACAGAGGTTTCGTTATCATTGGCAGTAGTCCAATCACTTTGCTCTATCTTTGCCGGAATTTTGGTGTTTCTTGGAATGAAAACCACCACAACACCACCATGCTTTCGCAAACCAAAGGAAAGTGGAGTGACATCCAACAACAGTACTAAATCCAGAACCTTCTCATTCCGCTCACCGCTCAAAATAGCGGCCTGAACTGTGGCACCATAAGCCACAGCCTCATCAGGGTTAATGCTTTTGCAAAGATCCTTCCCATTGAAGAAATTCTGCAACAGTTGCCGGACTTTGGGAATCCTAGTGGATCCACCAACAAGAACAAGTTCATCGACGTTGCCCTTGTCCATTTTTGCATCCCTCAAACACTCCTCCACTGGCTCCATACACTTCCTAAACAACTCAATGTTCAGCTCCTCGAACCTGGCCCGAGTAATTGTTGCGCAAAAATCAATTCCCTCGTATAACGCATCGATCTCGATCGTAGTTTCAGGAGTCGAGGAAAGAGTCCTCTTTGCTCTGTCACAAGATGTCTTCAACCTCCTTAAAGCTCTAGGGTTCCCACTAATATCCTTCTTAAACTTCCTCTTGAATTCCTGAACGAAATGGTTCACCATTCTATTATCAAAGTCCTCACCCCCCAAATGTGTATCCCCACCTGTAGCTATAACCTCAATTTTACCCCCTTCGATGGTTAACAGAGAGACGTCGAATGTTCCACCACCGAGATCGAATATGAGCACTTTTTTCTCACCAGTGCTACCGGCTTTGTTTTCGAGACCATAAGCAATGGCGGCCGCAGTTGGCTCATTGATTATCCGCATGACATTGAGACCGGCAATGACTCCGGCGTCTTTGGTGGCTTGTCTCTGAGAATCGTTGAAGTATGCAGGAACAGTGACAACAGCGTTTTTTATGGTGGTGCCAAGGTAATCCTCTGCAATTTCTTTCATTTTTACAAGGACCATTGAAGAGATTTCTTCGGCGGAGAATTGTTTCTCTTCGTACTTGTATGTTACTCCTATCATGGGTTTGTTGTCTACACCAGGTGTGACCTTAAATGGCCATAGCTTCATGTCACTCTGAACAGTAGTGTCACTGTATCTTCTTCCGATTAGACGCTTAGCATCTCGAAAAACAAAATATCAACAGCCATTGAGAAACTAGAGAGAGATATGTGTTAAAGATCTGAAAGGGTATAACAATGTAGAAAATGGATGCTACAAAGCATGAAATGGTTTTGTTTGAATGATTGAATCTATGCCGCTAGTTTAGACGCTGTTTCAAAATGAATCACATTCCCTTGCTACAAACAAGCAGTAGTGATGTAGGAAGTGCCATATGAGGCAACTAGGCAAGTAAGTTTGAGCTCTGAACCTCCAAAATTTATTTAAAGCTGCTCCTTATTTAGTATGGTGTTATAATAGGTGTTGGGCCCCCATGGATTTGGTTATATAATGCCACTCCCTACGACCGCTCTAAAAACAGACTTGCGGGTGCGATGTCGAATGCCATAAAAGACTTAATTGAAACCCTTCCGACCACCAATTGGTTTTAGGAGAGATTGTGAAAAAGCGGTCCGACAATAAGTAAAAAAAAGTAAGTCTATTTAACCCAAAAAGAAGAGGGCTCATTCTTTTCAAATTAACAAAGAATCAAAGTCTTTGTCAAGTATGAATGAATTTATTGCCTTCCCTAAATTGAAAAAAAAAATATTATTACGCAGCTTTTCAAATTGATCGGATTTTTGTAGAACAGTTTTACTAGTTTTATTAGGTGATAGGTGACATGTAGAAAATGTTATGCAATCTATAACAAATGGTTGGAAAAGTAAATTTAAAGAAAGTAAATGGCCGATTCAAATTTGTCCCAACTTCGGACTAAAAATTCCATCCAAGGTTTTTACCTGCAAGACAATATCCAATTTGCGATATTGGTGGAATACTTCCAAAATGCAGCTAACAATTAATGATGATCAAAAATTTCTCAAGAGATTGGTTAAATTGAGATAAAGGAAAGACAAATTAAGTAACTATGATAATCGAAGGAGAATGAATAAATGAATTGTCTTCTCACATTGAATATCGATTAGCTAAAAATTAAATCAGAAAATTAAGCATCACATATGTGTAATTATCAGGACATTAGTAGAGCTGTGAGGACCTTCATACTTCTACAATTTTCAAAATCAAGCAATCTAGAAACTCTTTAGTAAAACCAGGGCAATAGAAAAAAGTCCATATAAGACGATGCTAAATATTTATAAAAAAAAAAAGACAGCTATTTCAAAAAATATATATCATCTTTAGTGAACCCTCTTTTTTTTTTTTGCTTCTGGTCATAATTTTTTACTTTTTAGACTTCTCTCTTTGAGAACTCTGCATCTCTGCAAATTGAGGGGAAAGAATAGAGGTATTGTCACCTCAATTGCACGGGGGGGGGGGCCGTGTGCACGGGGGAATGGAAGGTGAACGATAAGAAAAATGGGCCCGTGCCAGGGAAGAAACCAGGATTTCTAATACAAGAGGCCAATAGTGACTTCTCAAGTTGAAAAATGTACATTATAATATTATGCCTTCTCAAGTTGAACAATGGACATTATTTCTTTCACAAAAGCCCTCAATTGTATACGCCATTTCATATTTTTACTTGAAACTACAAATAAAAACCAATCATAGTCATTAACAAGAGGGAAAAAATCAAGAGAGAAATTGTGGTGTGGTGTGGTCCCATAAAATTAGGACAGAGAGAAGCGTTTTTGTTTGCCCCACTGATGTAGAACTTGGAATTGATTTGTGTTCCCAAATAAGAAAAAATCTTGTGTTTGTGTGATAAATTTTTTGTAGTATAAGTTTTCAACTATTTTTAAAATTATGGAGAGGCCGACAAGTTATTTTTTCTACGTAAGAGTATTAGGGCTCTTGATTTGTTTCTAATTTAATTTATGAAATGTCAATTTGGTGTTTGGATCTTGGATTAGGTACTATTTTAAATTGCATCTTTCGGGTTTGTTTGGAACATATAGAAAAGAAACGAACTGAAAGGAAAAGTAATACATCTTCTCTCCCCTTGTTTGGTTTAGAAAGAAAGTGGGAGGAAAATAAGAAACTAAGTTTTGAGCACAGTATATTTTCCTTTATATTTTCATCACACTTCCTTCTTACCCATTTTTCTTAGTTCCAACTGGACGCTTAGATTGTTAAAGGAGGGTCTTTTTAACCTTCTTTGATAAATAACTTAGGATTTTTTGTACATAAATTAGGATGAATTAACAGTAGTCAAGGATAACTTCGTCATCGAATCCAAAAAAAGAGGATAACTTCGTCATATACTTAGGGTGAATGTTTTTTTTTTAATCAAAATGATACCTTCATGAAAGCTAATGTGTGAAAAGGTATGTGGAAGGAAGAGAAAACTACTAAAAAAAGAAAGTGTGAAAATGTAGACAAAACTGTTAGACAAATATGTGCCCCCAGCCCCCCAGTGTATGATATTTCTGAATCCGCCATTGCCCCCAGTTTTGGCCCAAAAGTAGGGCCCCCAAATCTGTAGTAGTAAAATATATCATGATGAATGATTAATCCAAAAAAAAATTAACGTGAATCTAACAGAAATTTAGAAATGGCGAACAAAAAGGCCAAAACATAAAGTTAGTCCAAATTATCCATTAGTAAGGTGAGAATAAAATTGCTCCATCTATTTCCATAATAAAAATTTCTATATTTTTTAGTAACTTAAGAATTTGCAAAAATATATCAATCATTTTTTTGGAGGGTCCCTCAATATTTCTGCCCCTGCAAAATGACATGCATTATTAAGATTGTAGTGGCCATTAAAGCACTTGAAGGCTATCTTTGGCACAAATTAATTAAGAAATAACACCATACAAGAGAAGGCACTACAAGAAATTAATGTTTCGAAGACAAAAATATTAAGCACGGTTGTTATGGACTCCAAAATTGTGTCAAAATTGTGTCCCCAAAAGGGTTAATTGTTGTAGGGAGGCATGAAGCGTGCAAAAGAAGCAACAAAAGAATATGCACGTAATTGGATAAAAATAACTTGAATTTTAGAGCTTAGAACATACCGAAAACAGTGTTGATAGGGTTCACGGCGACTTGATTCTTTGCACCATCGCCGATTAAACGGTGCGTATCGGTGAATGCAACATAAGATGGTGTTGTCCTGTTTCCTTGATCATTTGCAATAATCTCAACATGATCGTGCTGCCAAACCCCCACGCATGAGTAAGTTGTTCCAAGATCTATCCCAATTGCCGGCCCTTCTCCTTTTCCAGCCATTTATTTCTCGGAAAACTAACAAGGATAATCACAGAATAACATAAACCGATTCAACAAATAATAGAACAAGACAGGGAGGAAATAATTTCACTTGACATTTATCTAACGGGTATGGTACTGTAGGATGAAGGGTGGAATAGGACAACATTTCAAAGGAACATTATTTCGAGAATGCCGTAACTGTGGGCTTCTAAGAAAATTGTACGTGTTTAATTCCCGCCACTTGATGTCATTATACATTGGCATATATGCATGGGGAACAAAATTAGTCACTATACATCTATTCTTTCTCTTCTCTTTATCTTAAACCAATACATAATCCGTGCCTAAAGGCACTCCAAAGAAAATCCAGCTGTAAAAGTGAACCAATAAAAATCCAGCCAATATTCAATATAGGTGAGTCCAATTAGGACCGGCCACAAACAACTGAATTGGGCGAAGCGGTGATGCTTGAAGAGAAGCATTTTAAGAATAAACGGAGCATCAATCTTTTGGTTGGGGTAATATCATTTTCCCTACTTGTTTTGATGTATGAACCTTCAGGACTTCAATTCCACAACAACTGCGAAGGAGTTAAAATAGCAGTAGCACCGATACAATTCTAAAAGTACCACTAATCCCTATATGCTCCACTGATGAAGAGAAAACGAATACAAAGCGGACAAAACAATTGAAAGAAAGCCTACACACACACAGAATCCCTATATGCAAGTTTTTATTATCCAGTAATTTTCTTTAAAACAAAGGGCTAATTCATGTGCTTTCTCATAGTTATATACTCAAATTCTCTGTAAAATGAACAAATCAATGATCGGTGATACACAAATCGGCCCTCCATGATACATAAACAGTTACTCCGTGAAAAACTTGTTAGTTGCTTTTAAAGCCTCTCATTCTCAGTTTTCACACCATGCTCAACGATAAATTGTAATTTTCTAAGATTGCAAATACCCAGATGAAGTTTTAGTAAATCGGTGGATTATGCACACCCCTGACCCATTAATTCACTACCACGTGGCCGCTGAGCCACCGCGACCGGAATTTAATTCGATATTTTATTGACCAATGTGAAGGTATTTTAGGGTATAAAACTCAAAGTGAAGAGAATCCAATCAAAAAGAACCTTAATTCCACAAAAAGCAGGGTACATCATATGGAAAACAGGGTTGAGACCGCCTACTTACTGGTAAATTAAGGACTGAAAGAGTTGAGTCTGCCCACTTCAATGATAATACCACTAAACTGGACTGCTAACTATTTAAAATAGGACGACAAGAAATTCTCCAACTACTGTATTTAACAGAGGGTTCAAATGTTGCTATAGTTTGATATCGTCTTCCACACGAGGCTCTACGTAAACAAAAAAAAAAAAACTGTGTCCTTTACTTTAAAGGCCACCCAAACAAAAACACTTCTCCAAAGTTTGGGTTCCTTTCCACAGAGGCGGCAGAGAGAGAGAGAGAGAGACTTTTGATAGTCACTCTCAATTATTTGGGAACAGATAAGTTTGTGCTCCTCTAATGCATTGCAGTACAGAAACATAAACCACATTTTTACATAACCCCTAAGTTTGAAATGAACCCAGCCATAAAAACCCCTTTTACTAAGATTTCGGTGGTAACGGCAGCGATCGGCGGCGGATGGCGATACGAAGCAACGGTGGTTGCCGATCAAAATCAAAAAGCAACGGTGTTTAAGAGAGAGGTAACGATTCGAAAGTTGCAGGTGAACTTGTAATGAGCATTAGAGGGAGATATGGAAGTACGGGACTTACCTTGGAGAAGAAGAAGCGGTGGTGATAGGAGAGAGAGAGAGAGAGAGAGAGAGAGAGAGAGTAAACAGATGACAGACTTTTTAGTACAGATACGCCAAAGAAGTAGACTTATGGCATGGGGCTCATCAAACTGGCTTCTTTTTTCCTCCGTCTTTGACAAACAATTTTGCTTTATTTCGAGGTTATGGTCCCATATTGACAATATTTCATCCACACAAGCTTGTCAAACTCAAGTCACGTGAAGCGCGGGTGGATACAGGTTCAAAAGCACAAGCGTGAAAACGTTTCTTAAAAACCTTCTCAACAATTAAATTTCTTCAATGCGAGAATTGAAAACGCGAGTGCAGAACAATAATTGAAAGCGCGAGCATAGACCATTACTAAAATGTCAAACGCACAGTTATCGGTGGTGGAACAAGCTCACAGGAGTGCAACCGGTGAGTGGACAATTTAGAACTCATTCCGTTTTCTTTTTAAGCCTTAATTTTCAAAAATAAGGTAATTTCGAATTCATATATTATGAAAATGAAAAATAATTTTTCGATTTTTTTTGCATTGTTTAAAAGATAATAATGAGATCTATCAAATAAGATCCATATTAATAGAAAAATTATTTGCATAAACACATAATTTTTAAGTTTAAAATTACCGTTTTGTCCTTAAAATTCCTTTTACTGTTCGTCTGGAACGGAGCCTCAGTCCTTGGGGAAAATTGTTGAGTGGTCCTTTGTCCCAACAATACCTCAACAACGTACCACACGTTAATATTACACGCGGGGCTTTCCTTGATTGAGTATTCACTATTTCATTAGTTAATATTGATCCAAACCGGAAACGGTTTCACACATGCTGTTTAGAAGCAAATGAGTGGCTCAAATTATTTTTTTTAAAACTTCATATGGGTTCAAAATATTTATGTACGCGATGTATGTATCTAAGTGTATGTACTTATAGTTTTTTCACATTTTATATTGCAGAAAGCTTAAAAGTAGATATCTGTAGTTATAAAAGTATGATATCTGACTATCTGTACTAAGCTTACATTTCTGAGGGAGGGGCTCGTGGGCCGAGAGAAGTACTCTTATGGGTGGTTTTTCTCAAGGAGTAAGTAAAAGTGACTTTTTTTTATTATTCATTTTTTTTTTACTCCTTCCGTCCGGATTTAATTGTTCATAATTTTATTCTAACCAGTTAAAAAATAGGTTATATTTTTGAATTCGTAACAAATTTCATATCGAATATGGATCTTATTTGATAGATTTCGATTAATTCTAAAATACATTATTTTTTAAATCACGTAAAACATTATAAATTAGAAGATATAATCGATTGAAAAATAATACGAACTTCAAAAAATAACTATTAAATCCGGACGGATTGAGTATTTATTAATTTTGCATCAAATTTTTGTAACTTATTTGTCTCGAAAGAAATCGAAAAAGTAAAAAAATAATTGATCCAAACATAATGTTTTTAAAAGATAAAAATAAAGTCTTTTTGTCTATATTTAAAAATTATGAATTTCAATTTTTTTTTTTTTACTTTTTAGAATCTTTTTGTTAAGACCAATCAATAAAGTACTAGAGTTAAAACAAACAAATGCCAAAAAAAATTAAATAAAGACAAAAAAAAGAAGTTAATTAGGCCATCTCCAATCGTTGACCTAAAATTGTGGACTCCGTTCATTTTGGAATTTTGAATTTTAATTATTATCTTATGTCTCTTCAATTATTACTCTCATTTTTTATCTATCTCTCCAATTACTACTTCTATAAATCTAAATCCAAAATCTTAAAACGAATGGCGTGAAGTTATATGACATAAAAGTACAAAAGTGGGTCCCAATTAATTACAAATTGTGTGCATTAGACTCTTAGTTTGAGTGAAAATGCTCCATCAATATCGTGTATGACCTCTACTTTTCTCTCTCCAATTCACTTCCGGTGTTAGACCGTTAGTTTGTGTGAAAATGCTCCAGCAAAAGTACATATATATATGTATGCAAACACGCGCGCGGGCGCGCGCGCACATATATATATATATATGGAGAGAGAGAGAGGAGAGGAGAGTATACATACAAGATCCAAATCGACGAGAGAGAAGCCCTTCGAACCCAATCAAGGTGAGAGAGAGAGGAGAGAACTGCTTGATCTTTCTTTTCTGTAGTTGTGAGAGGCGAGAGACATGAAGCGTGGGTTTCCCGACAAAACGACAAAATGTAGAAAGCACTGGAATAACAATTCCCTTCTCTTTTTAATGGAATTCCTATTCTCTCGTTTGGGGGAATAGTTATTCATTTTGGAATACATATTTCTTCATTTATTTGTGAACCAAACACAGGAATAGACAATCCGTTGAAATAATAATTCCATTCCAAAGCTTATTCCATCCAACCAAACGCATCCTTAGTTTCATAACCAGGAAAACAGAGTGACATCCAACATTAGTACTAAATCCTGAACCTTCTCTTTTTTCTCACCACTCAAAATTGCGGCCTGAACTGCGGCACCATAAGAAGCCACAGCCTCATCAGGGTTAATGCTTTTGCAAAGCTCCTTCCCATAGAAGAAATCCTGCAACAACTGCCGGACCTTGAGAATCCGAGTGGACCCACCAACAAGAACGACTTCATCGACATTGCTAGCCCCATTTGGTTACATTTTGTTATATGTTAAAAGTGTGATTCTGTTATTTTATTTTCTCTCATGATGACAATTGTTGATTTAGAGAGTGTCAATTTAAAGAGTAGTAGATGTCTAATATACCCCACTGCTGGTGTGAGGACTTTGCTCATGAATACAAGATATATCTGCCTATTATGTGCTCGTGGAGTAATATTTAACTAGTGGTGGGGCGCACCTTTTGGGTGTGCATGTGGAAATGCAAGTGAAAATATTTGGGGAATGAGAGTGTGGGTGGATAATTTTTTTTTGGAATGTGCTAGGTGACTGAGTTTTAGTGATTTTACTATTTCGGACTAAAGTTCATCATGTTACAGTAACATAGGATGTAAAACTTGAATTTTGATCAAGACAAAGGTGGAAATCCCTTTTGTGAGACAGCTTAAAAAACAGGTGACACCAAAAACCCTTCTCCTTCTATATGGGTTCACTTTTTTGACCACCACCTAGCCGAACAATTCAGTTTGTAAATCTGGGATCTCTCTTTTTTCTTCTTGTGTGGACTTGGAAGCATGAATGACGTGCAACTAAGATCACATCATCGTTGTTTTAGCAAGAAAGAAAAGCTTTTTTCTGGCGAATAAGTCACCATTTAGGACATGGTAGTTTTTGTAGATAGCCATCGATTACCAATCCCGTAAGAATTGAATCGCAAGATGCGTCAATTGATGGAAGGATTATTATGTATCCATTTCTAACACTTCCGCTCTACTATAATTCATTGTTAGCCAAAAAGAAACACTTGTTAGAGTTCTTGTTTACTTCTCTCTTTTCTATCTCAGTACTTGTTTACTTATTGTTCATAGCAAATCCCACCAAAGAACCAACAAAGACTCATTGAAGAACAGTAATCCCAAAATTTTACAGGCCAAAACAACGAAGATAACACTTTCAAACATCAATTTCACCATCTAGTTGCAGGCCATGACATAGTAAAGACCAGAAAATAGTTTTGCATGAAGCAAAACCAAAAATCCAAAACAAAAAAAATACTAAAGAGAAAATACCCAAAAGGTACTAAATGTACATTGTTTGCAGAGGACACGGAGGAATGACTGAAATCCAAAAACTAAAGATTGGAACATCATAATCAACTTACTCAATCTTGTCTAGCACCGCTTCCACCACCAAAATGACAATCCTCATCCATTCCTCCACCCATACCACCACCAGCACCCTAGTACATCTTCGCAATTATAGGGTTGCAAATTCCCTCCAATTCCTTCTTCTTATACTCAAACTCCTCCGTCACCGCTAGCTGGTTCTCATCCAACCAGTGAATCACCTGCTCAAATGCAGCTTCAATTTTCTTCTTGTCAGCCAGAGGAATCTTAGCTCCTTTCTTCTCATCCCTAATAGTGTTCCTCATGTCATAAGCGTAAGTCTCCAACGCGTTCTTGGCCTCCACTTTCTTCTTGTGCTCCTTGTCTTCCAACTTGTACTTCTCAGCCTCCTGCACCATTTTCTCAATCTCCTCCTCTGACAACCTACCCTTAGCGTTAGTGATCGTGACCATCATCTTTTGTCCGGTAGTTTGGTCCTCTTCAGACACATTGACAATACCATTAGCATCAATATCAAAACAGATTTTGAATTTCGGGACACCCCTAGGAGCCGGAGGAATTCCAGTCAAGGTGAATTCGCCAAGCAAGTTGTTGTCTGTGGTTCGGGTTCTTTCCCCCTCATAGACTTTACAACAAACAGAGGTTTGGTTATCTCTGACAGTAGTCCAATCACTTTGCTCTTTCTTCACCGGAATTTTAGTGTTTCTCGGAATGAAAACAGCCATAACCCCACCAACCTCTTCCAAACCAAGGGACAGCGGAGTGACATCCAACAGCAGTACTAAATCCCGAACCTTCTCATTTCGCTCACCACTCAAAATCGCGGCTTGAACTGTAGCACCATAAGCCACAGCCTCATCAGGGTTAATGCTTTTGCAAAGCTCCTTCCCATTGAAGAAATCCTGCAACAGTTGCCGGACTTTGGGAATCCTAGTTGATCCACCAACAAGAATGAGTTCGTCGACATTGCTCTTGTCTATTTTTGCATCCTTCAAACAATCCTCCACTGGCTCCATACACTTCCTAAACAGCTCGATGTTCAGCTCCTCGAACTTGGCCCGAGTAACCGTTGCGCAAAAATCAATCCCCTCGTATAATGCATCGATCTCGATCGTAGTTTCAGGTGTCGAGGAAAGAGTCCTCTTTGCTCCTTCACAACAAGTCCTCAACCTCCTTAAAGCTCTAGGGTTCCCACTAATATCCTTTTTAAGCTTCCTCTTGAATTCCTGAACGAAATGGTTCACCATTCTATTATCAAAGTCCTCACCCCCCAAATGTGTATCCCCACCCGTAGCTATAACCTCAATTTTACCCTCTTCGATGGATAATAGAGAAACGTCGAATGTTCCACCCCCGAGATCGAATATGAGCACTTTTTTCTCACCGGTGCTTCTGGCTTTGTTGTCGAGACCATAAGCGATGGCGGCCGCAGTTGGCTCGTTGATTATCCGCATGACGTTGAGACCGGCGATGACACCGGCGTCTTTGGTGGCTCGTCTCTGAGAATCGTTGAAGTAGGCAGGAACAGTGACGACAGCGTTTTTTATGGTGGTGCCAAGGTAATCCTCTGCAATTTCTTTCATTTTTACGAGGACCATTGAAGAGATTTCTTCGGCGGCGAATTGTTTTTCTTTTTTCTTGTATGTTACTCCTATCATGGGTTTGCCGTCTGGACCAGGTGTGACCTTGAATGGCCATAGCTTCATGTCATTCTGAACAAGGGTGTCGCTGTATCTTCTTCCGATTAGACGCTTAGCATCTGCATAAACCAAAATTTCAAGACCCAATGAGAAACTAGAGATATGTTTTAAATACCTACAAGGGCATAACAATATAGAAAATGGACGCTACAAAACATGAAATGGCATTGTTTAAATCTATGCCGCTAGTTTAGACGCTGTTTCAAAAGGAATCACATTCCATTGCTACAAACAAGCAGTGGTGATGTAGGAAGTGCCATATGAGGCAACTAGGCAAGGCAAGTAAGGTTTGAGCTCTGAACCATATTAAATTAGGGGATGCTCCTAATTTAATATGGTGATATAATAGGTAAAAAAGTAAGACTATTTAACCCAAAACGAAGAGGGCTCATTTTTTTCAAATTAACCGAGAATCAAAGTCTTTGTCAACTATGAATGAATTTATTGCCTTCCCTAAATTGAAAAAAAAAATATTAAGGAGCTTTTCAAATTGATCGGATATTTGTGGAGCAGTACTTTTTATTAGGTGATAGGTGACATTTAGAAAGTAATCTTATGCAATATATAACAAATGGTTGGAAAAGTAAATTTAAACAAAGTAAATGGAGGATTCAAATTGGTCCAACTTCGGACTAAAAATTCCATCCAGGGTTTTTACCTAAAAGACTATCCAATTTGCAATATTGGTGGAATACATCCAAAATGCAGTTAACAATGATGATCAAAAATTTCTCAAGAGATTGGCTAAATTGAGATAACGGAAAGACGAATTAAGTAACTATGATAATCGAAAGAGAATGAATAGTGAATTGTCTTCTACATTAAGCATCACATTTGTGTAATTATCAGGACATTAGTAGAGTTGTGAGGACTTTCATACTTCTACAATTTTCAAAATCAAGCGATCTAGATACTCTTTAGTAAAACCAAAAGGATAGAAAAAAGTCTTATATAGTCCATATAAGACGGAGCTAAAGATTAAAAAAAAGATGGCTATTTCAACAACAACAAAAAAAGGTCTTCCGTGAACCTTTTTTTGACTTTTCTCATCGAGAGCTCTGCATCTCTACACATTAAGGGGAAAGAAAAGAGCGGTATTGTCACCTCAGGCGCACATAGAGAGGAGAGGGGGGGATGAGAGGTTGAGGATAAGAAAATTGGGCCACTGCAGGAGGCCAATAGTGACTTCTCAAGTTGAGAAATGTACAATATATTGTCTTCTCAAGTTGAACAATGTACATTATTTCTTTGAAATACCCCTCAATTGTATACGCCATTTCCATATTTTTACATGAATCTATGAATAAAAACCAATCTTATTCATTAAAAAGAGGGAAAATAGAGAGAGAGAGAGAGAGAGAGAGAGAGAGAGAGAGAGAGAGAGAGAGGTATGGTATGGTATGGTATGGTATGGTCCCATAAAATTAGGACAGAGAAGCAATTTTTTTTGGTCCCACAGATGGAGAACATAGAATTTATTTGTGTTCCCAAATAAGAAAAGATCTTATGTTTGTAAGTGATAAACGTTTTTTTAGTCTAAGTTTTCAACTCGTTTTGAAATTATGGAGAAGCCGACAAGTTATTTTTTATACGCAAGAGTATTAGGGCTCTTGATTTGTTTCTATTTTAATTTTTGAAATGTCAATTTGGTGTTTGTGATCTTGGATTAGCTACTATTTTAAATTGCATCTTTAGGGTTTGTTTTGAACATATGGAAAAGGAAAGAAATGAAAGGAAGAGTAATAAATTTTCCCTCCCTTTGTTTGGTTTGGAAAGAAAGTGGAAGGAAAATAAGAAACTAAGTTTTGTGCACAGTATATTTTCCTTTATATTTTCATCACACTTTCTTCTTAACCATTTTTCTTTCTTTTCTTTTCTTGTTCCAAGTTCCAAACAGACGCTTAGACGGATAAAGGAGGGCCTTTTTAACCTTCTTTGATAAATAACTTAAGGTTTTCTGTTTATTTTTTTACACATAAATTAGGGTGAATTATCAGTAGTCGAGGATAAATTCGTCGATCGGATCCAAAATGAGAGAAGATAACTTCGTCACATACTTAGGGACTTACGGTGAATGTTTTTATTTTTAATCGAAATGATATCTTCATGAAAGCTAATGTGAAAAGGTATGTGGAAGAAACATGTGGAAGGAGAAGGGAGGGAATATTGCTAAAAAAAGAAAGCGTGAAAATGTAGACAAAATTGTTCGAGAAATATGTGCCCCCAATATGTGATATTTCTGAATCCGCCACTGCCTCAAACTTTGGCCCAAAAATAGGGGCCCCAAATCTTTAGTAGTAAAATATGTGGAGACGAATGATTAATCAAAAAAAATTAATGTGAATCTAATAGAAATTTAGAAATGACGAACAAAAATGACAAAACAAAAGTTAACCCAAATTATCTATTAGTAAAGTGGGGATAAAATTGCTCCATCTATATCCATAATAAATTTTTTTATATTTTTTGAGTAACTTATAAAATTGTAAAGAAAGATCAATCATTTTTTTGAGAGCCCCTCAATATTTCTGCCCCTGCAAAATGACATGCATAATTAAGATGTAGCTGCCATTAAAGCACTTGAAGGCTCTGTTTGGCACAGATCAATGAAAAAATAACACCACCATACAAGAGATCAATACAAGATATTAATGTTTCAAAGACAAAATATTAAGCACGGTTGTTAGGGAAAGTCTACAATACACACCCCTTAAAATGGTGTACCATATGCACCTATTTTATGGTTCATTCATAACATTTTAGTATGTTTCGTAATTTTTGTTCTATAATTCATAACTTTTCAGCAATACGATTCATAACATTTTCATTATGACTCATAACATTTTGGTGTATCTCGTAACCTTTATACGATTCGTAACTTTTTAGTAATACGATTCGTAACATTTTCTCTATAATTCATAATATTTTGGGGGGTGCATATGATACACACCCAAATAATGGGTGTATATTGTAGTCTTTCCCCGGTTTGTTATGGACTCCAAAATTGTGTCAAAGTTGTGTCCCCAAAAGTTTTAATTGTTGTAGGAAGTCATGAAGCATGCAAAAGAATATGCACGTAATTGGATAAAAATAGCTTGACTTTTAGAGCTTAGAACATACCAAAAATAGTGTTGATAGGGTTTACGGCGACTTGATTCTTCGCACCATCGCCGATCAAACGGTGCGTATCAGTGAATGCAACATAAGATGGCGTCGTCCTGTTTCCTTGATCATTTGCGATAATCTCAACACGATCGTGCTGCCAAACACCCACGCATGAGTAAGTCGTTCCGAGATCGATCCCAATCGCCGGCCCTTCTCTTTTTCCATCCATTTTTTTCTCGGAAAACTAAAAAGAAGAATCACAGAATAACATAAACCGATTCAACAAATAATAGAACAAGACAAGGAGGAAATAGTTGCACTTGACATTTATCTAGCGGGTATAGTACTGTAGAATGAAGGGTGGAATAGGACAACATTTCAAAGGAAGACATTATTTCGAGAATGCTCAAACCGTGGGCTTCTGAGAAAATTGTGTGTTTAATTCCCGCCACTCGATGTCATTATACATTGGCATATATGCATGGGGAACATAATTAGTCACTATACATCTATTCTTTCTCTCTTGAACTAGTGCATGACCCATGCCTAAAGGCACTCTAAAGAAAATCCAGCCGTAAAGTAACCAATAAAATCCAGCCAATATTCAATATAGGTGAGTCCAATTAGTACCGGTCACGAACAACTGAATTGGGCGAAGCGATGATGCTTGAAGAGAAGCATTTTAAGAATAAACGGAGCTCCAATCTTTTGGTTGGGGTAACATATTACTTGTTTTGATGTATGAGCCTTCAGGAGTTAAAATAGTAGTAGCACCGATGCAATTCTAAAAGTACCACTAATCCCTATATGCTATGCTTCACTGATGAAGAGAAAATGAATACAAAGCAGACAAAACAATCGAAAGAAAGCCTACACTTTTCACACGCAATCCCCGTATGCAAGTTTTTTTCCCTCCTTAATTTGGCGACGTTAGAGAAATAAAACTCAAGTGACAAAAAGAGGCAAAAGGAAAACAAATGAGTTAACATGTTTTTCTCTCCAAAGAGTCCAATATGGATGCTTAAAAAAAATTAATAAATATTCCAATCCAACAAATAAACAATGGAAGGTCATATTGCTAAAATTGAAATGACTTTAAATTAAGGGCAACATACGGATTACCTCCCTATGATTTGGCCATATGACAGATGCCCTCACTGAGTTTTACTAATAACCAATTCGCCTCCCTATGGTTTCAGAGTAAAGTGCGACTTTAACTACGTTAATGGAAAATGCTAAATGACACTCGTACCCTTGTACTTTTTTGGGATAAGTTACTTCTCTCTATGTCTTCTCTTTGTATCTCCTTCGTGCATAAGAAAGTAAAATTGACACACACACACAAAAATTCAAATACTCTTTTGTTCAATCATGTTAGCCTAATTCATTTGCAGTTTTCTGTATTTAGGTCTTCCAAATATTCACACGCACCCCATTTGAAACCCTCCAATTTCAATTATTGATTAGATGCTTAAGAAAAATCCACAAGTTTGGGACAGATTCCAAAACTAGGAATTTCTAAACACATTGAGGCTTGAAACTTAATGAGCGGAGAGAGGAGAGAGAGGCGCACAATTGAGCCATTAGCAGCAGAAAAACAGTAGAAAAACGCAGCAGTAGCTGCCCCCCAAAACAGCAGCAAAGTGCAGCTGAAATATCCAACGCGCTGCGGTTTTTGCACGGGAAAGAAAGGGAAAATGGAGAGAAAGAGGGGAAAGAGAGGGAGAGAAAAGGGGAGGAAGAGAGGGACGACGGCACGCTGTGGACAACCATGACTGCCGCTGGTTTCTTTCTTGGCAGAAACAGGGTAATATGGGGGGAAGAGAGAGAGAGAGAGAGAGAGAGAGAGAGAGATACATATCAAGAGGGAAAGAAATATACCTGCTAACACCATCCCCGAGATCTGATTATTGAGAAAAGATCCGAAGAGCAAACTTTTAATTCTTTTTTGATAAAGAGAAATGGGCAAATAAAGTTCCAGATCTATACAATGGGGGCAGAGACCAGAGAAGATAGTGTTTATTGGGAGGATAGTGTTGGAGAAGATGATGGATAAGGGTAGTGCAGTCATCTTACACCAAAATATACTTTTATTTAATTTTTTTTTTCAATCCCAGTCTCCTAATAGGCATGTGTTTTACATCTTCCATCAATTTGAATGGAAAATGTGACGGTAGCACTTTACTCTAAAAGGAAGACGAATTGGTTATTAGTGAAACTCAGGGAGATCATCTATCAAATAGCCAAACCATAGGGAGGTAATCCGTACGTTGTCCTACTTATTTTCATGTATGAGCCTTTATGACTTTAAATAATAATAGCATCGATAAAGTTTTGAAAGTACAACTAATCTATGCTTCATTGATGATAAGAAAATGAATACAAAGCAGACAAAACAATTGAAAGAAAGCCTACACACACAGAATCCTATATGCAAGTTTTTATTATCCAGTAATTTTCTTAAAAACAAAGGGCTAATTCATGTGCTTTCTTATATTTATACTCAAATTCGCTATAAAATGAACAAAGCAATGGTCGGTGATACACAAATCGGCCCTCCATGATACATAAACAGTTACTCCATGAAAAACTGGTAGGGTTGCTTCTAGAGCCTCTCATTCTCAGTTTTCACACCATGTTTAACGATAAATTGTAATTTTCTAAGATTGCAAATACCCAGATGAAGTTTTAGTAAATCGGTGGATTATGCGCACCCCTGACCCATTAATTCACTACCACGTGGCCGCCGAGCCACTGCGACTGGCATCTAATTCGACATTTTAGGGCATAATACTCAAAATGAAAAGAATCCAATCAAAATAGAACCTTAATTCCACAAAAAAGCAGGGTACATCATATGGAAACAGGGTTGTACTGGTAAATTAAGGACTGAAAGAGTTGAGTCCTCCCACTTCCATGATAATACCACTAAACTGGACAGCTAACTATTCAAAATAGGACGACAAGAAATTCTCCAACTATTTAACTGATGGTTCAAATGTTGCTATAGTTTGACATCGTCTTCCACACGGGGCTCTAAGTAAAAAAAAAAAAAAACTGTATCCTTTACTTCAATGGCCACCCAAACAAAAACACTTCTCCAAAGTTTGGGTTCCTCTCTACAGGGGCGGCACAGAGAGAGAGAGAGAGAGACTTTTGATAGTCACTCTCAATTATTTGGGAACAGATAAGTTTGTGCTCCTCTAATGCATTGCAGTACAGAAACATAAACCACATTTTAACATAACGTCATAACCCCTAAGTTTGAAATGAACCCAGCCATAAAAACCCCTAAACTGAGATTTCGGTGATAACGGCAGCGATTGGCGGTGGATGGCAATAGGAAGCAACGGTGGTTGACGATCCAAAAACAAAAAAACAAACGGTGGTTAAGAGAGAGAGAGAGAGAGGAAACACGATTAGAAAGTTGCAAGTAAACTTGTAAAGAGCATTAGATGGAGATATGGATGTATGGGACTTACCTTGAGAAGAAGAAGCCGTTGTGACCGAAGAGGGAGAGACTGAGAGAGTAAAGAGTGGGAAAGATTTTAGTACAGAAGGATACATTTATGAGGGAGGCCGGGGCCCGGTGGCCGAGAGGAGTAGTACTACTACCATGGGTGGTTTTGCTTAATGACTAAGGAAACAGAAAGTCTACGGTTCCGACCAAGGGATGAGTAGTACTGCTACTATGGGTGGTTTTTCTTATTGACTAAGTAAACAGAAATTCTACGGTTCCAACCAAGGGATCCCGACGTCCCTCCAGACATATATATATACAAGAAGAAATTAAATAAGCATCCTGTTTAGAGAACTTATTTAAGTGTCCATTCCGACGGGTTTGAATACTTATATTTTCATTCTCAAATTGTCAAGTTGTCCTATTATACCCCTATTTATACATTAATATATTAATATATATTTTTATGGGATATACCAGATTTTTAATCCCACAATTATAGGGATTATGCAAATCTCTCTCTCTAATCCCACATATCTTCTCTCTCTCCTCCCCAATCCCATTCACCTAACACAACGTGCTCCATTCAATTTCATCAGCGACAACCACCATGAAATTCCTCCTCATTCTATTCTACCTGATACAAACCCAACTCTCCTTTCCTTCTCCCACTGCACGTTACTATGGTGGCCATAGGAGAGAGAGAGAGGAATACTGGGTTTTGACTACGGAATAGTGCAGGCACCATTAGTAATCAGCCTAATCCCTTTTGAAAGAGGCTCCGTTCCCTTTTTTTGGGTCAACCCCATAACCCCTGACTTTCCCAACATTCTGCCACTTTCCCCCCTATTCCCACAATCTCCCAGTTGAATTACAAATCCCCAGAAAACAAAAC
Organism: Rhododendron ovatum; assembly: GCA_019656835.1. NCBI lineage: Eukaryota > Viridiplantae > Streptophyta > Magnoliopsida > Ericales > Ericaceae > Rhododendron > Rhododendron ovatum. Next base: position 24,897,876 of record CM033793.1, on the reverse strand, counting down.
AATCAGTCCTTAATTTGTGTAACCCGCTCCACTTGATTTTGATCGGCCAAAGCCAACATCTCATCTGCCCTCCGCCTCTGCCCCTGGTTCTCTAACAGGCCGTGGATGGCCCACGCCACTAGAGCGATCCAGTGCTCCTAATCATGTGGCTCTCCATCCGCGGAATCATTTAACCGTGGGTTTCGGTCAGGTGTTTCTTCATGCTGATTTTGTTTGTGAGGAAATAGTTTTTTTTTTTTTTGCTTAAACGTGAGGAAATAATTTTGTCATTATTTCGGAATGCGTATTTCGAGTTCTCCGAATTTTGTCATTATTTTTGTTTAGTGTATTATAGTTTCATGGGCACAATTTTATGATACATATTCATGATCATTTTTGTTTCATGGTGATTCATAAATTTTTCGGAATTGTTTGTTTTGGTTTCTCCGCTGCAAATCTACATAGTGTTTGGATCGTGCATTTACATACATCGGATGCCGTTGATTCTCACGTGGGTTCACTCATTTTTTTTTAAGAATTTTTGGACGGTTCGGAACAGCCGTCCGGTAGCCAGAGTGAGTCCGGAGGGATGTCGGGATCCGATCGGGATCCCTTGGTCCTCGAAACTGTAGCACCACTGCTAAGTAAAACCAGCACGGATAAAAAAAAAAGACTAGTAAAACCAGCTCAGCAGCGACATTGGCGGCATTAGTTAGTGGATTTGGTCTTTTAGCCTGGGTGGGAATGAGCTCAAGTTGGTGTGGCGGGTTTATCTCAAGAGTTGTTCTATCCATACCTAGCCTCTCCACTTGGCCACTCCACCCACCTTTACGAGAGTGATCGATGGGTCCGACTTCAGTGTTTTGGTTCCAGACGGCTTTTTGTATTTTGTTAACAGTTTTGGTTTGTTTTTGTTTTTTTTATATTTTCGGACCAGTAGCATCCTTTTGTACTTTGCTTTCTTATATATGTGATAAGTTTGTGTTCCTAAAAAAAGGAACTTTTTTTTCATTCAAATTTGTTACATTTGTATCAAACTTTTGTGACTTATTGATTCATCTCATTAAGAGAAATTGGAAAAGTAAAAAAAAAAATTAATCGAAACATAATTTTTTTAAAAAGACAAATAAGTCTTTTTGCCTATATTTTAAAAATTATGAGTTTCAATTGTAATTTTTTTTATTTTTCCAATTTCTCTCGTTAAGATGAATTAATAAATCACAAAAGTTTGATGCAAAATAAACAAATGCAAAAAAAAAAAAATTGAATAAAGACAAGAAAATAAGTTACTTAACTTCTTGCCAAAACCATCCTATATGCCTGCAAAGTATGCTTGGAAATCACAATTTTTTAACTAGCATCGTGTCTGTATCACAATATTTTAACTAGCATCGTGTCCGTTTGATGAACAGGAAAAAAAAATTAAATTGGTATTTTTTTCGACCTCATGTATTGAACGGGCACAACAAGTTGATGAAAGAGATAGTTGAATTTTTCTCCGAACTCTGTATTCAATGCACACTAGCGTTGGTCCCATTCTTTATAAACAGAAAGACCTGTATCTACAGTTATGAGTTAAACAAAGCTAATTTAGATAATTATAGCCACAAATAGGGTTCTATTTAGAGAGAGAGGGGCGACAGGCAAGATGGTTGAGAAAAGAGAAAAAGTAACCAAAAAAGACAGACGTTAGGTTTAGGAATTTTCCGTTGTGATCGATGGTCCGGACGGCTGGATTTAGGTGTGTGGATCTGTTGTTACCTTTAGGGGTTTTGGTTTTGTTATTGTTTTTTGTTTTTTGTTGGTGTTTGTGTGGGTCTTTCTCCCTTGCATGGGACTTTCTTACTAGGGCTGTAAATGGATTGAGTCATTCGCGAAATGTTCGAGGCTCGGTTCGGTAAGAGCTCGTTTGAGTTCGATTCGTCTGCTAAACGAACTGAACCTGAATCTCAATTCTAGGCTCGTTCCGTAAATGAGCCGAACCTGAGCCTAACGGTATTCGGCTCGGTTAGGTTCGTGAACCTATACTTAAATTTAATTAATAATTCAATAGGGGTCTATTTGTAAATGTAAAAAATTTTAATGTTGTATATATAATTCAATACTTATTTTTCTCCCAAATTCTATACGATCAATGAGAGAGTTTGGGTTCGCTTGAGTTTAATGAGCTGAGCCGAATCAAACCTGAGTCTTGACGAGCTCAATTCGAGCTTAGATTCGGCTCAGCTCGATTCATTTGAGTTTAACGAGCCAAACTCGAGCCAAGATGTTTAAGTTCAAATCGAACCCGAGCTGAATCCGAGCCGAACTCGAACCAGACTAGTATCTTAACGAACCCAACCCAACCGAACCGGAGCCTTGAAAAATTTTAACGAGCCGAACTCGAGCCAAGTTGTTCGGGCTTGAATCGAACCCGAGCCGAACTCATACCTTAACGAACCCGAGCCGAACTTAACAGGGTTCGGCTCGATTTGGTTCGTTTACAGCCCTATTTCTTAGCTCTTGTGGGTGTTGTTGTAGTACGTTTTCTACGTCATCTTGTTGGCTTTTTGAGGTTGTAGACGAGTCTTATCTGTATGAGGTTTTGAATGTTCCTATATGAGTCTAACCTCCTTTGTGATTGTTTTCCTCCCTCCATGGAGGTGGCTGCCCGTTCTCGGAGTAAGATTTTCGTATCAATTAAAGTACCCTTTAAAGATTGAAAAAGAAAAAGGAAAAAAAAGGCAATGTTATAAAAGTCAAATGACAAAAAGAGGCAAATGCCGCAAAAAGAAAACAAATGAAATAGTACAATCACGAATTGCTCCATAAAAGATTGGATCACCAAAGGAAATGCTTCCCAAACAAATTAAAGCTATATGCATCACCAGCAATTCGACGTACCACATTTTGCTATAATGCTTCCCAAACAAATTAAAGCTATATGCATCACCAGCAATTCGACGTACCACATTTTGCTATATGTTGAAAGTGTGATTCTGTTACTTTATTTTCTCAATTGCTAATATAGAGAGTGTCAATTTAAAGAGTAGTATCTGGGTGTCTAAGAGCATCCACATCAGAAGAGGCAAACTCCTCTTTTGGCTAAAGTAGTTATGGTAAAGCACAAAATAGGTTCTGCATCAGACTCTCTTGAAGCTCGTGGAAAAATAGAAATGGAACAGGGCCTCTTTTATTTTGACTATCCACTGTTCATCCTCTACTCATTAGTTTATTATTATACTACTTGTACACATGGGACTATGGGCAGAAATGCTAGGACAACGGGCAAAAAATATTTGAATGGAAAAGTAGAAGCAAAAAAGAAAGAATAATTTAGTACAGTAAAATTAGAATAAAGAGTATGATGTAATGTGCTTTCAGAAAAGTAACTTGCTAAAGTAGAAAAGTAATTTTTGGGGTTAAATTTGGTCCAAAATTTACTTAGGCTGATGCGAATGCTCTAATATATATAAACCCAACTGCTAGTGAATACAATTCAGTTTGTACAGCGGTAATATTACATCGGGGTTCTCTCTTTTTCCTTTTTGTGTGGACTTGGAAAGCATGAATGACTTACAACTAAGATCACATCATTGTTGTTTAGTGTTGAGTCCGGAGTACCTCATAAATTTGATTATACAATGTCACTCTTTGCTACCGTTTTAAAACTAGACTCGCAGGTGCGATATCGAATGTCATAAAAAATTTAATTGAAACCCTTCCTACCACTAATTGATTGTAAGAAAAATGGTGAAAAAGCAGTACGACATTTAACAAGAAAGAAAAGCTTTTTTGGGGGGAATAATCATTAATTCACCATTTAGGACATGGTAGTTTGTACGTAGATAGCCATCAATGCCTAGTCTTCAAGTTACAACACCTGTTTGTTTCACGGAATACCAAATATCGGAATATAGAATTAATTGGATTACTGTAGTTGGCCGAAATAACCGCAGTCGGAAAAAAAAAAAAAGAGATCAGGGTCAAAACTAGCACCTGTTCTAGACACGTCATCCATAAGGGCTCTCAATTCGTGTGTAACGTCATTACTTGTCGCGGGAAGGCACTCCATTATTCGGCCGAATGATATCCGACCCCCAACAGTTCCGCCAAGCGTACTTTTTCTAACGTCTTCACAGGACGATCGCTCCGCATACCCTTCAGTTATTCAGTAACATGAGCTTTTGCTCGGGAGGTCTATGATCGCTCAGTAAGACCTTAGCTCACTCAGTAAGGCCTTAGCTCGTTCGGAAAGTATGTTATCACTTGGGAAAAGATCTCAGGAATAGTGCTTGCAAGTAGGAGTGAGCAAAAAATCTGTCAAACCACAAATCCAGTCCAAATTGAAATGTTTGATTCAGTTTTTTAGTAGTATGGTTTGGTCATGGTTTAAAAAAATTTAAACACAACATTATATGATTTGGTTTGTGGATTCACGATTACGGTTTTGTTTTCAAACAGATCCGAACTGTATAATACATAATACGTGTGTGTGTGTGTGTATATATATATATATATATAATTTAATATTTTGATCCTATTAAATCCACCGCAATATTTAGTTTTACTTTTCTGCCAAGATAATTTAGACTAAACTTTTATATCTCACAACTCATTCCTAATTTCCTATGATTATTAATCTTGTTGTGGAGTGATTATCACCAGTTGGTTGATACCATACTGCTGCTACTGCCCTTTCGCTACCTCATTTCAATTCAATAGTTTTAGAAATTATCTTTGATATTTCATTTGGTTAAACTATCTTAAGATATTTAGCACGTAGTTGGTATTTTTAGTTGGTAGTGGCTTATCGGTATTTCATTTTCTTAGTTTAAGACTTAAGGTAATTGTTCGTATTCTACTATTAATTAGTTGATTGAAAATGATAGCTTAATTCAAAACAAACCGTGGTTTAAAACCGAAATCGATCCATATTTAATGGTTTGGATTGGTTTGGTTCTATGCCTTTTGTGGGTTGATTTGGTTCTTAGTTTACCATAAAATTGAATCAATCCAAACCATGCTCACTCCTACTTGCAAGTGGGAATCAAAGGGTCATCTAGAAACTTTCTACTTATTGCCGAATCTAGAAGTTTTCAACATATGGCCAAAAGTGACCTGACCTAGAAGCTTTCTACTTATAGCCGAATGTGACATCATCTACTTAACCAACACTCAAAGCCTTGCTTATAAATAAGAAGCGATACCACAAGGTAAGTGATCTAATTTTTCTTATTCTTACAAACTTCACGAAAAGCATATTTTCCTCACCTCTCAGGCTCTTATTAAGCGTCTTTCTGGAGGTACACCCCCCTTCGATTTTCAGGTACCCAGTTCACCGTTCAACCTTTCCACCGTACAATAGCAAAAACGAAGAGGTTCAAGAATTCTTTCAGGCCCCACAATTACCAATCCCGCAAGAATCGAATAGCAAGATGCGTCAATTGACCGAAGGATTATGTATCCATTTCTAACGGTTCCGTTGGAGTACTATAATTCGTTGCTAGCCAAAAAGAAAAAAAAAACACTTATGTAGAGTAGTTGTTAACTTCTCTCTTTTCTATCTCAGTACTTGTTTACTTATTGTTCATAGCAAATCCCACCAAAGAACCAACAAAGACTCGCTGAAGAACAGTAATCCCAAAGTTTTACAGGCCAAAACAATGAAGATAGCACTTTCAAACACCACTTTCACCATCTAGTTGCAGGCCATGACATAGTAAAGACCAGAAAATAGTTTTGCATGAAGCAAAACCAAAAATCCAAAACAAAAAAAATACCAGAGAGAAAATACCCAAAAGGTACTACATGTGCATAGTTTGCAGAGGACACGGAGGAATTACTGAAATCCAAAAACTAAAGACAGGAACATCATAATCAACTTACTTAATCTTAGGTCTAGCACCGCTTCCACCACCAAAATGACAATCCTCATCCATTCCTCCACCCATACCACCACCAGCACCCTAGTACATCTTCGCAATTATAGGGTTGCAAATTCCCTCCAATTCCTTCTTCTTATACTCAAACTCCTCCATCACCGCTAGCTGGTTCTCATCCAACCAGTGAATCACCTGCTCGAATGCAGCTTCAATCCTCTTCTTGTCAGCTGGAGGAATCTTTGCTCCTTTCTTCTCATCCCTAATGGTGTTCCTCATGTCATAGGCATAAGTCTCCAACGCGTTCTTGGCCTCCACTTTCTTCCTGTGCTCCTTGTCTTCCCACTTGTACTTCTCAGCCTCCTTCACCATTTTCTCAATCTCCTCCTTTGACAACCTACCCTTAGCGTTCGTGATCGTGACCATGTTCTTTCGTCCGGTAGTTTGGTCCTCTGCAGACACAGTGAGAATACCATTAGCATCGATATCAAAACAGACTTTGAACTGCGGGACACCCCTAGGAGCCAGAGTTATTCCAGTCAATGTGAATTCGCCCAACAAGTTGTTGTCTGTGGTTCGGGTTCTTTCCCCCTCATAGACTTTAAATAAAACAGAGGATTGGTTATCTACGGTCGTAGTCCAATAACTTTGCTCTTTCTTCACCGGAATTTTCGTGTTTCGCGGAATGAAAACCACCACAACCTCACCAAGCTTTCCCAAACCAAAGGAAAGTGGAGTGACATCCAACAGCAGTACTAAATCCAGAAGCTTCTCATCCCACTCACCACTCAAAATAGCGGCCTGAACTGTAGCACCATAAGCCACAGCCTCATCAGGGTTAATGCTTTTGCAAAGCTCCTTCCCATTGAAGAAATCCCGCAACAGTTGCTGGACCTTGGGAATCCTAGTGGATCCACCAACAAGAACGAGTTCGTCGACATTGCTCTTGTCAATTTTTGCATCCCTCAAACACTCCTCCACTGGCTCCATACACTTCCTAAACAGCTCGATGTTCAGCTCCTCGAACCTGGCCCGAGTAATTGTCGCGCAAAAATCAATCCCCTCGTATAACGCATCGACCTCGATCGTAGTTTCAGGTGTTGAGGAAAGAGTCCTCTTTGCTCTTTCACAAGAAGTCCTCAACCTCCTTAAGGCTCTAGGGTTCCCGCTAATATCCTTTTTAAGCTTCCTCTTGAATTCCTGAACGAAATGGTTCACCATTCTATTATCAAAGTCCTCACCCCCCAAATGTGTATCCCCACCCGTAGCTATAACCTCAATTTTACCCCCTTCGATGGTTAATAGAGAGACGTCGAATGTTCCACCCCCAAGATCAAATATGAGCACTTTTTTCTCACCGGTGCTACTGGCTTTGTTGTCAAGACCATAAGCGATGGCGGCAGCAGTTGGCTCATTGATTATCCGGATGACGTTAAGACCAGCGATGACTCCGGCGTCTTTGGTTGCTTGTCTCTGAGAATCGTTGAAGTAGGCAGGAACAGTGACGACAGCGTTTTTTATGGTGGTGCCAAGGTAATTCTCTGCAATTTCTTTCATTTTTACAAGGACCATTGAAGAGATTTCTTCGGCGGAGAATTGTTTCTCTTCATACTTGTATGTTATTCCTATCATGGGTTTGTCATCTACACCAGGTGTGACCTTAAATGGCCATAGCCTCATGTCACTCTGAACAGTGGTGTCGCTGTATCTTCTTCCGATTAGACGCTTAGCATCTGGAAAAACAAAATATCAACAACCAATGAGAAACTAGAGACAGATATGTGTTAAAGATCTAAGAGGGTATAACAATGTAGAAAATGGATGCTACAAAGCATGAAATGGTTTTGTTTGAATATATGCCCACTAGTTTAGACGCCGTTTCAAAAGGAATCACATTCCCTTGCTACAAACAAGCAGTAGTGATGTAGGCATGTAGGAAGTGCCATCTGAGGCAACTAGGCAAGGCAAGTAAGTTTTGAGCTCTGAACCTCCAAAATTTATTTAAAGCTGCTCCTAATTTAGTAGGGTGTTATAATAGGTAAAAAAAAGTAAGTATATTTAACCCAAAAAGAAGAGGGCTCATTTTTTTCAAATTAACCGAGAATCAAAGTCTTTTTCAACTACGAATGAATTTATTGCCTTCCCTAAATTGAAAAAAAAAATATTACGGAGCTTTTCGAATTGATCTGATTTTTGTAGAACAGTTTTACTAGTTTTATTAGGTGATAGGTGACAAGTAGAAAGTAATGTTATGCAATATATAACAAATGGTTGGAACAGTAGGCCGATTCAGACCGGTCCCAACTTCGGACTAAAAATTCCATCCAGGGTTTCACCTACAAGACAGTATCCAATTTGCGATATTGGTGGAATACATCCAAAATGCAGCTAACAATGATGATCAAAAATTTCTCAAGAGATGGGCTAAATTGAGATAAAGGAAAGACAAATTAAGTAAATATGATAATCGAAGGAGAATGAATAAATGATGTCTTCTCATATTGCATATCAATTAGCTACAAATTAACTCAGAAAATTAAGCATCACATTTGTGTAATTATCAGGACATTGGTAGAGCTGTGAGGACCTTCATACTTCTACAATTTTCAAAATCAAGCGATCTAGATACTCTTTAGTAAAACCACGGCAATAGAAAAAAGTCCATATAAGACGGGGCTAAAGATAATAAAATAAAATAAAAAAGAAGGCTATTTCAAAAAAATAAATAATCATCTTTAGTGAACCCTCTTTGTTTTTTTTTTTTGCTTCTGGTCATAATTTTTTACTTTTTAGACTTTTCTCATCTAGAGCTTTGCATCTTTGCAGATTGAGGGGAAAGAATAGGGGTATTGTCACCCCAACCGCACGTAAAGGGGGGGTTGGGGGGTGATGGGAGGTGAAGGATAAGAAAAAATGGGCCACTGCCAGGGATGGAACCGGAATTTCTAATACAGGAGGCCAATAGTGACTTCTCAAGTTGAAAAATGTACATTATAATATTATATTGTCTTCTCAAGTTGAACAATGGACATCATTTCTTTCACAAAAGCCCTCAATTGTATACGCCATTTCATATTTTTATGTGAAACTACAAATAAAAACCAATCATATTCATTAAAAAGAGGGGAAAAAATCGAGAGAGAGAAATTGTGGTGTGGTATGGTATGGTCCCATAAAATTAGGACAAAGAGAAGCGGGTTTTTTTTTTTTTGTCCCACAGATGGAGAACTTGGAATTGATTTATGCTCCCAAATGAGAAAAAATCTTGTGTTTGTGTGTGATAAATTTTTTGTACTATAAGTTTAATTTCAACTATTTTTAAAATTATGGATAGGCCAACAAATTATTTTTTTCTATGTAAGAGCATTAGGGCTCTTGATTTGTTTCTATTTCAATTTATGAAATGTCAATTAGGTGTTTGTGATCTTGGATTAGGTACTATTTTAAATTGCATCTTTAGGGTTTGTTTGGAACATATAGAAAAGAAAGGAACTGAAAGGTAAAGTAATAAATCTTCCCTCCCCTTGTTTGGTTTAGAAAGAAAGTGGGAGGAAAATAAGAAACTAAGTTTTGAGCACAGTATATTTTCCTTTATATTTTCATCACACTTACTTCTTAACCATTTTCCTTTCTTTTCCTTTCTTTTTCTTAGTTCCAAATGGATGCTTAGATTGTTAAAGGAGGGCCTTTTTAACCTTCTTTGATAAATAACTAAAGGTTTTTCATTCATTTTTTGTACATAAATTAGGATAAATTATCAGTAGTTGAGGATAATTTCGTCATATACTTAGGGTGAATGTTTTTTTTTAATCAAAATGATACCTTCATGAAAGCTAATGTGAAAAGGTATGTGGAAGAAAGAGAAAACTACTAAAAAAAGAAAAGTGTGAAAATGTAGACAAAACTATTAGACAAATATGTGCCCCCGGCCCCTACTTTATGATATTTTTGAATCCGCCATTGCCCCCAGTTTTGGCCTAAAAATAGGGCCCCCTAATATGTAGTAGTAAAATATATCACAACAAATGATTAATTCAAAAAAAAATTAACATGAATTAAACAGAAATTTAGAAATGGTGAACAAAAAGGCCAAAACATAAAGTTAGCCCAAATTATCCATTAGTAAGGTGAGAGTAAAATTGCTCCATCTATTTCCATAATAAAAATTTCTATATTTTAGTAGCTTAAGAATTTGAAAAAAAAATATCAATCGTTTTTTTGAAGGCTCTGTTTGGCGCAGATTAGATAAGAAGTAACACCATACAAGAGAAGGCACCACAAGAAATTAATGTTTCAAAGACAAAATATTAAGCACGGTTGTTATGGACTCCAAAATTGTGTCAAAGTTGTGTCCCCAAAAGTTTTAACTGTTGTAGGGAGGCATGAAATGTGCAAAAAAAGAATATGCATGTAATTGGATTAAAATAGCTTGAATTTTAGAGGTTAGAACATACCGAAAACAGTGTTGATAGGGTTCACAGCGACTTGATTCTTCGCACCATCACCAATCAAACGGTGTGTATCGGTGAATGCAACATAAGATGGCGTCGTCCTATTTCCTTGATCATTTGCGATAATCTCAATACGATTGTGCTGCCAAACCCCCACGCATGAGTAAGTCGTTCCAAGATCGATCCCAATCGCAGGCCCTTCTCCTTTTGCAGACATTTTTTCTCGGAAAACTAAGAAGAAAAATCACAAAACATCATAAACCAATTCAACAAATACTAGAACACGACAGGGAGGAAATAGTTGCACTTGACATTTATCTAGCGCGTATAGTGCTGTAGGATGAAGGGTGGAATAGGACAACATTTCAAAGGAAGACATTATTTCGAGAATTCTCTAACCGTGGGCTTTTGAGAAAATTGTGCGTGTTTAATCCCCGCCACTTGATGTCATTATACATTGGCATACATGCATGGGGAACAGAATTAGTCACTATACATCTATTCTTTCTCTTCTCTTTATGTTAAACCAATGCATGACCCGTGCCTAAAGGCACTCCAAAGAAAATCCAGCCGTAAAATGAACCAATAAAAATCCAGCCAATATTCAATATAGGTGAGTCCAATTAGTACCGACCACGAACAACTGAATTGGGCCAAGCGATGATGCTTGAAGAGAAGCATTTTAAGAATAAACTCTTTTGGTTGGGGTAATATATTACTTGTTTTGATGTATGAGCCTTCAGGACTTCTATTCCACAACAACTGCGAAGGAGTTAAAATAGCAGTAGCACCGATGCAATTCTAAAAGCACCACTAATCCCTATATGCTTCACTGATGAAGAGAAGATGAATACAAAGCAGACAAAACAATTGAAAGAAAGCCTACACATCCCTATTTGCAAGTTTTTACTATCCAGTAATTTTCTTAAAAACAAAGGGCTAATTCATGTGCTTTCTTATAGTTATACTCAAATTCGCTGTAAAATGAACAAAGCAATGGTCGGTGATACACAAATCGGCCTTCCATGATACATAAACAGTTACTCCATGAAAAACTTGTAGGGTTGCTTCTAGAGCCTCTCATTCTCAGTTTTCACACCATGTTTAACGATAAATTGTAATTTTCTAAGATTGCAAATACCCAGATGAAGTTTTAGTAAATCAGTGGATTATGCACACCCCTGACCCATTAATTCACTACCACGTGGCCGCCGCGACCGGAATCTAATTCGACATTTTATTGACCAATGTGAAGGTATTTTAGGGTATATATAAAACTCAAAATGAAAAGAATCCAATCAAAATAGAACCTTAATTCCACAAAAAAAAGCAGGGTCCATCATATGGAAAACAGGGTTGTGCTGGTAAATTAAGGACTGAAAGAGTTGAGTCCGCCCACTTCCATGATAATACCGCTAAACTGGACTGTTAACTATTCAAAATAGGACAAGAAGAAAACCTCCTACTATTTAACAGATATGTTTCAAATGTTGCTATAGTTTGATATCGTCTTCCACATGGGGAATAAGTTAAAAAAAAAAAAAAAAAATTTGCATCCTTATCGTCTCCAAAGTTTGGGTTCCTTTCTACAGGGGAGGCACAGAGAGAGAGAGAGACTTTTGATAATCACTTCAATTATTTGGGAACAGATAAGTTTGTGCTCCTCTAATGCATTGCCGTACAGAAACATAAACCATATTAATTTTAACATAACCCCTAAGTTTGAAATGAACCCAGCCATAAAAACCCCTAAACTGAGATTTCGGTGACCAGCGATCGGCGGTGGATGGCAATAGGAAGCAACGGTGGTTGCCGATCAAAATAAAAAAAGCAACGGTGGTTAAGAGAGAGAGAGAGAGAGAGAGAGAGAGGTAACACACTTCGAAAGTTGCAAGTAAACTTGTAAAGAGCATTAGAGGGAGATATGGAAGTATGGGACTTACCTTGGAGAAGAAGAAGCGGTGATGATCGGAGAGACAGAGAGAGAGAGAGAGAGAGAGTAAGGAGTGGAAAGTTTTAGTACAGAGGATACATTTATAAGGGAGGGGCTCGTGGGCCGCGAGAAGTACTACCGGGTATGGGTTGTTTTGCTTAAGGAGTAAGTAAAGGGAAATAATTTGGGAAAATGACGACAATGACATGTTTTGATAATTAATACCCGTTAAGGATATTTTTAGTATTAACAATTATTTTTAGTGTGTCCTTGGAAGATATTAATTATCAAAAAAATACATCCTGAGCCGTCATTTTTTTAAATAATTTTTCCACTTCTTTTTGTGTTAACGTCATTTCTCTCTAACAGTATTTTTGCAATGGAATGAAGTTAACAAAAAAAGAAGTGGCAAAATCAGAAGTAAAAACGACTCTTTTTTATTATTCATTTTTTTATATTTATTAATTTTGTGTCAAATTTTTATAATTTATTGATTTATCTCGTTGAAGGAAATCGAAAAAGTAAAAAAAAAATTGATCTAAACATAAGAATGTTTTTTAAAAACAAAAATAAGTCTTTTTATCTATATTTGAAAATTTATGAATTTCAATCATAATTTTTATTTTTTTCGAGTCTTATCATTTAAACGAATCAATAAGTAACCAGAGTTAAAACAAACAAAAGCCAAAAATTTAAAAAATGAAAAAAAAAAAAAAAGAGTTACTTTTCTGACAACATTTATCTTTCTTTTCTCTCTCTTTAGGTCAATTAGTCTCCCTCAATCTTCTCCTTTCTCTCTCTTCTCTCCCTTTCTTTTCTCTCTTTTTGTTTTTTTTGTCAAACGGAAATAGAGAGTGTCAATTTAAAGAGTAGCATTTGGATGTCTAAATATTATAAGTGGCAATCTCAATCTGTATTTTTCAATTCGTCCAAATTCGGTCATTTATAATCCAATCTAATTCGCCCATATTATATAATGGATTGATATAGATTGAACCCATTTCAAACCATATTTACATGAGTTCAGATGGGTTGAAAATGAGTTTAATATGGATTTAAATTAAAAGACTCATTCACTATTGTTAAGCTAAAAATTCCGTTTTTTTTAATCCTGAAACAACCGTGGATTTTCCTAGCTTCCGTCTTACCTAGTAATTATGCTAAAACAGACAAATTATAAATCGTAGCCTACGTAATTGGACAATTCTGCCCCTACAATTCAACGAAACATAGACAAGCGAGCAATGGCAACTACCATAAATTAAACGCGCTTATGAAGGCTCCGGCAGTCATCCCATCCCTCCCGGCTCACAACCTTGTTCTTGTCCTCTCTCTCCTCTCGCAAAACCCTGACAACCACACCCAAGGGGAACTGGAAGAGGAAAAAGGGCTGGAAGAGAGAGAGTGAGTGGGACGAGAGAGAGAGTGGGATAAGAGGGGGAGAGAGAGAGAGTTCATGATTTGCTCTTTTCTAAAGAGAGCTGTTAATTGCCCCAAGTGTCAGGGGTCTGACACCGGTCCAGCCGATTTTCCCGTTTTAACCATGCTCTCTCTCTCTCTCTTTCCGTATTTTCTCATTCTTATTTTATTTTTTTATAAAATTATAAATGCTAATAATTTTTTTTCACCTGTTTTTTTTAAAATAAATTATATATTTTTAAAATCTACTCAACGAAACCTATTAAACGAGCCTAATATCGATGGTGAAATAATGTAAAACAGAAAAACTATACTTTTGTGGTAATTTAAAATGTATAAAGAGTTTGAAAAATTAAGTGTTCCAAATTTCAATCTGTTTAAATCAGTATAAAAGTTTGGGTAAATTTCACTTACCTCCCCTGAGGTTTCTGACAATTACAGACACCTCCCCTCACGTTTTAAAAATTGCACTTACCTCCCCTCTGCTTTAGTTGTCGGTTGCAGATTCCCCCATTGCCGTTAGAAGACTGTTACTAGGTAACGGAAAATGCTTACATCAGCTACTAAATCCATTTCATTACCAATTTTACCCTTTAGAATGATTTTGTGAAATGAATTCCCTTCTAGACTCAATTTAAAAGACATTAATGTTCCTAATTAAAACTATTTAAAAGAGATTAAGTTATTATACATATCTTATATGCACGTGTATCTTTAAAATTAAACACATATATACATTGATTTTAAATTTGCGTGTATAAGCATTTATTTTACAAAACTTTGAAAACACTTTTGATTTTTTGAAGTCAAATACATATTAGGCATAAATATAGAGATTAAGTTACAATTTTTTCCTTAATTTTTTTCTAGGAAACTTGAAACAACTTTTGACTTTTTTGAAGTCAAATGCAAATGTATGCATAAATACAAAGCAATTACAATTTCTTTCATTTATCATGTAACTTCAAATGTCTTTTTTTTTTTTTTTGGTTTGCATAGAATAACAAAAATTTCTAAAAGAAATATGGCTTTAAATTAAGGTAAAAAAATTTCGCCGACCCTATCCTTTGTCATGATACTTCAAAAGAAGAATAACAAAAATTTCTAAAAAGAATATGGCTTTAAATTAAGGTAAATTTATTTCCCCAACCCTACACCATGCATCTTTATACCAAAATTATTATGTTAAAAGTTTTAGTCAAATATCTTTTTTCTCCAACCGATTTCTTTTTCGAACTTTTCAATTACATATATACATTTGGTTTTAAATATGCATGTGTAAGTATTTTTTTCTACGGTGATTGAAAAAGATTTTGAATTTATGTGAAGACAAATGCTACGTAAGCACTACAAAGAAATTACATAAAGCTTCAATTTTTATTATTTTTGTAAAGAATAACAAAAATTTCTAAAAGACATGGTTTTAAATTAAGGTTACATGCCATCCAAATTGGGAAAAAATTGATTGGAGTAAAAAGGCATATTTTGGCTAAAACTCTTGCACTGTTTCTTAGCCAAACCATATTTTTTCTCCAACCGAATTTTTTTCGAACTTTAGGATCTTGTAAAATAAATTTGTGATTAAAAGTTTAAAAGTTTCATGGTACTAAAAAATTCTATGGTATATAGAATATAGTTGCTAATTGAGGTCGGTTTAAATTAGCAGTACAAATGTCAATTTTTTTTTTGGTCAAAATTAATCTTCTATTTTTCAAAAAAGGGTCTTATGGCTACATGATTTACCCATATGTTTTTTTGATAATGATATTTATGATAGGATATTCTTATAAAATTCAATTTAATTTAAAAAGTAACAAAATTATAATTGGAAAAAAATGTAATGGGCTCCCAATGCAAATACCTTTAGAATTTTGCTAGAATTAAATTTTCACAACTTCAATGAAACTAAAAATCTAAAACTAAAAATTTAAATTTTTGAAAATAGGCAAAAAAATTATACTAATTTTAAAGTTTGTTTTCACTAGAAATTTAGAGATAAGATGAAGTAAACTTTCATTTTTTAAATTCTAGACTAGATAACTATTGCATTAATTCCAATTTCTTAATTAAATTATAATTCAAATTATATAGGCAAAGAGAGACCTAGGGGAAGTACCTGCAATTGTTAGAAACCTCAGGGGAGGTCAATAAAAGGGTAAAATTGTACATTTACTCACTTTGTTAACGTCTGTTAGCCGACAAGTCTGACAGGGGAGGTAAGTGCAATTTTTAAAACGTGAGGGGAGGTGTCTGTAATTGTCAGAAACCTCAGGGGAGGTAAGTGAAATTTACCCAAAAAAGTTTTAGTTTTCTGATTATTTTATCCTAAATTGTCATAATTAAATTTTGAATATGGCACTCTCGTTGATTAATCCAAAAAAAGTCGTAGAATCAAATATCTCTTAGGGTTAAAAAACGAGAGCCATAGAGTCAAAATTTAATTATGACCATTTAAGATAAAATGATCAGAATAATAAAATATTTTCACCTATTCAAACTGATTGAAATTTGAAACACTTAATTTTTCAATCATATTTTTTAATATATAAACTGTCTGAAAATGTTGAAATCACGTATTTTTTTAAATAAATTTTATATATTTGAATCTACTCAACGGAATCTATCAAACAAGTCTAATATTGAACATGAAATATTAAATAATTTTTTTGGGCCCAATATATTATCTTCTTCTTTTTTTTGCCGTTTATTTTTTGAAACTTCTAGATTTGAGTTTTTAAATAAATTATGTATGTTGAATTCACTTAAATTTATTTTATATTTCTCTGAACAATCAATAATGCAAACTGATCCATAATGTTCTTCTATAAATTACGAAAATGAAATGAAAGTTGAGAAAATTTTAAGAATGTGGTGAATGAGAGTAAGTGTGAATATATAGGTCAAGACATACACAAGTAAATATAGAGGCAACTGAATATATAGGCGCTATTGTCGAATTTGCAACGGGTAACATTGAAAAATGTTGCAGGTCCAACTTTTAACCAACGCTATCAATATAGGGTTCTGTTGATCTGAAAAGATGATATGAGTTCAGAAGGACTTTTCAACCAATGGTGCAATTAATTTTTTTCCAACTTCAAATCGGCCAACTGTTGCAACTTTCAACCAATGGTGCAATTAACTTCCAACTGTTGCAACTTTCAACCTTAATTTTGTAACCTTTTCATTCCAAAAATACCGAGAACCTATTTTTTGTTATTTTTTTATTTAATTAATAATATTTATACTCTGTATCTTTTTTATTTTTTATTTATTTAAAATTATTTTAGTGTTCCGATTTTCAATCCGGTTCAATCAGTGGAAAGATCTTTTTTTTTTTTCATTTTATCTTAAATGGTCCTAATGAATTTTTGGCCTTTTAGAATCAAATATCTCTTAGGGCTTATCAACGAGAGTCATAAAGTCAAAATTTAATTATGGTCATTTAAGATAAAATGATCAGGAAACTAAAATCTTTCCACCGGTTCGAGCGGATTTAAATTTGGAACACTTAATTTTTTAACTATATTTTTTAATATATAAACTGTCTAAAAATGTTTAAAAAATTAAGTGTTCCAAATTTCAATCTGTTTAAACCGGTGGAAAGATTTCAATTTTCTGCTCATTTTATCCTAAATGGTCATAATTAAACTACGTAAAAACGGATTGAAATTTGAAACATATTTTTCAACCTCTTTAGATAATTTAGACTACGTAAAAAATATAATTTTTCCGTTTTATATTATTTTACCATCAATATTAGGCTTGTTTGATAGATTTTGTTGAGTAGATTTCAAAAATATAAATTTATTAAAAAAATACGTGAAAAACAAATTATTAGCATTTAAAATTTTATAAAAAAAAATCAAATATAAGGGAGTGCTGGGACGGAGGGAGGGAGGGAGGGAGGGAGGGAGCAAAAGGGGGAAGGAGGGCCGTGTCAGTGGGGGGGGGGGGGGGGGGGGGGCTGACACCGGGGGGCGATTAGTAGTTTACTTTCTAAAGAACAGCTGTCAGAAGAAACTTTTCGGGAATTTCCACCCTGTTATTTACACGGCAGCTTCTCTTAGATTTGTTGAAATTCATTTTTAATTATGATCGATCTCAATTAATTATTACCGATTATAATTGATTTTCAATATAGACCGTCCAACAATACTTTTGACCTGTGCGATTGGCCTCCGTAAAACCTTCTTTATGGAACAATCTGCAAATAAGATTTTCTGTTAAAGGATAAAGAAAAAGACTTCAGGTAGGGCGGGTTTTTCCTATTTGTGAACATGTTTCAACCCATATCGGAGAAAAACAATAGAGAAGGAAAAGAAGGAAGGGGAAACAGGGACGGAGGAGAAGAGCGGGGGGGGGGGGGGGGAAGAAAGGAAAACGGGTTGGGTCAGGTTTGGACTTGACTTGACTCATATTCGACCCGACCCGTTTCAACGTTTACTATTTGATCCATCTATATTTGACTCACAATCCATTTCAACCCGTCCAAACTCGCACATTTACCACCTCTACTAAATATATACCCAACTACTGGTGAATAGAAGACATCTGCCGAATAGAAGATATATCTGCCTATTATGTGCTCAAGCTTTTAATATATGGGGAGTTGGTGGGTGGGTAGTTTTTTCGGGATGGGATGGGTGATTGAGTGGTGGTGTTCCGCTTTCCTTTCTTGAAAAATACCAAATATTTATTTATAATTTTTAAGTTTAAAAATAATAAATTTACTAAAATAAAAAAATAAAAAAATATGCAATATGAATCTTATTTTTAATTTTATTTGTGTGTGTTTCTGACTAGTCGATGTCATGCATTGGTAAATGCATGGGGAAGAGAATAAGCCAGTATATCTTCCCTTTTATCTTAAACTAGTGCATGATCCATGCCCAACCAGCAAGTGAACCAATAACGATCCGGGCAATTTCAATATAGGTGAATCTAGTACATACCGACCACAAACAACTCATTTGGGCCAAACGATGTTGCTTGAAATTAAGGTTGATGTTGGTCAAATCCCATTTAAGCAACTTAAAGTGGATTAAAGGGTGGAAAAAATACATACCTACTGGAAAACTAACTTGGTGGGTTCCCTCTTTTGTGGACAAGCAAAACAGTATAATATTATTGCTCCCAAATCAATCCACTAAAATAAGCTTCACATAGTTTCAATTTTAGCTTCACATAGTTTCAAGATTTTGATTATGAGCAAATGAAATACTTAAACAACATCCAATCCTCAAGGAGAATATACTACTAAACACTAAGCAATTTAAGAATAATAATAGAGCATCAATCTTTTGGTTGAGCTCCTATACTTATTTTCACGTATGCTCCTTCAAGACTTCTATTCGATTACAACTGCAACGAGTTAAAATAATAGCATTGACACAATTCCGAATGAGTACTGCTATATGTACAGAAAAGGGGGGGAGAGATTTCGTACCGACGGCCGCCGGTGGGCCGTCTCCGGCCACCGGACGGCCGATCCGAGCCGTTCAAAAATTCTAAAAAAAAAACCGAGGGGCCCCGCGTGGGAATCAATGTCATCCGAGGTGTGTAGGGTGCTTGATCGGAACACCCCTTTTCGTGTGTATATGTATAGTTTTTAGAATTTTTGAACGGCTCGGATCGGCCGTCCGGTGGCCGGAGACGGCCCACCGGCGGCCGTCGGTACGAAATCCCTCCCCCCTTTCGGTACCTCAATCATTTTCCATTCCGAAAATACCACTAACCCTGTGTGCTTCATTGATGATAAGAATATGAATACAAAACAATCGAAAGAAAGCCTACACACCAAGCAAATGCTATGCAAGTTTTTTTCCTCCTTGAGTTGACAACGTTAGAGTCATATAAATCAAGTGACAGAAAGAGGCAAAAGGAAAACAAATTAAATTTTACAATCATGATTGGTGCATAAAACTTTCAATCACCAAGCAAATGCTTACTTAACATATTAGAGCTATAAGTATCCCCTGCATTTCGATGCACCACATTTTGCTATGAGCTAACAAGTTTTTTTTCTCCAACCCATGCAACATGTGATGCTTAAACAAACAAATTCCAACCCAACAAATGAGCAATGGCAGGTCATATTGCTGATAGGGAAATTACATTAAATTAAAGACAGCTAATGGCAATAAAATGAGTGGCTTTACGAAGAATGCTTTGCTGCACCACATGGTACGTCGTACTTCCCTGAAATGGATCTTTCATGCTAGTTCTTACGTCAGGCTTCAGCATGAAAGTCGATCTAGTACGACCAGCGCGGTTGTTCTTATTTCATTTTCTTCTTCCAAGCCATTCTTAGAAAGCACTCACTGGGTTACTTATAGTTTTATTTTCATGTTTACCATTTATCGTAGGAACTTCCTACACCAATTATGTATAATGCGATAAGGACGAAGTTAGCGGACAAGGAGTTGGTGCCCATGAGTCTAGTGGCAGAACTAATATTTTAATTTGGGGGTAGCTCTGCTTTAATGGAAGTCTACTTGTATTGTCATATTTTGTTATAAAAATATGTATAGAGAGAAAAGTTAAGTGTAAAGTGAGTGCAATACCGATCTTCATTTTTCATTAAAAACGAGCAAAGGTTTGATTCAACCCTCCCTTGGTCCTTACTTGAAAGCCGTTTAGATATTTTTTTATGATTCGAACACTCTACATTTAAATCTCTGTTTTTTCATCAGTTGAGCGAAAAACCAAGTTGTTAGAATACAGATAAATGCCTAATCCATAAGCATAAATTAACACTGTTCAAAATCAGGGGTGGCCTGTGCCAAGACTAGCCTTTCGTTTCATATTATGCAATGAGCTACTTTTGTGAGTTCCCTGGGGAAAAAAATGAACTTTAGAAATGGATCATGGCACCCGTAAAAAAGAAAAAGTTTCTCACGGCAATTGTCCATCAAATGCACAAGTTGTTTTGTAAGATACTACTAGTCTAAGTAAATGTAGCAAATAAAGACCACATACCAAAACTCACATTTAGGTAATAATAGGAGTAGCTTTGCCTGTTCTCTAAAACGGTTCAAGCAAAAATCCGAATTTGAAGCCTTCAATGACAACTCTTAATGCCAAAAAATATAAACTGCTAAAAATCCCCACTTTATGTTGCACTTTCGATTTTTGAAAGTTCATTTTTTTTTTTTTTTTGGGGTAAATTATGACAGTTCATATTGCTAAAAACAACATAAGAAAGACTGCAAGCAGAACTTGTTCCAGTGAGAAGGGATACAAAATACAATATGTGGTAAATCAGAGTAAATAAGATAAAAGCATTAGGTTTTCAAACCATTGGGAAGTTGCAAGAAAATTGTAAAAAAGAAAATACTCGAACACAGGGCCGGCCCTTGGGCCTCCAAAAAAAGGTCGAAAATGGAGGCCCCTTTTAGGATTAAGTTTGTATATATAAATATAGTTAGTGAGATTTGTACAGCACAATCTGAATGTGTTTGAGGTCCATGGTTCAAACCTCCGTACGTGCATTTTAAAAATTCGCCCAAACCTTTTTTTCTTGTGAATGTGAATTGGTTTCTCTCAAGTGATATTAATCTTTTTTATTTCAAACCTTAATTATTTTTCTTTCTAACTCTACAAAAGTTTCCCTTAGTCCTATTGTTAACTTGAATTACATCTAGAAAATTAATTTTTTGAGCTTTCGAAAAATTCTTTTCGTTGCCAAGAACAATTATATTTTTTTTAGAGCTTTCAAACAATACTTTTTGTCAGTAAGTATGTTATTTATTTGAGAGTACAATAGATATTTGATTAGTTTGATTACCCATTTAATCAGTAATTTTTAGTTAAATAACAGAGATGACAACCTCTTTATAAGATATATTTCATGTGATGGGTTTATATTTTTCCACCATGATAAATTAAATCAAAAAACACAGCAAATCATTGTTTAAAATTGTCCCCTTTCATAAATTGGAAAGAAGATTGTACAATTATTTTCAAAATTCCTGTATGTAATACCTATAAACGGCCCCAAAATCTGAGCCGGCCTAGGGCCCCGAAAAGTGTAGGGCCGGCCCTACTCGAACATACCAAAATGTTAGGACCGTTTCATTTGGCCTGTGAAAAAAAACTGGAGAATTATTTAAAATACATGGAAAAAAAAAAAAAAAAAAACCTAGAATAAGCTAGAAGAGAGAGTTCGGAAGACCAAGAATCCGATTACCTGCAGATTTGGGTTGTCTTGGTGGACTTTGATCGTGAGGAGTTGGTGCGTGGGTCTGGGTGTCGCCAGAGAGAGAGAGAGAAAGAGGAGTGGGCTTTACAGAAGAGGAGTAAAGTAAGCACAACTACTCATCCCAAAAACTGGACCGGATCCGAACCCCAAAAACTGACCCTTCATTTATGTCTTGTTCTCTTTAGAATTTAAAAAGTATTTTTTTTTAAAAAAAATTTATTTTTAACGTTTCTCTCTCTATCTCTTTTTACTTATTATCTCTATTATTTTTTAAAAAAAATTTCAAACATCAATCTAAACAAAGTATTAAACACTCAAGAAGCCCTGAATCAGTGATAGGCCGACAGCTTTCCGACTTGACCCTTTTTGGCGGGAAGTTTACAGCCTGAGAAGTTTAGGGGACGCTGGCGGCTGGACCCTGCTCGTCCAACACGCATTCATAATTCTTGTCAATATTGAATTGAGTTATTGTAATTTTTTTATGAATCAATAGTTTGAAAAATAATGAGCGGTTTAAATCATTATTATATCTAACACTCTGATTTTTGATTAATGAAATTTTAATTTTTTTGGAGCTCATTTTGAATTCTACAAAAATGATTTAAACTGTTGCAAAAAAATTAATAAATCATTAATCTAGAGTAGCCAAACACTGTAATTTTAGATTAATGATATTTTGATTTTTGGGAGCTCATTTCAAATCTCACAAAGATAATTCGAGCCACAAAAAATCAATAAATCATTAATCTAGAGTTGCGAAACACTCCGATTTTAAATTAATGATATTTTATTTTTTGGAGGTCCCATTTCGGATCTCACAAGATTATTTAAATCGCTCATTATTCTTAAAATATTTTTCAAAATTCATAGGTGCCAAACACTTAATTTTAGATTAATAATTTAGTGACTTCTAAATTAGACTCACAAAAATGATTCAAGCCGATCATTATTGTTAAAAAAATAGACATTCACAGAAATTGGGATTAGGAGGTGTTCCTCTTTCTCCAAAAAGTACTTTTTTTAAAAAAGAAGGTAATTTCAAATTCAAATATAATGAAAATAAAGGTTTTTTTTTTTGCATCGTTTAAAATATCTTAATGAAATCTATCAAACAAAATCCATATTGATAGAAAAATTATTTACGTAAACACGTAATTTTCAAACTTGAAATTACCCTCTTTTTCAAAAAAGTTCCTTTTGGAAAAAGAGGAACACTGCCTTAGCCTTCGCCACAGGATCTTGAACAGATCCATAATGATTTAACGCCCTTTTTTCTGCTTCTTCCATCAATTTTTTCATCAGTTTCTCTTCACCATCCCTCAAGATCTTGAATTTGGGATGAGGCGAAGATCTCTTCCTTAATCTCTGCCTCTGAAAAAGATTCGAATAGAGGATTGAATCCAATACAAGACGCAAATGGGAAATTCTCCTTCAATGTCGGTGAGGCCAGAGGGGTAAGAACAGGGGTCTCAATTGAAACAAGAAAACTACTGAGGCTTTAGTTCTAGACCCTTTTCTTGATCTCCCATCAATGGACTCCAAATCTTGCTTTGTTTCTCCATTGATTGTGAAAAAGAAACCTAGGTGGGCAACACAATTTACACGGGTTGTGCAGCCTAGTCAGCTCTGCTTCCACACCTTCTTCACCAAAGCCTTTGCGTTGCAGCAAATCCTCAGCTGGCCCGACTCAAACTCTGGTTCAGGGCCACTGTTAGCATCTGGGTTTATCATTGAAATGGGGACTGCTTGAGTTTTGGAACCAGGTTATTTCCAGCAAAACAGATGGGGGATCTGTTTGATATGGTTTGCATAGAACAGAGTTAAATCCCTCTGCTGGTGGTGTTTAATTCTCTTCTTCTTCCACCACAAGAAGTAAACTTCGGCAACAAGGCCTAAGAAGATGCACAGAAGACAAAACTCAGGCTACTTCCTAAACTACGTTCATATGTACATATGCATATTTTGTTTTCAAGCTTCTACGTGGTAATATTTTGTTGGAATTTCGTACTTGTCAACCACCGCCTTGTGCAACAAATTTAGCTTGTAATCTTACATACGGCTTCACTCTTTTTTCTCCTGATTTGAGCTAGCTTACAAGCACGAATGATGTGCAAGATATTATATACCCGGAATAAAAGAATCAGATTACAAACCTATAAGAACCACATGATGCAGCAATTGACAGGTGATTAGATATCCGTTTCTTTTCTAACAGTTTAGTTCTACAGTTCTACTCGGTACTTCCTAGAATAACATGTGGATTATAATTCGTAGTTAGACAATAAAGGTACACCTTATGGAGAGTAGTTGTTTACTTATTGCTGGTAGCAATCCCACCAGACCAACACATACTCGTTTGAGAAAAGAGTAGTAATCCCAAAATCTTACTAGCAAAAACAAACGAAGATAACTTTCTCACATAACACTTTCACCATCTAGTTGTAGGCAATGACGCAGCAAAGAAGCAAAAATAATTTTGCATGAAGCAAAAGCAAAAATCCAAAACAGAAAAATATACGAGGAAATACCCAAAACATACCACATGCATAGAGTTTGCACTTTGCAGACGACACAGATGAATAAGTGAAATCTTCAAACTGCAGTTTGTAGCATCTTAATTATCCTAATCTTAGGCCCAGCACCGCTTCCACCGCCAAAACAAGGACCATCCTCATCCATTCCTCCACCCATACCACCACCAGCACCCTAGTACATCTTAGCAATTATAGGTTTGCAAATACCTTCCAACTCCTTCATCTTATACTCAAACTCCTCCGTCTCTGCCAGCTGGTTCCCATCCAACCACTGAATCACCCGATCGAACACAGCTTCAATCGTCTTCTTGTCAGCCGGAGAAATCTTCGCACCCTTCTTCTCATTGATAATGGTGTTCCTCATGTTATAAGCGTAATTCTCCAACGCGATCTTTGCCACCACATTCTTCTTGTACTCCTCATCTTCCGATTTGTACTTCTCGGCCTCCTGCGCCATTTTCTCAATCTCCTCCTTCGACAACCTACCCTTATTATTTGTGATCGTGATCTTGTTCTTTTGTCCAGTACCGTTGTACACTGCAGATGCATTCAGAATACCATTCGCATCAATCTTAAAAGAGACGCCAATTGTTTGGACACCCCTAAGAGCGGGAGGAATTCCAGACAATGTGAATTGGCCCAAGAAGTTGTTGTCTCCGGCTCGAGTTCTTTCCCCCTCATAGACTTTAAAGAAAGCAGTGGTTTGGTTATCTCCGACAGTAGTGGCTGTCCCCTCTTTCTTCGTCGGAATGGTTGTGTTTTTGGGAATCATAACAGTCATAAGCCCTTTAGCATTTTCATAACCGAGGGAAAGCGGAGTGACATCCAACAGCAGTACTAAATCTTGAACCTTATCATTCCGCTCACCACTCAAAATTGCAGCCTGAACCGCAGCACCATAAGCCACAGCCTCATCAGGGTTAATGTTCTTGCAAAGCTCCTTCCCATAGAAGAAATCCTGCAACAATTGCCGGACCTTGGGAATCCTAGTGGACCCACCAACAAGAACGATGTCATCAACATTGCTCTTGTCCATTTTTGCATCCCTCAAACACTCCTCCACTGGCTCCATACACTTCCTAAACAAATCAATATTCAGCTCCTCGAACCTGGGCCGAGTAACAGTCGCGCAAAAATCAATACCCTCATATAACGAATCGAACTCAATGGTAGTTTCAGGTGTCGACGAAAGAGTCCTCTTAGCCCTTTCACAAGAAGTCCTCAACCTCCTTAAAGCTCTTGGATTCCCACTAATATCCTTCTGGTGCTTCCTCTTGAATTCCTGAACCAAATGGTTCACCATTCTGTTATCAAAGTCTACACCGCCCAAATGGTTATCCCCACCCGTAGCTTTAACCTCGAATTTACCCTCTTCTATGACTAATAGAGAGACATCGAATGTTCCACCCCCGAGATCAAATATGAGCACGTTTATCTTACCGATGCTACTGGCTTTGTTGCCAAGACCATAAGCGATGGCAGCCGCAGTTGGCTCGTTGATTATCCGCATGACATGGAGACCAGCAATGACTCCGGCATCTTTGGTGGCTTGTCTCTGAGAATCGTTGAAGTAGGCGGGAACAGTGACAACGGCATTTTTAACAGTTGTGCCGAGGTAATTCTCTGCAGTTTCTTTTATTTTTACGAGGACCATTGAGGAGATTTCTTCGGCAGAGAATTGTTTCTCCGTGGACTTGTATGTTACTCCAATCATGGGTTTGTCGTCTGGACCGGGTGTGACCATGAACGGCCATAGCTTCATGTCGGTCTGAACAAAAGCGTCACTGTATCTTCTTCCAATTAGACGCTTAGCATCTAGAAAAACACATCAAAATTTCGACAACCAATGAGAAACTAGATACAGATATGGGTTAAAGATCTCAAAGACTTACAATGTACATAGAAATGGATACTACAAAACACAAATTATATTGTATGTGAATCTAAGGCCGCTAGTTTAGACACAGTTTCAAAAGGAATCACATTCCTTACAGGGCACAGGCTACAAACAAGCAGTAGTGACGTAGGAAGGGCCGTTTGAGGCAACTGATAAGGCAGATAAGGTTTGAGCTTTGAACGTCTAAATTTATTTAAAATTAGGGGCTGCTCCTAATTTAATAGGGTGTTATAGTATGTATAAAAGCAGTCTATTACAGTATGACTTAACCCCAAAAAGAAGAGGGCTCATTTTTTTTCAAATAAACCCAAAATCAAAGTCACTTTTAGTAGCCCTGTGAGGACTTTCATGCTTCTCTAATTTTCAAAATCAAGCCATCGAGATAACTCTTTAGTAAAACCAAATGAAGCAAAAGTTCAAAGGAAAAAAAGTTCACATAAGACAACACTTAAGACAAATAAGATAACTATTTCAAACTCTTTTTGTCTTTAGCGAACTTATTTTTTTCTTGTTCACAATTTCTTACATTTTAGACTTCTCTCTTCGAGAGACTCGAGACGAATGATTAATAAAAAAAGTAAATGTGAATCTACCAAAAATACATAAAAGATGAAAACAATAGCAAAACAAAAGTTGGGCCAAATTATCCATTTACTATAGTGGGAGTAAACTTGCTCCATCATTCTATATTTTTTGAGTAAGTGATAAAATTGTAAAAGAATATCAATCAATTTTCCGGAGGGCCCCTCATTCTTGTGCCCATGTAAAACGACATGCATAATTAACATATAGCAAGCATTAAAGCGAGTGAAGGTTCTATTTCCACATATTAACATACAAATAACAACACCATATAGTAGAAGGCACTACAACAAATTAACGTTTAAGAGCAAAAAATTTAAGGACAAAGTTATTTTGGACTTTAAAAAAAATGTCAAGCTCTCTTTTTCAACCAAAGTGTGATTTAGTTTCTAAGTTTTGTCCCGAGTAGCTCCTGTTTCTATTTTGATTATTCGTGGCATTTAAAGAATACAACTAGAGACGGAATTCTAAAATATTTACATGTCTCGAATGTAAATCTTACCATATAAAAGTTGTTCATTCTTTGTTAATTTTTCCCTTTCGTTTTAAAATATCCAAGAGTCTGAAAAAGCACTCTGTCTCTCCAACCCAGGCAAAAATCTTTCTCAGATCCCTCAAAAGCCCTAGACGACCAAATCTCTTACTCTCAATTTGATCTTTCGACAACCTCTCTCTTTGATCGGAAACAGATAGGTTCCGAAAAGATGAATTTGATCTTCTGCTATGGTAACCTCACATGACAGTTTTGATCTTCCTTTGTTCGCTAAAACAAATCACGAAATGCAGTTTCGTCTCTAGAGGACCACTTCTGGAGATGATTTCAAAGTTTTATTGCTAGAAGCCTCTTTTTAACTTCCATGGACTGGGCGACACGATTGCCTTTATGGTGGAATGTGGTCTCCAAATGTTTTTAGCCACCAAAATTTTACATTTCGGGATGAACAGTTTTTTGGGGGGTAAGTTAGGGAAAAACAGTTGTGGTCCCCAATGGTGTTAACCATTGTAATGAGGCATGAAGCATGCAATAGAAGCAAGAAAGAATATGCATGTAATCGAATAAAAATAGCTCGAATTTTCAGAGCTTAGAGCATACCAAAAACAGTGTTAGTGGGGTTAAAGGCGACTTGATTCTTTGCGGCCTCGCCGATCAGACGATGTGTATCGGTGAATGCAACATAAGATGGCGTCATTTTGTTTCCTTGATCATTTGCTATAATCTCAACATGATCGTGCTCCCAAACCCCCACGCATGAGTAGGTTGTTCCGAGATCAATCCCGATTGCCTTCCCTTCTCCTTTTCCCGCCATTTTTTCCTCAGTAAGCTAAGAGAAAAATTCACAGAATCATATGAACTGATTAAACAAGTTCTAGAATAAAACAAACAGAGGGGAAATAGTTGCACTTGAGATTTACCCAACGGGTATGGTATTGTAGAATGAGGGTGGAAAAGGACGACTTTTTCAAGTAAGTTATTACTACGAGAATGTTCTAATCATGGGCTTCATAGCTATTTGATGAAAATATTTTGGACGACGAGAGATGGTTTCTAAGACCATTGTGTGTGTTCAATTCCTGTCAGTCAATGTCGTTATACATTGCTATATAGGCATGGGGAACATAATAAGTCATTATACATGTATTCTTTTCCCTCCCTTTATCTTAAAACAGTGCATGGCCTGTGCCTAAAGGCACTCCAAAGAAAATCAAACCATAAAGTGAACCAATAACAATCCGGATCATTTCAATATAGGTTACTTCAATCAGTACTGACCACGAGCAACTCAATTGATGATGCTTGAAATTAAAGTTGATTTAAGGGATTAAAAAAATATAGATCAACTGGAAAATCAACTTAGTGGGTTCTCCATTTCCAACCAAAACAGCATAATATTATGCTCCCAAATCAATCTGCTAAAATAAGCCTCGCATAATTCCAAACTCTCTAATTTACGCCGAGTGATTTTGATTGTGAAATAATGAAATACTTAACAACATCCAATCCTCACTGAGCATATACTACTAAACTCTACAGGGAGAAGAGAGAAGCATTTTAAGAACAATGGAGCATCAACCTTTTGTTTCATGTATGAGCTTTCAGGACTTCGTTTTCAATAACATGAAGGAGTTAAAATAATAGCATCAATACAGTTTTGAAAGATGAGTGATGACAATAAAATGAATACAAAGCATACAAAACAATTAGAAGAAAGCCTACACACACAATTCCCATATGCAAGTTTTTTCCCTCCTTAATTTGGCGAAGTTAGAGAAATAAAAGTTAAGTGACGTAAAGAGGCAAAAGCCTCGAAAGGAAAACAGATGAAATAGTACAATCACGGATTGATCCATAAAATATTCGATCACCTAGGAAATGCTTCCCAAACAAATTAAAGCTACATGCATCACCTGCAATTCAATGCACCGCATTTTGCTATGAGCTAACTTTTTTTTTCTCAAACCAAAACAATATGTGATGCTTAAACAAACAAACTCCAACCCAACATATTAGCAATGGCAGTTCATATTGCTAAAAAAGAAACAACATTAAATTAAAGACATCCAATGACAATAAAATTGGTAGCTTTATGAAGAATGCTTTGCTGCACCACATCGGATTGTTTTTTCTTCATGTTATCAACTTATCATTTATCCTAGAACATCCAACACCAACTATGTACTTATATGTATAATGCGATAAAGGACAGAGTAAGTGGACAAAGAGTTGGTGCCCATAAAACTAACCTTACGCTTCATCCTATGCAAGGAAACAAAGTTGCTGAGCTACTTTTGTGAGTACCCTGCAAAGAAAATAAAAAAATCACTTTACCATAGCACCCATATAGATCACAGCGATTGTTTGTCAAATGCGCAATTCTTTGTGTAAGACATCTACCAGTCTAACGACATTGTAGTAAACAAAGGCTATATTCCAGAACTCGCTTTTACCAACAACAAAAAAAAAATTGAGACGATTTTCCAGTTCTCCAACACAATTCAAGCAAAAATCCAAATCTCAAAAGTCAAAACGTTCCTCTCTATATACTCCATCAAAAAAAGTTTTGGCTGTTAGCTTTGAGATATATTTTTGAGATAAGATAAAAAAGTTTTGTAGGTTTGCATATTTTTTTCGTTTGTAGTGAATTTTTAAACATTTTAACAAGCTCTTTTACTTTTTGAATAGAGATACACTATATACATCCAAAAAGTAAAAAATAGATTAAAAAAGATTTGATAAAAAATCACTAAAGACAAAAAAAAAAAAAAAAAACTCAAATGGCGAAACAGTCAAAAATGAGAAAATATTTCTAAGAGGAAAACCAAACAAGGCTATCTTTTTCATGAATATACTTTGGCAGGCAATATTGTGTCACTTCAAAACAATCTACCGAAGGACCTCTTCAAGAATATGAATAACAGAGCTATTTCTAAAATACCGAACATATCCCAAGTATCCAATGAAGCCTTCAATGACAACTCATATTGCGCAAAAAAAAAAAAAAAAAAAGAGCTAAAAATGCCCACTTCAAGTTGCACTTTCGATTTATGACAGTTCATATTGCTAAAATACAACATAAAAAACTGCAAGCAGAATGATTGTTCAATGAGAAGGGATACAAAATGCGGTAAATCAGGGAAAATAAGATAAAAGATGAGCACAAGGTTTTCAAACCATTGGGGAAGTTGCAATAAAATAAAAAATTAGTATATATTTAGAATGCACCAAAAAGTTAGGACCTTTCATTCGGCCTATTAACAGTGTTAATTCGGTTTGGATTTTGAGGGAGATTTTTGAGAGTAATGGGCTGAGAAGCATAAAACCCTAAAACACAACGAGGTAAGAGGGGGTTAGATTTCCATAACCTGTAGATTTGGGCTGTCTTGGTCGACTTTGATTGTGAGGAGTTGATGCGTGAGTCGGTGGGTGTGGCGAGATATATATATATATATATATATATATATATACAGAGAGAGAGAGAGAGAGAGAAAGAGAGCGCTTTGGAGTGTAGAGAAACGGAGGGAGAGATTAAAGTAAGCAAATCTTGAGGATTGTACATGAATTTGAGCCATTGGATCAAAATCCCCAAAAACTGACCCTTCAACACTCAAGGAGCCCTGAATCAGTCACGGGCCGATCGATGGCTCTCCGGCATGACAATTTTCGGCGGGAAGTTTACAATCTGAGAAGTTTACCATCCTATCCTTGCTCAATTTGCCCAGTCCCAAATTTTCCTATACTAGTACCATTCTTCGAAAGAAAAGAGAGAAAATTACGAATACCGAAATTTTCCTCCTATTTCCCTTTGAATTTTCTTCCACTTTCTTTTCTTTTCTTTTTTCCCTTCTTTTTCCGTAATGATCCATTTGATTAGCAAGAAAAAAAACAATGGAAAGTGGAAAAAGTTTTTTCCCCTCAAATTTGTTTGATTAGGATGAAAGTTTTGCAAAAAATTAAGAAAGTCAAAGTTAATTATTATTGATTCTCAAAAAAAGAATATTATAACCCCCAAAAATTCACTTGAGACTCAAACCCATATTAAATTGAGTTCCACTCAAGTATTTAACCAAATCAAGAGAGAGTCAAATTTTTTAAGACCTCTCTCTCTCTCTCTCTAAATGCTTTTTTTATCTGATCGTATTTAACGAAGGAATTAGACTTCGAATAAAACACATAAGTTGTAGCCTGTAGGTAACATAATTCTAAGCAATTTCCATATAAACATTGTCTCGATTAGATATCGATAGATTTAGTTATGATTTTTCGAAGATGGTTGCGCTATGCAGTTATGGAAGATTCGTTGCTGTTTTGTAAAACTCATTTTTACCTCGTTTAATGTAAGAATTAGGATTTTCACGAAAAATAAAAGTTTATCCAAATTTGATATGAGTAATATTTACTACGCTGGAATTTCAGAATTTTTAGAATTAGTCTATTCATTTTAGGTATTAAAATTGTCAATTGTCAATTTGTCGTGAAATTTACTGATTGTCGTTTATTCTACGTGAACTAAGTGGTTGTACTTATTTTGACTCATTGGCCACGAACCCTGAATTATTGTGATCAATCATGCAAATGATTAAATAGTAGTAATGTGGTTGTCGTGAAACCTAGAGTTCTAGATGTTTCTATCCGGCATGGATCTTAAGCCAATGCGCAAATATTCCCAAAGGTCTTGAAGTCGTGCCATAGGCCTAGTAGTTAGGCATGATGGCGTAAGCCTAATAGATTGTTTATTTGAGGATGTGAACTGAAGCCAGATAGTGTGGTGGCTTGAGTCGAGATAAGAAAGTTACACCTTATGAAGAGTGCTTATTTACTTATTTCTGGCAGCAATCCCACCTGACCAACACATACTCGTTTGAGAAAAGAGTAGTAATCCCAAAATCTTACTAGCAAAAACAAACGAAGATAACTTTCTCACATAGCACTTTCACCATCTAGTTGTAGGCAATGACACAGCAAAGAAGAAAAAATAATTTTGCACGAAGCAAAACCAAAAATCAAAAACAGAAAAGAATACGAGGAAATACCCAAAACATACCACATGCATACAGTTTGCACACGACACAGATAAATGACTGAAATCCTCAAACTGAAGATTGTAGCATCTTAATTAAACTAATCTTAGGTCCAGCTCTGCTTCCACCAGGACCACCACCAAGACAAGGACCATCCTCATCCACTCCTCCACCCATAGGGCCACCTCCAGCACCCTAGTACATCCTAGCAATTATAGGGTTGCAAATCCCTTCCAACTCCTTCAACTTATACTCGAACTCTTTCTTCTCCGCAAGCTGGTTCCCATCCAACCACTGAATCACCCGATCTAACGCAGCTTCAATCGTCTTCTTGTCAGCCGAAGGAATTTTCGCGCCCTTCTTCTCATCCATAATGGTGTTCCTCATGTTATAAGCGTAAAATTCCAACGCGATCTTTGCAATCACTTTCTTCTTGTGCTCCTCATCTTCCGTTTTGTACTTCTCGGCCTCCTGCACCATTTTCTCAATCTCCTCCTTCGACAACCTACCCTTGTAATTTGTGATCGTGATCTTGTTCATTTGTCCGGTACCTTTGTCCACTGCAGATACATGCAGAATACCATTCGCATCAATCTCAAAACAGACACCAATTTTTGGGACACCCCTAGGAGCGGGAGGAATTCCAGACAATGTGAATTGGCCCAAGAAGTTGTTGTCTCCGGCTCCAGTTCTTTCTCCCTCATAGACTTTAATGAAAGCAGTGGTTTGGTTATCTGAGAAAGTAATGGCTATCCCCTCCTTCTTCGTCGGAATGGTGGTGTTTTTCGGAATTATAACAGTCATAAGCCCCCTAGCATTTTCCCAACCGAGGGAACGTGGAGTGACATTCAACACCAATACTAAATCCTGAACCTTCTCATTCCGCTCACCACTCAAAATTGCAGCCTGAACCGCAGCACCATAAGCCACAGCCTCATCAGCGTTAATGTTTTTGCAAAGCTCCTTCCCATAGAAGAAATCCTGCAACAGTTGCCGGACCTTGGGAATCCTGGTGGACCCACCAACAAGAACGACTTCTTCGACATTGCTCTTGTCCATTTTTGCATCCCTCAGACACTCCTCCACTGGCTCCATACACTTCCTGAACAAATCAATATTCAGGTCCTCGAACCTAGGCCGAGTAACAGTCGCGCAAAAATCAATCCCCTCATATAACGCATCGATCTCGATCGTAGTTTCAGGTATCGACGAAAGAGTCCTCTTAGCCCTTTCACAAGAAGTCCTCAACTTCCTTAAAGCTTTTGGATTCCCACTAATATCCTTCTTGTGCTTCCTCTTGAATTCCTGAACCAAATGGATCACCATTCTATTATCGAAGTCCTCACCCCCTAAATGAGTATCCCCACCCGTAGCTTTAACCTCGATTTTACCCTCTTCGATGGTTAATATAGAGACATCGAATGTTCCACCCCCGAGATCAAATATGAGCACGTTTATCTTACTGGTGCTACTGGCTTTGTTGCCGAGACCATAAGCGATGGCGGCCGCAGTTGGCTCATTGATTATCCGCATGACATGGAGACCAGCGATGACTCCGGCATCTTTGGTGGCTTGTCTCTGAGAATCGTTGAAGTAGGCGGGGACAGTGATAACGGCATTTTTTACGGTGGTGCCGAGGTAATCCTCTGCAATTTCTTTTATTTTCACGAGGACCATTGAGGAGATTTCTTCGGCAGAGAATTGTTTCTCTGTGGACTTGTATGTTACTCCAATCATGGGTTTGTCGTCTGGACCGGGTGTGACATTGAACGGCCATAGCTTCATGTCGCTCTGAACAAAGGCGTCACTGTATCTTCTTCCGATTAGACGCTTAGCATCTAGAAAAACACACCAAAATTTCAAGCACCAATGAGAAACTAGACAGAGATACGGGTTAAAGATCTAATAGGCTATAACAATGTACATAGAAAATGGATACTACGAAACACGAATTATATCGTATGTGAATACAGTCCCTTTTCAGGAGAAAAGAAAGGAAATGGAGGGGAAGAGGTTTCTCTCCCTTGTTTGGATGGTTAAAGAGGTGAGAGAGGGTGAGAGATGGAGAGAATCAAGAACCCCTTATGGGGCCATTTTTGTTTCTCACCAAAAGAGGTGAGATTTAGTGAGAAGAGAAAGTAGAAGGTCTATCCAAATGAGATGGTGAGAAAACAAACTCCTTTCTTTTCTTTTCTCATCATTTCTCACCCAAGTAGCCAAAGGGGCTGTAAGGCCGCTAGTTTAGACACTGTTTCAAAAGGAATCACATTCCTTACAAGGCACAGGCTACAAACAAGCAGTAGTGATGTAGGAAGGGCTGTTTGAGGCAACTGATAAGGCAAATAAGGTTTGGGCTTTGAACCTCTAAATTTATTTAAAATTAGGAGCTGCTCCTAATTTAATACGGAGCTATAGCATGTATAAAAGCAGTCTATTATGACTTAACCCCAAAAAGAAAAGGGCTAATTTTTTTCCAATAAACCCAAAATCAAAGTCACTTTTAGCAGCCCTGTGAGAACTTTCATGCTTCTCTAATTTTCAAAATCAAGCCATCAAGATAACTCTTTAGTAAAACCAAATGAAGCGAAAGTTCAAAGAAAAAAAGTTCACATAAGACAACACTAATGACAAACAAACTATTTCAAACTCTTTTAGTCCTCAGCGAACTTTTTTTTTTCCCTTGTTCATAATTTCTTACGTTTTAGACTTCTCCCCTCGAGAGACTCTAGATGAATGATTAATAAAAAAAAGTAAATGGAATCTACCAAAAATACATAAAAGATGAAAACAATACCAAAACAAAACTCGGGCCAAATTATCCATTTAGTTATAGTGGGAGTAAAATTGCTCCATTTTTCTATATTTTCAAGTAAGTGATAAAATTTTAAAAGAATATCAATCCATTTTTCGGAGGGCCCCTCCGTAATGTCCCACATCAGTGGATTGTGGAAAACTGAAGTGGGATATATACGATTGCGACGAGCTACTATAACATGAGGTTAACCTTTTGAGCCACATGGTTAAGCTAAGGATAAGCAAGTCAATTGGCGCGGGTCATGACACCCTCATTCTTCTGCCCATGTAAAACGACATGCATAATTAAGACATAGCAAGCATTAAAGCAAGTGAAGGTTCTATTTCCACATATTAACATACAAATAACCACACCATACAGTAGAAGGCACTACAAGTAATTAACATTTGAGAGCGAAAAATTTAAGGACAGTTATTTTGGACTTCAAAAAAAATGTCAAGCTCTCTTTTTCAACCAAAATGTGATTTAGTTTCTAAAGTTTCCCTAGTAGCTCCTGTTTCTATTTTGATTATTCGTGGCATTTAAAGAATACAGCTAGAGACAGAATTCTCAAAAGTTTACACGTCTCGAATGCACATCTTACTATTTAAAAGTTGTTTATTTCTTCGTTAATTTTTCACATTAGTTTTAAAATATACAAGAGTCTAGAAAAGCACTCTGTCTCTCCAACCCAGTCAAAAATCTTTCTCAGAGACCTCAAAAGCCCCAGACGATTGTCTCGGAGATCTCTTACTCTCAATTTGATCTTTCGACAACCTCTCTCCTTGATCGAATACAGATAGGTTCCCATAACATGAATTTGATCTTCTGCTAAGGTAATTGATGCATGTTTTCGAAAGCCCTAACCTCACATGACAGTTTCGATCTTCCTTTGTTCGCTAACAAAAATAACGAAATACAGTTCAGTCTCTAGAGTACAACTTCCGGAGACGATTTCAAAATTTTGTTGCTAGAAGCCTCTTTTTAAACTTCCATTGACTGGGCTTTCTACACAATTGCCTTGACGGTGGTATGTGGTCTCCAAATGTTTTTAGCCACCAAAATTTTACATTTTGGGACGAACAGGTTTTTTGGTTAAGTTAGGGACAAACAGTTGTGGTCCCCAAATATGTTAACCATTGTGATGAGGCATGAAGCGTGCAATAGAAGCAAGAAAGAATATGCATGTAATCGGATAAAAATAGCTAAAAAATCAGAGCTTAGAACATACCGAAAACAGTGTTCGTAGGGTTCATGGCGACTTGATTTTTTGCGGCATCGCCGATTAGACGATGTGTATCGGTGAATGCAACATAAGATGGCGTCGTTCTATTTCCTTGATCATTTGCAATAATCTCAACATGATCGTGCTCCCAAACCCCCACGCATGAATAGGTAGTTCCGAGATCGATCCCGATTGCCTTCCCTTCTCCTTTTCCAGCCATTTTTTCCTCAGCAAGCTAAGAGGAAAATTCACAGAATCATATAAACTGATTAAACAAGTACTAGAATGCAACAGACTGACAGAGGAAATAGTTGCACTTGACCTTTATCCAACGGGTATGGTATTGTAGAATGAGGGGTGGAATAGGATGGCTTTTTAAAGTAAGTTATTACCACGAGAATGTTTGAATCATGGGCATCATAGGTATTTAATGAAAATATTTTGGACGATGAGAGATGGTTTCTAAGACTATTGTGTGTGTTCAATTCCTGTCAGTCGATGTCATTCTACATTGCTATATAGGCATGGAGAACAGCATAAGTCATTATACATGGATTCTTTTTCTTCCCTTTATCTTAAAATAGTGCATGACCTGTGCCTAAAGGCACTCCAAAGAAAATCAAACCATAAAGTGAACCAATAACAATCCGGATCATTTCAATATAGGTTACCTCAATCAGTACTGACCACGAACAACTCAATTGATGATGCTTGAAATTACGCTTGATGTTGGTCACATCTTGTTTCAGCAAAAGGAAGTTGATTTAAGGGATTAAAACAATATAGATCAACTGGAAAATCAACGTAGTGGGTTCTCTATTTACAACCAAAACAGCATAATGTTATGCTCCCAAATCAATCTGCTAAAATAAGCCTCACATAAGTCCAAACACTATAATTCACGCCGAGTGATTTTGATTATGAACAAATGAAATACTCCCTCCGTCCCATATTGGATGGCAATTTTGGGGAAACTCAAAATTTATCCAGACACAATGATTACACCCTTTCTAAAAAAACTTTCCAAAAATACCCTTTCATTTTGAAAACAATTGGCAAGCAAACTGAGTACTAAACTCACGGAGTCCAAGGAGTAAGAAAATCTTGGCGGCAAAGTGTACAGAAGTATCTTTTTGGCCTTTTGTTAAATTAATTTGAACAGTTTAAGACAAGAACAAAATGGGAAGATCAAGTGTTTTCATGTTTTTACTTTTCAAAATGGACATCCATTTTGGGACGGCAAAAAACGTAAAAAATGACATCCATTTTGGGACGGAGGGAGTACTACTTTACAACATCCAATCCTCACAGAGCATATACTACAAAACTCTACAGGGAGAAGAGAGAAGCATTTCAAGAATAATGGAGCATCAATCTTTTGTTTCCATGTATGAGCCTTCAGGACTTCGTTTTCAATAACAACGTCAAGGAGTAAAAATAATAGCATCGATAAAGTTTTGAAAATACTTCTAATCCCTATATGCTTCATTGATGACAATAAAATGAATACAAAGCATACAAAACCATTAGAAGAAAGCCTACACACACAATTCCCATATGCAAGTTTTTTCCCTCCTTAATTTGGCAAAGTTTAGAGAAATAAAAGTCAAGTGACGTAAAGAGGCAAAAG
Source organism: Rhododendron ovatum (assembly GCA_019656835.1). Classification (NCBI taxonomy): domain Eukaryota; kingdom Viridiplantae; phylum Streptophyta; class Magnoliopsida; order Ericales; family Ericaceae; genus Rhododendron; species Rhododendron ovatum. The sequence goes on along the minus strand of CM033793.1, from coordinate 24,859,851 downwards.
CCTCGAAAGGAAAACAGATGAAATAGTACAATCACGAATTGATCCCTAAAAGATTCGATCACCGAGGAAACGTTTCCCAAACAAATTAAAGCTATATATATCACCCGCAATTCGATGCACCACATTTTGCTCTGAGCTAACTTTTTCTTTTCTCAAGCGTATACAATATGTGATGCTTAAACAAACAAACTCCAACCCAACATATTAGCAATGGCAGGTCATATTGCTAAAAAAGAAATGACACCCAGTGACAATAAAATTGGTAGCTTTATGAAGAATGCTTTGCTGCACCACGTCAGAATTTTTTTAATTCATGCTATCAACCTATCATTTATTCTGGAACATCTTACACCAATTATGTACTTATATGTATAATGCGATAGAGGACAGAATAAGTGGACAAAGAATTGGTGCCCATAAAACTAACCTTACGTTTCATCTTTTGCAAGGAAACAATGTTGCTGAGCCACTTTTGTGAGTACCCTGCAAAAAAAAAAAATCACTTTAAAAATGGACCATAGCACCCATATGGATCACAGCGATTGTTCGTCAAATGCACAAATCTTTTTGTAAGACATCTACCAGTCCAAGGAAAAATAATAATAATAATAATTGAGAAGATTTTCCGGTTCTCCAAAACAATTCAAGCAAAAATCAAATTTTGAAAACGTTCCTCTCTATATACTTCATCAAAAAAAGTTTTGGTTGTTAGCTTTGAGATAGTAGTATGTTTTTGAAATAAAAAGATTTATAAGTTTGCGTATTTTTTTCATCTTTAGTGAATTTTTTATACATTTTTTAAAAAAAATTTACTTTTTGAATAGAGGCACACTATATACATCCAAAAAGTAAAAAATAAGTAAAAAAAATCTGATAAAAAATTACCAATGACAGAAATACACGGACATTGAAATAGTTACAAATTTTGGAGAAAATATTTCTAAGAGGAGAACCAAACAAAGGCTGTTTTTTTCATGAATATACGGAAGGACATCTTCAAGAATTTGAATAACAGGGCTATTTCTAAATACCAAACGTATCCAAGTATCCAATGAAGCCTTCAATGACAACTCATATTGCCAAAAAGAAAGGGGAGGGGGGGGGGGGGGGGGGGGGGGGGGGGGGGGGGGGAAGCTAAAATTCCCCACTTCATGTTGCACTTTCGATTTATGACAGTTCATATTGCTAAAATACAACATAAAAAACTGCAAGCAGAACGATTGTTCAAGAGAAGGATACAAAATGCGGTAAATCAGGGAAGATAAGATAAAAGATGACCATTAGGTTTTCATAAAATAAAAAAGTAGTAGTATATATTTAGAATACACCAAAAAGTTAGGATCTTTTATTTGGCCTATAACAGTGTCAACCCTGTTCGGTTTGGTATTTGAGGGTGAGTAATGGAGGGAGAAAGATGGAGAAAATTTATTGACGACCATGCCTAGGTTCCTAAAACGAACAAGGCTGTAAGAGGGGATTAGATTTCGGTTACCTGTAGATTTGGGCTGTCTTGGTCGCCTTTGATTGTGAGGAGTTGATCCGTGAGTCGGTGGATGTGGCGAGATATATATATACACATTGTGTAGAGAAACAGAGGGAGAGATAAAAGCACAACTACTCTTCAGGATTGTACATGAATTGGAGCCATTGGATCAAAATCCCCAAAAACTGAGCCTTCGGCTTCAACACTTAAGAAGCCCTTAATCGGTGATGGGCCGATGGCTTTCCGACTTGACACTTTTCGGCGGGAAGTTTACAGGATCCCATCCCAACTCGATTTAATTTAAGTACTTATTTTTTAATAAAAAAATAATTTCAAGCTCAAAAATAATATGTTTATGCAAATAATTTTTCTATCAATATAGATCTTATTTGATAGATCTCATTAAGATCTTTTAAACGGTGTAAAAAAAATTTTAAAAAAAATTCATTTATATTATTTTTGAATTTGAAAATGCAAAATAAGTTACTTATTTTTTAGAAAGGTTTCTAGGACGGGGCCTACAGTCTGAGAAATTTACCATCTTATCTTTGCTCAGGCCCATTCCAGAAACTTTCTTAAAAAATAAGTATTTTATTTCACATTTTCAAACTCAAAAATAATGTAAATAAAAAATAATTTTTAAATTTTTTTTGCACCGTATAAAAGATCTTGATGGGATCCATCAAACAAGATTCATATTGGTAGGAAAATTATTTGCGTAAGCATATTATTTTTGAGCTTGAAATTGTCTTCTTAAAAAATAAGCATTTATTTAAGGTTGCGGAACGGATAACTCAAAATCAATAAACTAGGAGAAAAATAAAGGCCTTATTCATTTATAAATTTTACTTTGTTTTTATTTTATTTTTCAATCATTGTCTTATATATTTCTTCGATTGTTATTCTATTTCTCTAATTATTAATTTTATTTCTTTCTTTATCTCTCTCCACTTATTACTTAAACCTATTTAATTATGATAAAAGTTTTGCAAGAAAATTAGAATAATTGTTGTTATTCTCACAAAAAGTATATTACCAAAATCCCACTCAATACTCAAACCCATATCAAATTGAGTTCTACTCATGTAGTTAACCAAATCAAGAGCGAGTCAAATTTGTTAAGACCACTCTCTCTCTCTCTCTCTCTCAACCCGTTTTTACCCTATTTAATGAAGGAATTACACTTCGAATAGAACACATAATTTTGTACACTAAAGATAAGTACACTATCTTTTTACACTACATAGTTACACTACATCTTATGTGGAATATATTTTGAGTCCCAAAAAAATTCAAAAAAATACCGATAAATTTTAAAATATTGTTTTATGGGGTCCTATAAAAAATTAGTTCCAATGAATGTCGGTAAGTACTACTTTTGGATTCTTATGTGTGAAATTGCTTAATTGTGCAGTTTCGCCACTACGAATCTAGAAATAATATTTACCAATATCCGTTGAAGCTAATTTTTTACAGAGCCCCATAAAATAATATTTTAGAATTTATGAATTTTTTTCTGAATTTTTTTGAAACCTGAAATGAGCTCTACATAAAATATAGTGTAACTATGTAGTGTATGTAGCATCCCTCTATTTTGTAGGTAACAGAATTCTAAGCGATTTTCACATAAACTTCATCCCGATTAAATATCGTCAGGTTTAGTTATGATTTTCTGAAGGTGGGTGCATTGTGCAGTTATGAAAAGAATCGCTTCTATTTTTTAAAACTCATTTTTACCTCGTTTAAAATGAAAATTATGCTTTCCAATAAACATAAAAGTTTATCCAAATTTGACAGTGGATTTTTAGAATCAGTCTACTATTTTTAGTAATCAAAGTTCTGAACTTTCAATTTGTCCTGAAATTTACTGCTTGTTGTCTATTTTACGTGAATTAAGTGGTTGGACACTTGGACTTTGACTTATGGGCCTCGTAATGTGGTTGTCGTGAAACCTGAGGTTTGGAACGTTTCTAATCGGCATGGGTCTTGAGCTAATGCACAAATATTCCCAAAGGTTTTAAAGCCGTGCCACGGGCCTATGAGTTAGGCATGGTGGACTCCCACCTAATAGATTGTCTATTTGTGGATGGAACTGATGCCATTTAGTGTGGTGACTGTAGGCCTGTCAATGGGCCGGATCCGGGTCCGATAAGACACAATCCGATCCGGATCCGATAAGACTCAAATCCGATAGTGAGAATCCGGATCCGAATCCAAATAATCCGGAATCCGATCCGAAAAATCCAAATCCGATCCGGAAACTTTTTTTACTTTAAAAATTTTAGCAAAAAAAAAAATTATTTTCCGAAAAAAAATTTAAAAATTTAAAATAAAAAATAAAAATAAAACTTTGTAAACATTCTTTTTTCAAAATAAAAATTTTACTTTGTTAAAAAAAAATTAAATTTTTTTTTTTAAAATAAAGTTCGGATTCGGATTGATAACGGACTTAATCCGATCCGGATCCGTATTGAATTATCGGATTCGGATTATCGGATCTATGTTATCGGATTCGGATCCGGATCGGGATCGGATTTTTATTGACAGGCCTAGGTGACTGGAGTTGAGATATTGAATCACGGGTTGTGATTATTAAATATACTTTGTGAATTGTGAACCCTTGTGAATGGAGGATGATTATGTTGAATATATTGGAGTAATATTGAATTGTTAAAGTTATCATGCACTGATGAATTTTTGTTATCTATATGATGCATGAGTAATTCTTGATAAATGGGTAGTTTCGAGTGTCTTACCGAGTGCTTTTCACTCATGGTGCTTCTTTTTGTGGTTCTGACATTTTACGCTAAGTATTGAGGATAATGTGAAATACAATAAGTCACCTGTGGAGTACGAGATTACGGAGCAGCAGGATGGAAATGTACCGTTAGAGCCATTGCCCTACCAGCAGACCGTTAATTAGATGGCTCCGTTTTAAATTTGAGTTGGACGTTTTATGGCTAGTTGTCTTGCTAGACCGTAGTTCATTAGTACTGGGCTTTCTATTTCATTTTCTTTTGGTTTTATTTCTCTTATGTTCTCTGGGAGGATCCTTTGATTTCTGTTTATTGTTAGCCTGTGAAGGAGTATGTACTAGTGTTTTCCATCTGGCTAAATCTACTTTCTGGATGTGTAATGTAATGAGTTCTTCCCCGGACAAAAAGGATACTTGATTAGATGAGAATACTAGAATTGTGCAATGATACGTATCGAAGTTACGGTCGGACGTCTCCTCCGTTATTTTCACTGGTGATTTTATGCGCCCTCTGTGTTTTGTATTTGCACATTTTCGTTGCTTTTCTTGTGTTCGTCATTGTTGACAATTCATTGTCACAATTTGAAAAAAAAAAAAAGAGGTGAAAAAATTTTCTCAATCAAATTAAACCATATACTACGATATTTCCGTTCCTCATTCAATGAGTTGCTAATGATGGGTCCGAACAAATCTCTCATGATGTGTCTGAACAAATCCATCCATTTGATTTTACCTGTATATTGAGAAATAGCACGAACTTCAAAAAAGAATTGTTAAATTGGGACGGAGAAAGAGAAAATCTTAGAAAAAATATGGTAGAAACATATACTTTGTTTAATTCTCATCTTTAAAAAACTCAATTATTTCTTTGCACATTTTTCAATAAAATTTTCTATCTCTCTCGGCATTACATCATAAATATTTTTCAAATATGAAAACCGAACAAAGGGGAATTCCACTTGTAGTAGTTGTGTAATCATTGTCACCATAGTCATCACATAAAGTATTTATTAGGGTACATTATTTTATTATTACTAGAAGGGAATTAGATGCCATATAATTTCGCATATTCGAGCACTCCTCCCTCTCAACCGTTTTAATCATGCCAGACGTCACGGAACCAAACAACACAGCACTGTTTATCCACCATCAAAACTTCTGTGATGCTCCCAAGTGGTGTGGGAGCATCATACTCCCAATGAATTACAGCCCTTGGATTGAAAATAGATAAATCACAGCCTTTAGATCAAAACCAAAAACTAAAAATAGGGTGGTTTTGTTAAAAATGAGGCGGTTTTGATCTAAAAAACGGAGGATTACTTACCACAGAACAGGCAACACTTACCATTCACTAAGGCAACACTTACCATTCACTAGTGAATGGTAAGTGTTGCCTTAGTGAATGGTAAGTGTTGCCTGTAATTTATTGGGAGTATGATGCTCCCATACCACTTGGGAGCATCATAGCCTTTGCCGTTGGGTCCAATTCATCTCCACCGTCAGCGTGGGCCTCTCTCTCTCTCTCTCTCTCTCTCTCCCTCTCTCTCTCTCTCCAATGAGTTAAATTGAGTTTCCAACTAATCATCACCAGAAGGCCACACTGTGAAAAAGTGCGACGGCTTTCTCCCAAAGCTGGGATCGATCCACCAGAATTCGATCCCCGTCACCCAATAAATCCAACTTCTCCAGGTAGGAGTCTTGTCTCCACGATCTATTTGTTTTTCAATTCGACCTGTATACTTCTCCGATTTATTCCTACTCAGCATTTTGGTTTCGCTTCCCGAAGAAATGGTTTTGCAATTTGCATTGATCCATTTTCTTAATTCTTAATCTTTGTGTGTATATGTATTTGTTCGTATGATTGTTTATATATTGAAAACTGCTATTCGGACGTAATTCTTTACACGAAACTGCTATTCGGCGTGTTAGGTGCTGATTTTGCAGTGCGGATGAAAGCCTCGAATTCATTCTGTTTTGGTCACTGAATTAGAGTTTTTATTTGAACTATTTAATTTCATCTGGAATTGTTTAGGAGGTGAATGTATGATAGAATTCTAATTGGGAGGATGGCATCCTTGCCTTGATTTGGGGTTTGATGCTTTTGTCCGTTTGGAAATCGTGGAAAGGAAGAGAGAAGAAGGAAAGTAATTAGGAGGCAAAAAGGTAGAAAAAGTTTGGAGAAAAATTTCTTCTTCTCTACTTTTCACCTTTCTACTAACACTAGAGAGGAAAAAAAGGTTTAATTTTCCCTCACTTCCATTTCTTTCCACAACTTCCAAACACTCCTTAGAGTTTGTTGGATATGTAATAGGGAAAAAGAAAGGAAGAGAAGGGAAAATTTAGAAAAATTCCCTCCCCTTGTTTGGTTTGGAAAGAAAGTGAGAAAAGAATACGAAAACAAAGTTTTGAGCAGTCATTTTCCCCAAACTTTCCTCACAGTCATGTACGTACACACTTCGTCCCACTATCATTCATGATTTAATAATCTCGTGTCATCTGTTGGCTGCTGGTGTATGCTCTATTTTTCCACGATGTGCTTGTTTCTTGTTGTCCGTTGTCGTGCATTGTTTGTCAGTCTCCACACCACAGTGTAGTGATTCTCAACATTTTTACTGACCCTCTTTTTCGGAAGGTCTCTTCCATCGTGACTTAGGTAGCCTGGTAGTACTTCATATAATTTCCGTTCAAAAATAGTAATTACCTGTTCATCACATTCTACCACAGTACTATATCTCCCCTTAGTGATGGTTTAAATTATTGGACAGTGTGCTATTCATCTCTGTTTCTTTTCTGCTTAAATTTAAATAATACTACCCCCGTCCCAAAATAAATTTCCAGTCCGCAAAATGAGCACTTAAAAATAATACAAATTTTCCATGAAAAATTCAAACTTTTTTCAACAATTTACTAGATATCCATGAGTTCTTTGAATTTATGAAAAAAGTTGAAATTTTTCTTGTAGTATTTTGAAGTCATCGTTTTGTGGACGGGACTTGAATTTTGTGACGGAGGTAGTATAAAAGAACCAGTACTTGATCTAGTGTGTGGGGTCACTGGGGTGGTGGTTTGAATTGGGTCTCCTGGTAAATCTGACCGTCCTCTCCTTCTTCCTCACGTCACTCTGCAAGAGAAACAACCAATTAGCGCCGTCGGGCCAGAGTCAGCCCGGACGAGAAGTACCTTCTCTAGGGTTTATCCCTTGGCTTATATAGACGGTTCGTACTTGCTCTCCAAGTTAAGAGTCCACGGTACGCGCCTGACGTCACACGTAACCGCCTCGGTCAGTGACGTCATGGTGACAACTGGCCATCACGTGGCCTCCACGTGCTCGAAGCATATCTCTAGAAATATCTCCTACTAACTCCCAGGTCTTCGTCTGGGTTGGGTGCACCGTCGGCCTGGACCGACCCACCACCAGACAGATCTTGGACTCTCACCTGGCCATTCAACTGGTGGGCCGTCGGGACGGCCGACTACCATTCTGCCCATCTCACCAGTTAGGGTCTGGTCTGCCCGCCTTGGCAGATACAATCCAGGACGGGTTCAGCCCAAGCCCGTCGCAGGGTTGGGCCCACTACATAATGTTTTGTATTAATCTGTATGTGTGTATGTCGAATGTATAGCGACCGCACATATGGATAAAAATGAGTAAATAATGTATTTTGGACTATGGCACCTTTGAATGGCAGATGCTAAATTTCTATTTTGTAGGAAGGTCATGATCCGCATCATTGGCTCAAACAAATGCTTATCTTGTCTTTCCTGTCAACAGGTTGATATCCGAAAGAGCTTCACCAATTGAGGTCACGATAGCCAGATTGTCACCCTCCAACGGTCAGCCAATGCGCTTATGAGAGATCAACTGGTCCGGCATAAATATCTATAGTTGTGGACCTGTATTTGCCTTTTTCTTGCACTATATTGCAGCATAGTTTGTTCGCCATCTGGGATAACAATTGTTACCTTTTTCAATGGGAGACTCATTTGACCACCCTGGTTCAAGAAAAGGCTCTGAGGTGGCTAATGTCATCAACAATAAAAATACTTCTAAAAGATGTTCGATTGCATCTAGCCTTAAGTCGGGCTTGCAGAATCCTACAAGGAATACAGTTCCCTTCAATCATATCAGAATGAGCGGTACTGCTGGTGATGCAGCATTGTTTTTAATCAAGGTTGCTGCACTAGAGACACTGCGGAGGTTTTCAAAGGCAAGATGTCCAGTTGTATGGTGTGGTATTCAGGCGCTGCAAGCTCTCTGCTATCCACCATTGAGGTGGATCCAAAGATGGGCTCCTTTCAAGGGTTTGATAAGTAGCATGCAGGTTAGTTTTTCCATGACTGAGATCAGTATATGTTAATTTATATCTGGCAATATCTGCACACACCCTTCATGTTATCTCATGCATCTTCATGCAAGCTTCTCAAGGTGGATTATGTCCAACACATGAACTGATGTAAATAAGTGGTATCACAGTTGTTACAAGCATGCTGATGCCTTCCGTAGATTGTCATCGTCTTAAGCTTTTGCTTGAATTTGCTTTGTGATGCTACCTTATGACACATTTCATAAGTTTGTCAAATATGGTTTGATTTGTATTCTAAGCTTGTGTTTTCCTTGTTTTCTATCTTCCACAGAAAGTCACAAGTCGAAACTATAGTAGGCAAGGCCTCCTTGAAACCCACATAACTCAAGGGCTGTTTTACAGATTTGTGGAAAGGACATAATTCTATTTATTTTTAGGGATCATGTAAAAGTTGCCATCTTATTGGGGCATGGCCAGTGGGGCACTTCACTTCTCCGGTCAATGCTGTCTGTTATGGTTGACCGGATTTTTATTATCTCTAGATACTCTCGAGTCAAATTGATTTTAAATTTGGTCATTTTATTCAAAGGATGAGATATGACTTAGGAATGGACTTTGGATTTTGAAGTATGTTGGGCAATAGTTAATTCCATGAACTGAATATAAAGATAAATGGTTCAAAGAAAAAAAAATGTTTTATTTCTCGATCAACATACATCTGAATGTGCTTCGTGCTATTTGTTCCGATTTTCTTCTTCAATGATTTAGTCAATGGTTTATGGTTCTTGTGAGCCACATCATGCAGTACGATTCCTATGATATCAGTATGGTTCAGCTTATGCATTGTACAGAACAATAGTCTTATCTGCTTGTTTTTCTGGAAAATTCTGTTGAATTTGGCCATTAATTGATGCGACATACCTACGTGGGCAGACATTATCGAGGCCATTATTTGTCCTTTCGATTGCAACTGCATTCTCTGATCAACCAGGGCGTCACAACATCACCTCTGACGCTGTTGAGGATTCCCAGGGCATCAATTATTCTCAGGCATCTTCAGAATCAAATTCGGAGTTACCTTCGGCGCAGTCTACTCTTGATACAAGGTATAAAGAAACAAGGAGAATTTAGAAAGTAATTTCACATCTTATGACTGTCCAGAAAAAATTGGTGATGGACAATATATTGGGTTCACAGTAATACTTTGGCATTCTTAATGGAACGCATGAAGCAGAAGAGGGCGTGCATCTTATTATGTTGTTTTAGAAAGAGCATTTCCCAAGATTTGAAATGTTGACAACATGCATTTCAGACATAATAACTTGACAACAGGCTTTCAGTGTCACTATTCATGTCTCTTTATTTCACATCTTGTGTTGTATGAACATTTTTTCTCCATGGAACTTAAACATTTGTTTTTGGCAAGGCCAACTTTTCTCAAGGGTCCATCCAGCAGCTTATGTTCTCATTTTTCTTATTTTGCCTTGACTTTTCGTGTTTTGACTTGTTGCGTTACCGATGTACTTTACAGTGTTCTTGATGAAGCTCCTCAAAGTCGTCAATCATCTACAAATTGGTTGTCTCAATTCTATGAAGAGCTGGAAAAGCAGGGTATTTATTTACCAGAAAGGTGATTCAACATTGCTACATTACTCAGAAAAGAAAGAACTCCTTAGAAAAATTATCTATGGACAGCAGTAGTGAAAGGAAAGCTAGTAATGTTTTGCTAATTAATTAATCTTGGGACAAGTATATGTACAAGGCACCCATTTCCATGTCATTTCCTTTGGGAATAATAGAAGAGTCTATCGGCCGACTCGGCAGATTGTGGATTTGCTCAGGCAGTGTCTTTGCACTAGGTTATAGAAGAGTAAGCCTTCAGAAAATCTACTAACGTACTCTAGTACACCATCTCAAGAGATTTAGACAAACATCACAGCAACCGAACCTGTCACTTATTATCCCAATTACTCCCTCTCTGCTTCTAGCTACTTCCTCAATTTACAATTTCACTTTTAATGGATGAATTCAGTGGAGCACTGGAGGATTTTGGGCTTATTTTACTGGACAAAACCTTCTGTGGAAATTAGTTTTGTGACCCTCAGCAACTGTAGGGATTCCACGTGACATTATCTATCTGGCATATTATAGTTGAGTTTCTGGGCTTCTCTTGTTGAACAGTAGCATGACGTCATTGTGTTTTGTGCAGAATTAATGAGGACGAACTTCACAGATTCTATATTGATGTAAATTGTGATCTACCGTCCTTGCTATCGTCTGTTAAGAAGACAATCCTCTGGAGAAAGACTTTTTACATTCTTTCAGGACAAGAACTTGAGATGTGGTCAAATATGGTCTTCTGGCATGGAGTTGATGTGAACTGCAGGCCCTGCCTTATTGTCAGACTCGGTCTAGCTTTCAGCAGCTTGTCGTCTCATGAAAGACCTCGCTTTCTTCAAGCTGTTGGTATGTCCTTCTAGTAATTTGTTGGGCTTCATTCTGAATGGGGAATTATACGCCTCTATTCTACCATCATAAAAATCTCAGCAGTCAGCCTTCTTGCCTTAATCAGCTTGTCTTGGCACTTTATGACTGAGCCTACTACCAAAGGAAATTTTGTCTTCTTTCTCAACTCAAGATTGTGTTAGTTGAATTTAATTGACTTTCAATGTTCTCTCCAACATTTATGGAAGTAAAAGGGGTGGGAGTGGGACCGATGGATTTGCATCATGCACATCAATATGTTTAGTGTGAAAATGCATTTTTACTACAGATTTATGGAAAACGTATTCTCTGTTTTAAAAGAATGTCCAAATGTGGAAAATTGACCTAGAAGACAACTACTTATACTCACTGACAATTTCAATTGAAGTCTTAGAAACATGCTCAAGGAGTTAATTGTTGGAATTGCAGTTTCTCAGGTAGAGAATGGGATTCTACATCTGGTTAACCCTGGAAATCCTCGAATTACTGTATTGGTGGATTGTCAAGGGTTGTCACCTCTGAGATTTCCCATGCAAATGATGAGATCATGTTTTTCGATTTTTCAAGAGCACTTCCCTGGTCGTCTTGGCTTTGTGTTTGTCATACGGGTTCCTCCAGTTGTTCGAGTTATTGCACACACTGTAACCAAAGTAAGCTTCTTCGTTTCATGAGGACTGTGTTATTTTTTCACCTTCTTTTTCCATTTTCTAGATATTATGATTTGAAACCATTCGCTTTTCAAAAGCTTGGGTTTCTGTTTACATCCATATAAGGCTTTTGACTCTTTCCTTCAGGTTTTGAAACCTGGCACTCGAGAAAAGCTTAAAATTGTAGGGGAGATGTACCAGAAGATTCTCGCGGAGAACTTTCAGACACTCCCATCATATCTTGGTGGCACATGCACGTGTGTAAGATGCTCCAACCGCCGCATTTGCAATATCAGACTCCGTCAAATAAACGACACCAGCGAAACTGAGAGAAAAGCAGATGTCAACGGTTGTGAGGACATGCCATCACCTCGTCAACGTAATCTGACAAATATGCACAGGAATGGCAATTGTGATCAGGCATTGCGAGCTTCTGTGATAGCCGTCCTAGTTTTCTGGGTCCTAATCGCTTTCCTTGCAGGAATATACAATCCTGAAAGCCATCCGGCTCTGCCTTTCTAAGGTAAAGAGAACAACCCTTTTTTCACTTCCCTTTGATCAATGATTTTGTTTAATGACAACCAGGGTTTTAAATAAAGGCTGTCACGTATCGTATCGGCCATTACGTAACAGGATTTTGGACGTCCAATACCATTATATACTTGCATATCAACCCAATACGGTGCGATATCGGCCGATACATGGCTGTATCACCGATGCCATACATTTCCTGATACCGCAATTTGAAAGAGTCCTGCTACTGGTACAAATTTTTGTGCACAGATTTTGTGGTGGGGCCCACCACGGGTCCCACACAAATGATCCGAGCCGTTCATTAAATGTAAAATATTTTTTCAAGAGTTCCCGTAGAAAATTAGCTCAATCTAATACCTATAAGTGCTCGATCTAATCATCTAAATTTTCATTCAGATTTCCGGGTAATGAAAAGTTAGATAATTAGATCAAGCATCTATAGGTATTGAATTGAGCTGATTTTGTACAGGAACCCTTGAGAAAATGTTTTACATTTAATGAACGGCTCGGATCATTTGTGTGGGACCCGTGGTGGGCCCCACAAAAAAATCTGTGCACAGTCTGTACACAAAAATCTGTACCAGTAGCATTTTTGAATTTGAAACCCTGATGAAAACTGATAACAACTACAGGGTGCATGTGTATGGTTGTATGAAAATTTTCTTTCTACTCACTTAGATGTTCATAAACAAATCAAATAATGCTATTTTTTAGCTTAATATCTTCTGGTTGAAGCATGAAGGTGGTTTTGGCAGCGGCCACCATACATGTCAACAGAAAATACACAACTATTTCAAAAGAGAATTGACGTCAGTGGGAATATTTCCCCCTTGGTCTTGAAAAAAACTTGTAGTTATATAGCCTTCCAAACTATCTCCGTTTGCATTGGATGCCATATGCACTGTCAACAGCCATTGACAATCACATGGCTTACCATAACTTTGTAGCATGCAAAATATGAGCCATTTATTCAACTGCCTACTTTCATCAATTGGCTATTTCTACTGCAATTACCACTACTATTATATGAACCTTTTAGAATTATCAAAAGCTTAGGATTTCTAGTTTAAAATCCAGGAGTATCTCTTGGACCCGACATAATATGTAAGGCGAGAGGATGCAAAACAACAGAGGAAGCTCAGGGGGAAGGTAGAAATTGGGGATTGTGACTGTCTTTGGGTTATTAAAGTAGTAAGGCTTGGAAGTATGGTCATATAAGCATATAAAATGGGGATTAGAAACAAGTACTGATTAGACTTTGCACGGCAAGAAATTAGCAATAGTTTCAACCTCTTTGGAAATGAACAAAGGGAACTCCCCCGGCGGGTGAGGTGCAAATTCTTCTTGAATTTTTTCTGACTATTATTAATGCAGCTTCGTGTTAATTTCATTGGTACAGTATATGCAACTTCCTGTTAACTTTTAAACTTTTTCCTGTTCATTTCCTTGGTGCAAATTCTTGTTTTCTTTTTTTCCACACGGTTGCCAATCCTTTAAGTTTTTCCTAAAATTGTAGATAAATTTCTGCCCAGGACGAAGGCATTGGTTTAATAAGGATCTAAGTAAATGACTAACTAAAACACCAGTATCATGTCTCATGCTAGTTGTTACTTGTGTCTCTCCACGCACACTGTCATGTTACGCTATTATCTCTGAAGCATGTACAAAAATAAGTGTGATTTGTCGTCGCCGTGATACGTGGAGTTTTGAACAATTATGATTTCTCTAAGGTATGAAAGAAGTTACAATCCAAGAATACGGGACTAGTGATGCCGTGTGATATTGGTATACGGTTTAAATGGGCGTTTTGTTTTCCAGGTTTGTATACCAAGTGTACATATAGATGCAGAACTGAGGACCTTTCCCGCTTCTCATACAATGATTTTCTCTCAAATACTTTTGGAGCATCTTTTTTGAACTGCATTGGGAAGAAGGTGGATTAAACGCATAAACATCTGATCACACCCAATGTACAAGGTTTCTATTTGAATAGATAGTGGTGCAGCATTGTTTTATTGTGTAGCTTAGTTTTCCGGGTGTGGTTTTATGTGAAATTGGATTCTCTTCTCGACAGTTTTTCCCAATCAAATGTTTTTCTGTTGCATGTAAGAATATGTTGAAGCAGAAGTCGACCAAAGCGAATGTAAGCAATTCAGATTCATTGGTTTCTTGTAAAAAGTAAAAACCCAATGTGGCAAAGATAGAACCACGAATATAAGCCAACAGGTGTAATGGGCTTTGTCCTAATAGGTGTGATTGGGTTTTGTCCCATCTGGCAATACTTTTCAATCTTGATTGGAATTTCTTTTCTCTTAATTAAATGTTCCTTTTATGGATAAAAAAAAAGATAGAACCATGGATTCAAAATTTTAATGTGGAATGGGAAAGTTTACTGGTGGAAGCTTTCTGTTGTGCGTCTTATAATCGAGCAATACTGAGGACATCCGGTAACATTTATTTCCTTTTTTTGTAAGAAAGGACCATATGAAGAGAAACCAATACATTTGTTTCCTTTTTTTGTAAGAAAGGACCATATGAAGAGAAACTGATGGATTGGACCATATAAATGGAGTCCGATTTTGTTCGCCCGTATCAAATGAGAATGAATATTATCCTCACTTTTATTGGTTCTTTTTAACTTGTAGGGCTCACTAGATTTAACCATAGTAAGCATTAAAACCTCAAAATATGGAAATGATGCAAGATGCAATTATTTGGAATTATTCCCTGCAACTCAAGGAGTCAAAGAAATATCACTCTTTTTTTCATAGAAAAAGAAATTGAGCGGTAGCCCAGTTGGTAAAGTAACACACACATAGTTCATGAAATTATCAATTGCACTTTCTTTTTTATCATCCGTACTTTATTTTTTGTGCGTTTTTTATTCACATGAAATTATCGTTTTACGTGACGGGTTCTTATATCCTGACGTTTCACCAGCTTGCATTTGCAGTAGGTGCCATTGTCTAGGTTGTGGTAATTTTGGTTCACGGCTTTATCTTTTGATGATTTATGTAATGCCCCTTAGGGCTTTGATATATGGTATTGCCTGTTTCAAAAAAAAAAAATTAAATAACATTCTCATGTTGTGCTCTCTTTAATTTACCTGATCACACATCAAAAGATAATGTAGTAAATTCACATGAGAAAACACAAAATAAAAAAGTGTGTGGATGGTGAAACTACGAAAATCAATTCCCAAAATAAAACGAGGGACATATATTTGATGGCACACGGCGTGGGCTGGTTATTGCAATCATGAGGCTTATTGGGCCGGTCCAATTTACAGCTATAACCCCACAGGGCTTTATTTGGTTTGGGTTTTGAGAAAAGTTTTTGGGTTAATGAGTTGAAAGTAATGGATAGAAAAAATGAGAGTAATAATTGAAATAACAAAACTTATTTAGGACCGTGCGCACAGAAAAAAGGTTGTGTCTAGAGACCCAAAGCAAACTCTAATTATCACCCTCTTGACATTAAATTCTTTCCACCACCGCTGAAAACCTCCCTTTTTCCACCGTCTTTTTGGGTTCTACTGCGTGTTTATTGTTAATTTGAATAGTTTATCTTGTAAGCCATACGTAGTAGTGTATCCACAGAAAAATAAACTTGATCGGACATCAATCGTTATATCAAAAATTCAATTTTGTTTTGTAAAATGAACAGTTTTACCTTGTTTGGTTTGCATTTTTTAAAGTTATTTTTGATGTATTGAGTGGAGAGAGATAGAGAGAAAAATATATTGAGAAACGTGTAGAGAGAAAAATGAGATGATTTGAGTTGTGAACCAAACAAGGTGTCTTTAAAATTACTGACAAAATCAGACCATCCTTTAATAAACCAAAATTCAAATTTTAATATATTTATCAATGTTCGATCAAGCTGTTTTTTTGCATGGCAGTACCACTTTGCGGGTTCAAAAATATAAACAGTCCTTATTAAACTAATAGATGCTTAGTGGGGCACACAATGGGCTATGGTGGAAAAATGAGATTTTACATCAACGCCTTCAACGGTGGATAAAATTTAGAGGATTGGTATCAAATCAATGACATCCAAACCATAAAAGTGCCCGCAAAAGTAAATGAATGGTCCAAATTCAGTGTCCACGAAAGTAAATGAATTATTCAAATTCGCGGTCCGGATGTCATCCTCTTTTTCGATTCTCTAGTTTGTTCACTGACTTAAGGGGTGTTTGGGAGGCTCATTTTTTCATTTTCTGTTTTCCCTTTTCCCATTTTGGTTGTTTGGCCGAAAAACAGAGAACTCATTCCATGAGAATAGATTTTGAGATCTGAAGAATGGAGAAGAGAAGTGAAAAAGAGGTCTGAGGAGCTTTTCCCATTCTCGGTTTCCCATTTTCGTTCAAAAGGTACACGAAAAGACCACCATACCCTCTTTGTTTCACCATAATCCCCCCAAAAGCCCTTCCATGAATGTTATCCTCTCACCAGTCAAGAAACCCCACTCCAACTTTCCGACAACAATTACTGCAAAATTGAACTCCACTACTCGATCTCCACAACGATGGCAAAATCAAACTCCATGACAATGACGGCAACATCGAACTCAACAGTAAAATAGACGATGGGTTTGAGATTTTACGGCAAAATAGAAGATGGGTTTGAGATTTTACGGCAAAATAGAAGATGAGTTCTCCCTAACCATTTGATTCTGGAAGTCAAATCTCAAAGAAATGCGAGGAACATACCAGGTGCTAGTGGACCAGACTCTGTGTTGGCAAATAACTCTAACCATTTGGTTCTTGAAGTTAGATTTCAAAGGGGAGAAGATGGATTCTTCGATTTGTAGAGAGAGACAGAGAGGGATGATTTTTAATTAACAATAGTTTTATGATATGGGTAGGGCAACATAGTAAAAAACCAACTTATAATTCATTTTCATCCAATATCTCCCAAACACTATTTTGGTTGCAAAATGCATTCTATACATATCATCCAAACACTCTATTAAATTTAAAATACATTCTGATCATAATCTAAAAAGTCAAAAAGCCAAAAAGCTGAAAATGAAAAGTCAAAAAGTAGGCTCCCAAACACCCCCTTATTATTTACGTTACATTTTCAAAAAGTAGATCCTATCATTTTTTTTAGAAGTTATTCTCCTCTCTTTTAGATCCCAATAAGACTAAGGCTGTGTTCCAGAAAGGAATTAAGAATTTATTTTTTGTTGAATAAGAAGGGTTGTTCCGGAAAATAAGAAAGGTAGTAATTATTTTGGTAGAATTTATATAGGTACCAATGGGCGCCGAGAGGGAAATCGTACAGGCGGCCGCGCCGGGCCGTCTCCGGCCACCGGACGGCCGATCCGAGCCGTCCAAAAATTCTAAAAAAAAAACCGAGGGGGCCCTCGCAAGAATCAATGGCATCCGAGGTGTTTAGGGTGCGGCCGCCGGTACGATTTCCCTCAGCCGGCGCCCATTATCAAAGCAACAGTCTTATTTTTTGTATAAGACAACTTCAAGCTCAAAAATTATGTGTTTACGCAAATAATTTTCCTACCACTATGGATCTTATTTGATAGATCTCATTGAGATCTTTAATACGGTGCAAAAAAAATTGAATTTTTTTTTTCATTTACATTATTTTTGAGTTTGAAAATATGAAATGAACTTTTTAAGAAGGATTTTGTGGAATGCCCCTTCTTATTTTTGAATTAGAAGTGGCAAAATAAGTACTTATTTTTTAAGAATGTTTCCGGAACGGAGCCTAAGGATACCAACCAAAAGGGACCCCGACCGGTTACCGACGGCGCGTCTGGCCACTCCAACCACGAACGGCTGATCCGAGCCGTCTAATAATTCTAAAAAAACATAATCGTGTGGGCCCAAACAAGAATCAACAGCATCCAATATGTGTAGGTGTTCGATTCAAATATCTTATTTTTTCTCGCATATATGTACGTGGGCTCGAGAGATTATTCCATGCTCCCGGGGCATAGCCACGTGGTGCCCCGGGGCTTTCTGCACCACATATTTCAGTGTGGGCCACTGAAATATGTGGTGCAGAAAGCCCTGGGGGTACCACGTGGCTATGCCCTTGGGGCATAGTATAATTTTTCGTTGGTCGGTATCCTTTAGCATCTCACACCACGTCAGCAATCCGGAGTGCAATTTTGTTCACCCTCTTTTAAGGAGGGTGAACATTACCCTCTCTCCCATTGGTTGAAATAGTGTGGACCCCACCACAAAGTGATGTCATGTTTATCATGCAATACACTTTTTGGTAGGCATAACATCACTTTATGGTAGGGTCCACATCATTTCAATCAATAAGAAGGAGGGTAATGTTCACCCTCTTAAGTGGAGGGTGAACAAAACTCAACTCCAGCAATCCGAGTCGCAATTTAACCCGCAAACCAACCAACGGTACCAACCCCTCACACATTGCCTCAAAGCCGTCGATTATATCTTTTCCAACAAAGAAAAATAAACGACGATCCCTACTGCCAGCTCACCCATCCGCGTCAATCTCTACCCAACCAATCAAAACAAATCCCATACACCTATAAATCCAAAACCCTCCCCGTTCGTTTCTTCATCAGAAAAAACTCCCGTCGCCTCTCGTTTCATCTGTCATCAATCCCAAATACTCTCTCTCTAAATTCCCTCTCTCTCCTGATTTCAATGGCACCCAAGGCCGAGAAGAAGCCCGCAGAGAAGAAGCCGGCGGAGGAGAAGAAGACCCCCGCAGCCGAGAAGGCCCCGGCGGAGAAGAAACCCAAGGCCGGGAAGAAGCTGCCCAAGGACGCCTCCGCCGCGGCCGGCGAGAAAAAGAAGAAGAGGTCGAAGAAGAGCGTGGAGACGTACAAGATCTACATCTTCAAGGTGCTGAAACAGGTCCACCCCGATATAGGGATCTCGAGCAAGGCCATGGGGATCATGAACAGCTTCATCAACGATATCTTCGAGAAGCTGGCTCAGGAGGCGTCCAGGCTGGCCAGGTACAACAAGAAGCCCACGATCACTTCCCGGGAGATACAGACGGCGGTGAGGCTTGTGTTGCCTGGTGAATTGGCCAAGCACGCCGTGTCTGAGGGCACCAAGGCCGTGACCAAGTTCACTAGCTCTTGAATTTGGGGGTGGAAACTAGGGTTAGGGTATCGTTTTAGTATCTTCTGTTTTGTTATGACTTCTTTTTCTGTCTTTCGATTTTGTATGAATTGGACGTTTCTTGTAAGTACGGTTTCTTTGTTTTGGAATGAAAGTATGGTTTTAGTCTAATCTGATATTTTTGCTGCCCTTTTCCATCGTTATGGGGTATGGGTATAAGATGGCTAAAATTTGGTACATACAGATAAGAAAGTGTTTTGAATTGTGGTGAAAATCTGGTGCTCGTCCTGTTCGCATGCTTGTTAATTGTTTGTTACTGGTGCTGGTAAGTGGTAGTTTGATTTTGTTTGGGGTCTGTGTGGCTGTAATTGCTATTCAAATTTTCTCATGGATTGTTATTTGCTTGTGACTATAATGGTTGATATATTCCTATGGTATATAAAAGTTGCATTGCTGGGCATATCAGTGAATGTTTATATGTGGATTCTATGATCAGTGTGTTTAGAAGATTGCTTGTATGTGGGAAATCTGCTGCAGGTTACCGGATAATAGACAATTTGATCGTGTTTTACAAAAGATGTTTCCATCATGATATTGCATGGGTTACTTACTCCTGTTACTGTACGCTTTAAGGATTGAGAAAACATGATTACAAGGTAGGTAGTTTCATTGTATTGTGTTGCACATACTCTTATACTTCTGCAGCTGTGAGAAATATAGCCTACCACGACTCAGGGTCAATAAGCATTGGACGTACTTTGTCATGGACTTGAAACAAAAGAATCTTGTTCTTTGTTCGATGGCAGGTATAACTGCTGACTCTTCTGTTCTTAGTTGTGATTATGGCTTTTGAATACTGCTGAAAGCTCTGTTGGGTTCAACTATGGTCTGCGAAGATTTGCTATTTAGATTACTGCTGCAAAGACTTCACCAAATCCGGCTATGCCTTCTCATTGCTGGTTCTAACATTGGACACAGAGCATTGTAACCGTACTTAAAAGTTTCCTTTGATCTACGTCCAATATATTTGCAATAAAAAAGGGAGGAACGTGTATTATTTCGTTCTTTGCATTCAGCTGATTCCATTTTGCCCTGCATTTTTCGCTCAAAATGTTTTGCTAATTAATTAATCTTGGGAGAAGTATATGTACAAGGCACCCATTTCCATGTCATTTCCTTTGGGAATAATAGAAGAGTCTATCGGCCGACTCGGCAGAATGGGGATTTGCTCAGGCAGTGTCTTTGCACTTGGTTATAGGAGAGTAAGCCTTCAGAAAATCTACTAACGTACTCTAGTACACCATCTCAAGAGATTTAGACAAACATCACAGCAACCGAACCTGCCACTTATTATCCCAATTACTCCCTCTCTGCTTCTAGCTACTTCCTCAATTTACTCTTTCACTTTTAATGGATGAATTCAGTTGAGCACTGGAGGATTTTGGGCTTATTTTACTGGACAAAACCTTCTGTGGAAATTAGTTTTGTGACCCTCACCAACTATAGGGATTTCACGTGACATTATCTATCTGGCATATTTATAGTTGAGTTTCTGGGCTTCTCTTGTTGAACAGGAGCATGACGTCATTGTGTTTTGTGCAGAATTAATGAGGACGAACTTCACTGATTCTATATTGATGTAAATTGTGATCTACCGTCCTTGCTATCGTCTGTTAAGAAGACAATCCTCTGGAGAAAGACTTTTTACATTCTTTCAGGACAAGAACTTGAGATGTGGTCGAATATGGTCTTCTGGCATGGAGTTGATGTGAACTGCAGGCCCTGCCTTATTGTAAGGCTTGGTCTGGCTTTCAGCAGCTTGTCGTCTCATGAAAGACCTCGCTTTCTTCAAGCTGTTGGTATGTCCTTCTAGTAATTTGTTGGGCTTCATTCTGAATGGGGAATTATACGCCTCTATTCTACCATCATAAAAATCTCAGCAGTCAGCCTTCTTGCCTTAATCAGCTTGTCTTGGCACTTTATGACTGAGCCTACTACCAAAGGAAATTTTGTCACACCCTCTGAGCCTCTTCTTTCTCAACTCAAGATTGTGTTAGTTGAATTTAATTGACTTTCAATGTTCTCTCTAACATTTGTGGAAGTAAAAGGGGTGGGAGTGGGACCGATGGATTTTGCATCATGCACATCAATATGTTTAGTGTGAAAATGCATTTTTACTACAGATTTATGGAAAATGTATTCTCTGTTTTAAAAGAATGTCCAAATGTGGAAAATTGACCAAGAAGACAACTACTTATACTCACTGACAATTTCAATTGAAGTCTTAGAAACATGCTCAAGGAGTTAATTGTTGGAATTGCAGTTTCTCAGGTAGAGCATGGGATTCTACATCTGGTTAACCCTGGAAATCCTCGAATTACTGTATTGGTGGATTGTCAAGGGTTGTCACCTCTGAGATTTCCCATGCAAATGATGAGATCATGTTTTTCTATTTTTCAAGAGCACTTCCCTGGTCGTCTTGGCTTTGTGTTTGTCATACGGGTTCCTCCAGTTGTTCGAGTTATTGCACACACTGTAACCAAAGTAAGCTTCTTCGTTTCATGAGGACTGTGTTATTTTTTCACCTTCTTTTTCCATTTTCTAGATATTATGATTTGAAACCATTCGCTTTTCAAAAGCTTGGGTTTCTGTTTACATCCATATAAGGCTTTTGGCTCTTTCCTTCAGGTTTTGAAACCTGGCACTCGAGAAAAGCTTAAAATTGTAGGGGAGATGTACCAGAAGATTCTCGCGGAGAACTTTCAGACACTCCCATCATATCTTGGTGGCACATGCACGTGTGTAAGATGCTCAAACCACCGCATTTGCAATATCAGACTCCGTCAAATAAACGATACCAACGAAACTGAGAGAAAAGCAGATGTCAATGGTTGTGAGGACATGCCATCACCTCGTCAAAGTAATCTGACAAATATGCACAGGAATGGCAATTGTGATCAGGCATTGCGAGCTTCTGTGATAGCCGTCCTAGTTTTCTGGGTCCTAATCGCTTTCCTTGCAGGAATATACAATCCTGAAAGCCATCCGGCTCTGCCTTTCTAAGGTAAAGAGAACAACCCTTTTTTCACTTCCCTTTGATCAATGATTTTGTTTAAAGACAACCAGGGTTTTAAATAGAGGTTGTCACGTATCGTATCGGCCATTACGTAACAGGATTTTGGACGTCCGATACCGTTATATACTTGCATATCAGCTACGGTCCAATATCGGTCGATACATTGCCGTATCACCGATACCATACATTTCCTGATACCGCAATTTGAAACCCTGATGAAAACTGATAACAACTACTGGGTGCATGTATATGGTTGTATGAAAATTTTCTTTCTACTCACTTAGATGTCCGTAGACAAATCAAATAATGCTATTTTTTTAGCTTAATATCTTCTGGTTGAAGCATGAAGGTGGTTTTGGCAGCCGGCCACCGTACATGTCAGCAGAAAATACACGACTATTTCAAAAGAGAATTGACGTCAGTGGGAATATTTCCCCCTTGGTCTTGAAAAAAACTTGTAGTTATATAGCCTTCCAAACTATCTTCGTTTGCATTGGATGCCATATGCACTGTCAACAGCCATTGACAATCACATGGCTTACCATAACTTCGTAGCATGCAAAATATGAGCCATTTATTCAACCCTGCCTACTTTCATCAATTGGCTATTTCTACTGCAATTACCACTGCTATTATATGAACCTTTTAGAATTATCAAAAGCTTAGGACTTCTAGTTTAAAATCCAGGAGTATCTCTTGGACCCGACATAATATGTAAGGCGAGAGGATGCAAAACAACAGAGGAAGCTCAGTGGGAAGGTAGAAATTGGGGATTGTGACTGTCTTTGGGTTATTAAAGTAGTAAGGCTTGGAAGTATGGTCATATAAGCATATAAAATGGGGATTAGAAACAAGTACTGATTAGACTTTGCACGGCAAGAAATTAGCAATAGTTTCAACCTCTTTGGAAATGAACAAAGGGAACTCCCCTGGAGGTTGAGGTGCAAATTCTTCTTGAAGTTTTTCTGACTATTATTAATGCAGCTTCGTGTTAATTTCATTGGTACAGTATATGCAACTTCCTGTTAACTTATACTTTTTCCTGTTCATTTCCATGGTGCAAATTCTTGTTTTATTTTTTTCCTCACGGTTGCTAATCCTTTTAAGATTTTCCTAAAATTGTAGATAAATTTCTGCCCAGGACGAAGGCATTGGTTTAATAAGGATATAAGTAAATGACTAACTAAAACACCAGTATCATGTCTCATGCTAGTTGTTACTTGTGTCTCTCCACGCACACTGTCATGTTATGCTATTATCTCTGAAGCATGTACAAGAATAAGTGATTTGTCGTTGCCGTGATAAGTGGAGTTTTGAACAATTATGATTTCTCTAAGGTATGAAAGAAGTTACAATCCAAGAAGATGGGACTAGTGATGCCGTGTTATATTGGTATACGGTTTAAATGGGTGTTTTTGTTTTCCAGGTTTGTATACCAAGTGTACATATATATGCAGAACTGAGGACCTTTCCTGCTTCTCATACAACGATTTTCTCGCAAATACTTTTGGAGCATCTTTTTTGAACTGCATTGGGAAGAAGGTGGATTAAACGCATAAACATCTGGTCACACCCAATGTACAAGGTTTCTATTTGAATAGATAGAGGTGCAGTATTGTTTTATTGTGTAGCTTAGTTTTCCGGGTGTGGTTTTATGTGAAAATTAGATTCTCTTCTCGACAGTTTTTCCCAATCAAATGTTTTTCTGTTGCATGTAAGAATATGTTGAAGCAGAAGTCGATCAAAGCGAATGTAAGCAATTCAGATTCATTGGTTTCCTGTAAAAAGTAAAAACCCAATGTGGCAAAGATAGAACAACGAATATAAGCCAATAGGTGTAATGGGCTTTGTCCCATCTAGCTGTACTTTCCAACATTGATTGGAATTCTTTTTCTGTTAGTTAAATGTTACTTTTATCGATAAAAAAAGAAGAAGATAGAACCATGAATTCAAAATTTTAATGTGGAATGAGAGAGTTTACTGGTGGAAGCTTTCCGTTGTGTTCTGTTGTGCGTCTTCTAATCGAGCAATGCTGAGGACATCGAGTAACATTTGTTTCCTTTTTTTTTTTAAGAAAGGACCATATGAAGAGCAACCGATGGATTGGACCATATAAATGGAGTCCAATTTTGTTCACCCTTACCAAATGAGAGTGAACATTATCTTCACTTTTATTGGTTTATTTTAACTTTTAGGTCTCACTAGATTTAACCATAGTAAACATTAAAACCTCAAAATACGGAAATGATGCAAGATGCAATTATTTGGAATTATTCTCCGCAACTCAAGGAGTAAAAGAAATTGAGTGGTAGCCCAGTTGGTACCAAGTGCACTTTCTTTTCGTAGTTTTACCATAGTTCATGAAATTATCAATTGCACTTTCTTTTTTATCATCCGTACTCTGTTTTTCGTGTATTTTTCATTCACGTGAAATTATCGTTTTATGTGAAGGATTATTATGTCTCGACTTTTCACCGGCTTGCATTTGCAATAGGTGCCATTGTCTAGGTTGTGGTAGTTTTGGTTCACTCCTTTATCTTTTGATGATTTATGTAATGTCCCTTAGGGCTTTGATATATGGTATTGTCTGTTTCAAAAAGAAAAGAAAAGAAATCACTATCATTTTATGCTCTCATTAATTTACCTGATCACACATCAAAAGATAATGTAGTAAATTCACATGAGAAAACACAAAATAAAAAAAGTGTGTGGATGGTAAAACTACGAAAATCAATTCCCAAAATAAAACGAGGGACATATATTTGATGGCACACGGCGTGGACTGGCTATTGCAACCATGTGGCTTATTGGGCCGGTCCAATTTACAGCTATAACCCCACTTAGCTTTATTAGGTTTGAGTTTTGAGAAAAGTTTTTACAATAATGAGTTAAAAGAGATGGATAGAAAAATGAGAGTAATAATTAAAATAACAAAACTTATTTAGGACCATGCGCACAGAGAAAAAGTTGTGTCTAGAGACCCAAAGTGAACTCTAATTATCACCCTTTTGACATTAAATTCTTTTCACCGCTGCTGAAAACCTTCACTTTTCCACCACTGTCTTTTTGGGTCATACTGTGTGTTTATTGTTAATTTAAATAGTTTATCTTGTAGGGCCCACGTAGTAGTGTATCCACACAAAAAAAAAAAACTTGATCGGGCATCAATCGTTATATCAAAAATCCAATTTTGTTTTGTAAAATGGATAATTTATATTTAAAATTATTGACAGAATTATACCATCCTTTAATAAACCAAAATTCAATTTTTAATATATCTATCGATGTCTGATCAAGCTGTTTTTTTGCATGCCAATACCACTTTGCGGGTTCAAAAATATAAACAGTCCAGATTAAAATAATAGATGCTCGGTGGGGCCCACAATGGGCTACGGTGGAAAAATAAGGTTTTACATTAATGGTGGATAAAATTTAGAAGATTGGTATCCAATCCATGACATTCAAACCATGAAAATGTCTACAAAAATAAATGAATAGTCCAGATTTAGTGTCCACGAAAGTAAATGAATGGTCCAAATTCGTAGTCCGGATGTCATCCTCTTTTTCGATTCTATAGTTTGTTCACTGACTTATTATTTACGTTACATTTTCAAAAAGTAGATCCAATCATTTTTTTTTTAGAAGTTATTCTCCTCTCCTTTAGATCCCAATAAAAGTAAGGATACCAACCAAAAGGGACCCCGATCGGTTACCGACGGCGCGTCAGGCCGCTCTAGCCACAGACGGCTGATCGAGCCGTCTAATAATTCTAAAAAAAAATAATCGAGTAGGTCCACGCAAGAATCAACGGTATCTAATGTGTATAGGTATTCGATTCAAACACCTCATTTTTTGTCATATATATATGTACGTGGGTCCACTCAGATTTTTTTAAAGTTTTTTTGGATAATTCGGATCAATTGTCCGATAGCTGGGATGGACCCAGTACGCTGTCAGTTGGTGGGGGCCCTTTTGATCGGTATCCTTAGCATCTCACACCACGTCAGCAATCCGAGTCGCAATTTAACCCGCAAACCAACCAACCCCTCACACATTGCCTCAAAACCGTCGATTATCTCTTTTCCAACAAAGAAAAATAAACGGCGATCACTACTGCCAGCTCACCCATCCGCGTCAATCTCTACCCAACCAATCAAAACAAATCACATACACCTATAAATCCAAAACCCTCCCCGTTCGTTTCTCCATCACAAAAAACTCCCGTCGTCTCTCGTTTCATCTCTCGTCAATCCCAAATACTTTCTCTCTAAATTCCCTCTCTCTCCTGATTTCAATGGCACCCAAGGCCGAGAAGAAGCCCGCAGAGAAGAAGCCGGCGGAGGAGAAGAAGACCCCCGCAGCCGAGAAGGCCCCGGCGGAGAAGAAGCCCAAGGCCGGGAAGAAGCTGCCCAAGGACGCCTCCGCCGCGGCCGGCGAGAAGAAGAAGAAGAGGTCGAAGAAGAGCGTGGAGACGTACAAGATCTACATCTTCAAGGTGCTGAAACAGGTCCACCCCGATATAGGGATCTCGAGCAAGGCCATGGGGATCATGAACAGCTTCATCAACGATATCTTCGAGAAGCTGGCTCAGGAGGCGTCCAGGCTGGCCAGGTACAACAAGAAGCCCACGATCACTTCCCGGGAGATACAGACGGCGGTGAGGCTTGTGTTGCCTGGTGAATTGGCCAAGCACGCCGTGTCTGAGGGCACCAAGGCCGTGACCAAGTTCACTAGCTCTTGAATTTGGGGGTGGAAACTAGGGTTAGGGTATCGTTTTAGTAACTTCTGTTTTGTTATGACTTATTTTTCTGTCTTTCTATTTCGTATGAATTGGACGTTTCTTGTAAGTACGGTTTCTTTGTTTTGTAATGAAAGTATGGTTTTAGTCTAATCTGATATTTTTGCTGCCCTTTTCCATCGTTATGGGTTTGGATATGAGATGGCTAAAATTTGGTACATACAGATAAGAAAGTGTTATGAATTGTGGTGAAAATCTGTCGCTCGTCCTGTTCGTATGCTTGTTAATTGTTTGTTACTGGTGCTGGTGAGTGGTAGTTTGCTTTTGTTTGGGGTTTGTGTGGCTGTAATTGCTATTCAAATTTTCTCACGGATTGGTATTTGCTTGTGACTATAATGGTTGATATATTCCTGTGGTATATAAAAGTTGCATTGCTGGGCATATCAGTGAATGTTTATATGTGGATTCTATGATCAGTGTGTTTAGAAGATTGCTTGTATGTGGGAAATCTGCTGCAGGTTACCGGATAATGGACAATTTGATAGTGTTTTACAAAAGATGTTTCCATCATGATATTGCATGGGTTACTTACTCCTGTTACTGTATGCTTTAAGGATTGAGAAAACATGATTGCAAGGTAGGTAGTTTCATTGTATTGTGTTGCACATACTCTTATACTTCTGCAGCTGTGAGAAATATAGCCTACCACGACTCAGGGTCAATAAGCATTGGACGTACTTTGTCATGGACTTGAAACAAAAGAATCTTGTTCTTTGTTCGATGGCAGGTATAACTGTTGACTCTTCTGTTCTTAGTTGTGATTATGGCTTTTGAAAACTGCTGAAAGCTCTGTTGGGTTCATCTATGGTCTGCGAAGATTTTCTATTTAGATTACTGCTGCAAAGACATCACCAAATCCGGCTATGCCTTCTCATTGCTGGTTCTAACATTGGACACAGAGCATTGTAACTGTACTTAAAAGTTTCCTTTGATCTACGTCCAATATATTTGCAATAAAAAGGGGAGGAACATGTATTATTTCGTTCTTTGCATTCAGCTGATTCCATTTCGCCCTGCATTTTTCGCATTAATGGAGCGAAGACAAAAGTAGATTGGAGAAGTATCACCCAGGCATTGCAAATTAATTGATTTAGTCTCTTATACATATATTAGTTTGCTCTTTTGTAATGCCATTGCGTGCTTGATCTTGGTGCTCTTTTGTGTAACAAGGAAGACAGTAGAGGGCCGAACAGATAATGACTTGGTGAATGGTGGTAGGGAGTGATTCCAATACACAGGATGGTGTGCAGTTGTGTTTAATTCCTTGTCCCAACTTTTTGCCTTCTTCAGCTACTCCACTTTAAATCCTCCATTACAGTCCACACATGGATGCATTGTTATCTCAGACGCAACCAAACTGTTATCTCCAAAGAGATATGATTGAGCTGCAGGGAATTCATCCTCGATGCTTTGAAGTGCTGAGGGTTCTCATCTAGACTGCTGAGACATCAACTTGAGATAGTTTTGTGCGGTTTCTTCTCTCTTGTCTTGATTAATAAGTTGCTTTTCTGAGCTACAACGAAACATCTTGATGATCGAAAATGAAAAAATGGGACAACACAGTGAGGTGTTCTTATTTTACTGTATGTGTGCCATGGGCTTCACGTCAAAATGAACTCCCGTGAGTTCTCTCACTTGGTTAAAAAAAAAAAAAAGTGTGCAGGTCGCGGAAGATATTGGTATTTTGGTATCTATTTTTCAGCCATTACTACTTATGTGGATTGGAGCGCAGACACTGCTTTAGCTCTTCCTACTGGCGGGGATACTGATTCCGATTGTTGATTTGCTGGTCTATATTCATTAAAAACCAAGGAAGGATTTGAAACCCACAAAACTTGTCTTTCACTTGAGAAACTTTGGTTAGTTGCAGTGTTGCACAACCCCGTCATCTCTAGTTGGAGCACGTGAACCACAATATTTCCACGCACGAGCAAAACAAGGCAAGCCTTGAGTTGGTGGCCATAGAGCATCTCTATTTCACACTTGAGCTTTTTGGCTCTGATATTATGTAACTAACAAGAATTTTTTAGGGTTTTTTTTTTTTTTTTGCAAAAATGATTTTCACACCCCATTTTAACAATTCCCACTCTTTTTTTTATGTCTTCATCTACATGAATTTACATTGTTACCATTGAAAGTGTGAAAAAGTGTACTAAAAGAATGACAGATAGTAAACTCATAAGAACAAAGACATAAAAGAGAGTGTAGATCGTAAAAAGAGGAGTGTGAAAATCACTTCCTTTTTTTTTTTTTTTTTTTGTTCCATTTGAATCTTCGAAATCAAACATTAATTTGTCAATAGCTAGAACCACAAGAAATGAGACACTTCATAACTTGTTTTTTTTTTATAAGTCACTTCATAACTTGCTACGATAGAGTTTCGTTTCTTCTTATTTGTACAATGCAAGAAACGTTGTTATTCCCTAACCGAGGAGATTGGGGATAGAGGTGGTGCATGAAAGCATAATCCTGTAGCAGTACGAGCCCGTAAGTTCCTTTTTTTTTTTCTTTTTTTTTTTTTACGCTAGTTAAGTACCGTTTTTTTTAATTATCAGAAATACAATTTTCATAAACTAGTTAGAAGACCAAAATTCCATAATTAAAAGGTTACAATAAAAAAGAAACAAAACAGAAAGGAGCCCAAGGGGATATGTAATCTGAATTGAAATCCTCGTTTTAATTTCTGTAGCATAAGACCTACATAACATTTTTTTACAGGGAAAGGTGATCAAGCGAACACTCAATAACACACATTCACAACGCAGACAAAGAAGGCCTTCGTAAAGTTACAAAATAATTTATACATGAGGTTGGATATGAAAAAATCAAGAATAAACTTTAGGATTTCCTTGGTTTTATCAACTTCTCCCAACCAGAGAAAATCAAGCTAAATATATAGTACAGTACCGCCTGAACGCAAGACATAATAAAGTTCCAACAAGAAGAGGGCCAGTACCATGGATATAGCAGCCGAAAAAACAAGCTTATAAGGTGCCGAGGGTAACGCCCAACCTGAATCAAAGCATCACGCCAAACATTGAGAACAAATCGAAACAATCAACAATCTGGTGACCAAACTGAGTAATGGTACCAAATTACTGCCATGCATAGAGAAACGAATTTCACGTCCATACTTCGTATAGCAACTACTGAGCCCTATTACGCGATTATGAGGTGGACACGACACATGATGCTCTTATTGATCTTGTAGTCTATTTAGTTGCTTTTTTCATTTGTAGTTAATTCGTATCCTGTAAACTATTTCTCCTATTTTCTTTTCTAGGTAGTTTTTGCCTTTCCCTTGAAAAGAAAAAAAAGACTGAACAAACAAACAGCAAACATTCCAAACCAGGTGGTTTGTTTGGGTTTTAAGCTTGTGGTTCGGTCTCAATTTACGGAATTAGAAACCATATCAAATTGTTTGGTTTGTGGAGTTCTATTAATGGTTCTCTTTCCATACCAATCTGAACCTTAAAAATTTATACAGATATGTACACATATAAACGTATTTATGTGAGTTTTATTAGGGTACACTCTATCAAAATAGACAGTCTTAGATGACTTTGAGTGACGGGATTTTCATACCTTTTGCTGAGTTTAATGAATTAGTTCAAAAACAAGTTTTATTTGATCTTTTTACGCAATTCTTGAGTTTTTAAATGGTATGGAGAAGTGATAATTCAACTTAATTAAAAAAAATGCTCTCGGTCTACATAAAGCTAGCTACATCCCAGCATGGCAGATGTATCTCATCCAGGCGAAGCGTAATTCTGGCAAGAATCCGCTGTGGAAACTCAACAGAAAGTCTGATCAACGAGGGAAGGTTGGAACTTAGGCAGGAAACTGGACAGAGAGTCTGATCAATGAGGCAAGGTTGGAACTTAGGCTGGGTCTGTCAAAAAGTCAAAAAAAATCATAAGAGAAGCAAGGCCCACAGAAGGTTGGGAAGTCGTACGCCCGGTTCACCAGGTTCTACCACGGAAGGACCCAATCATAGTCAAAATCAGAGTTTGATCCTGGCTCGGAAGGAATGCTAGCTATATGCTTAACACATGCAAGTCTAACGTTGTTTTTGGGGAGCTGGGCAGAAGGAAAAGAGACTCCTAGCTACAGGTAGCTTGGCTCGCCAATCTTAACCTTACAAGCAAGCAATTGTGTGCAGGTTATTGTGAATAGTG
This sequence comes from Rhododendron ovatum, assembly GCA_019656835.1. Lineage (NCBI taxonomy): Eukaryota > Viridiplantae > Streptophyta > Magnoliopsida > Ericales > Ericaceae > Rhododendron > Rhododendron ovatum. Next base: position 24,828,520 of record CM033793.1, on the reverse strand, counting down.
AATACTTGATATCAATATCAACAAAAGTATGATCACCTACAAATTGGCACATCCGTAACCGAGGTAAATTCAATAAATAAGGCCACTCACGGGAAAAAGGAAATCTAATGCTTCCCAAGCCGCATGACGAACAACTCTCGTTGGATACATTGGACCACCAGGAGAAGTGAAGCTATACAAGCAAGCTTTCAATCTTGTACTTGTGGTCATTCTCAGTTCCATACCTGTGGAGATAAGCCATGCTGCTTTGATCAGAATAATCTGGCCTAACCATGTTTATGATAAATAAGAATCTAGACCAATCTTTTTAGATAGACAACGATGAACCATAATATACATCATCAATGGAATACAACTTACCCTGGAGAACTGTAATCTGTGAAAGGTAATGTAACAGCACTGGCTCTACCTTCAATTTCTGAAGCTGATGAATTTGGAAATTTATGAACATATTAAAAGGCATCTCCGTGAGCAATAATACACTTGAAATCATCAAATGAAAGAATCTCTATAGAGACTTCCAAACTCTTACCTGATCAGTGAGTTCAATAACAAAATTATCAGCTGGACCTCCCACAAAAAACGCAGTCGGAAAATCAGGAAAATGCTTCAAGAAGCTTTCAAGCTTGTCAGCTGGAAAATGAAAAAATTGAGCCAAATCAAACAAACAAACAAGCTCAAATGCTGAAGAATCTATATTTGACTTCCAACAGCCAAGTTGAAGTACTGATAATGCATACCTAAGTTGTAAAATAATATGAACCTTGATAGTAGAAGAAACAGATCTCGTTGGGCCTGAAAATAGTGGAGGATTTACAGTTTAAACTTCTGCTACTTAGTACTTACAGTATGTCATGTGCAAAATATAGATCAATGCCTGACCTGAAGAGGAATTTTCTTTAATCGCTCGGGGACCAAAGCCACTTCCTCCAGAAGATACTGAATCAAAGGGAGAGGATCACAGTGAAGCAAAGCATCTTCATCATATCTTTCAAACAATATAAAGTTCAACATTGATAGAATATCAGATCCCTAGAAAAGGAATCCTACCCAGAAGAGAGATTGAAAACGCCTTGTGTTTGTTTGGATGTCGATCCTGCAGTTAAGCATGTTACACATTTACAGAAAAGAAATATGTAGCCTCTCAGTTTTATCCCTCTTATCCCATTTTGCTTTTTGCAAAAAGTGTATAGTACAATATTATTGCGAAAAACAAAAATTAAGGGCTCAAGTAAAGGAAACACTCAATGACAAAGGTGTGTGCGGCACCATTGACCCATGAGCACCACATTATTGGTTCCTCATTGTATAGGAGTTGGAACATAGGCAATCCAGTACCTTAATGACAGTTAAGTGATTAAATTAAGAGGAAAATATCGTAATCCAAAAAGCTAATCTGATTCAACCTTAACAAAACCAGACTTCCAAGGATCAACTAGTACGTGCTGATGCTTCTTCAAGAATAGGAGCAATCAACAGCTACAGAAACAAATATCTATGGGACGTTCCACTGCTTTAACAGGTAATAACCGCCAATTCTGACATGCAGAATTTTCCCTTTTTTCCTGGCATTCCTGGGCATATTTGCAGGATACTCCTAAGAGGGCCACACCCACATTCCCAGCGGATCACAAACAAATTACAGGAAAGACACACCAAGTAAGAGAAACTCTAGCAGCTTTTAAACTTGCACAAAAATATTCACACAAGTATAGCCTTGTACCTGTAGTATCATAATCCATATTGCTGTTTTCAACTTGGAATAACTATTCATATTTTAGATATAACTTAAAAGTTAAAACAAAGGAAAAGAGAAATAGTGGCTTAGAACATCAATTGACGGCTATAAATTTCTTCTCATCCCTTCAATACTCTCTATTAAAACAGAGAAACAACAATGCTGTAAATTGTAATGACTTGATATAATGATAGCAGTGAATTTAAATTTTGAATACACACCAAACCATGACTTCAAGCATTATATATAATCCATTCAATGACCATGACTGACATGCAAATGTAAATAGGCGTACCAGAAGACATTTGTTGCACCTTGAACAAGTGCTGACGAGTAACGGAGGAGGACTTCTGCATTATCAATTTGAACTTCAAACAACTGCAAGATGGATGCAAGTAACGCCAATAAGGAAATGCCAAGTAGAAGAAAAATTAATGCCCTATGAATATGTTGACACAGAAGTATGTTTAATAGATCACCATTTTGTTGAAGGCATCTTGTAACATGCACACAAGTGCCAAAACTAATGTATGCTGAACTCTGATAAAAGGAACCTCTTTCTTAATCACATTTGGTTGGCCTGGTTGTTGGATCCGCCAACCCGGTTCCCCCCACTTTGTGGGTTATCCACCCATTGGGTGATTTCATACATGAAGAAAAGGAATTCCTATTAACTACAGCCAATTGTTTAATTTTGCTAAACACAAAATAAACTGTCTAAGGACAGCATATAAACCTAAACACTTGCAGAACAATTTTTTTATGTAAGGATTAAAAAATGAGAAACTCATACCAGATTGAGCTGTGGATGTGGTAGCAAAATTATGCCTCCCCAAACCTAATCCAACCCCATACCAAACAGTACACTAGAAACAATTCAGGAAGACTGGTGAGCCCACACTTACCAAACTGGACAGCGATAAGCAGTTGGGCTTAGATGCCATTAGCCTATTAGGCACATGACAGACATTGCTGCAGCATATGAAACTAGTCAAAGCAGCACTCACTACTACCGAAAGACCACTACCAAACTTCCACAGTTGATTTGAAAATGCCATCTACCCTCCAATAGAAGGACAGCCTCAAGGACCCAAACATTCTCCGTTGCTTCTAGTGAGCAAATTGACCACATTCAAAGGAGAAACGAAGGGAGTTGCACGTGTTTCTGTTATTATTTCTTTGATCCTTATCTTTCTGCCATTATACAACACTTAACCAGCCGCTCTTCCTCCTAAAAATCAGACATCCTTTTTCTCTTCCTCTATGCTTAGCAGAAAACCTATTCCTTATGCTATCTAGTTTTGGAGTTACTAGATGCATTTTGCGGATTGTGCCTGCTTCGACCATGGGCAAGAGGGTGTACCTCGAGGAGAATTCTAAAAGTCTAGAAGACAGCTCCTCCTATTCTTCATGTTGAGCTTGCGGCGAGAACAAAATAGATGCACTTTGGAGAAGATTTAGTTCATATTACATTGATTAAAAGACACTTCCGTTAATAATTTCCATCCTTGGCTCAAATGAGTTTTCGTAAACTACTTCCCTTTTTATAGATATTTTGGAGCGGTTTCATAAAAGAAAGGATGAACACTTTCAATTTTTTTCTATTTTGTATAAATCTGACATACAAAGTCACCCCCATTCTACTACCATGGTAGAATTCAATTTCCAAAAGGTAAGAGAAGTCAACAGAACATTCCCACTATGAGAATAAAATTAGTTTCCCAGACAAAACCCCAGATTCTATAAACTTAAACACAAAATGTAGAAAGTTTGAAATGAAGGCCACACACCATTTAGGGTTTGACACAAGTACTTTTTTGGTGCTGACTGGACCCAGTTAAACAGCATCACCTACCACTACCACACAATGGTTGATCAGTTGAAATCTCCTATAAGGCTACTACTAGTTGTCCAGTACCAAATGCTTCATCAGCACATGTCACCTGAAAGGAACCTCCATACATAACCATAAATACTTGGTCAACTAGCAGTATGTATGATTTGAAATCCACAGATGGTCGGAAACAACTACAGCCAAGACTCTACAAAGCTCCACTGCATAGCAGAGCAGGCAAATTGTAGGGAGGAAAGTTCATAGGGATGAAAAGGTTACGCTTGGGAAAGGATATTGTCTTCCCTCCATCTCTTTTGTTGACCAGGAAGAGGAGGATACTTTGTTAATCATTCTAACTTTACAGTATAGCAAAATCTTGTCGTCCAAAGGGTGAAAGTCTAACCAAAAACTTGTCTATGAGCCCGTTGGGGCAGAAAGGTATTTCGTATTTGTAGGGCTTGAACGAGACTCTCCCTTCTCTTTTTCTTTCCCTTCCACTTCCTTCCCTACACGGAACCTTCTCGATCCCCTCCCTTTTCCTGGTCCCCCTCCCTCTCTTCTTGGTGGGAGTAAAAATAGATATTATGCAATCACCTCAATCGATGTCAGGAGACAACGTTCCATTATCATTAGAAATGTCACCACCACATCCAAATCACACAGCAGGAAGGAAAATTTCTGCTACACCTACAAAAGCAGTGAAGTTGCAACATACCCATTTGTGGAACAGAAGGGAGAAAATATGAGACGCAAATGATTGGCTCCACAGTTGAATTATCAAATCAAGAACTGGATTTCCATTCTCAGGCTCCCTTACAAAATAATCAGCAAGTACATCATAGAAGCACAACGGCCCTTGAGTCTCATCTTCAGAATGGGAAATTATATCCTTCCCAGTGAGAATTATATCTGTTCCAATAAAAAGGCAGATTATGAGTACATGATAAAACCATAACTAGCAATTAAGACAAATATCAATTGAGTCTAAATGACAAGAGTTGAACCCTTTATTACTCTCTGGTCCTGAATGCTAGCCTTTAAAGTCCTCTTCTGAAATTCAAAGCATAAAATGTAGAACTAGTGGAGAAATGGCTTGTGAAAATGCATAAAAGTAGCAATATAGGGAAATTTGGGGAATTAATGCCTTTGATTTGAATATAAATGCATTAACTACAAGCTCCCTTAAAAAGTTGGGATTCCTAGAAAGAACTAACATTGTGGGGCAGAATAAGATGCCCAAAACAACAAAGATTATAAGCCAAATTTTGAAGTCACTCCAATGCAAAGACAAAAGCCATTAAATACAACTCTATGAAACACTTCCCTCCCTCCCTCCCACCCACATGTAACCTTCAGCTCACCTTAAATATTAAGACGACGAAGGATGCCATTGATCATGGACATCATAACTTCCTCCTCTTACATTCCAATCTATCTGTCAATGCATACATCCACTGAGCAGAACCTATTGAGCTACAATAATTGCCAAACAGCCACAACTTCTCTGGTTTAGACTTTCTGAAATAGCAACCAGAATATTAAGGAATACAAAAGCATTTCCCTCAAGGTATTGTCATCGCTACATGTTTCAAGCATCCGCAAAGGATTACCATTGGTTGGTTTCCTTCCCAAGAACAACCAACACAAGAACAATAAATCAAGCTGGCCGGGCATTGTTCACTCTTCAAAGTGAATTGACTTTCAGATTCTTACGACCAATTTCAAAAATTTGGACCGACTTAACTTTTTAATTTTGAGGATAGGTTTGAAAATTTCATGTATAAGTCCCATAATTATACATGAAACCCTTTCAGAAGTAGAAAAAGAAAGTTAAGATTTTGCATCCCTCTGAACCATACTGGGAAGTGACAGATATGAGTCTCTGATCTTTCATTCATTGGGCTATCTTCACCCATTTTGTCATCAAAATAGGAAGATTAATTTAATCAAAGTAAAGCGGAGATTGCTGATCAAAAAAAAAAAGTAAAGCGGAGATTGACTATAATGTCTTGATGCACTATTGGTAGGGCACTATCTGCCTTGCACATTGTGCATTGTAAACATCGCAAACAATTGTCGTGAAATTAGTTCTCAAACTAAGATCATAACACCTGTACCGCTTATACAAATATAAATTGTGAATGCCTAGGCTTTGGAGGTTAATTCTTACCCCAAAGGCATCGATTGGCTTTTTTCGGGCAACTATCAAGGACATGGTAAATATACTTTCCCTCAACAGAAAATCAATGCACTCATCCCAAACACTGAATTTCGAAAGGAGGCAGAACTCATATCTATGGTACCAAGGAGTATTTCAAGACATGGAATAAATTTGCTTCTCTATATCTTTCAGTCCCACATCTACCACATAAATCTGTGGAATTCTTTGAAACACCCATCAGTGTCCATTATATTTCCTCAGCCAACTATATTCGAATAATCTTTAAGCAAATCATGTCACTAATATTTTGACTATCCAGTTCTTCTTTTCCAGTTGGAACATTCCGTTTGTTGAATTTATTTAATGATGAATAAAGACCAGAACACATTAACTTAAGTCATCCAATGCCATATTCGAATGCAACAGAACCGCATACTCACAAGTCACAACTGATTAAAAAAAAAAAAAAACGACTAGACACCAAATTTATAGAAACGAAATCTTAACAGTTACACCCATGAGCACCATTTCTCCTTTTCGAAATCCACATTAAATACATGCCACTTGAGTTCTGTGAGACACACCAATGCCCTTTCCTAAAAAGCACTAGCACTTCATGACACAAATAAATGTTTTATAATTGGAATAAAATTAAACACTCCAACTTTCAATGTCAACTCAAAGTTACTGATTGCAATTTTCTACACAAATAATTAGAAATTGAGCTGCAAACAAGCCAAGTGTTCAGATTTGTTCGTTAATTTTTTAGTGAACTCGAGAGCTTGAGCCAATGAAATTTGATGACCGGAGCTCAAGCCGAGTTTGCCTAGGTTTTAGTCAAGCTCGAGCTTGTTCACAAGTCTTAACGAACCCAAAATATCATACGTGTTAATGCCCACAAGCTCATTTGTAAAACGAGCCTAAAATTGAGGGTGAGGTTCGGTTCGTTCAATAGATGAATCGAACTCGAAGCTCGGTTCATTTGGGAGTATTGGTTAAATTAAATGAGCACCCACCTCTGGCACGGTCATCAACCTCTAAAGCTACGTCCGCGAATAGCTCCTGCAACAAGTTCCGCCTCTGCGTTGGCGACGCGAGTGCCTGAAACAACAACAACAACAATAACGCCGCACAAAATCCAGTTCAGCTCTCACCAATCGATCGATTAATCACACAATCGGTTCCCAAACAGACGATGAAAAACAGAGAAGACGGGCGTACTCGTTGGAGCTTCTTCTGGATTTCTAGGGTGAGGGCGGAGAGATAAGCGGAGGTCCGAGACGTTGCAGCCGGTGGTGACATTATCGTAACCGAAACCCCCCAAATCTCGACCACAAAACCCTAGATTTCAATCCGCCAGGTCTCTCTGGTGCGTCGTGTGCAATTGGAAATGCGTGTTGTGTGTGTATAGGTATGTCTATACGCGTGTTGAGAAGATGATTGAAATCCAGAGAAGATTTGCAGTCACTGTTGAAGCGTTTACCGACAAAGGCAGGCGGTGGGGTTTACACGTGTACCTGCACAACTGCTTTGTAGTAGTAGTATATATGGAGAGACATATGCGTGGAGAACGTGTTGAGGAGGAGGAATAATAGAGTGCCAGGTCTCTCTGGTGCGTCGTGTGCAATTGGAAATGCGTGCTGTGTGTGTATAGGTATGTCTATACGCGTGTTGAGAAGATGATTGAAATCCAGAGAAGATTTGCAGTCACTGTTGAAGCGTTTACCGACAAAGGCAGGCGATGGGCTTTACACGTGTACCTGCACAACTGCTTTGTAGGAGTACAAGTATATGGAGAGAGAGAGAGATGCGTGGAGAACGTGGTGAGGAGGAGGAATAATAGAGTGACATTAACAAGGATGTAGAGAGGTGACCGGTAGGATCTGAGGCGTCGATCGGCGCGGGTTTGTGAGAGTGCTTGTTGTTTGTTGGGCCCTGGTCCGTCTGGTTAACGGTGTGGGTCGGTGACGGTTTGTGCGTTTGCTTGGCGCCGGGATCGAGTTAGGCAGCGGTCCAGCAACTATGACGTGTTAGATTATCCACATCACTGTCTACAAATTCGGACCGCAATAAATGTTTAAAAGAAAGAGAAATTGATTTTTTCCCATTCCTTTGCCTGAGTGCACTTTATTTTTGTCTTCATCTATGTAAAAGAAAAATGATTTTATCACTCTATTTTTTGTTAATGTTATTACTCTGTAAGTGCATTTTTTGCATCAAAAATATATTTACAGAGGAATAGCATTAATAAAAAAGAGAGTAGTAAAATAAGTAGCTATGTAAAATTATAAAAAATTTCTTCATACCTTCACGTTAATATATAATAAAAAAAAGAATGCATTTGAATAAAATGAATGAGAGTGTGAAAATCAATTCTCATTAAAAATAATAATAACATTTTGGTGTACTTTTTTTTTGAACTCTTTTTGTCTGGGTTGTACTTTTTTTTTTTAATATGTCTTTTGGGTTGTACTTCAAGTAGTCACACAACACGCATTTTTAAAAGTGAATACTGCCCCCTTTTAAACTTTCACCCTGTCATGTCATGCATCCACTCTGTCAATAAATTCTCTCTTTTTTCCTCTTATTTTTAGGTTTTATTTTTAGTTCACATAAGTGGTTGAGTGAAAGTTTAAAAGGGGAGAAATATTTATAAGCGTTAAGAGTGAATACTGCCTCCTTTTTTTGGAGCATCTGGCTTTCTCCTCAAAATTGTCAAGAATGTAATTTTTTTTTGGCCAATATTATATGCATTAGCGGGAGTTCACAGGCTGGTAGTCTATTAATCAGCAGAGGATTAAGAAACTGTCTATAGCCCTGAACCCCAAAGGCTCAAACCTGCTCCCTGTGGGGCTTGAACTTCAATTATATATTTTTGGTTATGACAAGAATCTGTAAAATTATTTGGATGATATACAATAAACCTATTGACACATACAAAATCAACACAAATCGCGCACATAATTTTTGTGGGGCCCACTACGGGTCTCACATAAATTATTCGAGCTATTCATTAAATGTAAAATATTTTTTCAAGGGCCCCACTAAAAATCAGCTCAATCCGATACCTATAGGTGCTCAATCCATTCATCTAGCTTTTCATTATCCTGAAATCCAAATGAAATGTTAGATGATTGGATCGAGTACCTATAGGTATCAGATTGAGCTGATTTTTTAGAGGGAAGCCTTGAAAAAAAGTTTTATATGTAATGAATAGCTCGGATCATTTGTGTGAGACCCGTAATGAGCCCCACAAAAAATTTGTACGCAATCTGTGTCGATTTTCTGTGTCAATAGCACTATATGTGTCAGGAGAATAGTGTTTAGATATATGATCGTGACCAATAGATTCGTATTATTTCGATGATTTGGTAAAAACTGTTTCCATTAATGTCATGGTAATTAGGTGTAAAGTAGATGGGCCACATTTTCAAATTGGATCTAGTTTAATTCCAGTCTCCAGCGAACTACTCTGTGAACTGGAGGTACTCTTGGGGATCGTAGGTTTCACCACTTGTTCTATGTTGATGATCAAAGTCGCTCAAATTGTAATCTCGGTGTAAATATGCGCGGAAGCAAAAAAAAATTTGGTGCAATTTTTTAGCATCACGATGCATTTGCCTAATTTCAAAGTCTAGCCATTTGCCTATTTCCTTTTTTATTTTAGTTAAATGGTTGTAATTTTCCCACCACTCTTTTGTCATCAATGATCCACCTAAAAATGCCAAAAAAAAAACGGTTCATTCATATCATTAACGGAGACAAACTTCTCCTCCCTAAAGTGCTTGTGATCAGGGTAATGACAAAGGTTTCTCCATTAGATGATGTGAAAAGTCAGAAACATGATTGCCAATAGGATATGGGTAGAATGGTTCGATTCAAGATAGAGGCTGCTGCACCGCAGCACTAGTATCAAAGTGTCCATATCTTTACCGGAGACACCTTTACCGCTGAGTGAGAGCCCAACTAAAATACTTACCTCTACTAAGGATCACAACTGAGACCTCATCACTGAAACAGCAAGCAACGTCCAAATGTCTTGCCCTGGGTACTTTTGTTGCACGCATGAGCTCCTTTAGATGAGATCGAACCGGAGAGTGACAACACTCCAAACAACACATACAAAAGGATTCAATCGAAAATCAGGAGATAAATCCATAGCTTTACTTGATCTGCTCTTTTTCATGTCTGTCTTCCATGGGTTCCGAGTAGTTTATGGAGACACACTGGAGCCATGGCTCGGCCTTCTAGTTTGCTTTTCGCCGTTCACAATGTTATGTTGAAAAACATTATTAGGGTCAGATAGAGGCTTCAAACTGTAGAGAATAGCATGATTTGGATCACCTTTCAAAGGTCATGCAATAAGCTGAATCAGATACACCGTTCGATTAGAAACAATATATACCATGATGATAATGATGGGACACGATTCAAACCCAAACAACTTCTACATGGCTATCGTTAATGCACTGTACATACTAATCGAAAAGCTTATCCTTAGAGCCAAGAGTCCAAAACACAGAAAGGGAGCATATGAAGCAGGTAAAAGACGAAGAAAGCGGATCAAGCTCACCAGCCCATCAAAGTTCTTCTGACCGTGTCCACAATCTGATTTCTAACAACCATATTTGACAATTCGAATTTGCAATTCTCGTCTAACAGGAATCTGTAGACCTCCCACTCCCGATCTGCAGTTGAATGCCTCCCGATTTCAGCCTATAAGCCAATACAATAGACCGTTAAATGTTTTTCACTAATCGACTCCACAATTAAGGATTGGAAAGATAGTAACAATATGTTAGCACAAGGGTGAAGTGAAGAAGATATAAATCCTACATCAGGGGAATCTTGATCCTCACCATTACACTATCCGAGATTCCATTACAGACTTAGATGTCGTCATGTCAAATGGCAAGTACATCACTGGCTCATATGAAGCACACCTACCACTAGAATTAGCTTTCCAAACTCCAAAGTAGGAAGGAAACTTGTATTGTAGAATTTCAACTCACATGGCAAGTAAATATGGATGATGTCCCACCCACCACTTTCCTAAATTGCAAAAATAGGAGGAAATCTTGAATTGTAAATGGGAGTACATTTTAAACCATTAGTTTACTTGCCATGTGAGGTGGAAGCATCTTAAATCTGTAATGGACCTCTCCATTGCATTGGTGTAACTGAGAGGATCTTAAGCCACATTAGGGTATCCTCCAGAAATGTATCAGGTGATTGGAGCTTTGACCCCCTCAGTTTTTATTGCCTCACATTGTTTCCCAAGTTCAATCATCACTAATATCAACAAAATGTACCAGAATAAAACTTCCACCAATGGAATTATACCTATATACCCCTGAGTGACCATGGGCTCATGGTTCATGCCCACTTTCCTATGCAATTAAACATTTTCTTACCGAGAAAATGCAGATCCCAAGAGTTTTCAGTGCAAGCGTGACGTCATAGAAAACACGGGGTCTCCCACTTCCAGATAGCTCCACTGGATTAGCAACCAAGAGCTCAGTATCTGGTCCACGGTTTGCAACAATAACACGCAGTGGGTGAAGCATCTCAACCTTCAAACGAGAACATATTGCAGTTTGCTTCTCGGGATCAACAATCTTTTTACCATCCTTTTGCAGGATAAAAAGATCTAGTTCACGCTTATCTTTTGTAACTGGACAAAACCGACCATAAGCTATCTGATAAAATGAAGAACCAGAACAGAAATCACTATCAACAACGTAAATCTCATCACCAAACAAGCAACAAGCATAGTCATATGCAGCTCTCATTATCGTCAACCAACCAAACTTATGGAATACTCCGGAACTATGCTCCTAAATGATGCTAAAACATATGCAAAGCCACCAAGGAAGATACAAATGAGTACCTGAATATTGTAGTCTTTCAATGTTCGCATAATATCATAGAGGAGGCCCTTGTGATCAATACACTGTATCTGAAGCAACGTATGAGATGGGCTCAGGGAATTGTCCATAGTTACATTTGCCTTCTTCAATTTTGTCATATCCGGGCTAAGAGCCTGCGGACCAATCTCCTTATCCAATAGATCGCATCTAAATAATTCTTCCGAAACAACTGGAGAAAGAGAAGAGGAACCCTGATGAAAATCGTACTGAGGTCCAGGCAACTTAAGTTCACAACTGATACATGAGTCGCCTAAAACAGAATGCAACTGTTCACATGTCTCATCTTGTCTCTTTTTCGTGTGGAGCAGCTCCCTGCAATGATATTGTAGCCAATAGTCAAAATTGATCTAAGGGTTTCGATTGAGTGATTACCTTGAAAATAAATCAAATGATGTTTTCATAACATCAAATGCTATTTAAGGAAAGAAAAAAACGTCCCAGGAAAATGGTGGAGAACAAACCAAATGAAGCCAAACGTTTCTGCGACATAAATTAACACATTCACAAAATGCACACCACGAATCCTTGATGGAAAAAACAAAGTGCTTAATAAAAAATGGGGAAGTATGCCAGGAGAAATTTTAAGGACCAAGAATTGGGATTTCTGAGGAAATGAAATAGATAGTTAAGAGTTATGAATCTTTTGACTTAAGCAAAACACTTGCATACTTATTTTAGAAGTAGAAGTAAATTAAAAGGAGATTATAAACCTAATATCGTGAATATGCCATTGTGGTTATGAGCACTGAGATCAGGTTCAGTTTCCAATACAATAAGCGGATTCTATGGACAAATTCAACGAAAAGAAGTCAGCATGACATTAGATCCCACTGCAGAAAGCTCTGCTTACAGCAGGGTTTGAGCAAGGCAGCATGTAGGCAGCCTCGCCCTCGTTTTGAGGAGAGACTGACATCCATGACATGAATCCCCAAATCAAAAATCTATTGAAGGCCAAAGAGTATGTGCTGAGTAAAAAAGAAAGGAACAAACAAAACGGAAAGTATCACATGATAGCTGCTAGCAACAACGGGATGTCACCATGCTGCCACATTAAGGAGGCAGTGAAAGTGACCGCAAAGGCATTTCACAAATCGAATATAAGCTAGACAAGAATTCATCCACTAAGGACAGGTTAGTACACCAGCCAATTTATTGGTCCAAAACACGCATCTACTAAAAACCCTGCCCAGCATGTCATACAATGTGATGCTTTTTCAGAAGATATAGGCAACAATATTTGAATGTGATAAAGTGATGCAACTACTTACAAGTTATCAGTTATAAAGAATAGGTCCAGGACCCTGCCATCGGGCGTCGTCGTCACTTTTACCCTCTCAATGGTAAGCTCGAGCTCACACAGAACTTGAGTAACATCTGAAAACACATGACATTTATGTTATGCTATGACTTCTAAAGACAAGAAAATGACATGACATTGAAGGCATTTGTAATTAGTAATTACCATATAACAATCCTTTTCGATCAAGGCAACAAAAAGCAAGCAGGTAAACTGGAGATGGCAGGGAGCGTGGAGATGGCTGATTTAAATAAAATGAGACTGTACAAGATGGACACAGAGATAGAAGGCGGTTTTTCAAATTTGGCCATCTCACAATAGGGATGCTAGATTGGGGAATCACCCATAACACTATGTAGCACCATCTCCCATCAGTTGAAACATCTGTAAGACGGGAAAAAAGGAAGACATTACATCAGTTAAAACCATAACCTAATAAATCAGATCTTCAATTTCTTAGCCCAAGGGTCCAGTCAGCCACTTTGGGCATAAAATGTCAAAGGGTGGGTCTGTACCCAATGACCAATGTACCCATCCAAGACAGCCTAAATGGGGGACTATTTAGGCGGACTAAACGGGCCATAGTTGCCTTTTTTTGAGTAAAATCCAGTTATACTTTGTGTGTGGCCATATAAAACTCCTTGCATTACAGGTCACAGAAAACTCAAATAGCTGGAACTAGAGGCATACATGCAGAGAAAAATTTACTGTCCATATCTTCCTTCTTTTTCTTGGAAATCAATAGAATATTAGTCATTATATATGTTAGCACAACTGTGCGTTTGAGCCTTCTCCATAAGGTTGAACCCAAACCTCCCCCTAAAAAGCTTGGAGTACAACCACTTGAGTTAAGATTAAGATCAATGACCCATTTCACGTACTCCCAAAAGCTTAATAAGACTTGGAACATTAACGGTACTAAAAGTAATTAATTAGTTCAAGTCTAGTTTTTCCTTCCTCGTAGGTGTTCCGTGTATCAGCTACGAAATTACAGACAAACAACACAATTCAGTACTTGGAAGCCGAATTACGTTCGTGTTCATGCATGGGTCAGAATCTGTTTCTCGAGCATTGAGAATTAAACACGTGAAATCCCTATAGAACAACCCGAAAACAATAACAACCCCTTTGAATTGAGGGTTTGGATAAGAAATGAAAGTATTAAAGTTTCTAGCCAAATCACTCGTTTGGATTGAGTAATTGGTGCGAAATGAAGAAAAAAGCACAAAAATTGATATCTTTCATTGGCTCCTTCCAAATCTCTCACCAAATATCAGCAAATTTGGTGAGAAAGGATTCCCTTTCTTTCTAATGACACCCTTTCTGGGCTGTAACAAAGAGCGAGAGGAAAATTCTATAATTTGATTATACCTCCTTTGGTAATATAGAGGCCGTAATCGAGAATGGTTCGGCAAATGTCGCAGGAGATGCCAGTCTTGTCGGGGCAATTGATGGTGATGACGTGGGGTTCACCCGGATTCTTCCCTTTCTGGATCAACACGGCGTCATCGCATAGCATGCCCATGTCTCGAAACACGCCGGCGGCGGAGATTCTGAGGAAATTCCGGATCGATTCCCCGGCGGGCGGCTGGTGAGCTGCAAACTGGCGGGCTTCTTGTTGGGTGGTGGTGGTTGGTGTTTTCTACTGGAATCTAGAGAGAGAGAGATGGAAATTGGGATAGAAAGAAAGAAAGTGGGTATCCCACTCAGCAATTTTTGTCGCCATTCGTAGTTTTTAGAAGAAAAAAAAAACCACGTGAGCAAGTTGGTGGTTGGGTTACGAACACGTGGCGTGAGTTCATGGTAAACAATGCTGGCAATAGAAAATGACTCATCATCAACAATTTACTACTCCCACCAAATATTGTATATCAACGAATTATTCGGATCCCGTCCCGCTAAAAAAATAATATTTCTTATTTTTTAAATTAAAGATAATGTGATATTATGAAAGAATAATATTTTAGAAAGTAAAAAAATAATAATCTTAACAGAACAGAACAAGTCACAAGATTATTTCAAGACTACATATTCATGTTAAATTTATGCATTTAATCATGGATCCTATAAAATGTGTGGCGTTGAAGTATCCCAAAGCGTCATGTGACACAATAATAATTAGACAAATATATGTCGCTCTAGTTCGAATTAAGTGGATCATGGCATCAATTTCAAATGCATTTGCTTTTGAATCTATTTTCAGAACATATATCTAAGACCTTTAAAAATAATTATTCAGTAATTCGCTTTAGAGGAGGGGAATAGAGTAATTTCACATACCAATTAACCTAGACAATTATTGACTAGGGAGAGGCACAATGAATCCTTTAAACACACATACAATACCCAAACTCTCGATGTGGGAGGCACGTTTTTTTGCCTGGGCATATAATTCGCAATTAAAAGGTGAGAAAGTGCTAAAAAACTTGAGAGGAAAAGAAAAAGAAGAGAAAAGCAAAGGGAATGGGGATAATAACATATACTCATATTCTCCCTCCATCCCAACTTAATTGTCTTTCATTCTATTCTAATCGGCTAAAAAAGTAATTATATTTTTAAATTCATAATAAATTTCATATCGAATATGAATCTTGCTTACTAAATCTCGATAAGTTCTATAATACAATATTTTTAAAATCAACTAAAATATTATAAATTACAAAATATAATAAATTGAAAAGTGACACATATTCCTAAAAAGTATAATTAAATTGGGACATAGGAAGTACTTAATTTAGCAAGAAGTAGAGATTTGTTTGTGTTCAATTTTGACCAATAACGAGGAAAGAATCTAATTGTACAAGACTCCATTTATGATGTTATAACTTTTTCAAACATGGACAAAAATAGACCGAAAGACGATTTTGACACCCTATTTTTTTTATAAAAATTTTCTAGGATTATCTTTACTAATTTCTAATAATTATATTAGAAAGAAATAAAAAGACTTTCATACAAAAATAAAATTCAAAATTATTTCCCAAATAAAAATAATAGTCCTTGATCCACTCTCTCATTTTAATCTCTTTCGGTGGTAGAGTGATATGACAAAAAGAGAAACCATTGCTATTGCAGATTCTCCTTTCCTTCCTCCATGGAGGTCTTGGTCCGAGTTCTACGAGGGGCGAGGTCTTGGTCCGAGTTCTATGAGGGGCAGGCTTTGAAGGTCTGAACTTCCGTGCTAACTCAAACACCTCACTAATCCCCGCTAATATATACAATATTGCCAAAAAAATTTATTTACTCTGTTCCCCTCCATTTACCAACCCCCGCCCCCTTCTCTTGATGGACATGTGTGAGTGTGTGACAGGTCTGTAAAAACGGAATTGGAAACTCGTAAGGTAACCTAATCCTCTTTTCTTAATACTAATCCTCTGCCTCAAGTATGCATTGGGCAAATAGTCTTTTAATGCAACGGTGGAAATCGAAATGGAAATAAGTGATTTTAATCCAATCCCCTCTTGGCAAAACATACTATCAACAATCTAAGGTTCTTATATACTCTACAAATAAGAACATATAGAGGAAGACTACATCTTCTCATTCATAATCCCACTTCATTAGAGCATTCCAACCCTCACTCAATTGTTTATCCAAATTCCAGCAGAATGTTTATTAATGGCATAGTTGTATAGGAAGCAACAACTCTAAAGGCCACAAAGAGAGACCAGAATTCTTTTGACTCCAGTATAAACTGATGACAATAAATAACAAGTTTAAGAAACCAAAACACCCGAATTTCTTTGGCTGCGATTAAATTTTTCACCTGAGAATTAAAGCATCACATATTCACAAAGGCAATTAAATGAAAGAAGCAAAGATGTTCATGTCCCTACTAAAAGCAAAACTAAGAACTCAACTTGTTTATGTTACTAACTTACTATTGAAGATGTCAGAGGTAAGAACAAGTATATAGTTATCAACCAATCATGATTTTTGTGTTATACCTCCTACCACTGTTCATCAATATGTCCTTTCAATTTATTCAAGTTTATCTTGTTTACCAATCTTAGCAGTTAGCGAACCGATAAAACCACTAAACTCAACATCTCAGCAAAAATTATGGGCAGAACCTCAGCTTCTCATGTCCTACAACTAATTTTAAAATATAATTGGGAAAAGCGCAACATGTTTCTTCCCTTTCCCATGATCATCTTTGATAGAAAGTCTTGTTAAATCATACTACTTGTGTAGAAAATTCTAATCACACAGATGAACCATCAAAGTGCAGAACCGCCGGTCTTAGTTTACCCAGATCAGAAGAAAAAGAAACAGGAAAAAAGTTCATCAATATTCTTAAGATCAAAGGGAGACTACGAAGCACAAAATATAAGGAGAAAGAAATCTGCAAACGAAATGTAAGCTTCATTACTTCTTGTGAACAACAAGAATTACATAACCCTAGAAAGCTGAAAGTACCATAAGAACAATCCTACAGGGAGAGAAAGACATATAGAGAGCGAACACTGTAATAGCTACAGATATATCTGAATTCCTAGAAAACCTAACCGCCGAAGCCATAGAGGGTCCTTCCCTGCCTCTTGAGGGCGTAGACCACGTCCATGGCCGTCACCGTCTTCCTCCTGGCATGCTCGGTGTAGGTCACCGCGTCACGAATGACGTTCTCCAAGAAGATCTTGAGAACACCACGGGTCTCCTCGTAGATCAACCCAGAGATCCTCTTCACGCCGCCCCTCCTGGCGAGCCTGCGAATGGCGGGCTTGGTGATGCCCTGGATGTTGTCCCTCAGCACCTTCCTGTGCCTCTTTGCTCCTCCCTTTCCCAGCCCCTTGCCTCCCTTGCCGCGACCAGACATTTTTCCAAGTGATTGAGAGAGAGAGAGAGAGATCTGATGTATTTCTAGGGTTTCGAAAGGAAGACGATGGAATGCTTGATTTGAGATTGATGGCCAATTTGGGGGCAATTTATAGATAAGTAGAATTCGGAAGGAGTTTGATCTCGCTCGTTGGTTTTGGTTTTAATCGGACGGCTTATAAGGTCGATCCGCGTCGCGTGGTTAGATTCGATGTGAGTCGTTGATTTTCTCTGAATCGACGGTGAAAAGTTTGAAAAGAAGGAGGGATGGTTTTGGCGGTTTTATGAAAGCGAAAAAAAACAAATGTGATGCGCGCTGCGCTTTCTGATTTCGAAATTTTCAAAATCTGTTTCTTTCTTTTGGATACTTCGGAATATAATTTTCAGATGAAAATAATACGTGCGTAATGTAAAAAAAAAATGGATAAGCCAACAATTCCAAAAAAAATTTGGAAACTATCCCTTCAAACAAAGAAAATTGAATAGCCCAACAATTCAACCAAAAAAAAAAATGGGAAATGATATTGGCACTCCAAAAATTGATGCAGACACTCTAAAATCAGTGTAACTCCAAAGTCACTTTACTTTATTTTTTGGAGTGCCTGCATCAATTTTTAGAGTGCCAATATCATTTCCCAAAAAAAATTGTTTTCTGACCATTCAAAAGAAGAAAATTTGAATATTAACCATTCTGCAAAAAGATAAGCTATCAAAAATATGTCCAACCAAACTTAACATTTTTACATTTCACATTTTATAATAAAAAAAAGTAATATAGCACTTTAAAAAACAATTTTTAAAGTTTTTATTATAAATTACTTCTTCTATCCTAATTTAACACTACTTTTTGGAAGGTTATGTCAATTTCTAATTGATTATATCTTATAATTTATAATATTTTATGTAATTGTAAAAACATGGTACTCCTCCGTCCCAAAAAAATTTGTAGTTTTTGAAATTCGTATCATTTTTTATCGCTTATATCTTTTAATCTATAATGTTTTTTATAAATTTGAAAACTTTGTATAATAAAATTAATCGAGAACTATCAAACAAAATCTAAATTGCATATTTTTTGAGATCCATATTGAAAGATATATAAAGAGTTGAAATTGGCACGAATATCAAAAATTAACATCCAATTTGGGACGGATGGAGTATTAAAGATTAATAGAGGTCTATCAAATAGATCAAACAAAATATATATTGGATATAAGATTCATTATCAATTTAAAATTATAACTAATTTTTTTATCTGATTAAAATAGAACGAGAGACTATAAAATTGGGAAGGAAAGTTAAATTGTTAGTAAACTAAATTATTATTTCTTACTTTTGAAAAGGTAATTAATTTTATTAGATTTTACAATTATATATTTAATCTAATTAATAATTTTTGTTTAATATTACACAAGGGCAAAAAAGTTATTTGACAGATTTTTACATTATCTACTATTATCTCTCATCCAAACCAAGTATCCTAAATGAGTCCTTTTCAATCTCCTTTCTATAAAAAATCACATCAATATAAGCCTACATTCCATTATTAATACTCCTACTATTTTATCCCCATAAACAATACCCCAAAACTCATCTTACATTGATACTTATTTTCCACTTAATGAGTCAAGTCATTTTCTTACGATATATTACCTTTAATTCAAAAAATAAGTATTGATTTTTCTTAGCTAAACAGAGCCTAATCCTACTTCCTTACAGCATTCCAACCCTCACTCAATTGTTTATCCAAATTTCAGTCAAATATTTATTAATGTCACAGTTGTAAATTTAAAAGAGAAAAAATAGACATCAAAATTTAAGTCTCAATTAGTTTAGATAAATATTTGGGTAAAATTCAAGTTGGTTATGAGATTAAATACACAATTAGAATAAAATTTATTCCCTCCATCCCATAATGTTTATTTGATCCGTAAAACAAAAACGTAAAAATAATATTAATACAACTTTTGCACCAAAAAAAAATCAATTTTTTTTCAACAAATCACTATTTAAAGCACCAACTCTTAACCAATCTAAGCCTCACCTAATTACCCATCTCCCAAAACTATACCTCTTAAGAAACATGTACATTAACGAAAATGTAAAATTGCTAATCAACAGTAAATTTTTTTCATTTTACCTATCCACATCTCTCTCAACACAACACCAATATTATTTATTTTACCTTACTTCAATTAAAATTTATATTTTTCACTCATTTTTTTTATTATCTTTATTGTTTAAAGAGAGGAGAGAGAAAAAAAAAGAGAAAGGAGTATGAATAATGCACAAGTAAAAATAGAAAACAGCTATTCACAAATACATTTTAACTCCTCTTTTAGCTCATTTAGTGTAAACTATTTTTATATTTCTCTTAAGTAAAATAGAAAAAAATATATTTTTGTTTATCTAGTGTACTTGCTCTAATAACTAATCCAAATCCACTTCAGAAAAACCAAGTCCAAAGGACGCAAAATTGCTTGTTTAGATCATTTAATCATCATGACAAAATATTGGAAGCCGTTTTAAGTTTTAGAGATAGTTAAATCAAACGAAATCAGCAGAAATACTGGTTGAGAGCAGATTGTGGGATACGCAGAAAATTCAGATCGCACAAATGAACCATCAATGTGCTGAACCGCTGGTCTCAAGTTTACCTGGATCCAAAACAAAAATATACGCACCGAAGCTCAGAAATCAAGTTCCTTAGCAACCAAACGGAGATTACGAAGCACAAACTATAAGGAGAAAGAAATCTGCAAACGAAATTTGTGCTCCATTACTTGTAAACAACGAAAATTACAGAACCCGAGAAACCGTTAAAGTACCGTAAGAACAATCCTACAGGGAGAGATAGACATATAGAAAGAGAACACTGCAATAGCTACAGATGGATCGGAATTCCTAAACAACCTAACCGCCGAAACCATAGAGGGTCCTTCCCTGCCTCTTGAGGGCATAGACCACGTCCATGGCCGTCACCGTCTTCCTCCTGGCATGCTCGGTGTAGGTCACGGCGTCACGAATGACGTTCTCCAAGAAGATCTTGAGAACACCACGAGTCTCCTCGTAGATCAGCCCAGAGATCCTCTTCACGCCGCCCCTCCTGGCGAGCCTGCGAATGGCGGGCTTGGTGATGCCCTGGATGTTGTCCCTCAGCACCTTCCTGTGCCTCTTCGCTCCTCCCTTCCCCAGCCCCTTGCCTCCCTTGCCGCGACCAGACATTTTTCCTAGTGATTGAGAGAAAGAGATTTGATGTATTTCTAGGGTTTCGAAAGGAAGACGATGGAATGCTTGATTTGAGATGGATGGCCAATTTCGGGGCAATTTATAGATAAGTAGACTTCGGAAGGGGGTTGATCTCGCTCGTTGGTTTTGGTTTGAATCGGACGGCGTATAGGGTCGATCCGCGTCGCGGGGTTAGATTCGATGTGAGTCGTTGATTGGATCTGAATCGACGGTGAAAAGTTTGAAAAGGCGGAGGGATGGTTTTGGCGGCTTAATGAAAGTGAAAAAACGAATGTGATGCGCACTGCGCCTTTTTTTATTTCGAAATATTTAGATGTATTTCTAGATGAAAATAATACGCGCCTTGTTTAACCGTAGGGCTTCAAATTTTGAGGGGAACCTTGACTCTGTGAACCCAATGAAATTGATATTCCGATAAAAATAAATTTGTTACTAAGATCAGTGGAAGAAATCTTGAAAGATTTGCGATTCAGGCCACAACCCAATGCTTTTGGTTGTTCCATTCAAGCACCTAGACATGAAACTAGAGGGTTCCGATGTATCATACATTCGTGTCCGTCCAAAGCTCAAAAACATATACAATTCGATCATCAATAGCTTACTAATCAAATCAAATAAAATAATTTTGATGTGCATACTCAAAGTGTATTTCCTATTCATTTGTTGAAGAAAAACTTGATTTGCTTATTGAGTTCCGATATCTAATTGGCTTGGTTTTTTCAAATTATATTTTCAACCTCGACGGATATAACACGAACAGATAGCATAGCAGCTTACTGCGCTCAAGGCACAACAACATACTCCTATATAAGATAGATAAGCTCTACGGTTTAGGTGGAAAAAGATGAATAATTCATACAAGAATAAGGAAATCCTATACTGTAATTTTTTGTTTAAACGCAACTACAGTTCCTTGAGTTTTCTACTGAGTTTTTGTAGTAATTTTTCAATACTCTTGCATGGTCATTTTTCAATACTTAGCTCAAAGTGTTTTCATAATCTGCAAGGAGATTGGGAACTCGAGGATAACTCTCTAGTTTAGGCGCTAAAATTTTGAGAATGAAGAGGCTCTCGTGACTCTTGTGCATGCTCTTGCATGGTCATTGTAAGGGTTGATCTCTAAAGAAAACAACAATGAGATCGCACTTTTGGGTTTGTGATGATATGGACATTACCAAAGCAAACACCCTTTCCAAAAAAACTTGCCCAAAAATGAGATGCAAATTATTTGTGCGGTGGATTCATGCACCAAAATGTTCTTGGTATGTTAACACAATGGTGATGAACCAAAATCCAGAATTTGATTAAATTTTTGCATTTGGCGGACGGTTGGACAGTGGCTCTAGTACTCCTAGTATAATAAAGGGTGAAGTTTCCTTGCACTTTTCATGGTCTTCACTTTTGTGTTATACCCTATTTTCTTTCCTTATGTGTATATGTCACTCTGGTAGAGATCTCTTTGCCTATCAAGTGAATGGATCAATCTGACTGGGCGTTCCGCTTTCTTTTTAAATTTTCTTTTTTAAAAAGAATGTAATTTCAAATATAATGAAAATAAAAAATAATTTTTTAATTTTTTTCACCGTTTAAAAAGATCTCAATGAAATCTATTAAATAAAATCCATATTAGTAAAAAAATTATTTATATAAATACATGATTTTTAAGTTTGAAATTACCTTCTTTTTCTAAAAATTCCTTTTTCAAGAAATCGGAACACCCTCTAATTTTCAAGAAGTGAAATTCAGTCCATTATCCCAGCAATCATCATCAACAACTCCCAAGTTATAATAATCCCTTGCAATTCCATAGTAATATGCTACTAAGATTGTACCCACTCTATGCACGGAACAAATAAAAAAAAGTTCATATTGATTTTTTCCCATTATCGTTTATCAAATCGGCAAAATGCAAATTATGTTATTCAAAATAGATTGGTTGAACCATGGAAGTTAGAACCAAAAGGGTTTACTCCCGTTTTTGCCAAAAAGACTTATATTTTATGAATTAAAATTAAAAGTACAAATTAAATTACTTTAACTTAATTCCCAATTGTAAAAACCCCAAACGAATAACTCATTTCAAAATTCCACAGCATTTGAACTATTGGAAACTCCATTGCTTATCTAAACAAAACTGGCCTCAAATCCAATATCCAGAATTGAGAAGATCAGGGAACAATTAGGAAGCATCCTGTAACCCAGTAACAGAAGACTGATTCAAACATGCGAATGTGAAAAACGAAACCAATATTCATAGTAAAGTAAATTCATTTCCATTCCATAATGCATCAGTACTTACACGCCAGCGTCCTATTCCATTCAAGATCCAACAGAAAAAACAAAGCATAACAACAGGGATTACCAAAACGAAACCCTAACCCTAATCCCCACCCCCAAATTCAAGAACTAGTAAACTTCGTCACGGCCTTTGTCCCCTCGGACACGGCGTGCTTGGCCAACTCGCCGGGCAGCACAAGCCTCACCGCCGTCTGTATCTCCCGAGAAGTGATGGTGGGCTTCTTGTTGTACCTGGCCAGCCTGGACGCCTCCTGGGCCAGCTTCTCGAATATATCGTTGATGAAGCTGTTCATGATCCCCATGGCCTTGCTCGAGATCCCGATGTCCGGGTGGACCTGCTTCAGCACCTTGAAGATGTAGATCTTGTACGTCTCCACGCTCTTCTTCGACCTCTTCTTCTTCTTCTCGCCAGCGGCGGCGGAGGCATCCTTGGGCAGCTTCTTCCCCGCCTTGGGCTTCTTCTCCGCCGGGGCCTTCTCGGCTGCGGCGGTCTTCTTCTCCTCCGCCGGCTTCTTCTCTGCGGGCTTCTTCTCGGCCTTGGGTGCCATTGAAATTAGGAGAGAGAATACTTGGGAATGTTTGGGATTGTGGAAAGAGACAGAGGAAAGCAAGAGACGGTTGTGGTGTGGGGAAAGGAACAGAATGCAGGTTTGTATTTATAGGTGAGCTTCTTGTGTTTTGATTGGAGGATTTTAGTTGGCACGGATAGGTGAGCTGTCTGTCGATATTACCGTCGATTTTCTTTGGTTTTGAAGTATAAATCGACGGCTCGGAAAGGATATGCGGATGAAGATTGGTGGGCCCGGCTTAAAATATTCTGTAGCGGCACGGTCTCGTATCATTGGTAGGATTTCTGAGACACTTGGATCGATGACGTGGAATTTTGCGGATTTAAAAGTGCTGAGCTAATTTCGCTTTTGTTTTGTTATTCCTTGAAGAAAAAAAAAACAGGTTACACAACAAAGCGTGGGTTAACCAAAATATACTCCAGTTTTTTGCTAGAAATCCTAAATATACATAATTATACCAAAATTTAACTTTATTGGGATATGTCACATTTTATTTTGTTGTGATATGACTTGACAAGAGAAACCCTTATATGCTTAAAAAATAAACACATATATTAAATTTCATTCGCAATGATTACAAGTCAAACTATTAAAATCTAAGAAAGCAATAATTGAAAACCAAGCAGAGAATGACAATCTAGAGCAACGGCGAATGATAACGTGACTATAGTTTGTCTCCAATGTTTTTGTATTTTTTGTAAATACAGTCGTTGATCTTTTTTCTTTTATATTCCTCCATCTTTTTTTGTCTTGTAGATACATATTGAACTGAATTGAGATACCAAATCTCTTTATCCCTTTTCATCCTTTTCTATCTTTTATTTATTGGTCCAAACAAACGCCCTAAAATACAAGTTCAGCTTAAGTACACCCACTAAATGGCTCTTAAAAAAGAATTCTAAGATGGACACATAAGCATAATCAAGACCCAATTTTGTTTGCTATGAATTCCTGATTTAGGAGTGAAGGTGTGCTCCAATGGAATAATTTTTCTATCTCCGTTAAAGTGGATAAAACATGGTATATAAATAAGATAAAATTAAAATATTTATCCTCACCCTCTATCTCTTGGCTCTTTTTATGTGGATTGCTAGATTTAGGAGCCGTGTACTCACTTCTAATGCCTATAGATAAAAAGTAGCATATTTAGGGAGCCCATGGAAGTATAAAAATGGATGTACAATTTATTCTCTAAATAAATTAGCAACTCTAGCTACGAGCGTGTTTAGAAGCCCATTGAAGATGCTCTTAAGCTAATAATGATGGTATATAACGTAGGGTCCTTCTATAGTCCGCCCAGGAGGCGGATGAGCGGCGTGAGATTCATGGCATAATGGACGGTACTTTTTGCAATGGAGTGATGTTAACAAAAAAGGGAATGACAAAATCATTTTCTAAAAAATAAGTCAAAAAGACAATTTTTTCACTTTTTTAAAAAAATTATGAGTTTTGATCAAAAAGATATGTATATGAAAAGATATATTTGAATTGTTGTATATATACATTAGTACTTATTTGGGAACCATCGACGTGCTTTTGTGGCAGAAGTCACCAACATGCTAAACTTTTGTTATTCAAAGGGAGGGGAGGGCTATTTCCATCATTTTGTTAATAGACTTGCCACATGTTCTGAGAAAATGTACACAATTTGAAAGCTAAGGGACCCACTAATAATCAGCCCTTTGGGTTGATGGTAGATTTAGCCTATAACGTATGAACCACTTTAGGAGTATCACATTCTCGATTTTCAACATAAATAAATAAGATTTTTTAATAAATGATCATCGCATATCATAAGTAATACCCAAAAGAGTTCTCAACTATTTAACTTTACAAATAAGTCCCCAAGTTTAGATGATTACAATCTTGGCACCATGGCCCAAATCAACTTATATACGAGTACGAACCTGTTTAGAATATTACAAACTTTTTAGTCAAAAGGAATTCAAGAACAATTAGTTACAAACTCATCTGTGCCAAAAGAAAGTCATTACAAGATGTTTAAGTAAATAAAGCAAAGTAGCTCCCCAAAAGTCTTCATGTCCAAGCAGACAAATGCATGCAATCTATTGTCCGACATTTTGTCCTGAAAAGAAAGATTAGGTTGAGCTACACTAGCTCAGTAAGAAAATCTTTTTCCAATCTTATATGTAAATATGATGATAAGTGCAAAATGAGAAGACAGTGAGACGTAGTTCAAGCAGGAGATAGCAATTGACTCATTGGTGTATCGACATTTAATTCGATCATTCAAACATATGCCATTATTACCAATAGTCGCACATTTCACAAGATTTATGCACTCTATCATCTCAACTTGACCCGCTAACCCAAATTCCTATATTCGGTATTTTCACCCATTGCATTACCGTATAACACTACGACGATTACCGTGCTGCCACCCTTTGTGTCACGGTGATCCCTAACTCCTCAGGTTACCATATTACCACCTATTGCGTTACAAAACTTGTCTAAGTCTCCGTATTACCACCCCTTGCGTTACGAGACTCCCTAAATCAACTTACGACCCAATCAACTATCTTCTCATACAATATGCAAATTAAGGCTCCCCCATGATCACATTCATAGATGAAACATTATACAATATGTCAACATTATCGCAAATGCACCATGAACAATCAATAATATGCACTTAAACGACATTTTAACTAAGTAATTCCTTATTCGTTTCTCACTAACAGAAGACCAACGAAACAAGAATAACATCGAATAATCAAAAGAAGTCAATTAGACATGCTTGATGTAGGTTAGTAGGTGTCCAAAAGGGCTTAAAAGTGGTTAGGGGTCAAAACAATTGACGGAGAATCAGCAGGAGCAAAACTGGACTTAAGGTCCTGGTATCGATATGCACCAAAGTTGTATCGATACAACATTAACTGTCCTGAAAGATAACTTTGAAGTATCGATACAACACATAAGTCGTATCGATACGACAAAGTTTCAAGCAGCGATTCTGCAAATTTCAAGGGCAAACACAACAACAAAATCCAATGATCCAAGGCTTGATTCTACACCAAATCAACATATAAACACATAAAAGGGTAAAGAAGTCCCTACCTCGCAACAATAGCTGAGATTCAAGCGATTTGAATGAGCCCTAGCCTCTTTGAACCTCGAAACTTCGATTCAAGCTCGACCCAAGGATCTTCGAGCTCAATAATGCAAATGGAAGGCCGAAAGGAGATTGATTCTTAAAGGTTTTGTGAGATTGAATGAGAGTTTTGTGAGAGAGAGCAAAAGAGAGAGAGTGAGCCGAGAGAGGGAAAGAAGGACGGATAAGAGAGACATGGGAGAAAATGATCTTCTACACACTACACACTCCCCTTTTATACACATATATCTTGTTATCACACCCACACCCACACTCCCTCAAGTCTAAATTCTTTCACTTTAGTCCGCAATTCAAATAAGCCATTTCTTCTAATTAGCCAATTAATAAATATTTCAATAATTAAGATTTTGCGGGTCTCTACAAGGAGCTAGATAGGATTGAAAGAAAAATTTGCGTTTAACTTTGTCACCTAATTTATGTAAGAACCATGATGTTTTATGCGTTATTTCATTGCGTATTTCGTCTCCGTAAACACTTTAAACCAATTCAATTCATTAGATTAGTTGTGAGTTATAAATGTTGATAAATTGATTGGTTCTGTCACGTAATTTCGAACTGGACCGAACCATATTTAGTCCTCCTTTAATACCTCAAGCCCAAATCCATTTCTTGTGACCCAATTCAAGTAAAGGGGTTCTTTCCAGCCAGTTCCCCCTCTCCCCCACACCCCCACGACAGTATTGTAGCCGAGTAAGTCCTAGGCGCATAAGGCTCCGTTTCGGAACATAAAATAAGTACTTATTTTTTAAAAAAGCAATTTTAAGCTAAAAAATAATATATTTATGTAAATAATTTTTCTACAAAAATAGATATTGTTTAATAGATCTCATCAAGTTCTTTAATACGGTGCAAAGAAAATTTAAAATTTATTTTTTATTTACATTATTTTTTAGTTTGAAAATATAAAATAAACTATTTATTTTTTACGAAAATTTCTGAAACGGGACCTAATTCCAAATTTTCATAACTGACTAGTTCCTTTGGAACACGCGCGCCTCTCTCTCCCACTCTTGGCGCGTCATTCCACTCTCCCTTCTATCCATTTTTCTCTCTCTCTCTCTTTACACGTCACCCTCACCAAAAAAGTCTTGGCAATAGATTTTGAAACTTGTTTTTGTATACATTGAAATAGGGCTCCACTAGGTCATCCTCACCACTGCCTAATTGGGAATTTGAAACACTGTTAATTAGCAGTGATTAATATTGTTAATTAATAGTGTTAATTATTTTTTATACTCATAATTTTACATTCAATATTAGTCTTGTTTGATACATCTTGCCGAGTATATTAAAAATATAAATTTTATAAAAGCAAATATTTAAAAAAAATGTTAAAGACATTATTAAATTTTAAATAAAAAAAGGGAGAGATAGAGATAGAGATAGAGAGGAAATGACGCATGAGAGAGAGAGAGTACTCGGCTGAGCCAGACAAGGCTCCGTTTCAGAACGTATATAAATACTTATTTTTTTTCTAATAATAAGGCAAGTTCCACAAAAGGAAAAATAAGTATTTATTTTTTAAGAAAATAATTTCAAGCTCAAAAATTATGTGATTACACAAATAATTTTGCTATTAATATAGAACTTATTTGATAGATCTCATTGAGATCTTTTATATGGTGCAAAAAAAATTAAAAAATTATTTTTCATTTGCATTACTTTTTAGTTTGAAAATGTGAATTACCTACTTATTTGGGCTTTGTAAAATAACTCTTCTTATTTTTCTTTAAAAGGTTTCAAAATAAGTACTTATAATATAAGAAGGTCTCTGGAACCCACCCTCATGATAGGTATTTTTATCTTTGCACTTTTCCATTGCAAAGGCTGGGCATGCTTTAGATGAGTAGTCAGAAGACTGAGAGCCCGTTCTAGAACACCATCTTAAAAAATAAGTACTTATTTTATATTTTCAAACGTAAAGATAATATAAACGAAAAATAAATTTTTAATTTTTTTGCACTGTATTAAAAATTTGATTGAGATCTCTTAAATAAGATCCATATTGCATATTTTTAGATTTCAATAAGTCCATTAATTTTTAACTTGAAATTGTCTTCTTAAAAAATAAGTACTTATTCGACTTTCTGAAAAGCTACACATGCGTGAGAGAGAGAGAGCGCGCACTTTGTGTCAGCGTGCATTAAATGAGTGCAAGAATGGGTAGAGGACGGGGGAGGTTTTCGGGAAGGACCCACAGGACCGATAAAGCATTACACATATAGCGCATGGGATTTCGTGGACTACGAACTCGAAATTTAGCACCGGCCCGTCATTTAATCCCATAGCATTGATGGCCCAAGAACAAACCCAATTCAACTCTTCCTATTCAAACACCCTTGGCCCAAACCACATCTTTTTTATTTTTCCTTTTTTATAACTAAAACGCATGTTTTATGTCTTTTTATCACTTTCCTTGGCTAATAACTCAACACATTAATCTCTCATCTTTGCAATCATCCACATCTCTATTTCTCTACCACCACAATTGCACTCCCATTCACTACCATCATTGCAAGCCTCCACCACCAAGCAACCATTGTTACCATATTTTCAGGGCTGGCCCAAGGTTTTTAGTGCCCAAGGCCAATAAAAAAAAGTGTGCCCTTAAAGAGTTAATACTTAACAATTTTTACTGCAACAATCACAATATAAAAAAGCTAAACCAATATAAAGTTCTACTAATTATTACATACAAACACAAAATACAAAGTCTTCAAATAGACAAATACATATTATCGCAAGAACGCATGAGTATTACTCGAATATTACTCGTCTTGCATTTCTAGAAGCAAAATTATCAATTAAATTTTTATAATCCACCTCTTTCACCAAGTCATTTTCAATTGATAACATGGTTAACCCATTTAGTCTTTCTTGTGACATGGAAGATCGAAGGTAATTTTTGATCAATTTCAACTTTGAAAAGTTTCTTTTTCCCGTGGCAACAATAACCGGTATAGTCAAAAGCACTCTATACGCATTCCATGCATTTGGGAAAGAGTCTGCCATAAGTTTGATAAAATTGAGCACTTCAATTAGTTTCTGCACTCCTCTTGGCAATACTTGTTTCAAGTATTTTAACTCCACAAACAAATCTCTCCCATCAATATCGGAAACCCTGCCATGCTTTAAAACTTCTTCAAGGTTGGTACAATGATTTTTCAAGCATTCATCACTCGAACTCGCCTTTTCCAAATCAAACACGAAATCAAAATTTTTCTCATACGCTTCAAATTGTTGGAACCTCTATTTGAAGGAAGAAAGAGCTTTATCCACAATTACCAAAAAGTAATTTTCATTGATTCTTCAGCAGAGTGTGTCACCTCGTCCCTAACATCTTCATCAAATTGATTCTTTCTTTGAATGATGCACTTTTCAACAAATTTAGGTTCAATCTCCATTTCATTCGCCATTTCGGTAGCATCAACCATTCCCTCCAATAAACCAACTTTTCTGTAGTTCTCAAAATAATCAATAAAGCCTTTTATCTTCTCGATAGCTTGGTCTATGTGCATGTCTTCACTTTGAAGAAACTTGCTCACAATGTTAACAACAAACAACAACTTGTACCAAATAGCCATGGCAAACAAGAACTCAAAATTCTTAAGTTCGATCTTTGCAAGGGATTTAGCTTCACTTTGTGCTATTGACTCTGTCGTGTCGTTCGCCAAGTCTACCAAATCACCTCTTAGTTTTGAGGGATGGTATCTTATCGACTTGATGCTTTTAATGCGACTTTCCCAATGTGTTTGTGACAATGGCTTAAGCGTGAGACCCTTCACATCTTTCAAATTGTCTTTTAAAACTGCCCACCATGGGATTGAAGAGAAAAACTACACATATAAACGTTGTACCACTTTGAAGAATGTTTTTGCTTCAGAATAAGAGTTGGCCATATCACAAAAAACAAGATTGAGACTATGGCAATCACATGACGTATAGAATGCTCTTTGATTTACTTCAAGTACCCTTGTTTGCACACCCTTATTTTTCCCTTTCATATTAGAGCCATTATCATAACCTTGTCCCCTTAACCAATATAAAGCTGAAGGCTAATACTTCTTGAAGTGCACAAAATAGTCCCAATCCCGTTGCGTCATCCAACTTCAAAAATTCTAAAAGAACTCACTCACACTCACCTCTATTGGACTTGTTGAAATATCCACACATTGTACGACAAATGACATTTATTCTTGATGACTTACATCCGGGGTATAATCAAGTATAACTGAATAATATTTAGCTTTTTGGATTATTGCAACAATTTTACTCTTCACTTCTGCAGCTAACATCTGTATCAACTTGTTCTTAATTTTGTGACTGAGATAATGGTTATGAATCTCACCCTTATCAATTCGCCTCAAGTGCTCTTGCATTACTAGATCAAATTTTCCCATCATTTGAATAAAACATAAAAAATTCCTATTATTCCTTTGGTAAATCTTCTCATTTTCTCCATAAAACGGTAGATTATTCTACGCAAATGCTTCCACAAGAGCAATTTCTCTCAGTAATACCCCTCTCCAATGTTCCCTCTCTTTAATGATTCGTTCTTGAACACTTTTGTCAATTGTTTGATTCTTCTGAAATCTTCTCTCAAACTCAATCCATTTGTTCATGCAAGTGAAGTGCTCCCAATTAGTTTCATGACCTTTAAGCCTATCATCAATATTTTTCTAGTCTTGAAATCCATCATTAGCCAATCGAGTCTTGTTTCCTTCATTCCTGAATAATTTGCAACAGAAGCAAAATACTCTCTTCAAAGACTCCGAGTATACTAGCCATTTTCTATCATATTTCTCTATTGAGTAAATGGTGAATATAGTGCACAGAAAAAAAAATGTTTACTCTTCTCGTTGTCATCTTTAGGAAAGGTAGCATCATCATTTCTTCTTATGGGGCCTCTTTGAACTAATAAGTCCCTTAAATTTTGATCAATGTTATCCCAATTACATAGATCATTAATGTTCACAAGAGCGCATTCAACATTCAAGTCTTTATTTTGTTTGACATCCCTCGAACTTTCATTATTGCTCTCATTGACACATTGATAGGCTTCCTCACCCTCCAAATCCTCACATTCTTCTTCTACTTGTTCTTCATTAACCAAGTTTTCAGCGAAATCAATCACCAAATCTTCATATTCTTCGACTGAGTTTTGTACATTTTCGTTACTTGAAAATAACTTTTTAATGGCCCATTTTTGAGAATTTATTAATACTTCTATCTTTTGCTTCTTTATTCTTTTTTGATGATGAGATAGTTGACGTTTATGAGGCATGATGCACCTAAGTAAGAGTTAAAAAAGAGATATTATAACATTATTATTAATGATGCATTAACCGGTAATAAGATAATTAGATATTTGAAAATTTAAGCACACCAACCAATGTCAACTAAATCAGCACAAAATTAAGCACCACCAGCCAGGGCTCTGCATTTAACAACATAAGTACAAATCTAAGCACCACCAGCTAGGGCTCTGTATTTAACAACATACGTACAAATCTAAGTACCACCAGTTAGGGCTCTGCATAAGAAGAGAATACTTACCGATTTGAAGCCTCGCAAATCACAAGCGAATGGGAGATATACTATAAGACTCCGCAGTGTGTATTATACTAGATATACTAGTCCTGCATTTCAACTGGAGAATAAAAAAAGCCCTAATATCACTATCACTACTCAACAACTTAATTAAAGAGAGTCTTACTTCTCAATGTTCTCATAAGCAATATTAAATTACAAACTTAATTTGATAAAACAAAAAAAAATTACAAACTTCAACATAGTGCGACAATGCCCTTCGGCCCTTCCTAGTTCGGCAGTTTAACACAACTGAACTTAATTAAAAAGAGACCTACTGTTGAAACTTGAAAGCTCCGATCAAATAAAAAAAAAAAACCTCGAGCTCGAAGTCTTGAACACAGTGTGGTAGTGCCCTTCACAGTTTGGCAGCTCCCCCTTCGTTTGGTGAAACTGTGAAAGTGATATCACCAACAGACCCAAGTCTTCAATTTTCAGGGCAAAACGTGAGAGAATCGATCATCCGTTCGTTTGTTCGTTCTTCCTTTTTTCTTCGTTTATATATATATACAAAAATCTTCAAGTAAGGACTCTAAAATAAGGACCTTATATGCGGACCTCCCATTTCTCGTCTTTCCTGATCTGATATCGATGATCCGAGCCGCTCAATGTGATCAGAACGTGATTTTAAGGGTACCCGCGAGAAATTGGTAAAAAAAATGACCGGAAAGGGCTTGATTTGAGTAGTTTTTGTTTGAATCGTTAGATAAAAAATAAACAAAAACTGCTCGGATGAAGCCCTTCCCGATCTTTTTTTTTACTGATTTCTTACGGGTATCCTAAAAATCACGTTCTGAACACATTGAGCAGCTCAGATCATCAAAATTTGA
The DNA here is from genome assembly GCA_019656835.1 of Rhododendron ovatum. Taxonomy (NCBI): domain Eukaryota; kingdom Viridiplantae; phylum Streptophyta; class Magnoliopsida; order Ericales; family Ericaceae; genus Rhododendron; species Rhododendron ovatum. The sequence continues at coordinate 24,795,077 of CM033793.1, read as the reverse complement.
TCGAAAAATGAAAGTCCGCATTTTATTAAAATAAGATAGTCCTTATAAGAAGGGGACTCTATATATATATTGAGAAAAATCGTGAGACGATGTCAGAGAAGGGTTTGAATATGATAAAAAGGAAAGAGAAGGGTTTTGAATTAAAGACCATTTAGATCTCCTATTTACAAAAAAGCCACTGAGCATTTTTTGGGCTCTTACAGATCCGTGTGGGCCACAGCTAGATTTTAATTGGAATGGTTTTTTTTTTCCCCCTTCTGTAGGGCTCAAAAAGACTTGTAGTCAAACCCAAATGAAAAAATTAGTTGAGTGTTCCAAAAATTTGGCCCTTTTAAAATATCCAAGGCCCAGGCCTCTTGGAGTTGGACCGGCCCTGCCTACTTTCACCGCTGCCACTATCCCTCCCATCATTATCATCATCTCTCCGCCAGCGTCACTATCGACCTTCCATCAACGCCACCTCTAACTAGTTTTATAAAGCAATTTTTTAGCTTAAAAAAATTTACTAATCGCTTACTAGATTTTACTCCTTACCTTTCGAGTTTTTATTTACAATTTTATCAAACAACGCCTGATTTTGTCCCGGTTAATGCTAACATCATAAGAATGACCAAATAAAACCTTGACAAGTTATCAAGACTCGTCGTCGCCTATGGGATGAGTTGTTCCTCTCCATTCACCATCCTTCCATACCCCTACATGGTCTCAATTTTTGTCCAGTTCTCAAGTGTACAACTATAATTCGAAGGGTTCACCTCTTAAGACAAACAATGAACTACAAGTCTATGGAAAATAAGTATTATCGGATGTTGAGATATATGTGAATAAGTTACTTTCTGTTCCATAAATTGTAAGGTTCAACTCTAATTTTTTTTACCATTCATCTTGCAATTCTTTTTGCAACGCGTTCATGTGTCTGACATTGATATTTGATATGTTTTGCTTGTTCTACAAGATAAATAGTTTTGCTTATAATTATGGGCTCAAAATAATTAGTGCGAAAATCAACCTATATTCTAGACAAATGTGTTGAAGTCTCACAAGCTTTTCAAACACCATGATGTAATTTTTTAGATTTTTCATCTTAAAAAATTGGGAGAAAGAAAGAGAGGGGATGATGTGGGAAGAGGGAACGTGCGAGGGGGGAGAGGAATAGAAACAAGAAGAAAAATTTATTCGACGCCGCTTGGGCATGCTAAGTAGATGCTCCAAATTCTTTCATTTTCACACGTTTTTTTTTAGCCGGCCATAAAAATGTGTAAAGTCAATACAAATATATAGCGAGAGTCAAAAGGGCATGGTAGGTAGATACTCCAAACTCTTTCATTGCCGCACATTTTTGTTGAGATTGTCATAAAAAATGTGTGAAGTCAATACAAAAGTATAGTGAGGATTGCGTTTCGACACCCACCTACCATGCCCAAAGGGCACCGAGTGATCACTCCAAAACACCAAGATGAGGTGGTTTGGGTAAATTTTTCACAGAAAAGTAATCCGCAAACTCCACGCACCTTTTGATTGATCTTCTTTATAATTAGTACTGTATCCGTTCGATGCATAAGATAATACAATTAAATTTTTTTTTCGTGCATCCCCGGACTATGGGGGATGGTCCTGTCGTGTTCTTTCTACTTTTCAAAAAGAATTTTTTGAAATTTTTTCTCTAGATTCTTCCACATTTCAACATTTTTTCTCTTTATCTCTCTCCAATTATTACTCCTACTATTTTTCAAAAACCAAACAAAACATAGCAGGAGTATGGAGAGCAGCTCATATCCATCACCCCGTACCTTCAGATTGAGAAGATTTTCAGTCTCCAGCGGGTATTACGTGGTGCCTGCTCAGCACATTTAATTCGGTTTTTGACGGCTTGGATTTGAAGAGCAAAAAAATGAGAAAGAAAGAGGAGAGAGAGTGTTAAGGTGAGAGGAGAGAAAGTGTTTCAATCTTAATCGTTCAATACATTTTTTAATAGTTCGAAGGTGTTGCTCGGAACCGCGTCGGCCGGGTGATGTGATACCCGCACCCAAAAGTTTCTCAGATCCTGAAGATCACTTCCCCAGTGACACCCTCTCAGCTTCAGAGTTACAATGTCTCTCGTCTCTTTCACCATTGCCCAATAGCTTCAAAATTCTCAACTTCACCCCCCCACAATATGAAGCTTTTCCGTCCCCACCGTCCCTTCGCAAACCCCAATTGCCAAATCAAACCCATTTCTACCCCTACTTCCACCACCACCACCGCCCTGTCTGACCACCTCGACAACGACGAAAAATTCGTGTCCCACCTCCTAAACATCGTACGAGGCAAGCAGAGCTGGAGGATCGCGCTCGCCAGCCCCTTCGTATCCAGCAACCTGAGGCCACGCCACGTGGAGCAAGTCCTGGCCCAAACCCTAGACGACTCCAGGTTAGCCCTACGCTTCTTCAACTTCCTAGGCCTCCACAACAACTTCACCCACTCCACGGCGTCGTTTTGCATCCTCATCCACGCCCTGGTCCGTTCCAACCTCGTCTGGCCCGCGTCCTCAGTCCTGCAAACCCTAATTCTCCGCGGTGGGCCTAATAACCCGGCCCTCATTTTCGAATCGCTGATGCGTTCGTACGAGAGGTTCGGTTTCGTTTCGACTTACGGGTTCGATTTGTTGGTTCAGAATTACGTGCATTACAAGAGGGTGTTAGACTCTGTTGTGGTTGTGAGGCTTATGTGTGAGTGTAGAATTCTGCCTGAAGTTAGGACCTTTAGTGCTGTTTTGAACGGTTTGACCCGGATAAAGCAGTTTGTTATGGTTTTGGGTTTGTTTGATGAGATTGTGGGTATGGGTTTGAGGCCAGATGTTTATTCGCGCACGGCTGTGGTTCAGAGTTTGTGTCAGTTGAAGGATTTCGATGGAGCTAAGGAAATGATTCGGTCGATGGAGTCGAATGGGTGTGAATTGAGCGTTGTGACGTATAATGTGTTGATTCATGGCCTTTGCAAGAGCCGGAGAGCTTGGGAGGCTGTTGAAGTCAAGAATTCATTGAGTCAGAAAGGATTGAAAGCTGATGTCGTAACGTTTTGCTCGTTAGTTTTGGGCTTTTGCGCCATTAAAGAATTTGAAGTTGCTAAACGACTAACGGATGAAATGGTTGAGTTGGGGTTCCTTCCTACTAAAGAGGCTCTTTCGTGCCTGGTTGATGGATTGAGGAGGAAGGGGTGTGTTGCAGATGCTTTGGACCTGGTTAATATGGTGGGAAAAGTTGGATTAGTGCCTAGTCCATTTGTTTACAATGCATTGATCAATTCTCTGTGCAAAGATGGAAAGTTGGAAGAAGTGGAAGTGCTTTATAATAACATGGGAGAAAAAGGTTTATTCCCAAGTGATGTTACCTATTCTATTTTGATCAATTCTTTTTGCAAAAGGGGGCAGTTGGACGTTGGTCTTTGTTTCTTGGGTAAAATGACCCAGGTAGGGATAAAACCAACCGTGTATCACTACAATTCTCTGATTAGTGGCCATTGTAAGTTGGGAAAGATGCATGCAGCAAAAGATCTCCTTACAGGGATGATTGACAAAGGATTGTCTCCAACTGTTGTAACGTATTCCGTGTTAATAAGTGGATATTGCAAGGAAGGTGAAGTGCACAAGGCGTTTAGGCTCTATCATGAGATGACAGGGAAAGGCATTTCTCCCAATATTTACACCTTTACTGCTCTTATTTATGGCCTTTGTCATGCAGATAAGATGGCAGAAGCAAGTAAATTATTCAATGAAATGCAGCAATGGAATGTCATCCCAAATGAAATTACATATAATGTTATGATTGAAGGGCACTGTCGGGAAGGAAACACTGCAAGAGCTTTTGAACTGCTTGATGAGATGTTGAAGAAGGGACTCGTACCAGATACATATACCTATAGGCCCCTAATAAGTGGGCTTTGCTCCACTGGAAGGGTGTCTGAAGCTAAAGAATTCATGGATGATCTGCACACGGAGAATCGTAAGTTAAATGAGATGTGTTTTAGTGCACTACTACATGGTTATTGCAAGGAAGGAAGATTGAAGGATGCAGTGAGTGCATGCAGTGAGATGGTGGAAAGAGGAGTTGATGTGGATATCGTATGTTATGCAGTACTTATTAATGGATTTCTGAGACATCATGGTACAAAAAAGTTATTAGGTTTGTTAAAGGAAATGCACGATCAGGGTTTGAGGCCTGATAACGTAATATACACCAGTATGATTGATGCATACGGAAAAGCAGGAAACCTTTGTAAGGCATTTGGAGTTTGGGACATAATGGTTAGTGAAGGCTGTATTCCGAATGTTGCAACATATACTGCATTGATACATGGCTTATGTAAGGCAGGGTCTGTGGACAAAGCTGAGCTTCTTTGCAAGGAAATGCTGGTTAGCAGCTCCATTCCTAATCAGATCACTTATGGTTGTTTTCTTGACCAACTCACCACAGAAGGACACATGGAGAAAGCTGTACAGCTTCACAATGCGATGCTTATAGGGTCTTTAGCAAACACTGTGACGTACAATATACTTATTCGGGGTTTCTGCAAATTGGGCAGAATTGAGGATGCTGTGAAGATCCTACTTGAAATGGGGGATAATGATATTCTCCCTGATTGTATAAGCTATTCGACAATTATTTATGAGTACTGTAGAAGGCGGAATTTATTGGAAGCCATGAAGCTGTGGGACTGCATGCTGAGCAAGGGTCTAAATCCTGACACAGTAGCATATAATTTTTTGATATATGGTTGCTGTGTCGCTGGAGAACTTGCCAAGGCTTTTGAATTACGTGATGAAATGATGAGAAGGGGCCTGAAGCCGAGTATGGCTACATATAATACTCTCATTGAGGGAACCTGCTTGAGAAGTTAAATCTCATTTACTGATGGGTAGTAATGCTGTAGAGGAAACCTAGTTTTGGTATTATCGGTTATCACGAAAAGTATGATCGCATGAGTAATGCCAGGAACATTCTCTGATAAGTTACCAGAATATTGACAGTTCAAGGTCAGGTTATGGTTGTACCCTGGGAGCACAAGTTGATATTGGGAAGTCTCCATTCTTTTAGAGCATAGTCGGACATTCTTTCTGTACATAATTTAAGTCTTTGAGAACAGTATGTTGCACATCACTGAAGGTTGGTTGACTTTGTTGTGAGATGAACATTTGAAAATTTGTCGAGAAATAGGAGATAACTCCTGACATTCAGTGCAACTACTGAGAAGGGTAGTGGCTGCAAGCATTTTTTTGTTTTGTTTTGACATTGTTGTAACATGTGAATAACAGTCATTTGCGTGACGGAAGTTGATTCATTAGGTTGGGTAGCATACTTTGTTCTCAATCATGTTGTAAATGCTGTCTAGCATGTAAGCATCTCATTGAAAAGATTTACAAGGTTTTGGAGGTTTAATGAAATTCGGTTCCTCTCTTTATCCTGGATTGTTTTTGTTCTATTACACTTGTCTCCTTCACCCTTAGAGGATACACCCTCAACGATTTTATCGGGCAGTAACTTGTCTTGCTGTTTTAGCCCTTCCCTCAGGATTTCATTGAAATCTGTTGATACTATGGTTTCTCGTGTTTTATTTTCTTCTTTTGTTGGACAATTCACATGTGCTCTTGGATTTCTCTCACTTTTTGATGCCTTTTATTGAAATGCTTTTGCAGTATTTACAGATGCACACACTATCATATAGGGACGGTTTGATCGACTCCAAACGTATGAGCTATATCAATATATGTTCTCTGCACTTAGGAACGATGTATGGAAATATACATCAAACTTCTTAAATTGCAGATTTGTAGAATCCTCTATCAGGATGGTGCTTGTTAATTGTGAAGGACAAGACAAGGCTGGCGAGCTATCCTAAATCCTGGATAGTTGTGGTCTTAACTTGGAACTTCAATTAAATTAGTCTGGTGCAAAGTGGCAATGCAGTTGAAAACCCAATTCTCTTTTTGAAATGTTTAGATTCTAGATTTGTGTTGATATCAAGATTCAAGCCCTTTGGTGAATAGTTCCGGCTTCGAATCAAGGAATGTCTTTACATCCTTTTTTGACAGTTGCAGGAGCCTTCTATATAGCTATTACAGGTGTTACTACCATACCAACAATTGCGGCAGAAACACTCATGGCTTTGCAGTGGAGCACATGCTGTAAGGAATATAGAATTACTCATGCTTGTATATTGTAATTTCAACCTTTTATGCTAATTTAAATGCTTCATCACAGGAATACCAACATCTTCTTGGCCTTTGAAGCGACTCCATGTTGGATAACCAATATGAACTTGTGTTGCTACGAGTCAATGCCTGGAAATGTTTTCAACGTACTTGACCAACAAAAAGATGAAGGGCTATAAGAATATGGTCAATGGAGTTGAACTGTTGAAGTGTGGTGCCGCAAGGTTAAATTTTGCAGAGTAGCATGCGCCTCCTGTAGCTTGTACAATAGTTATACCATGTAATTGGTGTTTCTGTTGCTTTTCTTGTTTGCCCCTACATTGTCTTTTGTTGACCCATTGGTTTTACTTACAACGGAAGACCCTGAGGTTCCTTTGCTCTCAACAAGAAGGTTGAGAGAAGAAGGGGAATGCTAAGAAATAGTAGGATATAATGAAGTAGAAGAAGGAAAATTCTGCAGGCATCAATTAGCATGGAAGGCTCCTGAAAACTACTTGCCTGCTCCACCCTCATGCAACTCGTAATATTCTTTGTTGGTGTAGGTAATTTCTTCCATTATAATGTTGCTTATGGAGTTATAGACTTATGGTTAACAATTTGCATCCTTATGGAAATGGGAAATTGCATCTCAATTGTAACGATTGCTAAAACTTACGCGTTCAAATGGAGCACAGAGGAAAGATTTGGAATTGGACGTTGTTAATTGAAGTTTTTTGAGGTTTGTAGTACCAGCGCTTTTGTAATCCCCTTGTGATGGTTCCATCTTCCGTGCTTGCTGCTATTTTTTTTTTTCGCAATCCTGTTGCGATGTTACCATCTTCCTTTTGTTTGTCTAAATTATTCTCCTTATCCACTTTTTCATCATTTTCGTCTTCTTTCGCTTCTTACTCTTCATCTTCCCCTGTCAGTCAACAGTTTGGTTACATTTCAATCAATTGAGAAGGTCGTGCAGCCCTAGACTTTTTGCTCACTACATTATTGATAACTTTCACAGGAAACTATGCTGGATGGAGAAGGCGAAAAGGATTCTAAACTGGTCCACTAGACACAAGATTACGACACAATCGACAAGTATTTTAGTTAATATCTAAGATCTCTGTGACTTTACTACTTATATTTTAGTTAATATCTAAGATCTTTGTGACTTTACTACTTACAAGATCTTTGAGATTTCATCAGAATCAAGTTATTCCTGTCTGTAATTTGCCTGTTTGGGTCTATTTGGAAATAGAATGTATGATTAAAATACTCTCCAGCTCCAAAGGCTCGGTTGATGCATTTGTAATGCTTGCTGCTGTCTTCATTCTTCATTTCAGTGCTGCTACCCTGCAATTGTTTCCTTTAGTTCTCTTAGCCCCATCCGATGCTTGCGTACTTCATTTCCTAAACCTTCTTAGATTTGTTTAGTCTACCGTGACGCATATATTGCTTGAAGTGGAGATTTGTGAAAAATGGAATTGACATTCACTAGCTTAAACTAATCAACCATAACAGTCAAAACCAGAAAGGACAAATCAGCTCTAACAAGCTTGCTGCGTTAGCCAAGTCAGGGAATTTACCATGTAATTCGGTGTCTAGTCTCCCGTTATCTCTTCTTTCTGTTTTAGAGTTTGACTCTCCTTTGAAAGCCTGCGGGTCTCATTAAATGATATAAAAAAAAAAAAAAAAGCTTGCATCCTCACCTGATGGTGAACTAATTCATACATACTTTTTTTCTTTTTTTATATCGGGAAATTCAAACATAGCGGAGGACGGAGGAGCAATTTTCTTACTTTGGCTCTGTAATATACAGCCATTTTTAAACATTACCCAAATCAAAATAAACAGAAAGGTGATTGCAGATATCTTATTTAAGTTCCACACAAGATGAAGTCATCAAATAAGCTCCAAATCACTGAACTTGTTCTAGATAAGGACAATATTATACTAATGTCAAGCTCTGAACAACAAACCAATAATATCTAAAACAGGTTCCACTGTCTCATAAGGGCCATAACTATTAACATTGCTCTTCAATAAAGCAATGAGCGCGATGCACTCCATTGCACGAGCAGCCTGACTCCATAGCCCATTGCACAAGCAGCCCAACTCCATAGCACGAGCAGCACGACCAGAGAATCAATTATTTTTCAGCACGGCATTTGATGACATCAAGGCCAATCTCAGTTGGATCTGTTGCTTGCAGTTCTATCTGGATGCCATCAAGCTCCCTTTTGAATCTGTCCTTGGAGCTTGCATAAATCATTTTGCTCCTCACCCGTGATGTATCAGGGGACCTTTGGTGAAACAAAAAGGTAAAAATAACATGAACTGCAATGATCAGAGAAACAGGGCTCCAACAAAACTAAGATTTTGATGAATTAACTATATATTACCACGCAATGAAGAAAATCCTGCTCTTTTGGCAATTCTCTTCGGTCACAAAGTCATAATCGTAGACAGCGTATCGACACTCATCAGCAGGAAGGCTCGCAGTGAAGTCTTCATAGCTATCAGTTGGCTCGCCAACCTTTTCCACCACAACCTGCTTCTGCTTCTCCTCAATCTTGAATACAATGAAGCGGTAAGTCCTTTTTGCCTTCAGCTCCAAAAACTTCAGCTTGCAATCATCATGCACAGCCATCCCTGATGCTGCATTAGCCTGCGTAGAGGATGGAGAGAAACACTTATTCTATGACGACAAAGGGAGAGCAGAACAGGACACCATAATTACCTCAAAAGATGGCAACAACATTGGATTATCAAAGGCAGCCTTTTGCCCAAAAGGTGATAGTACATGAAAATGAAGCAAAGTTCAATGTCTACAAAACGTACTCTACCTAAATCTTATTATTATAAGATTTGGGCAGAGCAAAACCCTTAATCATTCAGGGATTTCAACTTTTCATCATATGATATCGTCTTAATCCAGTTGCACTTAATCTATTCCCAAGTTGACTTAAACTCTATACACTTGAATGTGTGGTTCTATTTTTTATTATTATCTACACTTAAAAATTATGAGAAAAGCTCGGTCAACCTAAGAAACATTCTCGGGATATAACCTGTAGTGACTCCTTTCGAATACGAAATAACAATCCACAACGAAACCATATAGACAGGAATTCACTTACAAACCAAAGCACAGCAACAAATCTCCAAATAAATGAACCATTTCCCCTTTTTGCTTCCTCACAATATTTTGACTTACACGTGCAACAAGCAAACTATAATCTATACAGCCAGGATGCCACAACACAACCAAAACCAAACCATACTCTATTCTGAATAGAAGGAACAACAAAACGACAGAAAGAACATTTGACAATCAGTTGAATCTAAATCAACAAGATGTTCAGATATCAAGAGTCAAAATTTGTCGAAATCAGACGTAAAAGGGGAAAAATTATAATCTACGCAAGTCTTTGTTTCTCTGTACAATCGAACGAACCCTAGCCAAGTAGAGTGGACTTGAAACAGTTGAAAGGACTCACCATGGCGGAGCGGTACGATCGGAGAAGATCGACGGCGGGAGAACGCTTGGAGAGAGAGAAGTTTGGGCCGCCGTCGGGGCGTGCGTCTAGAGAGAGAGAGAGAGAGAGAGAGAGAGGAAGACGAGATTATCGGTGGCGTGGGTTTACAGATAACGGAATGAGGAGGAGTCTTTGCAAATTCACCTCTTGGGGCATTTGGTGGCTCAAATACCATGGTGGTGGCGTGGTTTATACTACTCCTACATCACAGTGACAGAGAAAGCAGGAAACACCAATGGAAACGAGACACGTGTTGTCAGTTAAATGTCGATTATACCCCCTGGAGGGAAATTTTTTTAGTGCCGAGCGGTACCACATGGTGCCGCTCACGCATCCGAGCCATCCGTTGCTTGTTTGAACGGCTTAGATTTTGAGAGAAAAAAATGAGAGAGAGTGTTGGGGTGAGAAGAGAAAGAAGATTTTAATCCGAGATATCTAAAAGTGTATTGAACGACTCGAATCCGCTGAGCAGGTACCACGTAGGACATACCCGTCAGCACCGAAAAATCACTCCCCCCGGAGAAATGTGGAGACCAGTGGATCGTGTTGAATCAATTCGAGGTTCCAACCTCATCGTGGAAAAAACCAAAGAAATTCCACTTTTGAGGAAAAAGATTTTGGTGATAGAATTTTTTCCAAATTACTTGTAGGGTTCTTTTTCATAAAGAGAAGTTTAACTACGTCTATTTTGTCCGGTTAGGATTTTGAAGGAGATTTTTCAAAGTAATGAGTGATGAGAGATAGTAGATAAAAAGAAATTAGTGACCATGTACAAGAATTTTGAAGACCCAAAAGATTAGTTTTTTTTTTGGCATTATATGTTCTATAATATTTTATTTATTGATTTCTAGTTCGTGGGATCAGTTTTGTTGACGTAAATGATTTTTGAATAGTAAAAGTAAGATACGAGAAAAAAACGAACACCACCTAATGTGCACTAGATTTGGATTTAACAAATCTTACTTCACTATAATAATGTACTACAAAATTGACTAGTATGGCAAGCTATATACTCCATTTGCTACTAGTAAAAGATTAACTTATTAAACTTGTTACTTTTTAATTTAAGAAAAAATAAGAACTTAGTTTTTAAAGGATTAGTTTATTCCAACATTATGAAGCCTTTGAGCTAGAAATAAAATTGCCATTATCCACTCTTGTAACTTGTAAGATTGTTCGCCTTGTCTTTCTCTGACCTAACTGAGCAAATACAATCAAAGAAAATTATTGACCAAAAGAGATAGTGCAACAAATTATACCCGAGCCTAATTGAATTTTTTTCAAAAAGAAAAACTCAATTGCAAATTTTTCAAAAAATAAAATAAAATCTTGATTACAATTGATCAAATGTGATAATACTAGAACTCAGATTTTCTTATCCACGAGCATCACTGATCCATGGCTCACCTGTAAGATCACAAAATCTGATATCGAAGAGCAGTCCCATCTAGAGCTGAATTGTGATGGCGAAAACTTCTTCCATCGCCTACTACAGCCAAAACCTCTCACAAAAGGACAACTTCAGCTACGCCGCCAGCCAAATCCAGGTCCGCCCTTGACATAAAACGGGAGAGACGGAGAGGGAAAACAATTGAAAGAAGAGCAGGCTGTGGCTAGCAGACCGACCGATGGAGAAGGGGGAGATAGGCCACTTCGACGGAGAAGAAGGTTTTCGACTTGTGACGCTCTATCTGTCCTAGAAACAATACAAGGAGCCCTAGAAACAGATATAATAAACGAACTGTGACAATATATAGTGCTATTTTTGTAATTTAGAGGTTCTGTTCGGGTGCGGTACAGTTTGTGTAACAGCTAAAACCATAACTGAACCAAACCCGTTCAGTTATCCCTTTGCCTCTACCATATCCTGACCAACGGTAAAAAACCGATCACAGTTCGGAAAAAAGGAGCAGTTCAGTTCGGGTCCCCATTGGTTTGGTACAAATTGTCATCCCTAGGGAAACCCCACGCTGACTGTTCATGAGTTGAAAGTAACCCATGAAATGTCAAGGAAAAAATAGAAACAAAGGGTTAAAAAACTCCTGTCAAACCCTGTAACGGTTCCACGATATAAAAAGCTCCGACTATAATTTTGCCCAAAATTAAGACGCATAGTCGCATACCCGTCAAAAATACCAACCTTTGTACAAGGAAAATACGCAAAACAGAAGTTATTTACAAGCAATGCCCATGAGGTTCGACTCCGTACAACAAAACAGCAGATTATCACAACATCATACCTCGTTTTTGTTGATTGTGGATATTGTGCCAACCGTTAGCAAGAAGCAATACTACAGAATAAAGGTGGACTAGAAATCGTTTCAGGAAACAGCAAAATCTACAAAACCCAGTCGGCATGATATAACTAGTACTAGCTGGCAACTTTTCATGAGCTTTTACGCCGGTGTTTCTTGTCAACGATATTGCTTCGTGGAGATTTTCCCTTGTGCTTGTGCCGGTTACTCTTCTTGGACATCTTCGGGCCATTGTAGCGTTTCACTGTGTGTGATTGGGATGTAGGGGTTGGGTCGTAAACATCAGGAGCCCAGCGGACACTCAGATTCTCAACATGCAGTCCTCGTTTCTCACGACTACCTCTCATAGAAGAGACAACCTTCAAAGAAATTTGAGAAGGAAAAAAGATGAGGAGAAAAAGAAAATCACTTGTAAACAAATGAGACCAGCAGAAAACAGAAGCAACATGAAGGCCATCACAAAACGGGAGTCACTTTAGAGTTAAGCAACATTTAGAAATCACACATAGGCTTGTATCCAGAGGAAGCGAAGGGGAGTTTATTATGTGTCCTGTGTTTATCATTGCATTGATACTCAAACACAAACTGTGGTTAACAAATCAAACCATCAAGAAAAGATAACAGCACATGGGTATCATACTCATTTTGTAAACACAAACTGTGCTTTACAAAATGAGAAGCATAGTTCTTGTTCAACAGGATATCCCGTATAGCTTTCTATGAACACACATAATATAGATATAGACTCCAACAAACTTTTGACATGTCATCCATTCGAGGACTAATCCAAAAGAACGAATCAATAGAAAAACAAGTTATTATCAGAACTGCCGTGATGCCATACCATGATCAAAATAGAGGCAGAGAAAATAAAACAAGGCTGGGGCCTGGGGCACACAGGCAATAAAATAGAAAGGCAGAAGGAGAACAACACCATTTCCACACCACCCTTAGTCTTACTTGCATAGTCGTGCTAGAAACCACAGATAGGCAATATTTTATTAGTATATAAATCGCCCAAGTCATGCAATCATAACAACATAAATAACTCTGTCAGCGTCCATGTTTAACCAATTAGGAGAGCCCAGCTGCTTTTCTGGTTGTTATATGAAAATTTGAGATTAGGTGGCAAGAAGTTAGCAGAAAAAATAGATCGGCAGTCCCTTGAGATCATATGCAAAATGGTTATAAACTTATAATATTCACGGACGTAAAACTGGGAAGCCAGATCCAAACAATACGGCAGTGTGCCCATGGGTTTAATTTAGAGAACACACTGCAACTTCTAAAGATGCTCGTGTTTCCATCATCTTTGTCTAATATCAAGTCCAAACAGAGACTGAAATTAATAAAAGTTTTGTAGAATAATCTATTTTTATATAATGCAGACGCTTTAGAGGCATAAAGAAATCTAAACAATGATAAGCAGCAAAACTCCCACCACAAAATTAAAGAAAGTACTTGTCCATCAAAAAACAGTGATGATGAGTCAGAAGCTTACGGGAAGAGAGATAATGCTGGTACTGTTTGGGTTGCCAGGTTCCGAAGAACTTAGTCCATCCGATGCATTATTAGAAATCTTGTCTTCCCCACTCACGGGTAAATGAGATAAATGTTCATTTCTGGAGCACGGCACCCCCACATGCTCTCCCAAATTATTTTGAGGTGTTCCTGTCACAGATTCATCCCGATCATTAATCAAATCCTCAAACTCTTCCTCCTTCCCCAAGGGTGTAGCTGAAGTTGATAGCAAAACTAGAGCGTCTTCAAGAGCAATTCCAAGCTCCGCCACCAAACTACCCACGTTGCTGCTACCTTTCTTACAGTTTCTCCACAAGGGTCCCCAGTCATTAGGGCTAGTCAAATCTTCCTTCATCGGGCCAAAATACTGAACTGAGACATCCATGATTGGAACCTACAACTTCTAACCCTGCAGAAAGGTGTGCTGATGATCAACCTATGCTGTGACTAATTAATCATACATAGTCTCATAAAACTAATAGTCATACCGAACTAGTAGTGAGGGCATTAGCAATTCCACAATCCTAACCTATGTTTGCAGGATTGTTCATCATTCAACAGATATGCAACTCCAATTTTTGTCATAAGGAAACAAACACACACAAGATTGTTAATCCAATCTTTAAGTCTAATCTGGTCAACCAATCCGGTAGTGTTCGATTCAATTTGCAAGTGATAACGAACAAATACAAAACCAATATAAATGGTGTCAATTACGTCTCATGTTGGGATCCGGAGACCCTGTAGTGCGCTGCTGCACTACATAGTGCAATATCCCAACCGTCCATTCAGCAATCAATGGTCCAGATTGAAAAAAGCTCGGAAGAGTCTCTTTTTCCGATCCAGACTATTGGAAACATTGTTGGACGGATGTTGCCCTACAGCCCTCTAGTGCATCCCTACACTACAAGATCCCTGATTCCCGCAATTTGGGATTAATTGTTCCTAAGGAATCGAAAAAGTATAAAAGTATAAAGATGTGGACCAAATTTGAAACAAGTTTCATACAAGACGCACGGTAGACCAAAAAAATACCACTGTTTGATATTTCTTCTTCAGTGATATTTTTTTTTGCTTTGGATCATAATTCTTTTATTTTGTAGACTCCTTTGTCAAGCCTAATGGTTAATCCAAAAAAATACTGTAAAACGTAACTTCAACAAAAATTCAGAAAATACCACAAAATACCGACCCGAAAAATACAAATATACCAGCGTGAACTCACCCTAAATAAGAATAGAAAGTACCTCTCGCAGTGATGGAATGAGCTTGACGCCCTAACCAACAGCGTCCAGATCCCCCAAACAGAAGCCTAATTGAGTCCAATCCAACCCAATCCAACCCAATCTAGGCTACGAAATCCTAACTGGTGCAAAAATAACAGGAAAATCCTCCCACCCTTTCTTCTCCGGATCAATCCCCGATCTGATACACAACCACACTAGCAAAAACGTACGAGTCAGTTAATCGGTCTGCTAAAATAAGAAGCCGAATGTTAACTCAATATACCGCGACCGAACCGCTCGTGGAGATGCTTAAGACGATGCGAGCAAGAACCGCCGAAGAAGGGAGCTGCGAACGGAGTCATTGTCGTCGTCTTGGACCTGTGGAATACCGCACACATTGGGCCGATGACCGTCCGGCCGAGTAATTTCGAAACCCCAATCAAAGCATGTGAATTTTTCAGATCTGTGGATTTTCAGCACGAGATGATGAGAAGCTCGGAGTTGATTTATCCGGGGAATTTGTGATGGATATTGGATAATGAGAAGATTGGATTGGAATGGGGTAAAAATAGTCTTCTTCGAGTCTCTGGAGCGAAATTATCACTATATCAGCGCGCGGCTGCGCGTGTTGACCGGGAACAGTCATCGCCGTCTCGGCCGGGCCTGCGAATTTGGGCCAAAGATTGGCTGTCACTGTCGGGCCTCTCTTTTCTTTGGTTCCGGACCAGGTAGGGCGGGGCTATGGTACCTGGGTAAAAAAGCCCAAGCCCTGAGGGGTTGGCTTTCCAGGGAGAGGACTGGATGGTGATGTGCAGGAGCCGTACATCACCGTGTTGTGTGGCTTCCGAGCTATCCGTTTGGTAATTTAACAGTTCAAATCTCATCTCCATCATTTGAGTATCCAAGCCGTTCATTACCGAGATGAAACCTGGACCATTAGATTGCTGAACAGATAGCTTGAATGTGCATAGCACCTCCCTTAGGTTCTGTTCAAGTCTATAGAGTTCACCTACTTATTCACTCTCTCACCCCCTAACTAATGGATTGGAATTCTTGTAGTGCAAGGCACTCTATAGGGCGCATATTGGCCATCAATCTTGACAATAAATGGTTAGATATAATCCGAGCTTCTACAAATTCTACATGTTCATTTTCGAGATGGACGGTCGGATTGGGCGCACTACACATGTAGTATGGGAGGTGCACTACAGCACCTCCGGGTCCCTGACTAATGTTTGTAAAGACCCGTAAATTTCAAAATTATTAAAAGGATTCAATAAATGAAAGGATAAGAGAGAAATGTTGGGTTTATTTGAATTTGGGGTTTATGTGTCAAGATTATAAGATGAGGGGGTGGGTGTGTGTAGTTTATGGAAATTTTAGTATATATATAGGTGTGTATGGGTTTGTGTGAGAATAACATTTCTCCCATTCTCTCCAAACTCATGCCTCTCTCCCTCTCCCTCTCTCACGGCTCTCTTCTCTCTCTCTCTCTCTCAAACTCCACTCAAGGCTCAAAACCCACAAAGTTCAACCTTTATTCCACACTTTAAACGTGATTATAAGCTCGGAGTTCGTTGGTTAAAGCTCGAAAAGAAGTATCCTTGGAGGAATTCGAATTTCAAGTTCTAGGGCTCGATCAATTGGGCTTGGATCTTTGATTTTGTTTATTGAGGTAGGGATTTCTTGCTCTCTCTATGCATATATGAGTTGATTGTTTACTTAGATCGTGCCTTGATTCGTTGTTATTGTTGGGGTTTTACCTTCCGAAATCTGAAAATTCGCTGAAAATTTCCGGGGTATGGATACCCCAATCTTCTCTGGACAACAGTTGTCCAGGTATCGACACCTCATTTTGGGGTATCGATACCCCCTAGTTTTTCTGGACAATTTTGACATGCTTTGCTCTTTTCATGCTCATTTGAACCCCGATCACTTATAGTACTCTCTAAACACCTTTGAATCACTTCTAGACTTGCTTCTGGGTATCTCGAACGGTTCATTAATTTCTCAAATTCTTTTGGCTCTCGTTGGAAGATAAGAACATGTTGAATTTAATGAACTTGGTATTCGTTAATCGTCCTTGCTTTAGGTTGATTCAGAGAACATATGTGGCATGTCGATATGATTGTATACGAGTTGATATATGTTGAACTTGAGGTTACTAAAGATCGAGAAATAGTTAACATGAATGAATACGAAGAAAGTCATAGATCCATCGTCAGGTGTGATGTCGGAAATGGGATGCACAGGGTCTCCAATGCCCGAAAGTGCATAATAGAGCCATGGATCCACCATAGGATGTGATGCCAGAATGTATATGGGATGCACGGGGTGATGAATGTCCGGAAATGAGATTCAAACACATAATTTAACAAATATGGTGAACTTTGGAGGTCTTTACGCTACTTGTAGTTGAATGGAGATGTTTTTTTTCAAGACCCATGTCCTTATTGTCGATCATATGGAAATCTTGTTGTTGCTCGTGTTCCTCTCGGTGCATTGATCATCTCATTTGCTTATAGCTTGAGCATAGTAATCTCTATTAGGTTAGTATAACTCAACCCATCATCATTTTCAGGTACACCGCAAGGGCATTGATTTTGGAGTGCTTGTTTGACATCATATTTTTTGAAAGCCGACATCGATGAGTTATTCTAGTATCTTTTGTATACTCCCTTTTGAAAATATGAAATTGAAACTTCATTTGGACTCCTTTGACTTGGGAAATCATGTAATCATTAAACTTATCGTCTTTTGACTTATTCGAGAAATTTGGCCGAGGTGCCAATATTATAACTCCGTCTAAACTTGATCTTTTTCTCTCGGATGAATTAAGGGTAACATTTTGGGGTATTATGATGTATTATAGTGCTAGACTTTTATTAGAAATGCCATTATTATTATGTTGAAAATTTAGAACGTGACAAATGTAGTACAACATTGGCAAAAAAATAAAAAATTCGAATTCTACACCCAATCACTCAAACACATACACTGATACACACAAACGGGGTTGCGCATTAGTTTGATGCAGAACTTGACTACTCCTCTCACCTCCACAAGTGGATCGGTAGGTTCCTCCACAACGCCGAATATTTTTTACGCCTTTCGCATATTTTTTCATGTTATTTTGTTGTATTTTTTTAGATTGCTAGACTAGAGACCAGAGTCCTTTGAACTTCTCTTTTGTTGTGAATGCAATATATTTATTCTTTCTAAAAAAAAATTAAGTGAGATTGCGAGCGAGTATGTCTGCGTATTTGTGAGCAACCTTGGAAGAGTTGCTTAAACACTGCTCCTTGTTATTTAGTGTTTCTTTAATTAGTCTCAATTGACTCGAGGAGGTAATCTTTTGGTCATATCTTTTGAAAATGAAACACCAATAAATACCTTTTTTCTCTTAGTTTATTCAGATATTTCTATCTCCAAATCTTCTCTATCTTAAAACTCTCGTAACAAAATCTAAAATAAAATTCCATTCTAAAAAAATGAACTATCAAAAAATCATGCTAAAATAATAATTCATCACAAATATGATAATACAGAAAACTACAATCATAAATCGATCTGAACTTAATATACAGAAACTATAATACACTTTATGCATTAAATAATAAAAAATACTATAATAATATAATCTATCACACAGACAAAATATCTCAGCTAGTCGAAACACAAATGCCAAAGTTTTTACTAAAATTGTAATAGTAAATTTATCACAATAACTGTATCTAATATAAGTGGATATAAAGAAGAAATTTATTTCGAAAAAATTAACATCAATGAGTTGATGACTACTTGTTAGGTTTTATTTCAAAGTCCAATTAATAATTACTTTTCGTTTGTCAAACTAATACTAGTACTAGTAATTTTATTCACTACTACTACTATTTACTTTAATCTAAGTAAATAAATACTCCTACTAAATAAGATAAAAAAAAACCAAGGGAGTTTCGGATGGAGGGAATTTCCCATGGTACCCACCGCGGAGGAGAAAAAGGTGCGTGGTTTGGGGCGGGAAATATTTACGTGAAAAAATTTCAAATTAACACTCGCTCCCCATTGGTCCATTTCGCGTCACGCGGATCGACAACAAATCACCCACAGCCGTCGATCTAAGCGGATCGACAGTCCAAATCAATCGTCACACAAACCAGGTGCACCTTTCACAACTCTATATAAGCCAGGCGTCATCCTCAACCCACTTCACCCATTCCCAAAACGCTCTTTCAATCTTCTACACACACACACAAACACTACGTTTCCAGGCGAGCGAGAGAGAGGAGAGAGATGGAAGGCGGAGGAAAAGTTAAGAAGGGAGCCGCAGGAAGAAAGGGAGGCGGTCCCAGGGCTAAGTCGGTCACCCGGTCCATCAAGGCCGGTTTGCAGTTCCCCGTCGGCAGGATCGGCCGGTACCTGAAGAAGGGACGTTACGCCAAGCGCGTCGGTAGTGGTGCTGCGGTTTACTTGGCCGCCGTCCTTGAATACCTCGCTGCAGAGGTACTATCAATCTCTCTCTCTCTCTCTCTCTCTCTCTCTCTCTCTCTCCTGATGCGTTTAAATCTGTGATACTGAAAGTTCTCTCTCTAAAATGGGTTATTTGTTTGAAGGTGCTGGAGTTGGCAGGGAACGCGGCACGTGACAACAAGAAGAACAGGATCATCCCGAGGCACGTGCTCCTGGCGATTAGGAACGACGAAGAGCTAGGGAAATTGCTGGCCGGAGTGACCATAGCCCACGGCGGTGTGCTCCCGAACATAAACCCGGTTCTGTTGCCGAAGAAGACTGACAAGGCGACCAAGGAACCCAAATCTCCGTCTAAGGCCACCAAATCCCCCAAGAAAGCTGATTAGTCGTTAGGCTAGACTAGGCTAGGGCTACCAATGAAACCATTCTATATGATTTTCCTTTTTGAATTGTTTTGTTGTTGGGTGGTGAAATTGGTAGAAAAATCGTTGTAATTACCCCTGTTTATCAGGATTTCCTGTTAGATCAATGGAAGAACAACTCGTTTAATCTACTCCTATTTACTACCATTTTGTTCCAATTGTAAAGTTCTTTCCTTTCTCCCTTGTTTTCTACAACTCCCAAACAGATCATAAGGTTCAGTACAGTCATGAGGTTTGTTTATTTTGGAAAGTCAGTGGGTTTAACGAAATTGGGCCTGGGCGACGAAAGCCCATTTATATATGTGGGCTTCAGACTAAAACTGCAAGCCCACACCATCGTTTCTACGTCTACTCTCCTGCGCCAAACGGAGGCCGAGGGGAGTGCCCGTTAGGGCGGAAATGCAGTGGAGTGGTGGTCTTCGTCTTTCCCCGTCGTCTCCATTCGCCAGATGGGTGATATTGCGCCATTCCTGCAGCAAATTGTTCGTCGGAGGTCTGTCTCATACGATCGAAATCTTTCTCTTTTTTGTATTGTTTGGCTGTTGCAGTTCCTGTAGCTTTGATTGAAACAAGTACCGATATATTCTGTAGATTGTACCTTTTTTTTGGGGGTGCTGTTTGAAACCTTGAATCGTGGTGTATAGGCTGCCGGCCATAGTGAAGTGGAGGTGTGAGAGCAAACTAGAAGTAGAGACAATTAAAGGCCCAATTGATACCGAAAGAGTGATCAAAGTCGACCCTAGAGTTAAACATTAGTTATTAAACAAAATGAACTGGTTTGAAGGATAGATTGGCTTTTATGTTTAAGAAGGGGATTGAATAAGCAAGGGTGTGGGATGTAGAGGTGGACAACGTTAATGGGGAATATATGGTTTTTAAGTTGTTTCAAGGTAGATAATGTACTTGTGGTTGCGGTCATTTTCAAAACTGAAATTGGTGGTGGTGAAATTTAGAAATTTAGAGAAGGCATATTCCTGACTTTTTCTCAGCCTGTTTTTGTGTTTCCTGAAGGTTGCTTGTTTGTGACAGTCTCAATTCTTTCTGTGGCTGCATTGTTTGTGTTTTCAACCTTAGGTGTTGAAAGTTCAATTCATAACGTGACACGGTGTTTTCTTTACCCCGACCAACGTTTGCATTTTAGTTCATGGAAATTTTATAAGGTGGCCTTGTTCTTATTTCGATCTTTCTAACCCTTGGTACTGATACTTAAAGCCAAGTTGTGACTTGTGAGTTGTGCGTGAAATACGTGATTGGTTGTAGGGCTTTCTTACGATACGAATGAAAGTGTTCTCAAGGATGCGTTTGGAAAGCATGGTGAAATAATCCAAGGTGAGATAACACGACCCATGATATCCCTGAGGGGATTCTATACACTTGAGAAGTTCTTTTAACATTTTCATGCTTTGCAGTGAAAGTTATCTGTGATCATGTGACTGGAAAATCAAAGGGATATGGATTTGTGCAGTTCAATTCTGAGACTGCAGCCACCACAGCCTTGATGCAAATGGACGGTCAGGTACATTTTGAGTAACTTGACGATGTTTGTTTTAGATCAGAGGTTTTTAAGCACATTTCAACACCGATAATGGTATTATTATCCCTCAGCTCTCTTATTATGCATTCCAGGTACTCGATGGGAGAAGTATACGCATCCAACATGCACACAAGAGGTGACAACAAGGACCTATAGAATGAGAGAGAAAATGATGTAACATTGGATTCACTTGCTTGACCAAACCACCTGACATGTTCCACCTACAATTTACCTCGTGGTTTGTCTCTGTTCGTAATTTTTGGGATGTGCTTACGGTAGTTAGTTTAAACATAAGATAAGATTCTACAAATTTTGTTCCCAACAGTTGTATTTCATTGGGGATTGTATTCCCCTTCAAATTTTCCTCCCAGTGGATGGGAGCAGATGTGTAAAACTCGGGATGTTATGAAGCTTCCTTGTTCTTGTTGTATGCAGTTGAATCATGCCAATTTATTCAAGTTGCATCAAGTCAATTCATCATCCTCGTACATAGTGGGACAAAGGATCTTGTAGACTAAAAGCACTGGATATCTCTTTGTTTGATGACGTGGGATATCAAACTCATCACTCCTCAGGAACAAGAAAATGACAACAGCGAAAAAATGGAAAAAGAAAACGTAATGCATGTTTAAGATGGCATTAACGCAGATCATACAACAGCTACTGTTAAAGAGATTACAAAGATCCTATAAGAGTTATTCCAATACTACTATCTTATTTTGATAGGGTCTTCACGAAGGCTAGCCTCACTCCTTGTCTTTGCTTCCCCAACGATTACTGTTCCATTTACTATCTGTGGGAGAGTATATGCAATGAATGGGGGGCAAGTAGCCAACAAAACACCTTAGAGAGACATTATGATTTTTGATATGGTTGATCTTCTCAACAAGCTCTAAAAATGAACATCTCCGATTATCACATGGATCTGGGAATTGTCCAACAGGACCATCAGAGGAACTGTGTCCTTGATAAAATGGGGGTAGGATCATGCTGCATAGAACTGAGAAGACTTTTGGGCTATTAACTCAGATACAAGCTCTGAACTTGGAAATTCCCAAAGCATGGTAATACTTAATTGAAGTGGTATCCTTCAACCAAAGCAGGTGTCTTTAAGAAATTCTACCTACACCAGCTGGGCAGGATGTCTTCTTGCCATTAGTGAGGTTGACTGACTTACAGCTCCAATACAAGTTCGGCCCAATAAATCAATCCCCAGGTAGAATATTCTCCCACTCAAATCTCATTGAGTCATATCCGTAGGATATCTATCCAATTCAGAAACTGAAAGGAAGTCCTTGTAATTGATAGGAATCTAAAGGGTGCTAGTGTAATTTGTCATTTTTTGATGGGTCCAAGTGTCCAACTAATTGCCTCCTGTCACGTGGTTGTTAAGTTAGAGATAAAGTGAACATATTTAAGTATATACGGTTTCAAGATAAAGATACTTTTACATGTCTAATCGTCTATACATTTTTTTATTCATGTATAGATGGGGTCATTTGCATTTTGCCTCTTATTTATAGTATTTTATGCATAAAGCTTTTGTTATTTAGTAGGCAACCTTACTCTGGTTCATTTATAGAGAGGCTGATTTTCGTAACTGGAGAACAGGTAAAAGTAGCTTTGCTTTGTTAATAGGAGTTGCATTACACAATGACTTTTTGATAACTATGTGCCTTACCTCAATGAGTTTTGTTTGATCTCAATTTTATTTCTAATTTCTGCAGGTTTGTTTTTGGATTCGAGCCATCATGCAGGTGGATGTTATTGAAGCTTGGTTTGGAAGTAAAGAACAAAAAGTTCATCCATCTAAAAGGAAATATAAACAAGCAAACATACTTTTCCTCTTCTTCCATTTAAGTTATATGGCAAATAGCCAAATCCCAGATTTGCTTTTCGTGTTGATAAATTCCTTTCTTTCTTCCAGTCTTACTTTCCTAGACTCCACAACAAGAAATGTTCTTTTTCTTCTTCCACTATCCTATCAATTCCCTCTCTATATATGCTCTTTTCTCACTGGCAAACAAGACACCGGAATCATTCGCGAGAAGTTCAAAATCATTCAACTTTCTAAGCAACATTCTATCAGAATAGAATGGCTTCTGCAACTGTGCTTCAGAAATCAGATAATGCAACAGCAGGTGGTTTGTCTGATGCTCTGAGGCAGAGCCGGTACCACATGAAGAGATGCTTTGCTAGGTATGCAGTTCATCATATTTGTTCAAGATTTTCCCAAGTTGTTCGCTCATGTAAAGTCCTGGATTATATAGACTGGCTTACAAAATAGGATTTTGTTTTGCCCTATGTTTTGGAAAATAAAGGTTTATGGAAATGGGGAAAAGGTTGATGAAACCTCACCAAATAATGGAAGAAATGGACAGAGCAATTGAGGACAATGCTGAAAGAGCCAAAGTATTCGAGGGTTTACTTGGTTCAATCATGGGTTCGACTCAGGTCTTTGAAGTTACTCCTGTTTTCTATGCATATACATGTGCATGTGTGTACATGAAATTTACGAAAATAGACATGTACCTGCATGTAGACGTCTGCGTAGACTAATTTGATTTCATCTGAGAATTTGCAGGAGGCAGCTGTCACTCCACCTTATGTTGCTTTGGCAGTAAGGCGGAACCCTGGTTTATGGGAATTTTTTAAGGTGAACGCAGATGATTTAGAAGTGGATGCTATTTCAGCTAAGGACTACTTGAAGATCAAAGAAACGATCTATGATGAGAATTGGTGTGAATGTCAGCTACGTGAATGATACTTCTTGTGATCTATGAATTTTAGCATAGTAAATGATTTTATATGCAGGGCAAACAAAGAAAATGCATTGGAAGTAGATTTTGGAGCATTTGACTACTCTACTCGACGGTTAACCCTTTCTTCTTGCATTGGAAATGGGGTTGATTTCGTATCTAAGTTCATGGCTTCAAAGACTGGTGGGAATCTTGAGCATGCAAAGCCTTTGCTTGATTACTTACTAGTGCTTAAACATCACGGGGAGGTATGCAAAATCCAGATTAAATAATTCCAGGAAAAAAATTCAACAAGAGATCAGATGATCCCAAGCGGAATTTAGTTGACACTGACGGATAAATTTTTTTTTTTTTTTCAATCACTGCACAGAATCTTATGATCAATGAGACTCTCAACACCGTTGAAAAGCTTCAAACAACTTTGATCGTAGCTGATGTTTACATTTCTGCTCTCCCAAAGGACACACCATACCAGAACTTTGAGAAGAAGTAACCTTATCTTCAAATTTCTTTATCAAAAGGCATAAACTGTGGAGTCTTATTAGTTGTTACCTGTTAGTTATTATGTTTCATATATTGGACAAACCTATGTCAATGTCAGGCTTAAAGAGTGGGGATTTGAGAAAGGGTGGGGAGATAATGCAGAGAGAGTGAAAGAGACAATGGGGATCCTTTCAGAGATACTCCAAGCACCGGACCACAATAAAACGGAGTTGTTCTTTAAGAGGCTTCCAAATCTATTCAAGATTGTAATATTCTCGGTCCATGGCTACTTCGGCCAGTCTGATGTCCTTGGCTTGCCTGATACTGGAGGCCAGGTTGTTTACATTCTAGACCAAGTGAAAGCTTTAGAGGAAGAATTGCTCCTCAGAATTAAGCAGCAAGGGTTGAGTGTGAAGCCTCAGATTCTTGTGGTGAGCTATGCATAAAAAATGTAAAAAGGAAATGACTTATCAATCAATTAGTGTAAGCTTTAAGAGTTTTGCAGTATACTTCTCTTTCGTGATTTTCTTTTATGTCCACAGGTAACTCGACTCATACCAGATGCCCAAGGAACCAAGTGCAACCAGGAAATTGAGCCAGTCCTTAACACGACACACTCCCACATCCTTAGAGTTCCATTTAGGACCGATCGAGGGGTTCTCCGCCAATGGGTTTCCCGGTTTGATATCTATCCTTACTTGGAGAGGTTTTCCCAGGCAAGTAATTTCTCATTTTGAATGCTTGTGTTGCAGTTTTTCCTTTTTCTTTTCATTTAACTATATATGCTGTCGTTTAATTGCTGTCCCATGCTTAGGATGCCACTGCCAAGGTCCTTGAACTCTTTGAATGTAAACCAGACCTTATACTTGGGAACTATACGGATGGAAACTTGGTGGCGTCTCTTATGGCTAACAAACTTGGCGTCACTCTGGTTAGAACCCTTCTTAAGTTGTTTATAACAATCCATATAAATAACTTTTGCTCTTCATTTTCTTGAGTCGTTAGGGATCTTAAGTTAGATGCCCTTCAAACTTAGGGAACAATTGCTCATGCTTTGGAAAAGACTAAGTATGAAGATTCTGATGTCAAATGGAAGGAGTTAGATCCAAAGTACCACTTCTCATGCCAATTCACAGCTGACATAATTGCCATGAATTCAGCTGATTTCGTCATTACCAGCACATACCAAGAAATTGCAGGAAGGTTAGTTTGTTCTATGGCCTTTCAGTTCTATCAAGAATAGGCATTGAGTTCTAACTAGTCTTCCTTTTTCTCTTTCAGCAAGAAAAGGCCTGGACAGTATGAAAGCCACATGGCATTTACAATGCCAGGCCTTTGCAGAGTAGTTTCGGGCATCAATGTCTTTGATCCAAAGTTTAACATTGCTGCTCCTGGGGCTGACCAGGCGGTCTACTTTCCCTTCACAGAGAAAAAGAAACGATTCACGTCATTTCATCCCGCCATTGATGAACTACTCTATAGTAAGGAAGACAACAACGAGCACATGTAAGTCCTATCTTCCATAATCTCGATGATGCTAAAAAAATTCTGATGAAATTTTTGGGTTGAATCTTAACCATTTCTTGGAACAGAGGATTTTTGGCAGATAAGAGGAAACCAATCATATTCTCAATGGCAAGGCTTGATACAGTGAAGAATATTAGTGGGTTGACCGAGTGGTATGGGAAGAACAAAAGGCTGAGGAATTTTGTGAATCTTGTGGTTGTTGCGGGATTCTTTGATCCATCGAAATCGAAAGATAGGGAAGAAATCGCAGAAATCAACAAGATGCATGCTTTGATAGAGAAATACAAACTGAAGGGTCAGATAAGATGGATAGCAGCTCAAACTGACAGGTACCGCAACGGGGAGTTGTACCGTTGCATAGCAGATACCAAGGGGGCTTTTGTGCAGCCTGCTATGTATGAAGCTTTTGGTCTGACAGTTATTGAAGCAATGAACTGTGGGTTAACCACGTTTGCCACCAATCAAGGGGGGCCTGCAGAGATTATCGTTGATGGGGTCTCGGGTTTTCACATTGATCCTTACAATGGTGACGAATCTAGTGACAAGATTGCGGATTTCTTTGAGAAGTGCAAGGCTGATGCCAAATATTGGAGTAAGATATCTCAAGAAGGTCTAAAGCGGATAGACGAATGGTTAAATCTGAACCTAAATGAGATAATTTTTTTGAAGTATCGTCTGATTTTTTTGTAGCTTATTTAATTCTGGCTTTATCTGCAGCTACACATGGAAGATCTATGCCAACAAAGTATTGAACATGGGATCTTTGTATGGGTTTTGGAGGCAAATGAATAAAGAACAGAAGAAAGCAAAGCAAACATACCTTCAAATGTTTTACAATCTCCAATTCAGGAATCTGGTGTGTTACTTACCTGGCCTGTTACTTTTCTTGTATATTTCTCAACTGATAAGTATGCTAAACTATACACAAAATGTTACAGGCAAAGAACATAGCCATCCCAACTGCTGAACCCAAACAAATAGTACCAACTCCAATGATTAAACCCCAAGAAGCAGAATTACCTAAATTCCCAGAGCCAACACCAGTGGCAACAACTCATATTCAGCCCACACCAAGGCATGTTTGCTAACTCTGAATACAAAATGGAAATATTTTGAACTAATTTTAGGCAGCTCAAAAGATGATTTTGTGCAGGGAAAACGGTTTAGAGCCGATGCAGATTGCCTTCCCGAGACATGATCAAAGATCTTGCCCCCGATGTTCATGGTGCTTCTTTTGTATATCTCTCTTTATAATATTCTATGGTGCTATGAAGTATTATGGGCTCATTAGATGACCAGGATCAGATGTTTGATTCCCAAACATACGTGATTCTTCTTCAAATGAAAGTGAATATGAACCTTGTATGTGTTACATGTTCTCAATTAAGCAATAAAACTCCCTTGGAGTCACTTCCAGCAACTATTCTATCATTCTTTCATTCTACAAGAAATTTTCTGAAGTGAAATTAAAAGAACAGATGAAAACGAATTCGGTGCCTGGTATTTTCATTCTCTGTGCAATCAAGAGAGCCCTTCAGTGCCATACTTCCATTTCATAAACAACTTGGGTTCCATTCCACATCCCTTGCTTAGATCACTTGGGTTCCATCCCACATCAGTAGCTTAGACCTGCTAACAAATACGAGATGAATAAAACAAGAATGGAAAAAGCTTTGAAAATAGAACTACAGCATCAAAACAGGGGTTAGAGTCACACGTAATGTTTTCGTTCATCATTTTTATTATAAAGGACTTGCGCGCAAAGTAGGAAATCCATGTCTTGCATGAGAGTCTTTCACTCGTGCATCGTCGTTTCGAACTTCAATCTGCAGAATTTTTAGTGTTTGCTTAGAAAGGTTGATGAAGTATATAAACAGAACTAGAGCAAAGTTAGGGGATTCTGGAAAAGGTTGGAAAGCTGGATGGTCTTACAAATTTGATTCCCAAATGATCGCAGCAATTGTTACAGTAAACATCTGCAGCAACGCGATCTCCAACCCTTCGATTCTGTTCTGGGCCAAGTGTGTGCACATTGATACTGCATATATGTGATCCATACAAATCTTTTTCAGAAAACAAAAAATAGAATTGTATCTACTATGTTTTCTACCTATAGGAGTAAGGACATCTAGCTTAGTCAAAGCTTCAACTTATCGTCTATCCAAATCGAAATGTGAGATGATGAATCCATGCAGCTCATTATCCTGAAAAACAAACATTTTAAATTCAATCGTGGGGATCCGAAATTAGTCTCTACTTCTTGGAAAGTAAGAGGTCTGCTAGTATTAGAAATCTATTTGCTACAACATATGAACGATACTTTTTATGCCCTTCAATAGGCAAAATCACCAAAAGTTGTGGAAAAAATAGAGAGAGAATGCACCTGCAATTGTTCCCTTCATCTGGCAATGAAGAGTTTATTTATTTATTTATTTTTCCGTGTTTTTTTTTTTAAACTTCCAATCATTCATCAATGATTAATAAAAATGACAATGAAATAAGAGAATTAATATTCACACTCCATTTTTTGTTATCCAGACTCTTTTTTGTCTTTTAGCAAAAATAAATACATACACTTTCAACACTAAAAAACAAAAAAAGAAATGTGGATAACAAAAAAAGGAGTGTGAATATCAATTCTTTGAAATAAACACCAAAAATACTCGGCAAGATTAAAAACTAGTACTAACCACCAAAAATGACTTCAAGAAAATTTTAAAGTGATGTGATTATGTATTTTCAGAGCTATAAAGCATACAAAAGATGCAATTCTGTGTGTGTATCCCCTATGGTTATATATAAAGCGGTAATTGAAATCAAGAACTTAATAGGAACAGAGAACAATACTACCAGGAAATCCCACAACCAGAAAACAATTCAGCAGCGATATGCTGATTTGGTGCAATGTCACAGTTCCAAGAAAAAAAAAATGTTCGAATCAACAGAGGCAAATGAAAATTGCAGAGAGAGAGAGAGAGATTACAGTGAAATAATTCAAGTCAGTGAAGAGGGCAATGTGGGCTTGGCCTCCCCATTGTTGTTCCCTACTTAGTTGGAACAATAATACCTAATATGGGATTGTACGGAAAACAGAGCACAAATGGGATGAACAACTCGGGGAGAAAGTGAATGATCAGCTCTCACAGTTCTTGATGGTGAAAATATGGGTGTTCAAGAATGTCAGAGAGAGAGAGAGAGATATTCTTGATGGTTGAAGAGGAAGAGAATTCTGAACTGGAGTATGCTTATCACACACAGAGAGAGAAGCTTCGTTGGAGTTTAACTGCCATAACTGTCACAACAGGTTTCATTTTTGTGAAGGATTCCCTAATATTTCGAAATTATCAAAAGTGCCCTTGCTTGCTATGTGTACACCACACCGGAAAAACCAATGCAAACCAGTATTTCTATTCTATTGGTGAATAAATGCTTTGCTATTCCTTTGTTTAAGCCCATACGCCAATGAAATGATGCCATACAATCGTGTCGTATAAATGGTTGTTTAATGTGTCATGTTAGTAGACTTTCTCTTTTCTATTAGAGTTCCCGCTCTCTCGCTCTAAGGCTTTGTTTGAGATGTGTAAATAGGTTAGTTTGTTTTGATAATCTTTTTATCTCTAGTTAAACCTTTTGTTCTGTATACTCTCTCTTTTTTAACCTTTTGGTCAATTTTTTGGATTGACAAAATTAAGGAATTTTAAACAAAAACTACTGGCCAAATTCGAACCAAATTTACACTACAGACAAAGATATACCAAAACAGCCAGAAATTTTGGTGATGTAGTTTTCTCTTTCATTTTAGTACACGAAGCTTATGATACATCAATCTAAACTCTGATTAATAAGTGTACGTTCTTTCAGCCGAAACCCTAGTAGCTTTTGTTAGGTTGGAGAGAGAGAGAGAGAGAGAGAGAGAGAGAGAGAGAGAGAGAGAGAGAGAGCACGTTGCTTTTATCTTTTTAGATGATTTTGGTAATAAAAGAGGTGAAGAGTGATCGAATTCAATGCTACTAATCATTTGAACTAGACTCCTATCAGGCTCTCACGGTATGATCTCTTATGTGTTTTTGGACTATAAGAATTAAGATCCTCTAAAAGTGATGACCTCTTATTGTTTTTGCACGGCAAAAAGTAAGACTCATCATGATATATTAATTCTAGTGACGATTCGAGTCTTTAATTTAGTAAGTCGTTTTGTCGTTTATGTAAAGAACTCAAGTTGATCATACATGTTTTCTTCAACGAAACGTGATTCGGCCAAGCCTTCACTGATATATGGTCATTCTAATTATGCCACGAACGGTAAATACATCCGGACTTTATATTCAGGAACAAATTTCTTGTTTTTTCCGTGAAAAAAAAGTGCCCGAATAATCTTCCCACGAATCGAACAAAAATCGTGTGCCTTTTGTGTGTGTGAATGTTCTCAAGTGAACAATCAAATTTCCTTGCAGTCATTTATTTGGCTGCTATTTTCTAGTTCTTTCATGCAACAAGAGATTTCCTAAACAGAAATTGATAAAAAATGCAGAACAGACGATTAAGAATTCAGTGCATGAAACTTTCATTTTTTTGTGGGATCAAAAGTGCCCTTCAGTTGTCGTCGTTTCCATCAACCTCATCGTCATCTTCATCAACCTCATCGTCATCCTCATTGTCATCTTCATTAACTTCATCTTCATCAACTTCATCTTCATCAACCTCGTCTTCCTCAACTTCATCTTCAGATTCAGGAGCAGGAACAGGAACGATTTCGTTTCCATCCCAAAGCAAAAGCTTAGACCTGGAAAATTTTCGTGTAGTTCAGCGAAAAGTAAAACAATGAAAATAACTACAGCACAGAAGAACTTTGGTGAGAGTTACATGAAATGGTTGGCCATAGAGTACTTACCCGCGCAGTAAGATTTGCTTCGCTTTCACTCTCACATAGACAGCGTCATTTGGAACTTCAATCTGCAGGATTTAGTGTTTGCTTAGAAAGACGCATTTGTCAACCAAAAACCATGGAATTGCGAAAGAAGTCGGAAAGGTGGATAGTCTTACGAAGTGGAACCCCAAAGGATTGCCGCAATTGTTACAGTAAATTTCTGCTGCCACGTAGTTTCCAACCCTTCGATTCGATTCTGCCCCAAGCGAGTGCCAATTGATACTGCATATGCGTAATGCATCGAGAAAATGTTGAAATAAAATTTCGTTTCGACGTAAAATGTTTGACATCGTAGAAAACGTTTTCGATGGGGTATGGAAATCGGAATGGGTCGAGGACTGGATACTCCAGGATATATAGGAATAGCGAAAACAACTTACAGAATTTTAGAGGGGACGCTTGTTCTGCTCTTATGATCGAAAAGATTCCATTAAAAAATACTAAACTATTTTAATCGAACCTAAAAATAAATAGAAAATATCTCAGGTCGAAACAAATGGGGTCTAAATTTGTCTTTGATTCAAAGTATTATGTTTTCTTCCAATAGCATAAAATATAAGGACATCAAGTTTCGCATTTTACAGAAACTACTCTGGAGGTTATCAAAATGGGAGAAACGATAATAGGTTCGAAAACTTGGATATCCAAAAAATTAAAACCGTGCATGCATTCAAAGATTTTTTTCCGAGGGAGATGAGTTCCTACGCAGTTCGAAAGAGGCCTCCATTCAGCTCTGTATCCTGCAATTTATTTTTTCAAAAGAATACAATGGTGAGTATACGAAACTAGTCTTGAGATTTTTGTGAGTAAGAATTACGCTTGTTCAAGGAGCAAGTGAGGATGAGAAAGCTGTTTACTGAAATAAAATCATACAAAATTTTCATGCAAATACGGCAAATCAAGAAAGTTGAGAAAAGAAGATAATGTTCAAGAATAATCCTTGTAAGCATATGTCATATGGTAGGGGAGAGAGAGAGAGAGAGAGAGAGAGAGAGAGAGAGAGAGAGAGAGAGAGAGAGAGAGAGAGAGAGAGTACATCCTCGTGGAGAGACGTCCGCTCTCGTTCGAGAGCAATGTGGGTTTGGCATTTACGGCAGACGTAGAACTCATTCTCTGGAGTTTGATCAAATTGGAGGAGAAAGACCCTCCCCATCGTTGTCGCTTCGATCAGTAGAAGAGCTCTGAAGCTACCGAGGATTTCTCTCTTCTTTGGAAATCAAGCAGTGTCAAGAAAATTGTTGGGGTATGTACTCAGAACGATATCAAACGTGTTGCAGTCGGGAAACAGAGGATAAAGGGGATGAACAGAGGGCGAAAGTGAATGATAAAATCAAATTTCTTGAGGGTGGAAATATGGGTGTCCAAGAAGGCAAGAAGGTTTGGGCAAAGGAAGGGGGAGAGAGAGATTCTTGATCGTGGAAGAGGAAGAGAAAGAATCAAGCCCTGAAGTGGGTTTCATATATATGCTCAAACTATTACACACAGTGAGAGAGAGAGAGAGAAGCTCAGATGAGGTTAACTTCCGCAACGGTCATACCTGCTTATCCGGGAAACTATTACTAGTACTTAGGCTTACCTGTTTCATTATAGGCTTCTCCTTGGTGCCTTAAAAGAATAGAGTGGTTCTGTTTATTTATTGCAACTAGAGGTGGCAAATGGACGGGTTTCAGCGAGTTCAAACGGGTTGTGCCGTCGTGGGTTGAATATGGGCATGTGAATACGAGTCAATAGTAGGCCGGTTAAATATGCGTCAAATCATACCCAAACTCGACCCGACCTGTTTTCCTTCCTTTTCTCCCTTTATCAATATAACTCAGAAAATTAATAGCAAAGCACCAGGCAGCAGCACCATCAAACCCATGACATAATCAACCATTTGATTCTAAAGATATACGTCGTTCCACAAAGCACAAAGCACGAAGCAAAGTGTACTCCACGGGCGAAGAGCGAGAGATAATTTACTATAACCAAGGAGCAAGATTACAATGGAGCCGGCTATAGCTGTCACTCCACAAACTGAAGCACCCTTGAATCCCAAACAACGAGATACCAAGAACAATTTAGTATTCACAACTCATTAGGGACTTAAAAACCCTAATACTCTTGCATACACTCTTCAAAGACTTGCATATAAAAATACGCAAAGTATCTATATATAATAAACAAAATCAAAGCCTTGCCATAGAAGTTTTGGAGGAGGGCAAGATAATAATTCCACATACCAACTCACTTAGGCAATTGCTGACTAGAGAGAGGCATAATAGACTCTTTAAACACACACAACACCAACTCAACTCCTGATGTGGGAGCCAGCTCAGCTGACGCAGGCCCAAGAGCCTCGCCTCTAAACACACTAGGAAACATTCAAAAAGGAAAATTAATTAGGGCACATTCCTAACAGATTATTCATTCGGAAATTAATAAGTTTAATAGGTCAAACACATTTTTTCTTTAGCTATTTCTTTTAAAATGGAAGGCATGCGTGATTAATCTGATCAGTAGAAAATCATCGAAGTGAGTCAAGAGTAGATAGGCTCATAATCCCCAAACTAGATGGCTCATTCACCTTTGAAGCTCAAGCACACTATAAAATATGGGGAGAATGTAACCCAACAATTATTAGCAGCCTAGGTTAAAGATGACAACTTGTACTCTTGTTATTACTTGTGCTAATGTGCTGCTTAAGTGGAGCAACAAATGACTGATTAAAAATTAAAAAAAGTGGCAACACGTGATGACCCTGCAATTGTAATTAGCTAAATCTGTGAAAGAAGCTGTGGTGAAACCCTCTGACCTCAGCCCCAGTAACACATCTTAGACCGGAGAGAATCTTATTCCGTTTCAATGAACAATTTTTACAGCCGTATTCATAAACCTCCGGTCTTCTTTGAGGGTAATGTGGGTTTGTCATTTACAACACATGTACACATGTAGAACTCATTATAAGGAGTTTGATCAAAAAATTTGTTATAAGAAAGACCCTCCCCATTGCTGAGGTGTCAATCAGTAGCAGAGCTTTGAAGCAGCAAAGAATTTCGCTCCCCTTGTTGGGGCTATGTAATTGGAACAATATCAAACGAGGTCGGTGGGACGTTTGGGAAAGAGAGGACATAGGGGATGAACAAAGGGCGAAAGTGAGTGATAAACTCAAATTTCTTGATGGCGGAAGAGGAAGAGAGAATCAGCCATGAACAGGGTTTAATATGCTAACACTGTATAACAGTCACACTGATACAGAGAGAAGGTTCGTTGAAGTCAACTGCCCTAACCCTCATTGCAAACCTTTGCTTGGGCATTTGCTAACATTTCCGGTTAGGAAAATCACGTTAAGTTTTTATAACAGCAACGAACATGCTTTACTAATACAAAACCGTACTTTACAAGAAAATGCAACACACAAGATAAATATAGCACAAAAATTCTCAAATTGGCACACAAGATAAACAGTTTATTGAGTTTAATCTAACTGTTTTGTTAAGAGAGTGGGATAATTGCTTTGAAATTATGTATAAATCACACGAGATATTGGCACCCCTGAGATTTAATCTATTTCCATGAAGAGAGGATTTATATTTCCATTTGCAGTAATCATCAACAAAATAACAGCAGAATAAAATCAAACGAACATCGAATCTATATCAGACATTCCTTGATGCATCACGAAACTAACAATCGTTTAATTCCACAACCGACCAAACAGAAAACAAAAGCATTATACACTACCACTTCCCTAACAACCAAACACCTAACCCTAACCCTAGATACGCAACAAGACAAATTAAAACAACCTTCGAACACCAAATCCACCAATCGAGCGGATTCAAGAGCTAGTGAACTTGGTCACGGCCTTGGTGCCCTCAGACACGGCGTGCTTGGCCAATTCACCAGGCAACACAAGCCTCACCGCCGTCTGTATCTCCCGAGAAGTGATGGTGGGCTTCTTGTTGTACCTGGCCAGCCTGGACGCCTCCTGGGCCAGCTTCTCGAATATATCGTTGATGAAGCTGTTCATGATCCCCATGGCCTTGCTCGAGATCCCGATGTCGGGGTGGACCTGCTTCAGCACCTTGAAGATGTAGATCTTGTACGTCTCCACGCTCTTCTTCGTCCTCTTCTTCTTCTTTTCCCCAGCCGCAGCGGAGGCGTCTTTCGGCAGCTTCTTCCCCGCCTTGGGCTTCT
Source organism: Rhododendron ovatum (assembly GCA_019656835.1). Lineage (NCBI taxonomy): Eukaryota > Viridiplantae > Streptophyta > Magnoliopsida > Ericales > Ericaceae > Rhododendron > Rhododendron ovatum. Next base: position 24,760,075 of record CM033793.1, on the reverse strand, counting down.
TCTCCGCCGGGGCCTTCTCGGCTGCCGTGGTCTTCTTCTCCTCCGCCGGCTTCTTCTCCGCGGGCTTCTTCTCGGCCTTGGGCGCCATCGAATCTAGAGAGAGAGATATTAGGTTTTCGAAAAGAGAATTGGGAGATCTGAATTTGCTTTGATTTGGAACGGTGAGGGGATAAGGGTTGTGGTGGTGCTTTTATATTGAAGGTTGACGGTTTTTCATTGGACAGCGAGGTTTCACGCGGATCGCTGACTTGTATTACGTATGCGCCGTTGGATTAAGATGTGAGAGAAAAGGAGTGGGATAACGGTTGAGATGCGATTTGGGATTTGGTGTTCGGCTTAAAACGGAGGGAACATTTGGGAGTTTCGCAATTTGGATTGCCGCCTTTTATTTATTTATGCTTTGTTTCGAATTTAGGAAAAGTGATGGAAATGAGGGAAAGAAAATGAGAGAAAAAATGGGAGAAAAATTTTGCTCCCTCTGTCTCATTTTTAAAAAAAATCTTTTTTGGATATTCGTGTCAGTTTTTAATTGTTTATATCTTTCATTATGAATTCTAAAAAATATACAATATAGATCTTATTTGATAGTTCTCGATTTGGTCAATAATCCAAAGTTTTTAAAATAAATATTATAGATTGAGAGATATAAGCGTTTAAAGAACGACAAAAATAATGAAAATGAACAACCAAAATGGGACGAAAGAAGTACTATTCACAAAACGTTAATTCTTTATTTTCTTTCCTCTTTCTCTTTGATCCAAACAATTGAAGGAAAAAATTTTAACTTTCCTTTCTTTTCTTTCACTTTCCCTAAGTGTAAGAGCCCGTTCCAGAACACCTTCTTAAAAAATAAGTACTTATTTCACATTTTCAAACTAAAAAATAATGTAAATAAAAAATAATTTTTTAATTTTTTTTTTGCACCGTATTAAATATCTCAATGAAATCTTTTAAATAAGATCCATATTGTATATTTTTAGATTTTAATAAGCTCGTCATGTTTAAACTTGAAATTGTCTTCTTAAAAAATAAGTATTTATTTCACGTTTCGGAACGAGGCCTAAGTGCGCTTGAACCATGTGTTGGTTCAAAAGGATTGCCCATTTAAACTATCACTCTTTTTTACTTTACCCCCTTCCATTAAATAATCTTACACCTTGTCTTCTTAATCTTCCATTTATAGTATTGCTTAGCCCTTTTGTTACTTTTCTGTTCGTACGTATTTGAGTGTTAGAATTTGACATGATATGCATGTGTGAGTAATTCATGACTAAAATATCTCTTTCTCAATGAGACATTTCTATTTATACGTTATGTGACTTGTTGTGAATGTATATATAAATATTCTTTACATTGTTTTTTAAGTACATCATCTAATTCAAGGAACATGTTTCTCTCTATTATTTAATTGCTATATGGAGCACACTGTGATTATAATTTTGATCACTCGTCATTTGTAATTATTTTTAATATGAGTCGTAAAACAATGTTATACTAGTATCTTAGTGAAGACGAATATTTCCAACATAACTTGCTTATATGTACATGTAATATTTGAATCTAAAGTTCATTTTATGATGGAAGAGTTTAAAAAAGAAGAAGGAGCAAAGTGATACTAAATGATAAGTTGAGGGGGCAAAGTATAGGATATTTTAGATGAAGGGGGTACAATGAAAATTGATAGTTTAAGCAAATAATCTGTAATTAACCCAATACTAAAAAGAAAAGATGCTCACGATTTTTGGATTTTTGGATGTTGTATTATCTATTTTGGTCTGTTTGACAGCAGCTACACACCCGTATCTAGCAATCTGGGTGCTTTTATAACTAGTGTTTGTTTCATTCTTTGAATCTGAATTAGCGTCTGTGTCCGTTTGATGCATGAGATAAAAAAATTACATTGGTGGTTTTTGGTTTTCGTGCATTGAACAGACACAACGCTAATTAATATAAAAGATAATTTTATATTTTTTCCGGTTCTGTGTTCGATGCGCATCAACATTGGCCTCATTCTATACACTAAAATACACATGTGTGTGAAAAACATTTTTGAAGTATCATGTGATAGTATTCTAAGTCTATAGAATAAATTTTTCTTCATATTCAACCCTCAACCTCGAGAGTCTCTCACTCCCTCTCCCACGTTCCAAACCCCCCCATCTCTCTCTCTCTCTCTCTCTCTCTCTATATATATATATATATATTATAAAAAAATAAAAAACCTAGAAAATTAGGATTTAAAGTTTGGAGGTTTTAAAGGCTCACACACATTTCTATAATATATTGATTGATAGATAGATATGATATCTCTTGGATAACTTTATAAGAAGCATTACGAAGGGATAAATTTAGGAAATTAACTTTTACACTCCCATTTTTATATATACACTTCTTTTTTTGTTCTTATTCATGTGAATTTACCTTTTTATCCTTCCATAAGTTCATTTTTTTACATATTAAGGGGCAATAGAGTAAACTCACACAAAATAAAGACAAAAAAAGAGAGGAGTGTATGTGGTTAAAAGAAGAGTGTAGAAGTCAATTTCCATATATATAATTCTATGTAACCCAGTATTCGGACTAACTTGCACGTACCTTGATTATTCTGTAGGATATCGATCCATAATCCACTAGCAAGAGACTGAATTAAAGCTAGACAAAATCCAAATAAGGTTTTTAAGTATCAAACAAATGTGGTGGGTCATACCTAACTTCAAAATCATTTGTCAAAAAAAGCATGCTATCGATGAAGGTACAATGCTCTTCAATTTACATTAGTTATGGTAAGATTCTTGCTGGGGTCTCATTCAACATGAAGTCTACGTACACAATTTTGAACACAGTTCTTCTTGTCGTTTATTTTTTTTTTTTGTGGGGGGGGGGGGGGGGGGGGGGGGTGTGTTGTGTTTCTACTTCTGTTTCCCTGTTTTTATTTTTATTGATTTCGTTGTCCCTTCAGTATTTTTTCTTTTCAATGAAATTGTGGACCATAAATGGGTATATCACCATTGCATTAAAATCAACTTGGCTTAATTGGAGAAGAAAGGGTAGCCCAAATGATTAGGTTCTCCCTTTGCCAAGACAACAGAGGCGGCACCACATTCACGCCAGAGTTATCATATGAACACCATTTCCTTGGCATAATTGTAAGTAGCATATATGCGATCTTTTAGTACGCCTGTTAAGTAGAAGATGTTCCTTTGTGATGTAGGACAAGATCCTAGGAATTTATTTACAGTATTTTTTTAACGGTCTTGATATTGTCAGTTCACTGGGCTGACGATTAACACACTAGAAGACGAAAAAAACACGTATTTCTGTGTACTTTTTATATCATTTAATATATATTCATACACTCATTATTGTTAGTCCATTGGGCTGATTTAAGAATTTTCTTTTTTTTAATCAAGGTCAAGACATTGCAACATCAACATAATGCCCATTTTTTAGATTTTTTTGGAATGCAACAATTTGATTGGATTCCTAATATTCTTCTAGTGAATCTTGTCCTAGATCACTTTGAAATAAAACTTCCTAACACAAGTACACAACAGATCCAATCTCCTTGTTGAATGATTAATAATCACCAAAAAGTCCCCATCGTTTAAACCCAATTACACTACTTGAATCTACTCGAAATTAGCATCGATGAGTCCATTTGTACCCAAAACTCAAGGTTGTGTTTGGTTGAGAGTTTAGTTTAGTTTAGTTTTGGTAGTAGGTGGAGAGAGAAATAGAGTAATGATTGAAGATAGGGGTAATGATTGGAGAGAGATAGAGAGAGATGGGAAAGTAATAATTGAAAAAATAGAGTAATGATTGGAGAAAGAAGTAGGGTAATGATTAAAAACAAAACTAAAACTAAAACTAAACCACGAACCGAACAAAGCCTAATTTTGGATTGTTAACCTCGTAGTGCTAAACCAACTGGGGTTAGCTCAGTTGGTCAGGACTTTTATATTTCACAAGGAGATCAGAAGTTTGAGTCTTTCTATCTGCGTGTGGGTGTATTTGTTGGGATTATTTCCCCCCTTAATGGGGTTTGTAGTTGGGTTGGGCTTTTAGTGATTGTGGTCCCTCTGATCGACTTCTTTATCCTGTTGGTTCAGTTGTTGGGTTTGATTATCTCGTGAATTCTCACGATAGATACAGTGTCCCGTGATTTATATCTCGTAGTGTTATGTTGCATTAAACTTATCTTTGTGTATTTACCAAATTGAAATCATACTCAAGTGTAAATTCAACTTTTGGGCCTCTTACGTACTTCTACGAGCCACAAAAAAATCAATCTAAAATTTTGAAAAAGTAACGTAGATTTCTCCGAGTTGTGATCATTCCAAGGCCTTACAAGTGTCACTAAGCCGGTCACACTAGTGATTAATTTATATATCACAAATTTTTTGTTTTGTCCTTATTTAATTATTTTTTGCATTTATTAGTTTTACGTTAATATATTATTTTTTTATGATATGAGCAAATAAGGACGAGAGGAATCGGAAAAGTAAAAAATTTTGACTTTTAAACAAGTATTTTGGAAAATATTCAAGAAAAAATTCAAAAACTGACCTTTTGAGTTTTTCTTTGGATATTTCCCAAAATACTTGTGTAAAAGTTAATTTTTTTTTTACTTTTTTAATTCTTCTCATCCTTACTCACACATATCACATAAAAGTTTGGTGTAAAACTAACAAATGCAAAAAAAAAAAATTGAATAAAGACAAAACCAAAAAATTATTTTGCATAAGTTAATCACTATCGTAAACACAATCTCTTCTTCCATTTTTAGTGACAAAAGTAGTACTATTAATTACACTTAAATAATCAATCTTTCATGCACTTGGCTTATTTTTTAGGGTAGTGATTTTTACACTCCCTTTTTTCTTTTTATAGCCGCACTCCCTCTTTTTGTCTTCTTTTGAGGTAAATTTTTTTTTTGGGATCCGTTTTGAGGTATATTTACAACGTTGTTCTTCAAATTGTGAAATAGTATACAAATAAAAGATAAATTCCGTAAATTCAAATGATAAGAGGACAAAAAAAAAGTGCAGTTAAAAAAAAAGAGGAATGTGAAAATCAATCACTTATTTTTTATGCCTATTATATAATTTTACACAAGATTTGGGACCCCTAATTTTTTACACTAAATTTGGAAGCCTGAGAGCAAGCCTTCATCACCTTCCCTCGGGGACGGGCGTGCGTGTAGTGGGATGAACTTGAGTGTTCGTCGCTTATCTCGATTTTGACTAACCACTCAAATGAATACTCTTACATTCAGGAGCTGCCACTACAAAAAACAAGGTCCTCGGTCTGAGTTAGTATCTCATTCCCTACTCTTAGATTAGGTCAGAGTATTTTCGGGTGACGACTCTCGGGCGCGCTGGTCGGAGAGCCCACAATCAAGTATCATTTGCGGATAGCAGACTATTTATTATGCGTTGTCACAGAAGCCATGAATTAGCAGAAACCTTACAAAAGTACAAATCATTCTTCAACCATATTAATGCTCTCTCGTTTGCGTTCACTGATTGGATTATACTCCTATTAAAGTGGTAATGCTCCTTCTTCAATGCTAATAATAAGTGATTGTGAAACAGAGACAAAACAGAGGCATCAATGGGGCATATAGTCGCTTGACTTCCCAGGTGAATGGTTTTTTTTTATTTTAAATTCCAACTTATTGGGTTGTCAAATATTCTGGTTCAAAAAATTTGGGAGAACTTGTGGTTTGTTATATTTCCCTATCCATTCAATTATTGCTGGTCTCAAGTCATATGATACCCGAATAAGAAGTGATGAATTATTAATTCATCATTTTCGTAATACTATAAAAACAATTGTTCACATGTTTTTACTGGAGGGGGCTCAGTTTGGATGGTAGCAATCTTGAGGAAGAATGAGAATGTGACACAATACTTCTATAATTTCGACGTTTGGGAAGAATACGAATAGGAATGTGATGCCACACTCTTAGGATTCCTATCTTTGGGAGAGACAGGAATAAAATTGTGATTCTTGACGACACATTCAACCATGAACCACATTACCGGATTGAGTGAGAATATGATCCCTCTTTCACCTCATGGGAATCTTAGATTCCTGACTCTATCAATAAAAGAAGGAAATATTGACTTTGATAAATTTCGAAAAAATTTGATTCATGTATAAGATTATTGAATTAATCCAAACACTAGAATGAAATTACTTCAAGTATTGTATTCCTAGAAATTTCATTCCTAGTAATTATATTTCTATTCCCACTCAATAAAATTCTTAGGAATTTGATTCCTAATATTCAAATTTCTATTTCTATTCAAATTCGGGCCTTGTTTATATTGATCCGAGAAGCATCCTCTCGAGACACACTCTCTAGAAATCCTAACCCTATCTTACCCTTCTTCTTCAGCCTGGGGGTAATTTAAGTTTGAGATTATATTACATTTTAATGTGCCTTTAGGCACGGAATTCTGCTAGCATGTGTAAAAACATAGGGGAAAATGACGGCTAAAGATGTGCTTGGATAATTAACACTCGTCAAAAACATTTTCAACATTAAAAAATATTCTTAACTTATTCTTGATGGATATTAATTATCAAAACACGTCTTGGGCCGTTATTTTCTCCAAACACATACATACTCCTCCTATTTTGGGAATGATGGGCCTGCGGTTCACGAACGGGCCCAAACTGCACCCAAAATTGATCTTCATTCGGGTTCTGGTGCAAGACCGAAAATGATAGTTCGGGTGGAGGTAATGATAGGGTGCTGACGGTTTCTATTTCAAACAACTTGACAGCTGTATTTTGATGAGTCATACGCGCACGAATCATTCAAACTATCACCGAGACATTTTTAACACTGCCAGTTGTAATCTTCTGGATCGCCCGAACATTCCTACTAACGCGGGTCGATCGGGAACCGGGGACTACTAGATAATTTCCTCTTCCCCAACCGGAGAGAGAACCCTCCCTCCTCACTTTCTCTATCCTCCCTGGAGCAGTAGTAAATGATAGTTTGCGCAGGCGGAACATCGCGCACCCTAAAGAAAAGTCAAGCCAACACAGCGAAGGTAAAGGAGCTGCGCATCTTAGCCTCCACCAATCCCATCGATCAACCTCGTTTCCTCCCCTCCCATTCGGTAAACGTTCCCAGACTCTCTCTCTAGATCTCCATCCTCCTCCATGCTCTCTCTCTCTCTCTCTCTTGTTTTTCATTGTTGTATCTGATTTTGATGTTGCGTTGTTTTTTTCCTTTTCTTCTTCCTGTTTTGTGAATAGGTGTAGGTGTTGCATGTGGTAGGGTGTTCGGATCGATTCTCCAATGGCTGCTCCACCTGCAAGGGCTAGAGCTGATTACGATTACCTCGTCAAGCTCCTCCTGATCGGCGATAGCGGTACGTGTTATTTCGAATGTTCTTCTCGTGCGAAATGTGTTTGCTTTTATGAATCTCCGTCGTGAATTTGGGGATATAAGATTAGGTGTATGGGTTGGTGGTGTTGTGGTCGCGATTTGTTTGGAGTCTGGTGTAATTGAGGCATTAAAAAGTTGGTTTTTGGAAGGATCGAGTTGGATTCGGATTCTTTGATCCTAGTTGCTTACCCACTTATAAGTCAATAAACATTTTGATGCATTTGTTGTGTGAATTCTCCATCATGGAAGAAAATATTTCAACTTGCGTAGATGGTGGTATATATCGATGCCATCACTAAAGACAAAATAATAATGCTGTTAATTGGAGATACAACAACAACAACACAGAACCCATCTAGTCTCCAATCATTGGGGGTATGGGCAGGGATGATTAGAGACAGACCTAACCTTTGGCAATATATGTATAAAGTAACTGCTTTCAGAATACCACTGAAACAGTGGCCCCCTAAACCTCCAAGAACCGAGGAGCTACAAGGACGTTTTGTTGTAGAACTCTGCCCCCAAATCAAAGCCAAATGGCATAAGAAAGGGCAAACTTAGAGATCCAAATCAATTTATGTGCACATTATCATGCTTCCTTCATTGATAGTCCAGAGCATCGGTATGCACAAATGTTAATTGGAGATATGGGAAAAGAAAAGAATATGCTAGATAACAAATACGTTTTATGTTCTTTACCTATTCAGGATGTCATACATGGGAAAGGCCAGATATACCAATATAAAGTATCAGTTAGCCACACTGTTGTAGAACCGGAATACGGCCCCTAGGATTCCCCACCTAGGGGAGAATTACAATCCAAACTAATTCAAGAGAACCAGAAGATTTTTATTCAATCGATAATTTGTAAACTTCCTGCAGGAGTCCTTTAAAGCGGCCCAAGAGATAACACCCAAAATAAAAGATAATCATAGTCTAACAAGATAAATCCTACCTTTCCAATACGATAAATGCTAGATAACAAAAAGAAATGGATGAATCCTAAATAATAAAGGAGAAATAACATAATGGTAGCTCAAATGGGCCCCCACAATCATGCATCCATATGGACACTAGGTGGGCCATCCTCCTGCTTGGGCTTCGATACACACTTGAGAACCTAGTGTCCGCACGACACACACGTACTTGTTTGTTGCTCCAGTATTTTGCAATTATGTATGCTAAAAGTTATTATACTGAGCGACGGAACATCAACTCTTTAGTCCTTTCTTTCCTTAACTATTCTAATATGTTACCAAAACGTCCAAGTAATGTTCATATGCACCCTTTGTTACTGATTCTTTGGCTTCATTGTATAGTGTATACAACATTTTGTTATTCCGTGCATATTTTCAAAATTTAGAGTACAATAAATAGAAAATAGACGCACTTTTGTGGAACAAGGTCTCTGCTTGACGTTGCATGAAGGAAAAGACTCTGTCTTATGTTCGCACATTTAAAACTTGGATATTGACAGGGAATGTTGAAATTTTCATGCAAGAATTAAGTACTCACAATGCAGGCTTACAATTTGTTTTTCAGAGTTGTGTGCGAGTAGGATAGGAACATATAATTTCCTATGATAGTGGGTCTCTGATAGAAGACGTTGTTTGTGTACAAACAAAGCTGCTTCTTGTATCAACCTGTATAGGACAGTAGGGTACCAAATAGTTGGGCTGAGTTCGAGCAAGCAGTTTTTCGTTTGTCATCACATGCTTATTTCCCGTTCTACCTCTCTGCTAAGTCAGCGCTGAAATGTAGTTTATAATGGAACTGCGATCTTTCAATGGCTTCTAGAATCCCATGTTATTGAATTAATTAGCAATTTTCTAGGATTTGCTGGGTGGCAGATCATTAAAGGATGGTTGCACTTGCACCTGGTTGAGACGGGGTGCTGTGTAATTTAATTATAAATGGGAGGATTGTTTGTTTTGTGCCATAGAGTGGCGAACTTGATTTGAGTAGGTTATGAGATCCAAACCTTCTGTTGTGATTGTTGTTTGCTAGTGTATTTCTCTTCTCTTCTATTGATGTAATGGAAATCCTATGTAGAAGAACGTTCTATATTCTAGGCTGGAAGACAGCATTTAGATTTGATGATGGCATAATTTGAATGCCTAGACAAGGATAGCGACGGGATATATAACCTGTTTGTGCAAGGGTTCTGCGTCCATCATGTTCTGACTTCTGAGTTCTTGTTGAGCGCACAGTACCAAGTTCAATACATACCTGTTTACTGCAGCCTCATTTGGAAATGATTATTGTTACATGATTCTCTGAGCTTTTGTAATACCCATAATCCAAATTTTCTTTGATCTGCTTCTCTTGATCTCTTTGCAGGTGTGGGCAAGAGTTGCCTTCTTTTGCGTTTCTCAGATGGTTCCTTTACAACCAGTTTTATCACCACCATTGGGTAGTCAATCTATGACACCTTGAGTTGAATTGTGCAAACATATATATGCTTTGTTTTTGCCTCTGGAAGGTGCCCCTTTAACCTTTCTGAGCTCATTACCCACTTACAGCATTGACTTCAAGATAAGGACCATTGAGCTTGATGGCAAAAGGATTAAGCTTCAAATCTGGGATACCGCTGGTCAGGAACGGTTCCGAACAATCACCACAGGTGAGTTCCTGACTTGGAAGATATTCTCTCTTCTCCCCCCCCCCCTCCATTCCTTTTTTTTTTTAATATTCTTTTTGGTGCGATGGGTGTGGAAAGAATAAGTCAGTGAAAGACCCAGGAAAACAGAAGATTAGAAAAAGAATGCCTAAGAGCATAAGGCCCCGTTCCGGAAACGGAAATAAGTACTTATTTTTTAAGAAGGCAATTTCAAGCTCAAAAATCATGCGTTTACATAAATAATTTTTCTATCAATATGGATCTTGTTTGTTAGATCTCATTGAGATCTTTTATACGGTGAAAAAAAAATTGAATTTTTTTTTTCATTGATATTATTTTTGAGTTTGAAAATATAAAAAATAAGTACTTATTTTTTAAGAAGGTGTTCTGGAACGGAGCCTAAGCACATGGATAAGGTCACACTAAGATGTCAATTTTGGATCCAAATTCGAGATTACCTGGGTCTAGGAAATCCTTTCACTGACTTATTATTTTCATTACATTTTCGAAAAGTATAGAATCATGTATATAAAAAATGTAGGAAAAAGCTATTCAAAAGAACTACCGTGTAGCTCTTGGAAAACTCTTCCTAACCATTTGTCTTACGAGGAAGAAATAGTATTGGGTTCACTGTCGCTTTCAAAGACCTGTCCACTTTTAGAACAGCTAATATTGGAAAAGATTCAGGGTGTTACTGCTTTAATTACATTGCAGCTAGTGCGTCCCGTTCTTCTAAGATGCTAATCAAATTGTAAGAACCATTTGCTAGTGCATACCATTTCTTTGAAGACGTAATAAAAATTTGAATATGTACGCTAGCTCAGTAGGCCCACTGTAAGAACCATACACAGGATCATGTTTATCATTCTTTTAGTTCTCACAATGTCAGATCGTTGGTACTCTTAAGATGTCAGTGGGTTTAAGGTGCACATACAAAGTCTGTAAGCTTCTACGTCCTTCATATGGTGCTTTCTTTAGTAGTTAACTAGTTATAGTCTATTTTTGTGATTCTTGCTTTACAAGTGCTTTATATTAGATACTTTTGCATGTATTTGGTTTTTCCCTTACTTTTCCCGTCTTCTAATTTTGAATTGTATGCCAGCTTACTATCGCGGAGCCATGGGTATTTTACTGGTGTATGACGTTACAGATGAATCATCTTTCAACAGTAAGTGGAAGATCCCTTAACATTTTTCTCTTCCTGTATTCATTGTTATTTGGAAGGTTCTTCTGGGGCCTTGCTGTTACGTGTCAATATCTTAACGATTATCTATAAACCTTTATGCTTCATCGATTCTCTTTCTTTGGACCCGTGTCCACAACATTTTTCGAAATTCAAGTCCTCCATATGTACATTGCTAGTGCCAGCCTTAAAGGGTTAATCGGTCGAAAATCTGCGTTGCTTTGCAAAACTGCTCTCACCAGTATCTCTTGCTTTCTTTACTGCTTCTTGAAGATCTTGCTTCACAATTTTGGCAGACATTCGAAACTGGATTCGGAACATTGAACAGCATGCGTCCGACAATGTCAACAAGATACTAGTAGGAAACAAGGCTGACATGGACGAGAGCAAAAGGGTAAATTATTCTGTTCAAAGTTCTCTACAGCTTCGCAAACCAGTCCTTTCTGTTCCTCTTAATTTGTTTCAGATTTCAATTTCCAAGTTCAGCTCATTACTCTGAGTAATTTCCATTGCACTGTTGGTTAAAATCTCTACAGGCTGTGCCAACGTCTAAGGGCCAGGCACTTGCTGATGAATATGGCATTAAATTCTTTGAAACTGTACGTATGAATACGGGATTTCTTTTGAAGATGAAACGACAATAATTTATGTCTCTTATGTAATGGAGCTTTCGTTTATTGCAGAGTGCAAAGACAAATCTCAACGTTGAACAAGTGTTCTTCTCAATAGCGAGGGATATAAAACAAAGGCTTGCTGACACCGACTCCAGGGCAGAGGTACTTAGATTAATGTCTCCTATTGTGAATAAGGAAACGGTACTTTTGAGTTTGGGATTGATTACTCTGTTTCAAATGCTGAAAATTATAATTGTGTTCTCCAGCCTCAGACGATCAGAATCAATCAACCGGACACAGGAGCTGGGGCTGGTCAAGTTGCGCAAAAATCGGCTTGCTGTGGTTCTTAAAGGAGCGAGATAGGAATCATGGCACAATTTGGAGGCTACTCTTTGGAGAAGAGACAGAAGACACCAATTGTGATGACCACCATGATGGGTGGTTGTAATTTTTCTAAATGTCAATTCTTTCTAAACTTGGTTGCTGTGTGTGAAAGATACGACCTTGTTACTGCAGAAAATTTTCCTTTTATTTTGTTTATGGTAAGGTTGCCGATACTTTATTTTATTTTTCCCAACTACTTTAACTCTTTTGCTTGGAATGTGACCATACATGTTTACATTATTTGTTGCCGGTCACTCTGTAGAAAGCAAGTAGAAGCAGTGTTGCTTAGTGAAGCAGATCTGCCTCATATCTCCTCTTTCCAAGATTATGGTGAAGAAATCATTTTGATTTAACTTCCCTTAAAACGTGATCATACGTCAAAGATATGAAATGCAATGCAATCTGCATAATGTCCTCTCTCTGTTTGGTGAGGTGGTTTTACTGAGGCAACAAAGAACACAAATTTTATGGAGGCATACGCAGCTGATACAAGAAGCACCGAGAATCAACCATAATTCACACGGTCTACTAATGCCAATTGATGAAGCAAAAACACTACGAGGGATGGACCAGTTGCCATAAATAGACAAACTAAAGTTTAGTAACCTTGTGCTGGAGCAGTGAAGAGGCAATTTGGAATTCCAAGGGAAGGATTCATGCAAATTTTGACCTCCAATGCAAACTCCAGAATCACTAGGACAAGCCAGTATCCAGCTTTCTTGAGCTAGAAGAAATAAAAGCTAAATTTCCAGTTAACCTTGTCTCGCATTGACAACTCAAAGGACGCTCGAGGTGGTACCTTGATTGGCCTTCCTTGCCGCAAAGTTACCTAAACCAACAGATTTCCCGTAACCAAACAGCATTTCATACATAGTACAATATTCAGAGTATCGTTTAACAAAACCACAATAGATTACAGAGATGAACATATCTCACATGTCGACAACCTTAAAAACTACTATAGATTACACACTTCCTTTCCATAAATTCGTTGAAGCTCACGAGTTGCTGCTTGAAATGATTCTGAGGCAGAAAGAAATTGGAAGATAATGAGTAGGGTAATAGTAAAGGTAAAAGTAAAAGTACCAGCACACACTGGTGACAAAGCACTTGAACTCCATCAATGGATAAGATGAACGAAACCAAAAGATAGAGAAGATCACTCTTACCTTTCCAAATGCGGAAGGACTTTTGATTGATGGGCGAACCAGTTACAGTTTGAACTGCATCAAACAACTGACTCTCCGGCGTGCTCTTCAAGTCTTGCACTATTTGATAAATAGTCTTCCCACTTTCGAAGTATATGTGGTTGTTTGGGTGCTTTGTTTTGCAACCAGCATGGCGCTCAAACTCGTAAGCGTTTAGCACCTACAACCCATTTAGTCAAAAATTACACCCCAAAAATTTGACCCAAAATAAACACCACATTCAGTTAGTTTACCTTTGAGTAATTGCATGAGTGACATCCACAAAGATAGCCGGAACCTTTTATAACTCCACGGTGCTCCTTATCATATGAAAAGAGACAAGTCACTAAAAAGCAAATTTACGAAACATAAACATAAAAGAAAAGAAAATTACCTCCCGTGACAGGGAAACATACTTCACAGGCACGCCATCAAGTATACCAGTTGAAATCAAGCTTCTGACATTTGAAGGAAAACTATTTGGAGCCTGTTTCTTAGTTGCTTTTGACTCTGACTTATTCTTGGACGAAGACTCTGGTCTGGATTTAGCAACCTGAGAGACATTTGTAAGTGCGGTTGCATTGGATGCATCCAACTCCTTTTTTTCAGGTGTTTCTGATGTTTGAACTGAAGATTGATCATACATAAACTGATAGCTGTTCAAGGGTCGAACCAATGGTTCGAAAAGAGGTTCATCATTAAAGCCACCAAAAGATATTGTATTGGTCTCTCCCTTACTATAAGGTTGAGCAATTGATATGCTATTGTCATTGCCCTTTTCAGAGGCAGAGGGTATGGATCTGATGTCCGCAGCACCCTTGTTGTAGGTATGGCCCATTAACATACTACTTTCATCGTCATTACTATACCCTTGCCCCATTGATATGAAATTGGTTTCATTGCCATCAGAATAGGCCTGTTCAATGGAGGGATTATTATAGTTTTCCTTTGGTCCACGCAAACCATTGCCCGAGTCCTTAACCTGATTGACTTTAACTTTTCTAATACCACCATAGCTAACATATATTTCTGGATCCTCGATATTATGAGTTATAGACAAACCCATGGATGAATCTTTTCCAAATTGCTCATCAACACTTTTTCTCCCCATATTCGAGCCATCCATTCCAACAGGAGCAATATTTTGTTCAGTAAAATTGAAAGGCCTGTTCGTCTCAGCTCCAAATAACCGGTCCATGAATTGGCTTGGGACTGATTGAAAACTGGCAGCATTCTCCCAAGGAGAAGGATTTGCATTTAAAATTCCTGCAGTCAATTTGCTATTTGGAGTTTGTACAGCTTGCTTCTTGTTGGGGAATAGATCTGGTTCCGTAGCATCATCAAACCACTGGTGAGAACGCTTTGATTCAATTCTTGCTGTGTTATCGTATGCTGCATCAGCGTCAGATAAGTGTCCACCACCTTTTGCCATCCAAAATCCCTTGTTCTGGAAAGACTGCCAGAAGATAATCAATAGAATAACATAAAATCGGATGATTTCGGAATGTGGCTATACACTAACCAAAAGATATTGGAGCCTGTAAAGTTGATACAACCGAGTAGCTATGACCAACTTTGCCATAAAGGTTCACGAATATAATAAAAACAGTTCATGGTATGTGTTCAACCACAAAATGAAGATGCATAAGAGCAATATATATAGCTGGGTGACCACCCTATTTATGTTGCAAATAGGAGTTACTCAAAATGTGTGAGTATGCGAACTTGGATCTTGCGTAGAAATTGGTAAACATTTAAAGACTTCCTATAACAGTGATTAGACTGCATCAAATCATAGAATTGGACACGACAACTTGATCAACTCCATTGTAGCAACACTATGGATACATTACCCAAATATCTTGTAATTCAATGGGTTTCTTCAGAATCTTTCAGAATTTTTTGCAAAGGAATGATGCAACGTACTCAGAGTTAAAAAAAGCTGGAGGGTCAAGTGTAAAAACTAACAAATCAAACCAACTCTGCAACATGGCAACCTTTCTGTGAAATAATTTCAACAAGCAGGTCAGCACCCAAGTCACTCATCCCAGCAGGCCAGCACACCATTGTGGTAGGGATGGATACTTGACCCACTTGTCCAAAAGCGCACCCACGCGACATGGGAACAGTACGGCTGGGAGTCGTCTATGGCATACAAGGTAGGTATAACCTGATGTAAGTTAGAGGAACTGGTTTTCCCACCCCACCCCAATCATGAATGTCATGCGGAGGAGCACTACCTTTTGAGACTGAAGCACCACGTAGGAGACTCAGAGGTTAACAAAGCACATAGAAACAACAGAAAAGGTCTGCTGAAATGATTTTCGCAGAACAAGATGCATTATATAGGATCATAAAACTGTATCGTTTTTTGAAATTTAACACAAAAATGAAAAAAGATAGACCTTTTGAATATAGGCGGTCGAATAAAATGCCTACAGCTCTCCGCAAAGAAGAAACCCCACAAGCCCAAATCTTTCCCCACTTTTACATGAGATTGAGAGCATGGTTGTTCTTGAAGGATAATATAATCTTTAGTCACACTAGAATCAGCACACATGCCCAACTCGTTCTGATTCCTATACTGAAGAGTGGTCAAGTATTTAGATGCCTTTCATTATGATCACGGTGTGGGTGTGCTATTATTTTCCACTAGAAAGACAACACAAACTCAATATTGCTATAATTTCAGTGGTATTCTGAGAGCAACAACTTTGTGCATATATTGCCAAAAGTTAGGTTCGTCTCTAATCCTTCCCTGCCCATACCCCCAATGGTCGGGGACTAGATGCGTTCTGTTATGGTTGTTGAAAGACAACACAAGCTCAATAAGTGTTGAGTTGAATCTATGTGCAGTGAGGGATTTTGACCATCTGATTTGCGTCTTCCAGCGAAAAAGTATGTGGAAGCGTGCAACATGTCATATGTGCATGTAGGAGTACTTAAGAAGGAAATAATCATATTCCTCCAAAAGCTTTATAGCTTGAAGCACCCACACTACTTAAGCATGTATTGCATCATTCCATGGCGCTGTTTAGATGTTACAAACCTCTGAACATAAAAGACACTGCAATTTCCAGATTTCCCACAGTAACACCTCCACTCACGAAATTATCACATTGGCCTGAAATCCCCAGAACCATTCAATCTCACTACTAATCAACTAGATTAAAAACTTTAGAGCGTGCAGATAGAGTTGCTTCAAATTCATCAAAGCTAAGACTACTGTCCATCAAATTCCATTCAAGCTCTCACCAGTAACCTATATATATTTGTAGTTTGTACAAGTGCGCGCGCACAATAATGCACACATGCATTATATTTGCCTGTACGGTATGCGTGTACTGTAACATCATGTATACATGAGGGCATTCAAATAAAAAGCCCAATACCTCACATCAACCCATGTGGAATTCGGATGCATAAAGGGAACAGAAAACAGAAGAAATGCAATTACTTTACAAAATTAATTTTAGTTGGTAACCAACCTTACTAATTAACCTATAACTTCTTTAACCGAGCACCTCTTAATTTTCATCTCTATTTTTTCCCAACCTAACAGAACAAAGCAAGGAGTTCAATTCTTTTCCTATCAAATTTTTGCCCTCTTCTCCTACCCTTTTCATTCAGGACCCTTTTTTTAACATGAAAGAATAAACCACATACCATTTTGCAGTTTTCAGTCCAATGACTACGGATTCAAACCCTCATTGCCTGCAAAACAAAACCCACGCTTCAAACGCAGCTAATTACTAAAATATCATCACTTTAAGCAAATTTCACCCACAAAAAAGCAATTAAAGTTGATTGTAAGAGCACTAAAGATGAAAATAAAACCCTAACAATTAAATACCCAAACCCTAAAATTGAAGGTTGAGAGATGAGCAATACCTCCGACGAACGATTATTACGGAGACGCGTTGGTACACCGACGGCGAACGGCCGGCGATTGAGGAGAGAGAAAGTTAAAAGAGGGGAGATGGAGATTGGTATGGTGTCTGAGGAGCACTCGATTTTTGCTCGCGAAAGGGGATAATGAAAGGTAAATGCACCTGCATGGTCACATGTCACGGTTGCGTCTGTTTGGGCCGTACACGTGCCCCGCATCGAAATCGATCAGGCACGTCAGCATTGCCGAGCCGGCTGAGGGGTGAAGAATAGCGCTATAAACGAACCGAGCCGCTTGCGCTCGGTTCGTTAGTGGCTCATTTAAACTCGGCTCGGAAGTTAAATGAATGAGTTCAAGCTGATTTTTCATCTCGTTTTGTAAACAAGCTAAACTCAAGCTAGGATAAACTCGGTTCAAGTCGGCTCGCGAGCCGGGATATATGTACTTAAATTTAAAATTTTTATTGTTATTTCATAATTTGTTCTTTCTGTTTTCACTTTTCAGTCAACCAAGGGAGGAAAGAACACACGCACACCAGTACACCCCTGCCCCATAGGAAAATGAAAGATATATACATTCACAATAAAAGTATTTTTAGTTGTATTAGGCCTATGCGATGATATGATATATATACATTTTTCGTTAGTCCGTTGAAACTCGTGAACAAGCTCGAGTCAAGCCAAGACCCCGCTCTGCTCAAGTTCAACTTGTTAAATTTTCACTGAGCTCGAGTTCAGGTTCGTTACAAACTTAATAAATAAGCTTGAACACTGTAAAATTTGGCTCGTTTGCAACCCTAGTGAAGAGGGTATCAAATGGGTTGTGATTAGATGGAACCAAATTCTCAACAAGAAATCCACTCTTGCACGTAGCTCGATTAGTTGATAGTGAAAAACTCTAGTGTTTATACCCTTCGTCCCTTTTTAAATGTTCTATTTTGTAACTCCTACTTATTAAAAAAATATCATTATTATACATTTCAAATCAATTTTTTCCTCCACTTTCCATATGTACCCATCATTATTACACTTTTTACTCATTAACTTTTCAAAATGGAATCTATTTTTAGGGACAAAATAGACAATGTATCAACTTTTACCCACTAACTTTACTAAATGGACACTTATTAAGGGACAACCGAAAATGAAATACTGAACTGTAATAAAGAGACGGAGGGAATAGTAACAGGAAGCCGATTAAAGTGGAAACAAAATCTCGTATCGACAAAATCCCACAAAAATTGTTCGACAAAAGATTAAGCTTGACTTTTGGCTAATCTACAAAAAGCCAAGGTTGGCAGAAGAACCAGGGAGTAAATTGCTTTTCCCACCCCCCTGACACCACACCCCTCCCGGTCCCACACCTTTTTTCCTCTTTTACCCTCCCTCAGTTCTTGTAATTACCTTCCCCGCCATTTTAATTGGCCCTGGGCCAGAAGCCCCTAAACGGCAACGTTTGGTTTTAAAAAAAATCCTCACCATCAATTTGCAATCCTATGGAGCAGAAACGTAATTATGAGGGTCTTAGAGATACAATTTGATTATGTCTCTTTAGAATAATATGAGCAAAATAAAAAGATCTTCACACCGGTTCAAAAGCATTAAAAATTGAAGTGTTTAATTTTTTAACCATATTTTTTAATATATAAACGGTCAAAAAATTAAGTGCTCAAATTTTCACTCCGTTCGAATCAGTGCAAAGATCTTGTTATTCTGATTATATTGACAAGATCTTTACACCGATTCAAACGGAGTGAAAATTTAAGCACTTAATTTTTTGAGACCGTTTATATATATTAAAAAATATGGTTAAAAAATTAAATGCTTCAATTTTTAATGCGTTTGAACGAGTGTGAAGATTTTTTTATTTTGATCATATTGTTTTAATTTATTTCTTTATTTAATTAGTCATATCTTTTTAAGGCCTTTCAACAAAACACCCTGAGACTTATTATTTAGTTCCAAGACTCTCTTAGGATGTCCATTGAAAGGTTTTGGAGTCAAAAATTTATTACGACCATTTAAGATGAAATGATCAAAAAAATAACAACTTTGCACCGGTTTAAACGGATTGAAAATTGGAACCCTTATTTTTGTAACTATATTTTTTGGTTTTATTTTATTTTAAATGGTTATAATGAATTTTTTGGTCTAAGGCCTTTCAACAAACACTTTAAGACTCATTATTTAGTTTCAAGACTCTTAGGGTGTCCATTGAAAGGCCTTAAAGACAAAAATTTACTACAACCATTTAGAATGAAATGATCATAAAAATAATATCTTTGCATTGGTTCAAACGAATTGAAAATTGAAACACTTATTTTCGTAACTATATTTTTTAATCTATAAATGACAAAAAAAGAAAAATAAAATAGTGGTATAAACATGATCAATTGAAACACTTTTTTTCTCTTAATTACTTTACAAAGCTTAGAATTAGACTTGAACCTATTATTCAAGAGAAAAAAAATTTAAACTGGAAAGAAAGAAAAGAAAATAGAATGAAAAAAAAACAAACTGAAAAGAAAAAGGGAAAAAAAAAACCAAAGGAACTGTAAGGAAAGAAAAGAAAGAAAGAAAAGAGAAAGAGAGAGAGAGAGAGAGAGAGAGTGAGGGAGGGAGGGAGGGAGGCGGGGTAGTTCGGGAAAAATGGGGTGGGACCGGGAGGGGGGTGTGTCAGGAGGGGGGGGGAATAGCAGCCCTCAAGCAGGGAGGGAAATGATGTTGACAGGCATTAATAGTTTTGACTCTTGTCATACTTACGAAATTACTATAATATCCTTACACAATAATTGCAATAGAAAGGGAAACCAACCTATCTTGTGCTAGGGTAATTTGGTAATTTTGTCATATGCGGGGGCCTACTTAGAGCATCTCCAATCCATTTTCATTGCTTCCAAAATAGAGGATGGACGTAACACATTGAGGGGAGATTTATAATTTATTCCATTTTTTTTTCACTTTTTGTACTTTTTGGGAGAATCTTTGAGAGACACATCGTCCTTTTTAGAGTTTAGAGGAATTTTGTACTCCAAATTTACTTTTGGTCCTCTATTTTTAGAGGACCAAATTTACTTTTGGAAGACCAAACTCTAAAAAGGACGGTGTGTCCCTCAAAAATTCTCCCAAAAATTACAAAAAGTGAAGAAAAAAGAGAATAAATTATAAAATCTCCTCTCAATGTGTCACATCCATCCTCTATTTTGGAGAAATAGAGGTGGATTGGAGATGCTCTTAGGCTGCTCTCCCAGGAGTGTCAGTGTGGCTTTAGGCCCTTTTCAGAAACCTTCTTAAAAAATAATCAGCCTATTTCATATTTTTAAACTCAAAAATAATATAAATAAAAAATAATTTTTTAATTTTTTTCGCACCGTATTAAAGATCTTGATGAGATCTATTAAACAAGATCCATATTGGTAGGAAAATTATTTCCGTAAACACATTACTTTTGAGTTTGAAATTTCCTTCTTAAAAAATAAATACTTATTTTATGTTCCGAAACGGAGCCTTATTAGCCGATTTTAGCGAAAAAGCCAGCTTAATCTTTTGTCCGAACAACCCCTAAGTATGGTACCTAAAAGTTTCCGAACTGATCAAATTCCTAATTCTATGCTTTATTTACACGTCGACCTCTTGCCTTCTGATAAGTGAGAATGTCAAGTACAGAAACACGTCCTGTGGAATATGTTAAAAGAAAAATGTGTGGTACCGGTGAGATTATGAAAAACTAGGTATCTTGGTCAAATGCAATGAGAATCAAGAAATCAACCGTAAAAAAAGAGAGACTAAAGTTCCGTTTGTGGAACCATATGGAATGAAAATAAATGGTTTGGCACAGGACGCCGGGCTAAAAATAAAATCAATTGAACAAGTAGTGCTTGAATTTTTTTTTTCAATCGATAGAAGAGATCATTTTACATTAGATATGAAGTATGGAGTACAAACTCGGCACACTACGTCAATTATAAGAGTCCATGAGATAATTAAGCTCAACAACTCAATCAATAGAAGAAATAAGCCTATTATAGGGTAGAAACAAAGAAAGAAAGAAAGGAAAAACCGTCTAAGAAAAGAATATCCACACGCACGTGGAGAGACTCGAACTTCTGAGTTTCTAATAAGATGCAAGAGTCCTGATCAACTGAGCTAGCAGCCCCAATTGGTTCAACAAGTAGTGCTTGATCACAAACCTGAATAACGACAACCAGTTTAATTAACTAATTTAAGTATTTATGTAGCTGATGCTGATTAATTGATCAAGGGCCTAATTTGGTCTAGTTTGGAATACAACCGTACTTGATGACCAAAGGCCTAATCCAAGGAGTTTACACTTTGTAGAAAGATATCATTGATCCACAAAATCTGTTCGAGAGATTAAAGCCAAACTCGATTACATTTTCACCTCGTTCCACTAGGAAAAATAAGTACTTATTTTTTGAATTAAAAATTAATGTATTATGAGAGAATGACTTATCTCGTAAAATAGAAAATAAGTACTTAAAAAATAAAAATTTTAACAGAACGGGGCCTTCGGATCTCGTCTTGAATTTTTACATAAAAAATTCCCAGTGCACCCCCCACCCCCACCCCCACTAGGAATTTTTAGAACACAACTTGAGATAATTCACGTGGACCTACGAATATCGAATAACTCCACATGCGGTTGTAATTGTGTGTTAAAGTCGTGTTCCGACCATTAATCTCAAAAATTTAAATTATGAACTCTTTTTTTTTCCTTGTTTTTATCCCGGATTGCGAGTAGTGGTAATCCTAGTCCAAAACGAATAAACAGAAACAGTCCTATTTTGATCAGAAACAAAACTCGCAAGTACGGAATATGTCCTACTTTTGCTAAATTTGGGTGATCAATTAATCCTCATCCAGGACTGGAGGCACACTTCTTCTAATCCTATCCCACTTCTGCTTCATCACTTCACACATCACATCACATTACAATCCTACTAAAAACGCGCGCGCAAACACGCACACACTTACCCACTACTTTTCTTCCTCCTCCCAACTCAAAAGTGATCGATCCAACTCCGCAAATAAGCATGGCTTTCAACCAAAACAACGAGTACTACGATGCCCTGCCCGTAGAACCAACCAGCGCGCCGTCGTTTGAGTCTCTCCACCAACGACGACTAGAGCAATGGCATCGGCGGCAACAGCAGCAGTTGATGCAGCATTCCGTCGTACTGGACCCAACCACCGCGGCGGCAGACGAGTGCTGCAATTACAACCCGCATGAATATTTGGGTAACGATACGGCGCCGTTGTATTATCCGGACTTGTACGGGATTCAGGAAAGCTTCCAGTCGTACATGGAGCAGCAGCAGCAGTTGTTGAAGCGGGAGCAGTTGATGGAGCAGTTGCTGGAGCGGATGGCGTCGATGTCCGAGGTTGATCGCAAGTGCCCCTTTCTAACGCCGTGGAGTCCTGACTTTGTGGCGCCGCGGGATTCGAAGCCTTCCGGAGACCCTGGTTCCGACGAGTACACGAAGTTTCAGCCTGGCTCGTTCTTTTCGCACGAGGTGGATGATTTCACCCACTTTATTTAGCGTGCTCCTTAATTTGGCCTAATTTTTTAGTGACTTTTCGGCATATTATTTTAAAAAAAAAAAATTATCTTAATTTTTTATTGAACTCGCATCAAAATTTCACATCACATTGTTTGTCTCCTCCTCCCATCGAAACAGATGATATGATGTAAAAATTTGACCTAAATCAAATAAGCATTAATTAAGAGAAAACAATTAACAAGACTGTGCCAACAAAGAAATTAGGCCAAAGGGGACTAGCTAGTCCTTCTTTAGTATCTAAAGATTCAGTTCGTCGAGTTGAATAATTAAATCAAAACTTTTAGTACTAAGGATAATTTGTCTTTCTCAAAAAATTTTAATTCCAGTTTGTACTTTTATACCTATTTGGTTCTTTTACTTGAGACAGATGATTAATTCAGAAATTTTGATAGAAAACTACAATAATGTTTGCTAGAAACTAAAATTAACAAATTTCTTTCAGAATTTAAGATTATTATTCAGCCCTAATATTTTTTTTTTGAGTTCTCCATATTTGGTTCCTCCAGTTTTTTTTGGTAAGTATCTGAACTTCTCATGAAGTGCAATAAGATTAATTCCAATATAGGCCTTGGCAATAAAACAAAAATCAACTCCGCATGCGCGCGCGCGCGCGCACACACACACATATATATAAATATACGGAACGGTTCAATGGACACCCTAAAAAAACACCCATAATCTCATTCTCATAGTTCCCGATCAAATTTTTATGATCCGAACCGTTCAATGTGTGCAGAATGTGATTTTAAGGGTGCTTGCGAGAAATTAGCAAAAAAAATGACCAGGACAGGTTTGATTTAAGCAGTTTTTATTTGAACCGTTCAATAAAAAACCGTTCGAAACTGTTCAGATCAAGCCCCTCCCGGTCATTTTTTTTGCTGATTTCTTGCGGGTACCCTTAAAATCACGTTATGATCACATTGAGCGGCTCGGATCACCAAAATTTGATCGGGAGCTATGGGGTGTTTTTTTAGGTGTCCCCGGAACCGCCCCGATATATATATATATATATATATATATATATATATAGGATTATTAGGAATCGAACAATATTTTTTTGGGTAAATGGAATGGAACAATATTAGCTAGATTGCTCTAACTTCCACACAATCATTTTTTTTTTTCTTTTCATACTGCAGGTTCATGATCAAGTGAAGCAAGAGCAACAAGGGGCTGCAGATGAGTCTTCACATGAGACTGATCATGATTTCGTCTTACATCAGAATGACCAGGCTGCTGATGATGCCGCCTCTCCTTCTGTTGATCGAAATCCGACCGAAGATATATTTTACTTAGGTGATCTGTATTCAACACAGGGCTAGTTAGGCAGTACTCGTTAGACTCCTTCCAGAAATATGACGTACTCTTCACGGAGGGAGAAAAATTCTCACCTCTATTAATTAGGGCAAACTTTCAACCATTTTATTTTTCACAAGAATTTTCTTTGTACATGCAGCTGTGTGAAGGAGGGGGTTTTGGCTTCCAAGCTCACATAGGGGAGAGAGGGGGGCTATGGCATCATTCTCCCTCCTTTTTTAGGGAAAATCTTTATGATGAACTAGTCAGAAAGTTTATTTTTCTGATCAAATTTTCACAAGAATTTACTTTGTTCAATTTTATGAACAAAGATGTTTCACTTTCCAATCTCACACATGAGAATGAGTGCATGGTTATAGGCTATAGCTAAATTGTGTCGGTTGTGGCCCCAAAATAGCGCTTGCCCGCCATAAACATGATCGACAAGATGATCCGAACCAATCTGTAGATAGGATTCATCAAGAAATCTATCTCTATTAGGAATTTAGGAGTACAAATTATGTTAATTGCATGTTTTTTGCCGGTTAACCTCCAAAATCCAATTATCTGAATTCCTTTTTTTTTTTTTTGGTCAACAAGGAAGAATATATTGATATAGCTAGCGGCACTTTAAAAAAAAAAAAAAAATCGATAGCAGAGATAATTTACATCATTATGTATGAAGTACAAAGAACAAACTCGGGACACTATATCAATTGTGAGAGTCCACGAGATAAATCAAGCCCAATAACTCAATCAATACAAGCAATAAGCCCATCATAGAAAAGAAACAAAGAAAGAAAGGAAAATTCCTTCTAAGGGCAGAATACCCACACCGTCACACGCAGGTGGAAAGATTCGAACTCCTAATATATGAGTGAGATGTGCCTATAAAAAAAAACATATAAGTGAGATGCAATTAGAGTCCTGACCAACAGAGTTAGCCCCAGTTGATTAACCTAGCGACATTTACAAAACGGAGTTTATAACAATTATCTTGGATAAAGCCAAACTATTCATCTAGAAAATTATAAGGTAATCGATGTCTTTTACCACAACCTAGCTTGCATCATGCTTGATCAACAAGTATCCAAAATGGACTCCAATCAAGTAAGAACACATGAATGAACTCCCAAAGTTATTGATCTAACAAACCATCACGAATTGCCGCCAAAGACATCATGAAGGGTCATGGAGCACTGGTGGCATTGACATCGTTGTGAAGCAACATCGTATGAAATACTCATTCAAAAACGAAACTAATTAGTCTTGCAAAAACTAGAGAAAACTCTAATAGATCAGACGACAAATCATTGAGCTTAAGAGATTGGAGAAAAACAAAGCAATTACTGAAGTTTACGACAAAGAAGGTTTAGAATTAATACCGTGGCCTTCCCCTCCCACCGTTGTACAAGGATAGTGAAACCCCTGGGAGGCGAAGGAGGAAGAAAAATATTTGTGAATTGTCAGAATATTCAAATTCCAATTTTTGTCGCTCAAACCATGTTTCCACTAAGTAAAAACAAAAAAAACTTTGGCGTTTTTTACAAGTCATTCATACTACTAATCAACAAGTTTAGGGATTTTACAATCTCGTTCACACTAATAAAAAAGTTGTTAGCAACAACTTATCTCTTAATAATTTTTTCACTCACATATCCATCAACAATGTATTCACTAGTGGATTCTCACCAACTTATTTATTACCGGAAACAACTAACCCGTTCTAAAAATATTCTTAAAAAAATAAGCAGCTTATTTCATATTTTCAAACTCAAAAATAATGTAAATGAAAAATAAATTTTTGATTTTTTTTTGCACCATTTAAAATATCTCAATGAGATCTATCAAATAATTATATCTATATTGCTAGAAAAGTTATTTGCATAAAAACCTAATTTTTGAGCTTGAAATTACATTCTTAAAAAATACGGAGCAAGTACTTAAATGGGTTTCTGGAGCGCGGCCTTGAAAAAATTCTCCAAGTTTTTCCTTGGTGAAAACACCCACTCACTTATTTAAACGCGTTGAAACCATATATTGATTTCCTTTTCATTTTAGTATCAATTCCAGGCTTCCTCGTTTTTTGGTTTTGAACCCCAAAACGGAAAGAGATAGAAAAACAAAGAATACGATTTCAGTTTTCTTTTTCCTTTTTGTATCGGTGAAAATCAGTTTTGTTAGTCATAATTAATGAGATTTGAACCACTATCAGTTTCAGTTTGGCCATATTGCATTGTTATAATGTGTGTTCTCTCCTATCCCCCAGTGTTTTTCAAATGAGTGAATTATGGAATTCATCTTTATCGATGACAACATTAATTACTCTTCCAGTAAAGTAAACCAATGAAATAACACCATTGGAAATTTACATCTTAAAAGCAAAGTAACTAATAAAGGCCAAAAAAAAAAAACAAGTACTAAAATATAACGTACGTTAATCGGAAACTGTCCAAAATTAGCGGCCTGCAACATGACAAACGAATCATATTTCATCTATATATTGGTACTACATCGAATGATACCCAAAACATAGTACTCAAAAATGATCCCCAAAGTATTACTGCAAAAAATTACCGCCATTACTATTTATCCAAAAGTATAATTTGAGAAATTAACAAAAAAATCCATAAACAAAGCTGGTATATATATTAAGTTGAATTTCAAAAAGACCTGTACAGAGCAGCAGATATGAAAGAAAATTAATCACGTCTATCTATCTATCTACCTATCTAGTATTCTCTGTATCCTAACATATATATATCCCCTAAAATGGGAAAACTACATAACCAAAAGAATGAATAGATTTAGTAAATCAAAAGGGCCCAATCAAAATTAGTACCAGTAGTAGTACTCTACAAAAATTGCCCCCCAAAGTTGTATAAAGAACACTAGTCAAGAAATCAACCACATCGGCGCCAGCGTCAAACTCAAATCCAGTAACCTATCTATCTTCTCGTCGCCACCAACCGACTTCTCCGAGCCGGGCCGGCCCTCCGCCTTCCCGTCGGCACCGGGGGGACGGTGCCTCCTCATGTGCCCCCCGAGCGCCTGCCCGATCGCGAACTCCAGCCCGCAGATGGAGCACTCGTGGGTCTTCGGCTTCTCCGGAGTCTGGACGCGTAAGAAATCTCCGTCCGCCGTCGTTAATCTCGGCCTCTTGTGGCTGGCCCGGTGGCCGCCGAGGGCCTGGAACGACGGGAACTCCCGGTTGCACGTCTTGCAGGAGAACACCCGGCCGGGGGCGGCCCCGACCCGGGAGAGGAGCACGAGGCTGTTGGCCATGGCCAGTGCCTCTACGTCCCCGTCCTGTTCTCTGCTCCTCTTCAATACCGTCATGGTCTTATAAGGTTAGGAATTATTTAATCAAAAAAAAGGTGAATGCGTTGATTTTTGCTTTGTGATGAAATTCAATCACTTGGTTGAGTACTGGGGGCGTGTGGGGGAGATATATATATAGAGAGAGAGAGAGAGAGAGAGATTTGGATGGGACTCTGTTTTCTTGGGCGCTAAGAAAAGCGAGAGTACTTGCTATGGAAGATAGATATGGAGCAGTGGTATTTATAGATTCAGTGTGGAATTGTATGAGGCTGCCGTCAGGTCAGGGCACACGATATGAGATTACCAGAATAGCCGTCACCGCGTACGTGTCCTTTGTTTGCAGCTTCTTTGACAGTTCTAGAACCCTTCTGGGACAGTTATTAAGGGACAGTTCAAAATGGAATACTGGACTCTAAATAAGGGACAGAAAGAATACTAATTTAAAAATATGGAATAACACAGGATTTTATTGAGATTTTTGAACAGTACATAAAAATCAAAATATTATTTTTTAATTTTTTTATTCATTCATTATTTTTTAATTTAAAAATATAAAATAAATATTTATTTTTTAAAAAGGTGTTCGGAACGGAGTGTCAGAAGACAGCCGAACTAAAGATGCCCCTTAAACCGACTCAAATACCTGATTTTGACTGGTTCTTATGATCTTGTGGGCCCACAATATAAAATGGTAAAATTCATATTGCAAGACTTGCATTTGCATCCCGTACAAAATCCCATTCTTCTCCTCCTAAACATTGACTTGTATATGTTGGAAGAGAAAAATAATGGTAGACGAGAAAGATAAGAACAAACAAGTGATTTTGGAGTAAGCAGCACTTTTTCTAATTTGCATTTGTGAGTACCTATTTGCTATTAACATAATCCTTCAAGGGGTGCAAACGAGTCTAGCTTAGTCGAGTTTTACTGTGCTTAAATTTATTTATTAAGTTTTTAACGAATTTAAGTTCGAGCTCAGCGAAAACATAACAAGTCGAGCTCGAGCTTGTTCACAAGCCTTAACGAGCCAAAGAAAACGTGTGTGTGTGTGTGTGTGTGTCTATATATAGTCCGGATCCTATAAGGGATCCCGCACGGGCTTTCCGTGCGGGACTCCCCTTGTCCGATCGAATTGTGATGATCCGAGCTGCTTAAAGTAATTAGAACGTGATTTTAAGGGTACAAGCGAGAAACCAACAAAAAAAATAATCAAGAAGGGCTTGATCCGAACAGTTTTTTATTGAACGGTTCAGTAAAAAACTGCTCGAATCAAGCCCTTTTAGATCATTTTTTTTGCTAATTTCTCATGGGTACCCTTAAAATCACATTTTGAACACATTGAGCAGCTCGGATCGTCGCAATTCGATCGGAAAAGGGAAGTCTCGCACGGTAAGCCCGTGCGGGATCCCTCATTGGATCCTAAGTGTGTGTATATATCCATATATTCTCGTATAGGCCTAATACAACCAAAAATATTTTGATTGTGAATATATATATTTTTCATTTTTCTATACTCTACAAGAAAATGATTTCAATTTTAGAATAATAATAACATGTAATATGTGTTTGTAAGGATTCTGTACCAGGGTATCAAAATGCTAATGCTAATTGTAGTAGTAATTAACAAAAAAAGTCTACTAAGTCTTGGCTCGCGAGCCAACTCGAGCCGAGCCTCTACTGGCTTGTGTTCGGCTTGATCACAAAACAAGCCTAGATTTTGAACTTAAACTTGTTTATTTACGTCTTGAGTCAAGCTCGAACGAGCTTTTACCGAACTAAGTCTCGAGCTGTGCGCGCGAGCGATTCTGTTCGTTTGCAACCCTATTAATTGCTTTGTTTGGACTGGAATTTGAAAAAAAATTTAAAAAATAGTAAGAGTAATAAGTGAAGAGAGATAAAGAGAAAAATGTTGAAAGTAGAAAAAATTTAACGGAA
The DNA here is from genome assembly GCA_019656835.1 of Rhododendron ovatum. Lineage (NCBI taxonomy): Eukaryota > Viridiplantae > Streptophyta > Magnoliopsida > Ericales > Ericaceae > Rhododendron > Rhododendron ovatum. The sequence continues at coordinate 24,730,657 of CM033793.1, read as the reverse complement.
ATTTTTTGAAAAATTCTTTTTAAATTATAAAGAGAACAAAGCATAAGTGCTTGGAATGGAGTGGGAAAGGGAGTTAAGAAAGAGTAGAAAAGCATGAGAGCAAGTAGGAATTTGATAGGCCAAAACACGTAAGAGATTGCGTGGAGAATAAGTCGTCCCGCATATTAGTACTAGTAAGGAATAAAAGTATTTCATTCACATGATGATGTACAGGAGAATAGTAGTAGTAGAATATTTGACTTTGTTATACCATTACGGGAGTAGTAAGTAACTTTCTGGTTAATCTACGCGGTAGTAGTTAAGTGCAACCTTCCGTCACTTGTAATTGGAACTTGGTCCGAAAAATGGGGCCGGTACACTGTACAATTACTTTACTTGTTCTCCGTACCATATATGGGAGCAAGGGAAAAATTATGGTGTCTACCTTCTATTTGAGGACACCGTAATTTTAGCATAATCGGACCATTACAAGTATAACCAAAATCAATGATATGTGTATATATATATATAAAAAAAAAACACCAAGGAAAAAATTTCAGTGTTCTCAAATGGAGGGTAGACACCATAACATCATCCAGAGATCAAAACTTTACGGGAAATGCTATGGTGTCTACCAACTAAAAGGGGATACCATAGCACATTGGTTATGCCTCCCAAAGTTTTTTTTGTTATGCCATTATTATATGGCATAACAAGTGTGATGCCATTTTTAAAAAATGTTATGTCTTCGAGTGGTTGTGTTATGCCTTCGAGTGATTTGTTGTACTATTTTTGAAAAAGTGTTATGACCTAATATAATAATAAAAATGGTTGTGCCTCTGATCGACACAATGGCATAACAATTTAATAGTTTGTTATGGCAAAATTTACGATGTCTTCAAAATAACCTAAGACACCATAACACTATCCCAACTCTTCCCTTGCTACTTCTTAGCTGAGCAAGAGGTATATAGGCCAAAATTGGATTCGTTGGCTCTTAGTTTAAGGAGGGATGCAATAAGGAGGAATGCTAGGAGCACAATCATCCGAACACGATATCAAACACAATTTTTCAAAAACATGTGGGTCTCACTCATATTTAACACGCGGGAAACGGATCAAAAAAAGTAAAAAATTATAACTTTTATCCAAATATTTTTGAATATCCAATATAAAGTTCATAAGTCAAAAAAATTTGAATAAGAACAAAATAAGAAAAAGACCAAAAATCTTAGCGGTATTTGTCAAGTGCTATTTTTCATCCCCCCAACTTCTAATTAATTTCGCGGGTTTGGTTCAATGTTCAAAATGTGCATCAAAGTTGTCATCCTCAACCTAGATGCCATTTGTTGTTGCCGTCAACGCCATGGGATTTATAGTCATTTTACCTACAAATTTATTGGTTGCGAAAATTAACAGAGTCTGGGTCGAGGACAATGACGACTTTGATAATATTCTAGCGGTATCGATCAAGACTGCACTGATGGTACACAGATCAATATGTGAGGCCCACTTACGGGTCTCAAATAAAGAATTCTAAGTGTTTCATTTATTTTAAAATATTTTTTCAAAAGGTCTTAAAAAAAATCAACTCAATTGAATTATTATAATTCCAAACTCTAAAGTCTAAAAGAAAGCGCGCAGAACTTACACTCTCAGAGTGTGGGTGTGCAACATGCATCGTAGTAATTTCTTGTTTGCCGCGTAGATTTAACGTGGCAGAAACATTATCCTTTTGGGAAGCTTTATCACGGGCAGAAGAAGATGGAGGACCTACCCGGCAGTACTACTAGTCTTTGTCAATCCAGATTCATATAACAAAGTACGTTCTAGGAATGTTCGGCCTAAGTCACACAAAGACGTGTATATGAATGCGAACGTGTAAGCGAAACTACGAGCACGAACGTAATTGCATCTTTCAAAAATAGTTGAAACAATCAAAATTTGTGAAAACGAAAATTTGAAAGCGAGAACTAGAATATAGATTGAGGGATGATGCTATAGTGTTTTCAGTCATTTTGAAGACATCGTAATTTTTAGCATAATCGACCATTACAAGCATAATCAAGACTAGTGACGAGTTTAAACAAAAAAAATCTTACAAGTTATGCGTCATGAAATTCAACTCTATTTCGCCGGCCAGTTATTCATAACTTATTAAACAAAAGCAAATGATCTAGTTACTTCTTTTTTTAATGGCCGGCGAAGAAAATTCCATTAATCGTCAGGATGGAACAAATAAAATGGGAGAAAAAATCCATTGAGAGAGCCGCGATTGAGTACAATGACTCTTCTACTACTGTTGCTCGCAAATATAAAACCCACGTCTAAGCCACTCGAGATTTTTTTGCAAGGAAAACAAACAACAAATAAGACAAGGATGATGCTATGGTGTCCCTGATCATTTTGGGGACACTGTAATTTTTGGCATAACTTCACCATTATAAGCATAATTAAAACCCATTATAAGCATAACAAAATCCAAACAAGGTATAACTAAAGAATATTCAAAAAACCAACTAAGGCATAACCAAACCCAATCAAGGCATAACAAACAAGTTATGATTTTGTTATGTTTGTAATGGGTTTTGGTTATGCTTATAATGGTTTTATTATGCCAAAAATTACGGTGTTTCCAAAATGATCGGGGACACCGAAGTCATTCCAAACGAGATGCCAACAACAAAAAACCAAGTAGTCATCGGATGTTTTCAAGTTTCCAAAGATATATGCTCTGCCCCTGAATCCCTATACCACCACCCCATTCGGCGGTGACCAAAAAGTCACCTTCGTCTTCCGACGACCTCAATGGAACTCCACCCCCACATACTTCGTTGCCACCCCTAACCCTGTTCAAATCGGTTCCCAAATCGCGTAGTCCATATACCTAATCGGCCTATAACTGCCTCCCCGGCACAGACCACCGATCAAAAATCCTCTCCTAAAGTATGTTACCAGGGAATGCTACTACCGTAGCGAATTACGTTTTGGTATAAACATTTCAAAACATGGTACACTGCCGTTCCAAAATGATAAATTTAGCGATCCAAAGCGATCATCTTAGTTTTCCTAAGAATGTCAGCTTATTATGGTCAAAATAGAGAGAAAATGAAACTTCGGTGAGAGAAATTATAAAAAGTTCAGTCGTAATGCTCCTAGAAATGTGTTATGTATGAATAATTTGACAAACAATATTTAGTTTCACTAGATGCTTATCGCTTGGAAGAGTAAGTTCTAGTGTTATTATCTATAGAAGTCTATCCTTAATGTACCAAAATTTAAGCATGTATTGTACTGCGTTCTCGTTTTCTTTCCTCGTATCGGAACGATCCGCATTCCATGTAACATAGGGACTCACCTAAACCCACCACCCTCAGCCCAAATCAGTCAAACCCACTGCTCCTCAAAACCCCTCAATCAGACCACTCAACTGGCTAGCCAAACCCTTTGATTGAAATGCCGGGTCCCGAGTCCCTGCAATGAGGGGAATTCACTACAAACAGCAGCGCCCCAAACCGACATCGTTTTGGGGCGTAATTGGAGTGCTAGCTCATGTAGTCACGTGATATCCCTCACTATAGGGACTTGGGACCTATGTGCCCTCATATGCCTCCAATCGCCACTCTCGTACCACCGCATCAACCCTCCAATGCCTCAAATCACAGCTGGTACGCCACCTCAAAGACTGCTACGACCATTAGCCTAAACTATAGGATCGAGAGAAATGATCTAGTTACGAAATTAAAGTTATTAATAATGTATGAACCCAAATTTTTTAATAAAGACAAAAATAAACTAAATGAAAATTTGACGCAAAAATTAACAAAGGCTAAACCAGGCTGGAATGAGTTCTATACTTTAAATTTTCACCAATTGCATGATAACAAATATGATGGTGCGTGAAGTTTCCAAATGATCGAGATTACTCATGTTATACGCAATGGGATCGCAAACCAAACACACACGCAACCAAATATAACTCAATAACAAAGACATACATATTAAGAAATAAAGAAATCTAAGTGGTTTTTCAAAACCGAATACATCCACCCTTATTACAAAAATGAAGAATATTACTTGATGTGGTTATCTTTTACCCAAACAAGATCACACCGGAAAGTGGGTGGAGTTTGAGGCACAGACTAACTAAGTTGCTCTTTTGAGACGATTCGGGTCGTCTACGGAAGAACTCCAGTGTAATAGACCACAAATTTGCACGCCATCCACAGGTTGTAACAAGCTGTCATGCTCAACCAATTCCAGTTGTGAACCCTTATAAATTTACACTACTTATCAAGGGTAAGAACTAAAGCTCTCTCAAAAGAGAAGATCAAACTCTTAAATTAGGGTTAGATTTTGGGTTTTTTCGGCTACATCTAGCCCGCTCTGTTGGGTTAGGTTTTTTGTGCTTTATTGTTTGATCTGAGCTTTTTTGGCCCTCAAATGTTTTGGACTTTATTATCCCTTAGGTGTGTTTGGGCTTGTCCCAACTGGATATTTTTTCAATTTTTGGTTGGAATCTTTTTCTACTTTCCCCATTAATTTTGAGGATTTTTTTTAAAAAAAAAATCTAAAAAACAAGTACACTAATAGGAAAGACAAAATCCTTTTGTTGGTTAGTCTATCCACGTTTTTCACCCTTACACCTTGCATTCGGTGTAAACTTGGTATTGAATAAGAAATGAATGACCACGTGCATGTTTTTTTATGAGCCAATATCGATCTGTTACAAGTAACTCCACAAAATCTTAAATAATGTCCAAAATATTTCTTAGTAATCACAAATTAAGCAAACGTGATTTTTAAACCTCAGAAGAGCTAAACAGCTGAGCATTAATACTAAAATCATCACTGTTTCGAAACCAAAGAATCTCAAAACGGTAAAAAAAAAATGTTTCACTATTAATGTGGAATACAAACTGATCAACATAAAAATAAATTTAAAGCCTCCTAATTTCTTTTAAAAAATAATGATTATTCAATATTGTAACTCTATTTTTTCTTTTCTTGATAAAAATACTCTTAACATTCGCTGGGCAGCTGATTGATCACTATTTGTGGAGGATTACTATCACACTAAACTTCACAAATTAATACTAATACAATTTCTCTCTCAATCTCTGTTGAGTCCACCACAATCATTACAGAAGTTTACAAGTATCTTATCTTATCAATATATACAAAACATGAGAGAGGAGGAGAGTCCATCAACGGATGATTCGTTCCGACGCTCTGCTGCTATCTCTGAAATTGCTGGTGCTGCCGGGAAAAAAAACTTCTACAAGCTAGGCCAACATCGGTCCAATATATTGGATTTGAGCCAATGTCCTCAAATTTCAACTTTGGCGAAAAGTTCACGGTTCACTGATCGACGCTGCCCCGAGTTGCGCCCTTAGGCGCCCATCTCCGGAGATATTAATTACTATGAATTAACTCCAAACAGTGCTTGAACTCCTTTGTCAACATGTCTGTTGGATTGTCTGCAGTAGCAATGTCCCCTTCTCCCGAATAAAGTGATAACGGATACTATTAATTTGTATGCTTCGTCCGGGAGCGATGCACTTGATTTTTCGATAAATGAATGACATTCAATTCTGACTATAATACTGTAGTAGACAAGTGACATTTTCCTCTGAACCCAAAACACCAACTAACCGCGGACCTCCAGCCATCGTAAAATACATACCCTTTCAAGCAATCAACCACATCGGGGCCAGTGTCAAATTCAAATCCAAGAACATATTTCCCTTTTCGCTACCAACCGACTTCTCCACCACGGGCCGGCCCATCGCTTGCCCGTCGTCGCTGGCGGCTGCGGGACGGTGCCTCCTCATGTGCCCCCCGAGCGCCTGCCCTATCGCGAACTCCAGCCCGCAGATAGAGCACTCGTGTGCCTTCGGCTTCTCCGGCGTCGTCTGAGAGTGGAGGAAGTCCCCGTCCGCCGCTGTCAACCTCGGCTTCTTGTGGCTGGCCCGGTGGCCGCCGAGGGCTTGGAACGACGGGAACTCCCGGTTGCACGTCTTGCAGGCGAAGACGCGGCCGGGGGCGGCGCCGACTCGTGAGAGGAGCATGAGGCTGTTGGCCATGGCCAGTGCCTCCACGTCCCCGTCTTGTTCTCTGCTTCTTTTCAGTACAGTCATGGTTCTATGAGGTGAGGAATTATTCAATCAAAGGGTGAATGCGTTGATTTTTTCTTTGAGAAGAAATCGAATCACTTGTTGGGTACTGGGGGCGTGTGGGGGAGATATATATATAGGTTGTAGTGAGGGATTTGGTTGGGACTCTGTTATCTTGGGTACTAAGAAAAGCGTGAGTTCTTGCTCTGGAAGATACTAGATGTAGATGGAGATGGAGATGTACATATTTACAGAGAGAGAGAGAGAGAGAGAGAGAGGGAGATAGAGATGTGGTACGTACTAGGTGCAGGGGAATTTTAGTCGTCAGGGCTCACGACAACAAGCGTAGGCCGCGTGTAGAGTCGTGTGGGGTGAGCTCAGAATTAGTATGAGATGTATGTTTTGTTGTAACTTTCTTTGACAGTTCTAGAACTTTCCTGGATACCTGTATTTTAGTCAAGCAGATGGGATGCGGTGGATGCGGTCAGTATTGAGTGGGGAGTGGGCGCCCACGGAATAAGAACCAATCAAAAATCAGATTTTTTAGTCGGTTTAGGTGTAAATGTTCGTGGGAGACCCGCAAGATCCAATCGGTGTCAGATAGTATTTGAGTCGGTTTTGGTGTAATTGTTCGTTGGAGACCCGTAAGATATTTAACCAAACGGTGTCAGAAAATTTTTTTTATAGGCAAAAATTTTTTGATAGCAAAATATCTTTCAGGTTTCCAACGAACAGTTGCACCAAAACCGACTCATATACTATCTGACAGCATTAGGAGTGTGCACGGGTCTGGTTTGGCTCCAAACCCGACATGTCAGGTAACCATTTTTGGCCCCGAACCCAAACCGAACAAGTAGTAAAAATCTTCCGCGAGCCCGATTTTTTATGTCGGGTCGGATCGGATCCGACCAAAACCGAATTAATCTATATGAATTGGTCGGTTTTGGTTAGGTCGGGTAAGAAACACACCACGCCGAACCGAAATCTGATTTTTTTTTTTACAGAAAATGAACCTGTACCCTACCAAACCACATGTTCGGCCAAGCTCGAGACCCTTTGGGTCGGGTCAGGTTGCGGGTTTTTTGCTCACCCCTATCTGACACCAATCGATGTCAAATATTTGAGACGGTTTAGGTGTTACTATTCGTTGGAGACCCGCAAGATATTTAACCAATCGGTGTCATTTTTTTTTTTTTTTGATAGGCAAAATTTTTATTAAAAATGGGGAGATGGGAAAGGAAAATCCAACAAAAAGTTAGACAATACAACACATGGCCGAAGCCCAACACCCAAGGTCTAACACGGGAGTCCAAAAATAATACTCTTTCCATCCGTAAATGTTTGAAACTTTTTGGGAGTTCTAACTTTTAATGAAGAAATATTATTATATTGTGCAAAAACCAAGTGTCCAAACTTACCCTTCTAATGTACTTTAAATAGTACTTGAAAATTTGAAATTGAAATTTTGTGTCCAAAAGAAAAGGGTAATATAGGAAGTTTAACATATTTTGCTTTGACTTTTCAAAATGAACAAATTATATAGGACAACAAAAAGCATAAAAGGGTCAAATATTTAGGGACGGAGGGAGTATAATGCAGCACACCCGGTACCTAGATATACAAACAAGCCCAAAAAGACCCGCCCGACAAACCCTGTCCCACGAAACCCTAACCTGAAACTTAACCATTATCGCATAAAACACCGAAAGCATCACCACCCAGACCAGCACCACCACCCAACCGTCTCACCGTTAAGCAGATCCGATCACTCCCACACGTAGATGACCGGTGTCAAACATTTGAGTTGGTTTAGGTGTAAAGAGACCCACAAGATATTTAACCAATTGGTGTCAGATTTTTTGAGTCGATTTAGGTGTAAATGTTCGTTGGAGACCTACAAGATATTTAAACAATCGGTGTCATATTTTTTAGTCGGTTTTGGTGTATCTTGTTCCGGCTTGAGCAACTCTACACTTTGCCTCGCCCAATGGCATCTCCGGTTCCTTCCTTTTCTTGTAGGAGGACAGAGTTCGAGCTCTATGAAGATGTTAGGTGGTCTGAGACTATGGAGAGCTTTTAGACCCCCTGCGGCCTAGTGTCTACTGTCTGCTAACTTCCCCTAACCTCCGCCTATGTATACCGCTTGGCCAAAAAAAAAGACTTTGCACTTCTTATATGGGGAAACAAACACCCTTCACTGTACACTACAGTCGGCGATCTATATCGTTCTTCTCTGCAATTAAGGTCTAAGATATGTTCAACATATCCTGTAGGGTATGATGCTTTTAGCCAATTTGAACCATGTGAAATATTTTTGGATTCTAAAGTCATGTAGGATATTTTAATTTGGTAAAATCTGAACTATTGAAAACATTTTTAGACTGTTTGAATTGTACACTATAGGGGTGTAGTGCACTCATAAGCGCTTCGATTATGATTATATATGCCAGAAAAAAATATCTTTTATGTTTTATTAAAAAAGGACAATTTTCATAATGAAAACTAAAATTTATGAGATGGAGAGAGTGTTGAAATTAACTAGTTACATCACATAGAATTCTAGTACAAAAACCCAAGTCTTCTCCGTGTCTAAAAATTAATCTGTATTTTGGAGGATAAAAATAATAGTAAACGAGAAAGAGGGAAAAAATGAGTGAATTTGAAATATTCTTTACTTTTTTGTAGTTCGTATTTGGGGTGGGGACGAGAAAAATTAAAAATGGAAGAGAAACGAATAGAGAACAGTTAAAGTGAAACGTACGTAGTTTTCTAGTCTCTCCTTTCTTTTAAGGTAGTTATCCCTTCTTCTTCTTCTTTTTAATTATTTAGTCCTAGTAATTGAGTGTGAAAGGAAGTTAAAAAAGACCAAAGAGCACGAAACTCGTGCTCTATGGTCTTTAAGTCGTTGCGCACACATAGTAATTTAATTGGCCAACACACCTCAGAGATTACGTGGACAATTAAGTCGTCGCATACAAGTAACCCGTAAGGAAGTACACATCGGTGCGAATAATAAATAAAAGTATAATTAAATGACGTACGTACAAATATAAGAATATATATTATTATAGTTTGACCATTTACTAAATTGTAGTAAATTAGTAGCTTAATTTGCGATTAATCTACGCTGTTCGTCCATGAGGTATCTGCGTGTGACCTTCGTCTTTCACACTCACTCACACACCTTGAATTGTTTATGGAGAAAACAACAATACATATCACTTATTTGGGTATTGTGTATCATATGCACCCTTCAAAATATTATGATTATAGAGAAAATGTTACGAATCATATTGCTAAAAAGTTATAAATCGTATAAAGGTTGCGAAATACACCAAAATATTATGAATCATAATGAAAATATTACGAATCGTACTGCTGAAAAGTTATGAATTATATAACAAAAGTTACGAAACACGCTAAAATATTATGAATGAACCATAAAATAGGTGCATATGATACACTCTTTTAAAAAAGTGTGTATTGTAGACTTTCTTATTGTTTATTGATCAACTTGGTAAAACTTTGATCACTTGGTCCGAAAGATGGGGCACATTGGATGGCTCTTGGTTTTTTGAATGAAAAAAGCATCTTTTACAATACTAGGTTCGTTTAGTTGTTCAAGAATTTTGTGCAAGAAAATAATGAAGATATATTTTTCCTCGTGTGTTCTTTGGATAAAAACGTTTGGCGGCTTGGACTTACTAATACTTAACACTTACACAACCATTGGTGACCACGTGATGTGTCATTAATACATTAATAGAATGTGCTTCGTGTTGACGACTAATTATTAGCAATTTTTTTTTTCCCAATTTTGTCACCTCTAAATCTAAATCCTGACTCAACCCATGATGGGATAAAGATTGATCGTAGTCCAATCTCATAAAATGAAATTTCACACTCAAACCTATATAGACTCTTGCACGTTATTAAGAGGTCAGTAGTTCAAATCTCTTCACATGCGTGCGGGTTTTCTTTCCTTAATTAATGAGCTTTTCATTTATTTCTTTTTTTGTTTCTGCCCTATAATGAGCTTATTTTTTGTATTAGTTGAGTTGTTGAACTTGGTTATCTCATGGACTCTCACAATTGATGTAGTGTTCCGAGTTCATACTTTGTCGTAGGGAAAATGACGGCCCAAGACGAGTTTTGATAATTAATAAATGATGTAAATGATCTCTTATCAAAACACGTCATTGGCCGTCATTTTCCCTTCGTAGTTCTCTATATATGATGTAAATGATCTCTTCCTCCATCGATTGACCAAAAAAAAAAAAACTTGAGATGATAATTATTTGGGTAACATCAACAATTCTACATTCTATCTCTCGGTCTCTCCTTTCCTATCTCTATCCAGGGACGGAACCAGGATTTTGTAAACACGGGGGCTGAACTATGAACAATATTTTGAAATTTGAAGGTTTGAGTATCTAATACGTAGTTTGTTTGGTTTAGATTTTGAGGGAAATTTTTTTGCGTAGGAAGTAGAGAGAGATAGAAAAATAAATGAGATCAATAATTGAAGGAAAAACTTATGGAAGGCCGTGCACTAAGGGAGAAATTGGGTTTTGGGACAAAAAACTAACTCATTTTTATGTCTAAATAACACCCAATATAAAATAGAATATCTAGATGTTCTCAACTAACAAATAAAAAGAAAAAAGAAAAAATATTTTTATTTATAAAAAAAATCCGGCACAGGGGCCTTGGCGCCCGTATACTCACACCTCTCTCCGTCTCCGTCTCCGTCTCCGTCTCTGTCTCTAACAAATATATATATGTTGTTTCAAGAGAAGACTTTGATGAGATGATTGGAAAAAAGGTGAAATACTAGTTAGTTCAAAGAAAATAGGGCGTGATCACAAAAATGAATGTTGTTGGAACAAAGTGCGTAGAAGTTACACTGGGAGAGCAGTGGTTGGTCAGGCAATACACTGTCGTACTCTATCTACTACGCCTAGTTTATTGCTTGCCACGTATATCTAACGTGGGGGTAACGTAAGGCTTTATTTCAAAGCAGAGAAATTGATGAGGAGGACAGACCCAATGCATGCATATATTTCAAACAGTTCTAGTAGGGATAATCCGCAGAGATAAGCGTGTTTGGCCCCATTTGGATCTCGAAAAAATCTAGAAAAATATCCATAAATTTTTGAATATTATTTTATGGGGCCATGTAAAAAATCAGTTCCAACGGATATCGGTAAGTATTACTTTTGGATTCGTAGGGGCGAAACTTGCGAACTGAGCAGTTTCGCCCCTATTTATCCAAAAGTAATACTTACCGATATCCGCTGGAGCTGGGCTCCATAAAATAATATTCAAAAATTTATAGATATTTTTCAAGATTTTTTCAGAATCCAAATGAGGTCAAACGCGTTTGTCCCTGCGGGTTACCCCTACTCATAGCTTTTTGGTATTTCAAAGCAGAGAAATTGACGAGGAGGACAGACCCGGCCATGCATGCATATAGACACCCGGGGCAGTGCTACTACTAGTCCTAGTCAACCCGGCCACATCCATATACAGTATATCACGAAAAGAGCAGACCTGTTATGAGCAGGGACAACGCGTTTAGCCCTATTTTAAATCCCGAAAAAATCTAAAAAAATATCCATAAGTTTTTGAATATTATTTTATGGAAACCTATAAAAAATCAGCTCCAGCGGATATCGACTGATACATTGGTGCGAATAATAAATAAAAGTATAATTAAATGACGTACGTACAAATATAAGAATATATATTATTATAGTTTGACCATTTACTAAATTGTAAGTAAATTAGTAGCTTAATTTGCGATTAATCTACGCTGTTCGTCCATGAGGTATCTGCGTGTGACCTTCGTCTTTCACACTCACTCACACACCTTGAATTGTTTATGGAGAAACTACAATACACATATCTTATTTGGGTATTGTGTATCATATGCGCCCTTCAAAATATTATGATTATAGAGAAAATGTTACGAATCGTATTGTTGAAAAGTTATAAATCATATAAAGGTTGCGAAATACACCAAAATATTATGAATCATAATGAAAATATTACGAATCTTACTGCTAAAAAGTTATAAATTTTAGAACAAAAGTTACGAAACACGCTAAAATATTATGAATGAACCATAAAATAGGTGCATATGGTACACCATTTTAAGGAGTGTATATTGTAGACTTTCCCATTGTTTATTGATCAACTTGGTAAAACTTGATCACTTGGTCCGAAAGATGGGGCACATTGGATGGCTCTTGGTTTTTTGAATGAAAAAAGCATCTTTTACAATACTAGGTTCGTTTAGTTGTTCAAGAATTTTGTGCAAGAAAATAATGAAGATATATTTTCCCGCGTGTGTTCTTTGGATAAAAACGTCTAGCAGTTAGGACTTACTAATACTTAACACTTTCACAACCATCGGTAACCACGTGATGCGTCATTAATGTATTAGTAGAATGTGCTTCATGTGTTAGATGACTAATTATTAGCAATTGATTTTTTTTTTCTCCAATTTTGTCACCTCTAAATCTAAATCCCGACTCAACCCATGACGGGATTAAGATTGATCCTTGTCCAATCTCATAAAATGAAATTTCACACTCAAACATATATAGCTCAATGGGCCAGGACTCTTGCACCTTATTAGGAGGTTATGAGTTCGAATCTCCCTATCTGCGTGCGGGTGTTCTTCCTTTTCATTTCTTTCTTTTTTTGTTTCTACCCTATAATGGATTTATTTCTTGTATTGGTTGAGTTGTTGGCTTGATTCTTAATTGATTGTCTCGTGAACTCTCACAGCTAATGTAGTGTCCCGGATTTGTATTTTGTAGTACTTCATATATGATATAAATGATTTCTTCTATCGACTGAAAAATAGAAAAGAAAAAAGACTTAGAGATTATAAAATTATTTCGATAACATCAACAATTCTACATTCTATCTCGCGCTCTCTCTCTCCCTTCCTATCTCTATCTCTATCACTGTCTCTATCTCTAGCAAATGTATATGTGCGTAGAAGTTAGACTGGGAGAGTAGTGTTAATGGTCATGCAATATATGTCGTACTCTACTACTAGTTTATTGCTCGCCACGTAGATCTAACTTGGGGGTAACGTAAGGCTTTATTCCAAAGCAGAGAAATTGACGAGGAGGACAGACCCAGTGCATATATATACACGCACACCCGGGGCAGTGCTGCTACTAGTCTTAGTCAACCCACATTATCCATGTATATATCACGAAAAGAGAATTAAAGTTCCACATAACTTAAGTCACATGATAAAGCGTAAGGCTCCAGAATTCTTATTATCATTCCGTGTACGTAACAAAATTGAACACATGTGGTGGTTTGAGTTGATCTTGGAAATCAGCCTTGGCCTGTGGATTAGATAGAATCGAATACTTGGTCAATAATCAGAGAACTGCTCCCAAGTACAGTACTATAAATTAGTTATTGGGTCAAACAAATGACCGGCCGTACCAAAAATCGTACCATATTATACGTTTGATGCCCTTTTTTGTCTTTTTGTTAAAATTTGTTGGATGCTCTTACCCAAGAGCCTGTTCTAGATCTTCAATAGACATAGCCGTGGTGTTAGTTGATCATTTCTATGTTCATACTCCACACCTTCCCAATCGTCCTTGACAAACCCGTAAGAATAGCAAAAGTATTTTCTTTTTTCAATGTAATAGTTGGGTTTTTAAAAATTGTAGGCGGGACGACTGTCCCTACTGGTCCCCCTCTGGCTACATTCTTAGTTAGTAAGTTAGTTCATAGAGAGTTCAGAGATTGTCCGTAACCCTGAACCCCAATCGCCTCTCATGGGGCTTGAACCTGCCTCCATCGAAAGAGGCAGTGGGTGCATGATGCCTGAAAAGTCCTAGATCGCCTAGGTATATAAATATTTGCTATGTTCCGAATTTTTTCAATATCAACCCACAATCAATATATCAACCCAATCAATCACCGGAAAGCAATAAACATAAGAATACCAAGATATACGTGAAAAACCATAAACGAGAAAAAAATAAACTACGGGAAGGAATCAAACACTATAAACATTGTGTAATTACCTACAATTTGAATCCTCACAATCGAGTCTAAGATCTACTAACCAAATCCACGTTCACCATACCCAATGCTTGACCGCCACTGCCTTGAATCCACAAGCCTTCCACACTCCTTCGAAAATCCACCGAAGAACAAGTCTAAGTTTGTAGAAATGAAGTTGTGAATACTTCTTGGAGTTTCATTCTGGCTACGGTTGAATAAGAACTCCAAGACCATAAAAATACCACTCTATCTTGTCTGAACTAGACCCACGTCCTTTTTCTTTCTTTCCCTGCTGCTCCTTTTGTTTCGTTTCCCCAGCATACAAAAGAATAGTGGTACCTTTTGTATTAGCAGTAAGGTGTGCACCACTTCCGTCTTATTTAGGCAGGTTTTACCAATTGATCTCAAATTGATACCCAGTCAATCCATTCCAATTGAGCTCTCTCCGACCACTTGATCTAAATGCGATCATTTCATTCAATCACTCTCAATTACAAATAAAGATTCGATTTCCTTCCACTTCCTAAACAAACACTCTAAAAATAAATAAATTACAACTCAATAATGAGGTATACAATTAAATATGTGTTTTGTCTTGAAATTTGCCAACATATATAGAGAATTCATGGCCTGTGGTCCTAACAATGCCAACTGAGCTAAAAGCACATTGGCTTGGTAGATTCAAACATAATCTCTATAGTATTATGAAAAGAGAGTTGTCATACCGATTAGAAAGGTTATCACTCTTTTGTTTTTTGTTTTTTTGGAAGGTTTCTCACCCTTGTTTTGCTGAAATCATGCACATGAGTATTTTGTTAGGAGAGTTTTTTGAGAACTTTTTTACGAGGATAATGATTGGAAGCAGTGGTAATGAGTGGAGAAAGATAAAAAGAGAAATGAGAATAATGATTGGAGTAAAGTGTAATAAGTGAAAAGTAATGATTGAAAATATGGAATATTTTTTGAAAAACATTTTTCAAAATGTGAAACAAACAAGGCATTTAACATTCAGATGAAATGTTCCCTCAGTCCCCATTTGTTTATCTACCTTTTTTGTTATGGTGCACCCCAGTGTAATGTGCACGTAGGGTGGCACACAACTATTGATCTCATCAATCAACAGTTCAGATTAAAAATAATCTTTTACCGGTAAAAGATACTCTCTCCGTCCCTTTTTTTGTGTCCAGTATTCCATTTTGGGCTGTCCCTTAATAAATGTCCATTTTGTAAAGTTAGGGAGGTAAAAGTTGGTGTATTGTCTATTTGACTTTAAAAGTAGATTTTATTTTGAAAAGTTAGTGAGTTAAAATGTAATGATGATGGGTAAGTAGGGAAAGTGGAGGAAAAAGTTGATGTGAAAGGTGTAATGATGATGTCTTTTTAATAAGTTGGAGTTACGAAACAGGACACTTAAAAATGGACAGAGGGAGTGTTTATTATTGGTCAAAGTTAAAAAATACATCACAACCGTTGATCAATGAGATCGATGATCCGTGTACCGCACTACACACGCTCTACACCGGGGTGCACTACAGCACCTCCGGTTCCCATTTTAAGTTCGACTCTTGAAAGTTTTATTATGCCCTTTCTCTTAGAGCAAGTTTATCAATAATTAGGTAAAAAACCTTGTGAACAGTATACATTTTTCATTTTACCTACTCATATTCCTTTTAACACTACACCAACACTATCTATTTAACCTATCCTCTATTAAAATATATTTTTTTCTTTCCCAAATAGTACAACAAAGTACAGTTTAAAAAAAAAGAAGGAAGAAACAAAAAGAGAGAGGGATGGAGAGAGGAGAGAGAAAATAATGTTGTATATCACATACCTAATGAACAGTTGTAAGCCAAAAGTGCCGAAGCACTGTTCACAAACTTATTTTTGCCCTTTGTTTAGCTACTCTGGTGCAGGGCTATTTTTCCTATTTTGATGAGCTAAAATAGCTATAAATCTATTTAACCTCAGTTGGTAAAGTTGCTCTTAATAGTTTCATTATGCCCTTTCTCTTTGGAAGCACAACAAAAAGGTGATTGATTTTCACTCTCATTCCTTATAAATGCACTTTCTTTTTGGCCCTCTTGCAGTGTGAATTTCCGATAATGTCCTTCAAATGATGTGGAAGAGTCTCCAGATGAAAGGTTATTTTCATAAATTAACATGTCAATTAATAAGCAAAAAAAGAAAGAGAGTAATTATGAAAATGGGGTGTGCAAAAATCACTATTCAAAACAAAGTTATGAGGACAATACTAAGCATGGAAAAATAATGCCCTTTTTATCTAATGCTAAAACGACGATGGATATTTTTTATAACTCAAACATAAATATAAAATCTTTCGTCGTTTTGGCACTAGTCGTACAAAAATAAAAATGCTAGAACTGCACACTTGCACACACAAGAGTGTTGTTTGTGCACTGGTACGTGCAAATGTGTTATTGTAGCACTCTTGAGATAAAAAAAATGTGCATTGAAAAAAAAAATTAATTTTTATACTTCCATTTTTTCCAGTGCACTCTATATTTTTATTTTCATTCACGTAGAATTAGAAAATTACTCTGTATACATTTTTTTGTTCACACATGAAAATAATAATTATGTAATTTTATATCACAACAAAATAAAAAAAGAGTGTATTTGTATAAAATGGGAGTGTGAAAATCAATTCCCAAGAAAAATTCTACGCCCACAAACACAACACTTTACGCACTGGTTGTGTAGTGTGTGCGGGTCCTAACGTGAACAGAAGAAGTGTGTCCGTGATCGAAGAAGAATTGTTGTGGAAATGTTTCTTCTTTTTATTTAATCGGCGTTCTTTTAGAACAGAAACAGAAGTCGCACTTGACACAGTTTAGAGTGACAGATCATCATCCCATGGAGGAGGCGGAGGACAATGTGGCGCTCTCTCGCTCAATGCTGGTCCCTTTCCGAAACCCGACCACCGCTCACCACGGCGGCATCGTTCCGTCTGTCCGCCGCGAACTGGCGGTGGTGGTCCCCACAACCTCCGCAATCACCGCCGCCTCCTCCTTCTCGAGGTTCGAACTCCCTCGCGGATGGTACGTGGAGAGCATACCCCGCGCCGACGGCATCCGTTCCGACAGGGTCCCCTCTCTATTCCCTTGACTTTATTGCCCTTCGAAAAAGAATAAGTTGTGCTTGATATTAATTATGAATTAACTCCAAACAGTGCTTGAACTCCTTCGTCAACATGTCGGCTGGATTGTCTGCAGTATATGGCAATGTCCCCTTCTCCCCGAATAAAGTGATAACGGATATTTGTACGCTTAGTCAGGGAGCGATGCACTAGATTTTTCGATAAATGAATGACATTATGACTATAATACTGTAGTAGACAAGTGACATTTTCCTCTGAACCCAAGTCCACCCAAAACACCAACTAACCGCGGACCTCCAGCCATCGTAAAATACATACCCTTTCAAGCAATCAACCACATCGGGGCCAGTGTCAAATTCAAATTCAAGAACATATTTCCCTTTTCGCTACCAACCGACTTCTCCACCAAGGGCCGGCCCATCGCCTGCACGTCGTCGCTGGCGGCTGCGGGACGGTGCCTCCTCATGTGCCCCCCGAGCGCCTGCCCTATCGCGAACTCCAGCCCGCAGATAGAGCACTCGTGCGCCTTCGGCTTCTCCGGCGTCGTCTGAGAGTGGAGGAAGTCCCCGTCCGCCGCTGTCATCCTCGGCTTCTTGTGGCTGGCCCGGTGGCCGCCGAGGGCTTGGAACGACGGGAACTCCCGGTTGCACGTCTTGCAGGCGAAGACGCGGCCGGGGGCGGCGCCGACTCGTGAGAGGAGCATGTGGCTGTTGGCCATGGCCAGTGCCTCCACGTCCACGTCCCCGTCTTGTTCTCTGCTTCTTTTCAGTACAGTCATGGTTCTATGAGGTGAGGAATTATTCAATCAAATGGTGAATGCGTTGATTTTTTCTTTGAGAAGAAATCGAATCACTTGTTGGGTACTGGGGGCGTGTGGGGGAGATATATATATATAGGTTGTAGTGAGGGATTTGGTTGGGACTCTGTTATCTTGGGCACTAAGAAAAGCGTGAGTTCTTGCTCTGGAAGATACTAGATGGAGATGGAGATGTACATATTTACAGAGAGAGAGAGAGAGAGAGAGAGAGAGAGATGTGGTACGTACTAGGTGCAGTGGAATTTTAGTCGTCAGGGCTCACGACAACAAAGCGTAGGCCGCGTGTAGAGTCGTGTGGGGTGAGCTCAGAATTAATGAGATGTATGTTTTGTTGTAACTTTCTTTGACAGTTCTAGAACTTTCCTGGATACCTGTATTTTAGTCAAGCAGATGGGATGCGGTGGATGCGGTCAGTATTGAGTGGGGAGTGGGCGCCCACGGAATAAGAACCAATCAAAAATCAGATTTTTGAGTCGGTTTAGGTGTAAATGTTCGTGGGAGACCCGCAAGATCCAATCGGTGTCAGATAGTATTTGAGTTGGTTTTGGTGTAATTGTTCGTTGGAGACCCGTAACATATTTAACCAAACGGTGTCAGAATTTTTTTTTTATAGGCAAAATTTTTTTTGATAGCAAAATATCTTTTGGGTCTTCAACGAACAGTTGCACAAAAACCGACTTATATACTATCTGACAGTACTAAGGGTGTGCACGGGTCGGGTTTGGCCCCAAACCCGACATTTCAGGTAACCATTTTTGACCCCGAACCCGAACCAAACAAGTAGTAAGAATCATCCGCAAGCCCGATTTTTTACGTCGGGTCGGGTCGGGTCCGACCAAAACCGAATTAATCTATATTAATTGGTCGGTTTTGGTCAGGTCGGGTAAGAAACACACCACCCCGAACCGAAATCTGATTTTTTTTTTTTTTTTTTACAGAAAATGAACCTGTACCCTACCAAACCATATGTTCGGCCCCACTCGAGACCCTTTGGGTCGGGTCGGGTTGCGGATTTTTTGCTCACCCCTATCTGACACCAATCGATGTCAAATATTTGAGTCGGTTTAGGTGTTACTGTTCGTTGGAGACCCGTAAGATATTTAACCAATCGGTGTCAGTTTTTTTTTTTTGATAGACAAATTTTTTATTAAAAATGGGAAGATGGGAAAGGAAAATCCAACAAAAAGTTAGACAATACAACACATGGCTGAAGCCCAACACCCAAGATCTAACACGGGAGTCCATAAATAATACTCCCTCCGTCCGTAAATGTTTGAAACTTTTGGGAGTTCTAACTTTTAATGAAGAAATATTATTATATTGTGCAAAAATCAAGTGTCCAATCTTACCCTTCTAGTGTACTTTGAATAGTACTTGAAAATTTGAATTTGAAATTTTGTGTCCAAAAGAAAAGGGTAACATGAGAAATTTACCATATTTTGCTTTGACTTTTCAAAATGGACAAATTATATAGGACAACAAAAAACATAAAAGTGTCAAATATTTAGGGACGGATGGAGTATAATGCAGCACACCCGGTACCTAGATATACAATAAAGCCCAATAACAAACAAGCCCAAAAAGACCTGCCCGACAAACCCTGTCCCACGAAACCCTAACCTGAAACTTAACCATTATCGCATAAAACACCGAAAGCACCACCACCCAGGCCAGCACCACCACCCAACCGTCTCACCGTTAAGCAGATCCGATCACTCCCAGACTTAGATGACCGGTGTCAAACATTTGAGTTGGTTTAGGTGTAAAGAGACCCACAAGATATTTAACCAATTGGTGTCAGATTTTTTGAGTTGATTTAGGTGTAAATGTTCGTTGGAGACCTACAAGATATTTAACCAATCGGTGTCATATTTTTTAGTCGGTTTTGGTGTATCTTGTTCCGGCTTGAGCAACTCTACACTTTGCCTCGCCCAATGGCATCTCCGGTTCCTTCCTTTTCTTGTAGGAGGACAGAGTTCGAGCTCTATGAAGATGTTAGGTGGTCTGAGACTATGGAGAGCTTTTAGACCCCTTGCGGCCTAGTTTCTGCTGTCTGCTAATTTCCCCTAACCTCTGCCGATGCATACCGCTTGGCCAAAAAAAAAGACTTTGCACTTCTTATATGGGGAAACAAACACCCTTCACTGTACACTACAGTCGGCGATCTATATCGTTCATCTTTGCAATTAAGGTCTAAGATATGTTCAACATATCCTGTAGGGTATGATGCTTTTAGCCAATTTGAACCATGTGAAACATTTTTGGATTCTAAAGTCATGTAGGATATTTTAATTTGGTAAAATCTGGGCTATTGAAAACATATTTAGACTGTTTGAATTGTGCATTATAGGGGTGTAGTGCTCTCATAAGCGCTTCGATTATGATTATATATGCCGGAAAAAAATTATCTTTTATGTTTTATTAAAAAAAGACAATTTTCATAATGAAAAATAAAATTTATGAGATGGAGAGAGTGTTGAAATTAACTAGTTACATCACATAGAATTCTAGTACAAAAACCCAAGTCTTCTCCGTGTCTAAAAATTAATCTGTATTTTGGAGGATAAAAATAATAGTAAACGAGAAAGATGGAAAAAATGAGTGAATTTGAAATATTCTTTACTTTTTTGTAGTTTGTATTTGGGGTGGGGACGAGAAAAATTAAAAATGGAAGAGAAACGAATAGAGAACAGTTAAAGTGAAATACGTGTAGTTTTCTAGTCTCTCCTTTCTTTTAAGGTAGTTATCCCTTCTTCTTCTTCTTTTTAATTACTTAGTCCTAGTAATTGAGTGTGAAAGGAAGTTAAAAAAGACCAAAGAACACGAGACTCGTGCTCTATGGTCTTTAAGTTGTCGCACACATGTAATAATTTAATTGGCCAACATACCTCAGAGAGTACGTGGACAATCGTCGCATACAAGTAACCCGTAAGGAAGTACACATCGGTGCGAATAATAAATAAAAGTATAATTAAATGACGTACGCACATATATAAGAATATATATTATTCTAGTTTCACCATTTACTAAATTGTAGTAAATTAGTAGCTTAATTTGCGATTAATCTACGCTGTCCGTCCATGAGGTATCTGCGTGTGACCTTCGTCTTTCACACTCACTCACACACCTTGAATTGTTTATGGAGAAACTACAATACACATTCCTTATTTGGATATTGTGTATTATATGCACCCTTCAAAATATTATGATTATAGAGAAAATGTTACGAATCGTATTACTAAAAAGTTAAGAATCGTATATAGGTTGCGAAATACACCAAAATGTTACGAATCATAATGAAAATATTATGAATCGTACTGCTGAAAAGTTATGAATTATAGAACAAAAGTTACGAAACACGCTAAAATGTTATGAATGAACCATAAAATAGGTGCATATGGTACACCCTTTTAAAAAAATGTGTATTGTAGACTTTCTGATTGTTTATTGATCAACTTGGTAAAACTTTGATCACTTGGTCCGAAAGATGGGGCACATTGAATGGCTCTTGGTTTTTTGAATGAAAAAAGCATTTTCTACAATACTAGGTTCGTTTAGTTGTTCAAGAATTTTGTGCAAGAAAATAATGAAGATATATTTTTCCGATCCTCGTGTGTTCTTTGGATAAAAACGTTTGTTAGTTAGGACTTGCTAATACTTAACACTTACACAACCATGGGTGACCACGCGATGTGTAAGTAATACACTAGTGTTAGCCCGTGCCTACGGTACTACGCATCCCGGTTGGAAGAGGATGACAGTTGTGTGATTTAGGTGAAAATCATAGGCACTTACCCGGAAAGTGAGAGGATGCACTACAGCCTTTGGATCAAATGAATCTAAGCCGTTCAAATAACTTGTCCCCACACCCTTTTGTTTTATAATAGAGATTAATAGAATGTGCTTCGTGTTGATGACTAATTATTAGCAGTTTTTTTTTTTCCAATTTTGTCACCTCTAAATCTAAAGGGAAAATTACGGCCCAGGACGTGTTTTGATAATTAATACATGTCAAGAACATGCTGAGAACATTTGTTAATGCTGAAAATGTCCTTGGCGGGTATTAACTATCAAACACGTCCTTGCCCGTCATTTTCCCAAATCTAAATCCTGACTCAACCCATGATGGGATTAAGATTGATCGTAGTCCGATCTCATAAAATGAAATTTCACACTCAAACATATATAGACTCTTGCACGTTATTAAGAAGTCAGTAGTTCGAATCTCTCCACATGCGTGCGGGTTTTCTTCCCTTAATTAATGAGCTTTTCATTTATTTCTTTTTTTGTTTTTGCCCTATAATGGGCTTATTTCTTGTATTAGTTGAGTTGTTGGGTTTGGTTATCTCATGGACTCTCACAATTGATGTAGTGTTCCGAATTTATACCTTGTCGTAGGGAAAATGACGGCCCAGGACGAGTTTTGATAATTAATAAATGATGTAAATGATCTCTTATCAAAACATGTCATTGGCTGTCATTTTCCCTTTGTAGTTCTCTATATATGATATAAATGATCTCTTCCTCCATCGATTGACCAAAAAAAAAAAAAAAAAGACTTGAGATGATAATTATTCGGGTAACATCAACAATTCTACATTCTATCTCGCGGTCTCTCCCTTCCTATCTCTATCCAGGGACGGAATCAGGATTTTGTAAATACGGGGGCTGAACTATGAACAAGATTTTGAAATTTGAAGGTTCGAGTATCTAATACGTAGCTTGTTTGGTTTAGATTTTGAGAGAAGTTTTTTTGCGTAGGAAGTAGAGAGAGATAGAAAAATAAATGAGATCAATAATTGAAGGAAAAACTTATGGGAGGCCGTGCACAAAGGGAGAAATTGGGTTTTGGGACAAAAAACTCATTTTTATGTCTAAATAACACCCAATACAAAATACAATACCTAGATGTTTTCAACTAACAAAAAAAAAGAAAAAAAATATTTTTATTTATAAAAAAAAAACCGGCACAAGGGCCTTGGCCCCCGTATGCCCACATCTCTCTCCGTCTCCGTCTCCGTCTCCGTCTCTAACAAATGTATATATGTTGTTTCAAGAGAAGACTTTGATGAGATGATTGGAAAAAATCTCTAACAAATGTATATATGTTGTTTCAAGAGAAGACTTTGATGAGATGATTGGAAAAAAGGCGAAATACTAGTTAGTTCAAAGAAAATAGGGCGTGTTCACAAAAATGAATGTTGTTGGAACAAAGTGCGTAGAAGTTACACTGGGAGAGCAGTGCTTGGTCATGCAATATACTGTCGTACTCTATCTACTACGCCTAGTTTATTGCTTGCCACGTATATCTAACGTGGGGGTAACGTAAGGCTTTATTTCAAAGCAGAGAAATTGATGAGGAGGACAGACCCAATGCATGCATATATTTCAAAGCAGAGAAATTGAGAGGACAGACCCGCCCAATGCATGCATATAGACACCCGGGGCAGTGCTACTACTAGTCCTAGTCAACCCGCCCACATCCATATACAGTATATCACGAAAAGAGACTTCAAGTTCCACATAACTTAAGTCACATGATAAAGCGAACTAGTACGTACGAAAGGCTCCAGAATTCTTAACATGCCGTGTACGTAACAAAATTGAATACCATGTGGTGCTTTGAGTAGTTGATCTTGGAAATCAGCATCAGCTATAGCCTGTCCGTCAGCCTGTGGATTAGACAGAATCGAAACACTTGGTCAATAATCAGAGAACTACTCCTCCTAAGTACAGTAGTACTATAAATTAGTTATCGGGTCAAACAAATGACCGGCCGTACCAAAAATCGTACCATGTATATGTTTGATGCCCTTTTTTTTTTTTTTTTGTCTTTTTGTTAAAATTTGTTGGATGCTCGTACCCCAAAAGCCTGTTCTAGATCTTCAATAGACAAAGCCATGGTGTCCGTTGGTTAATCTTTTCTATGTTCATACTTCATACCTTCCCAATCGTCATATCTCTGACCTTGACGAACCCGTAAGAATAGCAGAAGTATTTTCTTTTTTCAATGTAATAGTTGGGTTTTGTTAAAAGAGAATAAATTTTACACGGACCCTCCGTGTACACAGGAGGGTCGCCCAACCAATTAAAAGTAAATAACTCAGCTTTTCTCAGCTTTGCAAGGACAGTCGGCAATTTTTTTTTCCATTTAGGATGTTATGGAGCAGAAACTTGATTATGAGAGTTTTAGAGACAAATTTAACTATGACACTTTAGAATAATATGATCAGAATGACAAGATCTTTGCATCGGTTCAAACGGATTGAAAATTAGAGCACTTAACTTTTTAACCATATATTTTAATATATAAATAGTCGACAAAAATTAAGTACTCTAATTTTTAATCCGTTTGAATCAGTGTGAAAATCTTATTATTCTGATCATATTATTCTAAGGGAACATAATTAAGTTTTATCTCTAAGGCTCTCATAATTAAATATATGCTCTTTTGTTTGGAACTCTATAAAACAGGAACTTGATTATGAGAGCCATAGAGACAAGAATTAATTATGATTTTTTAAAATAAAATTATCAAAATAATAAGATCTTCGCATTGGTTCAAAAAGATTGAAAATTGGAGCCCTTAACTTTTTAACTATATTTTTAATATATAAACAATTTAAAAAAATTAAGCGCTCCAATTTTCAATCCTTTAGAACCAATGCGAAGATCTTATTATTTTGATAATATTATTTTAAAAAGTCATAATTAATTCTTGTCTCTAGGACTCTCATAATCAGGTTTCTGCTTTATAAAGTTCCAAACAAAAGAGCATATACTTAATTATGAGAACCTTAGAGATAAAACTTAATTATGTTTCTTCAGAATAATATGATCAGAATAATAAGATTTTCGCATTGATTCAAACGGATCAAAAATTGGAGTACTTAATTTTTGACTATTTATATATTAAAAAATATGGTTAAAAAGTTAAGTGCTCCAATTTTCAATCCGTTTGAACCGGTACAAAGATCTTGTCATTCTAATCATATTATTCTAAAGTGTCATAGTTAAATTTTGTCTCTAAAGCTCTCATAATCGAATTTCTGCTCTATAGGATCCTAAATGGAAAAAAAAAAATTGCCGGCTGTCCTTGCAAAGCTGAGAAAAGCTGAGTTGTTTACTTTTAATTGGTTGGGCGGACCCTGCCGTGTACACGGAGGGTCCGTGTAAAATTTATTCTCTTCTTAAAATTGTAGGCTGGATGACTGTCCTACTGGTCCCCCTCTAGCTCCATTCTTAGTTACAAGGATGGAACCAGAGGGGGTCTAGTGGCGGCGGCCGTCATGACAAGAATTTTAGAAAACGTAATTAATTATAATTTGTGAAAAAAAAATTTATCTCCAACTTATATAGTCTTGCCTCTGCTAGATTTTTTCCTTATTTTTTATTATATGCTAGTCATAAATCTTCTATTTCTTTTTTCAAGAAAGGAGACCCCAAAAAGTATTCTAAAACTAAATTTAATGGGCCAAAGTGAAATAATATAAATGATGATGTGTAATTAAGAAAAAAAAACTCTACATTAATTCAAACCCTAATATAACTTAACCCAAAAAATTCAGGGAACTTAATTATAATGCCACTCCCAAAAGGAGGTGCGGTTATCAATTTGGAAAATCCATATAGGGATCTGGGGAGTGACATTATAAATTTGGAGAGTGACATTATCTTTGTGTATACCAATATTCTGGACTATCAATGAAGGAAGCATGGTAATGTACACATAAATTGAATTGGGTCTCTAAGCCTACGCTCTCTGATGCCATTTGACTTTGATTTGGGGGCATAGTTTCGCAGCAAAACAAGTATAGAAGAGCTACTGTTTAAGTGGTATTCTGAGATCAGTCACTTTGTACATAATGCCAAAAGTTAGGTCTGTCCCCAATCCTCCCTCGTTCATACCCCCAATAATTAGAGACTACATGAGTTTTGTTGTTATTGTTGGAGTGGCATTATCCATGCCCAAAATTAAAATTAGTCTTTTTTCATACTCCATGTATAAATGAAAAACATCATTTACTATAGTTTTTATTATGTTATTTTAATTTTTTCTGGAGCCGATGACTATTAATATTGTAATGCATCTTTTTATTTTTTTAGTATATATTTCACCACTACTAGGATAAAATCCTGGTTCCATCTCTACTTAGTTAGTAAGTTAGTTCACAGAGATTGTCTATAGCCCTGAACCCCAATCGTCTCTCCTGGGGCTTGAACCTATCTCCATCGAAAGAGGCAGTGGGTGCATGATGCTTGAAAAGTCCTAGATCGCCTAGGTAATATAAATATTTGCTATGTTCTGAATTTTTTCAATATCAACCCACAATCTATATCAATCCAATCAATCACTGGAAAACAATAAACATAAGAACACCAAGATATACGTGGAAAACCCTAAATGGAAAAAAAACCATGAGAATGAATAAAGTACTATAAACATTATGTAGTTACAAGTAATCTTACCCTACAATTTGAATCCTCACAGTCGAGCCTAAGACCTACTTACCGAATCTACGTTCACCACACTCATTGCTTGACCGCCGCTGCCTTGAATCCACAAGCTTTCCACATTCCTTCGGAAATCCACTGAAGAACAAGTCTATGTTTGTAGAAATAAAGTTGTGAATATTTTTTGGAGTTTCATTGTGGCTTCAACGATTGAATAAGAAGTCCAAGACTCAAACGTAAAAATACCACTCCATCTTGTCTGAACTAGACCCACGTCCTTTTTCTTTTTTTCCCTTCAGCTCCTTTTGTTTCGTTCCCCTAGCATACAAAAGAATACTACCTTTTGTATTAGCTGTAACATGTGCACCACTTCCGCCTCATTTAGGCAGGTTTTATCAATTGATCTCAAATTGATACCCGGTCAATTCATTCCAATTGAGCTCTCTCCGATCACTTGATCTAAACGCGATTATTTCATTATATCACTCTCAATTACAAATAAATATTCGATTTTCTTTCACTTTCTAACACAGACACTCTAGAAATAAATAATAAATAAATTACAACTCGATAATCAGAGATACAATTAAATGTGTATTTTGTTTTGAAATTTGCCAACATAGAGAGACCATAGCTCATGGTCCTAACAATGCCAATTGAGCTAAGAGCACATTGGCTTGGTAGATTCAAACATAATCTCTATAATATTATGAAAGAAAAGTTGTCGTACCAATTAGAAAGGTTCTCACTCTTGTTTTGCTGAAATCATGCACAAGAGTATTTTCTTAGGAGAAATCATTTTAACATTCTGATGAAATGTTCCCTCTGTCCCCGTTTGTTTATCTACCTTTTTGCTATAGTGCACCCCTATGTGAGGCATACAATTATCGATCTCATCAATTAACAGTTCAGCTTAAAAACAATCTTTTACCGGTAAAAGATATTTATTATCTGTCAAAGTTAAAAAAATACATTGCAACCGTTAATTGATGAGATCGACGATCCGTGTGCCGTACTACACACACTACACTAGGGTGCACTAGAGCACCTCCGATTCCCATTTTAAGTTCGACTCTTGAAAGTTTTATTATGCCCTTTCTCTTAATAGTTTCATTATGCCCTTTCTCTTTGAAAGCACAACAAAAAGGTTGATTTTCACTCTCATGCCTTATAAATGCACTTTCTTTTTTGCCCTCTTGCAGTGTGAATTCCAATGATGTCCTTCAAAACATGTGGAAGAGTCTCCAGATGAAAGGTTATTTTCATAAATTAACATGTAAATTAATAAGCCAAAAAATAAAGAGAGAGTATAATTATGAAAATGGGGCGTGCAAAAATTACTATCCAAAACAAAGTTAGAGTACAATCCTAAGCATTGAAAAATAATACCCTTTTTATCTAATGCTAAAACGACCAAGGATATTTTTTATAACTCAAACCTAAAAATAAAATCTTCCGTCGTTTTAGCACTGGTCATACAAAAATAAAAATACTAGAACCGCACACTTGCACACACAAGATTGTTGTTCGTGCGCTTGTACATGCAAATGTGTTATTGTAGCACTCTTGAGATAAAAAAAAAGTGCATTGGAAAAATAAAAGAAATTGATCTTCGTACTTCTCTTTTTTTTTAAGTGCACTCTATTTTTTATCTTCATTCATGTAGAATTAGAAAATTACCCTATATACCATTTTTTCGGTCACACATGAAAATGATAATTATGTAATTTTACATCACTACAAAATAAAAAAAAAGTATATTTAGATAAAAGGAGAATGTGAAAATCAATTCTCAAGAAAAATTTTACGCCCACAAACACGACACTTTACACACTGGTAGGTATAATGTGTGTAGGTCCCAACGAGAACAGAAGAAGTGTGTTTGTGATCGCAGAAGAATTGTTGTTGTGAAAATGTTTCTTCTTTTTTTAAACTTTTTATTTAATCGGTGTTTTTGAGAACAGAAACAGAAGTCGCACTCGACAGAGCTTAGAGTGACAGATCATCATCCCATGGAGGAGGAGGAGGACCATGTGGCGCTCTCTCGCTCAATGCTGGTCCCTTTCCGAAACCCGACCCCCGCTCACCACGGCGGCGTCGTTCCGCCCGTCCGCCGCCAACTGGCGGTGGTGGTCCCCCCCACAACCTCCGCAATCACCGCCGCCTCCTCCTTCTCGAGGTTCGAACTCCCTCGCGGATGGTACGTGGAGAGCGTACCCCGCGCCGACGGCATCCGTTCCGACAGGGTCCCCTCTCTATTCCCTTGACTTTATTGCCCTTCGAAAAAGAATAAGTTGTGCTTGAATGCTGATTGTATGTAAATAGATTTTTATATACACACAAATGCGCGCCGCGATTGCGCATATATTGATTGATCTTCTGTTGTTTTTTTTTTTCGATTTTACTTCGAATCCTGGGTTTTGGTTGCGTTGTCGTGGTTTTAGAGACATGAATTTTTTTTGTTGCTACGTGCGAGAATGAATTGAGATTCATAACATGCATGAAATGTTTAGTGTGCGTAATATAGTAGTACATCAAGTGTGTGACTGTTATTTTTGGCAATTCTGCTCTGAATTGACTGTTTTTTCTGCCCCATACCAGATTTCAGGTAAAACAATAACAATTAGGTTTGACGAGACTTTTATTTTTATTTTTATAATTCAGTTGTCGGGGTTAGCTTATGCGCATCTTGACTAATATTGGGGGCCCAATCTCAGCACCCACTTGCAGGATCAGCCCTAAAGGAGTTGATATTAAGCTATACATTTCGGCAGCTAATTCAACCATTGTACAAAATATGTACCAAGAGATTAAAACCAAAAAAAAATCTTAAAAAGAGTTATGGGGAACTGCTTTCCACGAACACTACATTTGCTATGATTTTTTGGTGTTTGGTTGGACAAAAAATTTACATGCACTTTAATGGCAAAGATTTTACCTCCTAAAAGCTGAAAATAAACTTGTAATTTCCTTTGTCCTGATAAACACTTGATTACTCAATGCACAAATAGCCTGAGAATATGCATATACAGAGTGAACCATGACTTTTGTGGGTCCCACTTTGTTTGTCCAAGTTTTTATTCTCGGATGTCCAAAATGCATGTGTAACAAGTCCTTAAAGTATGTTAGTTTTCCAAAATTATCCATACGTAGGGGCTAAGATAAATTTCAGTTCTATTAAGACACGATTAAAACCACTCTGCTCTGCCGATAACCATGAATCTTTTTGTGATGCTGAACCGAGATACTAATATTAGCTATTGGGGTGTAGGATTTGAAATTACTGCTGGTATTTACAATGAGTTTTTGAGCTCTGTTTTGAGAGACATAAAAGGCTATTGGAGTAACGACGAGTTGATGACAATAACAATAACCATACCATGTAAATGCGTTGTCATTGTCTCTAGAGCCTTTTGGCTTTGACCGTACTGTATGTGCGTATGCTATCTGAAATTGTGGTCACAATGTTCTTGATTATTAAGTTTTTCTAAATAATTTAACCTCTAAGTATCAAGTATAACAAATATGTTCAGTTAGATATAAAAATGATGGAAACTTCCTGCATTTCGTCTTGAAGGTTAAATGCTGATCCAAGTATCGAGACAAGTCTCAGGGACAATTTTATTTTTTTTGAAATTCCTCCATGCGGTTGGAAGCCAGTGGGATGGTGGAGTCCGTTACTTTGGGAATCTGGCATAAAATATGTATCGATTCTTAAGTGCTTTCTGATGCAAGTCTATGTTAAATAGCACAGACCACAGATGTTATGGTGGTCTGGAAGATAATAGAAATTTGAGATGATACACCGCCAATAATTTTTTTTTCATAAGATTAGCACCAATTTGAAAGTTTATTCTGGCCTGGTAGCATGTTTTGTAAGTTATCAGGAAATTCTTTTGTTGAATTGTATGATGCTTGTCTGAAACCATAGAGTTGCTATCCCCTTGTGCAGTATTACCATGAGCCTGAGACTGGAAAGAAGTTCCGTTCCACAAAAGAAGTTGAGAGATACCTAACAGGAGTGGAATATACACCACGGTCAAGGTCAAGGTCAGATAGGCCGTTCACACTGGGTAAAATGGTATGTCTGAGAGTTGCTTATTTTCCAGCTGACATTTGAAGATGTTTTTTTCTGTCATTGGCCTTGACATGCTTCTTTCTTACATTTTACAGAGTTCACGTTCCAGGAAAATGATTGTTTCAGGAGGAATGGTAAATTTGGTCACTTCCTTTTTTCCAAAAAGACTGGTTACAGATGGAATCTCTCACGCACCTACAAGCTAGAGGAGATTAATAGAGCGTTTCCATTAGTACATCTGTTGTTAAGCAACCTATAGAAGTTGGTTATTATACAAGTTTACTCCTTTGGTTCAAAATTTGAACATATTAGACACCTCTATTGCGGTTTTGAATATCATACTAACTTTTACTCTTTGAAATTTCCCATATAACTAGTTTATATGCATGCAACCTCGCTAATTTTCAGACATTATCTGCCACCTTAGGTGTTGGTTATTTCATACAATCGGAACTGTGACCTTACTTTTAGGTAGTTTTTGTGGGGGTTTTTTTTTCTCAATTTGTTTTGACATTAGGACCAATTAGGGCACTTTTTTTTTCCCCGCTCAGCCCTGACCTTGGAGCTTGCTAGCACACATTTTGAGACAACAAAATTTCTCCAGGTAAGATGCTGGCCCCTTAGGAGGGGAGTTTGGATTTTGGAGTCCATGCCATCCACCTGGGACGGCTGTCCTTCCAAGTATCCTACTTCTTGGTTGTCATTTCTGAATCTTCTATTTTATTATTCAAATTTTTTGAATTTTGGACATGTTCCTTGTCTTTTTCATGATGAACAATTTCAAATGGTAACTGTCCAGAGAATCCAAAACAAATAGCAAGAATATATAGAAACATGAAATATTTAGTTGGAGTAGGTGTATATAAGATCAATTTTTTGGTGACATATACTAGAACCGGTACAAGGAGGGCTGATCCGTATCATTGACGCTGATCGGCTGATGCCACTGCAGTTGTTGCCACTGGACAAGAGGGGATCTAGCCGACGACAATTAGTTGTGGCCCCCACCGTCGCTGCAGCTATGACACCGTTCAATCTCCCTGATGGTTGGGTTGTGGAGGAGGTACCCCGCAAGTGCCATGGTTGGTTTGACAAGGTGCAACTATCCTTTCTTTGAATAGTTTTGCTTTTAAAAATAGGAAAATTTGCACAAGTATTGTTTTTTCCTCCATTACTTGAAATTTCTTTGCTTAGAGCTTGTAGAATTTTGGGAAACTTATTCTGGAATGCAGAGACAACATTGATTACGTGTTCTACTCTTTTTCTTGTTAATCTATAACTGAAGTATTGTGTTTGCTAGGATAACCAGGAATGGGATGACTTTATCACGTAAAAGTAACCCCTAGGGAACAACCTAACAACTTAGTTCACTTTCCCATAATAGACGAGACTCGAGTTTGAGTTTCCGTATATTACGTAAGTAACCATTAAGTTTTTTTGTCATGTAAAATGCCTTAGGATGTATCGATAGAGATAGACGGCAATTTTTCAGCAAAGTTACGTTCATTTG
This sequence comes from Rhododendron ovatum, assembly GCA_019656835.1. Taxonomy (NCBI): domain Eukaryota; kingdom Viridiplantae; phylum Streptophyta; class Magnoliopsida; order Ericales; family Ericaceae; genus Rhododendron; species Rhododendron ovatum. Next base: position 24,698,533 of record CM033793.1, on the reverse strand, counting down.
TGTGCATGTGCAATATAATTACTTGTTCATTTCTTCACTTGTTTCCTTTGTATGGGTTTTTGGAAAGTCTATTTCATTCAAGAAGGAGAAAAGGTTGTGATGTTCGAATGTTTTAATATCACAATACTGGTAGATAGAAGAATACCTTGATCCTCTTAAATTGCAGTATGTTATTGAATTATGGTGCTTGTAGACGAGCATACTTAAGAAACTGAAGTTCTTTCTTGAATCCAATATCACCTTGAAGAATATTGTAAACCCTATTCCATCAGATGAGACTTCACCAATGCCGATAATTTCTTCTTGTGTTCTTCCACTGATATAAGAAGTGTGACAGACTGAATCTTGGTTAAGGAAAATATAAATGGCTTCTCTAGATATTTTTGATTAGACAGATATGGTAAATAAGTGAACCATTGTCCGGCTTCATGAGTCTGCTTCAATTTACCCTTTTCCTTTCGGGCATGCTACCATGTTTACATTTGACACTGGTATGGACTTCTCTGTTTCTGTGTGTGTGGTGGAGGTGATCTGTCCTTCAATTTTTTCATTTTCTTGTGCAGTACTACTATGAACCTGGGACTGGACGGAAGTTCAGATCCCTGCTTTCTGTTCAGCGATATCTGGCAGAAGTGGGAGAGGATGCACCCCTTTCCCAGTTGTTTAAATCGGCCAACCGTGTTAAGGTTAGTTAATAGTTAACTTGGATTTTAGTTGGAGGCCCGCATCTTGCATTTAGTTAATACAAAGTCAGCCAAAGTAGAATTCACTGTGCTCCTGTTCTTCTTGACCATATGCACTGTCTGTTTTTGTCCCAGAAATTTGGATTGCAGAAGAAATTTTCTTCAGGGAAGTTGAAGAGTTCAACATCTGATATCCCCAAGCCACCGGAAAAAATCAACTGGGTTCTTGCTGATCCTAGAGGGAATACGTGGAACCCTTTCATTGGAGAATCAATGATTCCAGAACCTATAAAACAACGATGGGCCAATAGATTTGCGGTATCCATCGATGACACAAATTCTGCTGCACATTTGTTGAAAGACAAAGGTACTTGTGCTTGGTTTACCCAAAACACAAAGGTGATGTTAAATGTTCTCACTATTTCTGGTACACTGTGTTCTATATGATTCGTTGATTTATTCATCCTCTACTTGTTGTTCTGAGTACAGTTGGAGTCAGAATATACATCTGACATGATCCATAGTATCTTAGGGGGATTCTATATTGGGGAAATGGATTCATTTATCCCCAACGGTTTTCACATTGTTAGTTTGGAGTGCATCTATTTGGCGCTTCATAACTTCTGGACTAGAAGTATTCAATAGCTTGTTTTCAATTATTATTTGGATGTTTTGTGATCGCATGCAGACATCTTTCTTACGTATTGGATTGTATCTTACTTATCTTGTGCCTGAAATTTCCATGCAAGGGCCAAAGATATTACTGAACCGCATGGGAATCTCTGTTTATTTATTAATTATTTTCTTTATTTGCAGTTCATGATGATTAGCAGCAGATGAACTCTGGGGGGAGATGTAAGATAAAGTTTTGGCAATTTTGTAGTGGGTTGGCACCAGGTTGAATGGGACTACACACCCCACTTTGTACAGTTTTGGCGATATTGATTATCCTAGCTGCTGTATAAATTCCCTTGTTTTTATCTTTGATTGCCTCAGTAATGCTTGCTTGGTTCTTGTGATACTATTAACTTGCTGAGGTTCAGTGATCTTGGAAACAAGTTTGACTCATGGTTTCTTGAACTACTTATTAACCATGTCTTCGGCTGTTATACATATGGAGCTGAATCTCATGCTAATCGACTCCATTTTAGCCAAACGACCCCCCTAGCTTCGGTATTGTCTCATTTGGACATAGTCACCGCATTAATACGCCGAGGGGAATTCACCATCACCTGAAGATGTTTGGTAGGCCTAAGATTTAGCACTGGCATGCTCAGCTTGTTGGTGTCCAACAAAGACTTTGATATCACAAAAGCACGTCAAGATAAGGAAAAATGAATGGCGATTTCACAATCTAAATATTACAGTACAAATCTAAAACCTGAATGTAGCTTACGTCCCCTGTAATGCATATGCTTCACAAGCATGAATAAAGTCTCAAAATGTTCAGTACACCAAAGAAAAAGATTATAGTCCAAACCTCTGCAGCAATTATGAAAACCACCTTATATAAATTCTATAAACTCAATTTCCTGTTCTATTCGAAAATCTCTGCCCCTCAACCTGGTTTTCTCAGCCATTCTTTATAAACTCATGTGTTGCACCTAGCCATGGACCATCCTATCCGACTTCGCTTAACCAAATCCGACTGGCTAATTTACCTTCATCGTTTTTTTGTGCTTGCACATTTAAGTCCAGTCTCAACCTCTTTTATCAATAATGTCACTGCTCAAAATCAGAGTCTTCCGGACAAGTATAGAGATAGATTATCTCTCAAAACCAAAGCAGTCTTGTCAGCAAATTTACAAACCTCTTGTTTGTAGCCGGCGTCGTGGTGGTGAGACAAAACTAACTCATCATAAACATCATCTTCCATGTCAATCACAATGTTATGCAGAATGCAACAGACAAGAATAATCCTCGGCAACCTATTCTTGTCTGGTCTCCACATCACTCCTTGAATTATCCTCCACATCTCCTTCAACCTTGTCAACGCCCTATGTGCCACCACACGCGTGGCGAAATGCCGCTTATTGAACTCAACCTTCGATTCCGAATTCTCTTTCCCTTTAAAAGGGGTTATAAGCCAAGGCAATATCGGAAAACCCGAATCACCAACTATATATTCCCTTAGTTCTGTTCCTTCTGAGAGCTTCATCTTTTTCCCATTTAACCTCTCTCCTTTCTCACAAAGCTTGAAGAAAGTTGACCTCTGAAGCACATCGAAATCATCCATTTTTCCCGGCCATCCAGTAACTATATCACGAAACCTCATATCTGGGTCCACAATTGCTTGCAAAATCATACTATGGTTCTTCTCACGATCGAGCCACACATTACTGTCCATTTCGGTTGATGACAATAGCATAGTAATGTGGGTGGTGTCGATCGCGCCACAACAATTTGGAAGGCCTCTGATTTTCTCAAACTTCGATTTTATTTTCGTCATTTCTTGCTCAGTGGAAGGCCACTGAAGGTGGTGAATCCCTCTTTCTTCCATGGCCTCCACGAAACGCCATGTCAGTTGAGAGACGGTTGAGTGATTAGTGCCGAATGAATCCGCCACTGCTATTAGTGAATCACCAGAGCTCAGCCTCCTTAAAGCTATGGCCACTTGATCATTTAAGCACATTGGTTTTCCATTGCTAAACATGAAGTTTGATGTCTTGGCCATCATACCGTCCTTGACAAGGGAACATATATAGTTGAACGTTTTTCTGGAGATCTTGAACATGGACTCGAACTTTTCCAAGCCCTTTGACGGAGATGAAATACCTGCAGATAGAAGGAGAAAGAGGACATCATGTTTTGCAAGGGATTAATTGGTACAGAATAAAAGAGAACTTCTTTTATTTCCATCCTTTTTCACCTTTTGTTGACTTACTTTTTCAACAACCAACTGTTATATCCATCAAGCCCAAAGTGATTTCTTTCTACATCACACTATATAAACTTGGGAAGTGAAAAGTAAGCTCCAAGGTAGACATACGTATATGAACAAGTGTTGCAAAGCTGACTGTGAATGAAGGGGTGAACACGCAGATTGACCATACAAATTGCAGATCACATCACATGATACAGATATCAAGCTATATTAACACATATTTGGTCTTCCTTCCATCAGTCATTAGTTTATAATCATCAGAGCGGAATCTAAGCCTCGTGTTTGACATTTCATTCGTGTGCTTGACAGGAAGCACTCATCGTTTTTATCACATACCACACTTAACCAATTTTCCTCATAATGCTGAACAAGCAAAAGAAGCAACCATCTTAATCCCTTCTGAAAAAAAGAAAATCTGAAACATCTGGGGTGAAACCCTCTCTATTTTCACAGCAAGTCTCTTTCCCATCCATCAGCATTGGTTCTTCCACGAAATTCATAAGAGGCATATGTAATATACAAGGTTCAAGGAAGGCAAAAAGGGACAGACTTGCATTTTTCATGACATGGAAAAACCAGGAACTTGCAATTTAGAACTTTAAGAGGGACATGATGCTCATTACTATAAACTGAGTTGAGCTAACCTAACTCCAGAGTTGCTAGACAATTGCATGGTTTACACGGATGACTGATAGGCACAGTACAATACTTCTTGTAAACTGTTTTCAAAAAGAAGCTTGATGATGTTTTAAAAATGCAAGCAACCTAAGAAATACGCGTCAATCCCACCTAAATGTGCCAACTGACACATGCTTGGAGAATCTCACCTGTGATGCATAATAACATTTGACCCTCTAAAAGTTGGCCCTAATTTCTCAGTTCTGCAGTTGTAATTTTATCAGTCACCTATCAGAATCTAGGTATTATTAGTAGCTTACATGCCTCGTGTCCTTGCAAGTTATTGTGACTCCCACATAAGGTTAGCAACTCGTGATAGTTCTGCCAAATTGCATACTCACGTAGTCAACTCATAAAACGAAGGTACAATTACTAGCCAACATGCCTTCTATCTGTGTAATGACAGGTCATCAAAGTTAACAATCCCCAGAAATAACTCAAGAATACAACAACAACAACAAAACCCATGTAGTCTCCAATCATTGGGGGTATGGCCAGGGGAGGATTGGAGATAAACCTAACCTTTGGCAATATGCACAAAGTGGCTGTTCTCAAAATACCATTGGAACAGTGGCCCCCCTATACCTGTTTTGGTGCGGAACCATGCCCCCAAATCAAAGCCGAATGACATCAGAGAGGGTAGGCCTAGAGACGCAATTCAATTTATGTGCACATCACCATGCTTCCTTTATTGATAACTCAAGCATATGAACCAATTAATAAGTGGAGTTGTGGATTTCTGAATTTGCATGGGTCCATACACGATAAGTTCTCATTTTTAGCTACAAATAGATTTTTCACAAGTTCCATCAAAAGCATCACAGGAAAAGAAACTAAGTGGTATACATTTCTTTTCATCGTAGAGAAAGAAACAGAAAAACTGAGAAGGTATAACAAATGTCTCTACCTTTTGACATACTTCACAGAATCCCTACAACAAGGTACACCAAAGTCACATCAAGACTGTAACATAGTAGTTCAACTGAAGCTCCCATCCAAAAAGAAGCATCAGGGCCCGATTTGCAGCGGATAGCATCAATCAATAAGGACTAGTCTCAACTCAAAAAGGGACAGTGCCGTACCAAAAGCGAAGGAAACACCTAGTTGGGACTTCACATCAAATGGAACGGATATGAGTGTGTTCCTCAGCATGGAAATTCAGGGACGTCACACAAGCAGCCAATGCCCAAGTAATATACCCTAAAGCTCTGTTTAATTGGCCGGACTATTGGTCTGGGGATATATAACACGATACGATGAGTGATCCCTTTAGACGAATAATAAGGGGATTACCAACACCTACACGCAAATGTAGTGCATATCCCATGTTTTATGGCACCGGTTGGCTGAAGAATAAGCTATCCCTCCCCAGTTGCATTCAAACGATGAAATTGATGTCCCATAAGACAAGTAATATAATCTGATGTCTAATCTGACCAATCAATAAGTCCTAAGAGGTGTCGGGAAAAGTAGGCCAATTTCATCATATATTTCTTGGGGCAGGCCAATTTTGCATATGCTTGAACTGCAGAACTTAATATGAACATTTTGGGAAACAGCTGTCAATTCCCAACTGGATTCCAGTGAATATGATGAATTTCTATGAAAAAATGACAAAAATGTGAAAGGAACCATTTCGAAAAACTGGTTTTCTACTTTCCAGTTCAACCTTCATTATCAAAGAGTCACTTGGAAGGCAAGTTCCAAGAGAGAACAATCTTGAGTGGAAGAACTTCCTTCAGGCCTCCAAAGTATTGTAGGATTGACAGATCTATCTGAAGGAAGTTCATGATAGATTTACTTATTTTATGACTTCGTTAATGAGCAGCTAATTCACGCCCCTACATTTTCTTTATAATAGGACTGGAAGTCTCACAATAAAGTGACAATCAACTCCAGCCATAACAACGACACATTGACTTAATCTCTGGAGATATTGCAAGACCTCAAACATACCTTGCTTTCATTTTCCTTTGTACCAATAAAATTACCTTGATTTCCAAGCAACTATAGTAGCAGAGAGTTTAAACTGGCACAGTCAGCCAATCAACTGGGAGGGCATGCCCCTTTTTAAAGAAAATAGAATACTGTCCGCAAGCTTTTAAGCAACAGCCAACAGGGCTCAAAGGACCATCAAATAAACAAGTTATAAGTGGAGGAGAGAGCGGAATTAGGGAAATTTTGTTAATAAGCTATTGCTGTACTCTTCGAGCTTTTTACTAAGCCTTATACTAGCAACAAAGTCCAATCAATCTACATGTCAAGAATGCATATTGCAACTTAAGGAATTTGGCATTTGACAGCCACTGTTTTGAATAATTTCTCAAAGGACTCAATTCATTCCATTTCCTAATAGCATATAAGGAAACTGCCCTAAGTCTCAGCTTAGGTTGAGATGGATTGGGGACCTGGGGTTGATATTAGGTTTGCATCTTGCCAAAGAAGAAGAAGAAACAGGAAAGGCACATCAAATAAGCAGGCTGTAGTGTACAACCAAAATGCACGCAGAATGGCAATATTTTATGGAATCGCCTAGGATCTAGGTTTTTGAATATCACGGAACATGATGCCCTCGACAGAACTCAATGATTAACGTAGCCGACCTGAATTGATTGGGGCTTAAGGCTCTGTTTGATTTGGTTATGGACTCTCCTCACACAACAGTAGTACGAGAGGAAGGAGTTTGAACCCAAGAGAGAAGCTTATTTGTTCAATGGCAAGTGGTTAGTTATGGAAAGACATAAATTGATCTCATAAATCTAAGCTGCCATGTTAATTTCGTCATCAATTCAACAATATCACTTTGAAGATATCCAATTGTACTTCTCTAACGAGCAACAATAAGGAATGCTTTTCACGAGCTCACTTCCTTATGTAGCTGCCAATGACCTAGACACCTTTATTATCTTAAATCTATTAAAACAGAACCTAAATAATATGATCTCACATCTTTTCTTGCCCTCGTAATAGAACTTCACAAAACTAGAATGTTGGTAAAAACTTCCCTCGAAGTGGCCGAAAATGGCAGATTAGGGATCCTTCTAGCTGTACCCGAGTTCATTTGCAATGCATTAACACGTAAATCCAATGAAAAGGGAAACAGAAAGAGAATGAAACTGCCCCAAATGAATTCAACTCAATCAATGGAAATTTCATCGAATAGAGACAACCCCAACACATCTATCATTCCATTAGTTATGTTCAACAGCAATCCATATCAAGATTCAATAAACAGTTGAACACAAATAATTTGAATTTTTCAAAACACAAAGCAATAAAAAGCAGGTATATAATGCAAATATGAAAAGAAGATATACCAGCAATTCTCTTAGACAAGGCATCCCACCAATCCAAAGAACCCTCCTCGGAAGACCCAGAAGCAGAAACGTTGGGTTCAACCTTCCTCCTCTTTTTGTAACCCTTTACTGGACCCATCAGGGCAATTGAATTAACAAAACCCAGAAACCCCACTAACTCCAAACATCAAAATTGGTTAGAATTTACAGAGGAACCAATACCCATTAGCTTAAAAAGCACGAGATTGAATAATATGGACGGAGAGAGATCATGTAAGAGTTGTCAACGGGGGGGAAAAAATGCAAAAGGTTTATTGGAAAAGGGATGACTAGTTTGTGTTTGTGAGTGATATGTGTTATTTGTGCGTGCTTTTTGTGAAGTTTGGAGCATGCAAAGTAAGGGACTTGAAATAGGAGAGAAATTGTGGAGGAGTGACGAGAAATATACGCAAACTGTTTTGGGTTGGTTTTTATTATAAGAGAAAGACAGATGGACAATGTGGAAAGAAAAGTAGTAGTAGTAGTAGAATTAAGTCGTTTGCAGCGAGTCTCTCTCTCTCTACATGTTTATGGATTTAGGCAAGAGAAAGGAAGGGTAGCTTGATATGCTTGCTTTTGTATGATGAATGAATATAGGAGGAGTATATAAATACACACACATATTTACTTTTATAAACCGGTATCCGAACCCGTTTACGTGCACCTCGACTTGAGAGTACATTGATTTCACTTCTTATATCTGTTGGCTTATTTTCTTTATGTTGATTCAATTCCTTTGTCATACAAATGCTAAACTTTTTCTCTGACCGGGCATCACTTTGACTAATTTACTCTAGTGTATCAATAATTATTCGGTTGATGATATTAAGTGAATAACAACCTCAACAAAGAGTGATAAAAGGAAATTAATAAATGGTTGACCTCGTGAATTTAGAACTGGAGATCTCTTGATGAAAATTTGCTACTTTGCTAATTTATGGTATTACGACACAAAAATACCAATGAAATACCACTCAAAAATCAAAATCACAGAGGAAATGAAAATTTTAGTTTACATTCGGTCTAACAAGTAAATGAAGTGATGATTATTAATTTTAGTTTTCACTTCGTAAAGGTTCTTTCTGGTAGTGCTAGAGTGATTACTGATTACATTGCACAATGCTTTCTAAGCAGTGTAAATGAAGTATCAAATTTTACTTTTTCGAAGGCTTTTTTTGTGTGGATACACTGTTCTTTTTAACGCCATCTCACATGAGGTGAGTTCCGGATATGCGTATGGTCTCACCTCATGAGAGAGGAGCATTACAAATAACCGTAAATTGGAAAAAAATTCTTTCTCCCAACAAAATCTACTTCTCTAAAATTTTCATTTTAAGAATAAGTTTCAAATATGGTCCATCTAACCAAGTTCATAAAATAGTCTAACACAACAAATGCTACCAAATCTGTTTAATTCTGTTAGTTGCATTATTAGAGATATTAAGAATGTATAATCATATAGGATTCCAACTCGAATTCAATTTTTTGAATCTCCACTTTCTCAAAAGTGACACCCCTATCGCACTTGTTTTCTTAATTGACCTAGAAAAATAGAAAAGAAAAATAGTTCCAAGATTACATATAACCAAGTAAGGAGTAAAGTTTGAAACTCTGTCTATCCAAATGGTTCCAATAAAAAATCTGCAATCTTTAATCCCGGACAAATCATGAAACTCCAAATCATCTAAAACCAACAACTCAAGTTGTATTGAACAACAATTTTGTTCTCTTACTATTAGTTAAAAAGAAAAAGAATCTGATGCGAAGAGTTAGTATTGGCAGCAAAGAATTACTCCTGACCGCGAAAAATTACTCATGGCCGCAAAATATTACTCTTGGCCGCGAAAAATTACTCTTGGTTGCAAAGAATTACTCATTGCCATGAAGAATTACTCTTGACCGCCAAGAATTGCCCTAGGCCATAGAGAATTGCACTTGGCCATGGAGAATTACACTTGGCTGCAAAGAATTGCGAGACTATAAAGTAATTTAATGCGGCCAAGTGCAATTAGATATGGTCAACAGCAATTAAATAGAGTAATTCGTAGCAGCCAAGAGCAATTCGATGCGGCCAAGTGCAATTCGTAGCGGCCAAGAGTAATTCTTCGTGCCCAGAAGGATTTCTTCGTGGCCAAGAGCAATTAGCGTTGCCAAGGCAATTCGAAGTGGGCAAAAATAATTCGATGCAGCCAAGTGCAATTTGATGCGGTCAAGTGCAAGTCAATGCGGCAAAGTGCAATTTGATGCCTCAAAAGTAATTCTTTGCGGCCAATATTAATTTTTTGTGAACTTCTAATCTCAGCCATTGGCTTCAATGGTTGAGATGGATTCTCTTTTTTTGTGTCCCCGGAATACTCCCCTATATATATATATTCTTCAAATTAGCATAGAATTTGAAAAGTTTTGGTATTCTTCTCTCTCTCTTTTTTTTTGTTTAAATTACAGAGACATTAAAGTATAGTTGTTAGGAGTAAATGTTTTTACACGACAATTGTGTGCAAAAAATGTGAGTACTTTATTGAAAGAAGGAGAATAAGTCTAAACCATTGGATCAAAGTTATCATCCATTGCAACAATTTATCTTTTGTTAAGTATGGATGGACCCTACATCCTTGCATTATATACTATAGAAAATTAAGTTACATAAGAAAATTAATTCCAATGCGGAGACACAGGCACATATATATTTTTGTTGGTTTTCAACTTTCAACCCGATGAAGGCGAAGATAAAACTATGACTTAGAATCAAGATGCAACAAAATCAATACATTTGTTGCCACCGACATATTGTAATGAATCAAATAACCAAATATATAATTAATCAGTTTTTTCCCCTCACTCAACCAACTAAACATTTAGCAATCTGAATACATTTCAAAAAATGACAAGGCCCCTGCACACACACACACACACATATGAGTCCCTTTCTTATAAGGACTGCCTTATTTTAATAAAATGGGACATCCCTTTTCCGATCGAATTTCGATGATCCGAGCCGCTCAATGTGTTCAGAACGTGATTTTAAGGGAATTTGCGAGAAATCAGCAAAAAAAAAAAGACCGAGAAGGACTTCATCCGAGCAGTTTTTGTTTATTTTTTATCTAACGGTTCAAATAACAACTGCTCAAATCAAGCCCTTTCCGGTCATTTTTTTTGCCGATTTCTCACATGTACCCTTAAAATCACGTTTTGAACACATTGGGCGGCTCGGATCATCGAAATCCGATCAGGAAAGGTGAGAAATGGGAGGTCCGCATATAAGGCCCTCATTTTAAAGTCCTTACCTGAAAATTTCTGTATATATATATATATATAGAGAGAGAGACAGAGAGAGAGAGACAGAGAGAGAGAGAGAGAGAGCGCTAAACGTATGTGTAAGAGAGGAAGCAGTTTTGATTTCAAAATTAGAATCCATTTTGGAATTAACGTGTGAGGGAGACAGAGAGCGCCTTAGATCACAGTAATAGTTTTTTACTGATAACTGTTAGGAAAGTAAGGAAAATTCAAAAATAATGAATCAAAATAAGATTAGGAACTATTAATTTTTATTTTTTTTTCATTCTTCTTCCAAATATTCATTCTTTCCAAGTATATTTCTAGTCTTACTAAATCTCAGCTATAGAAAAAATACGTACAAATCCGATGGTCCAAAATATAGAGAATTCAAAAACCATTGCTCCATATTATATAGAATAGTTATATATTATGACAAATGTAGCACAAAGTATACATATTACTGAAATTTAGCCTACCATTTTGTTTCAACCTCTCTTATCTTGGGACCCACAAATGACAATTCAAATTGATATTTTGTGAAAAACCATAAGAAATAGCATGTGCACCATTGGAGCAACATTGCTATAGCATAACAATTTTGACACCATTCATAGCTATATTATACTAGCATTAGCTATGCAAATAGCAAGTCCATTGTTGGAAATGCTCTAATATGGCTAATCAAACAGACCCTCGTGTAATATTTTGAATCGATGATACTTTCCTAACTAACGTGATAACTTGTTCAAATTAATGCCACCATGCAAGCTGTAATTTCTTGCATCTCTGTTTCACTTCATAGACCGTTGGAAAAGTAAATTACGGAGAAATCTTACTGGTTTTGAAGGAACTAAAACTCAGTTCACTCTAATTCAAGAGGATTTCTAGAAGTTCTGCTACAACTTTCTGGCATTAAGAGAATTGTTTCACTATTTTTTTCCCGTTTAATTGGCACATAATAAGACAATGAACTCATGTCTTAAGGTCATGAATTAATCATCTTTTCTTTTGTGTTCTGCAATTCTACGTCTCTTTTGCTGTTCCTATAAAACAAGGTACTCCATTTGGTCCCACTTTTTGCTAGCCATTTAGTTTGGAACATTCCAATGGATGCATTCAACCGGTTAAGATGAGGATAGAGGTTTTCTTGGGCCCAGGCACTTTCGATGTGTGGAGATTTTAGGCCCCAGTGGAACTTTTCAGATTCCTAATAAGTTGTGTCGAGAATGCTTTACCACCAGAAAGGCCGAGATACATTAAGGACACATTCGAGTCCGATTGGCCGGAACGTTTGTCAGGACATGTATTATTTTCATATGATGCACCCGACGATTAATAGTGAGGAATTTGTAGCAGATACAACAAAAATAGTGAGGAATTAGTAATACCGCACTCTTAAAGCATTATCTATTGGTCTCCGTTTTCGGGGGGAGGGGATAGAAGATGTACAATATTTTGTGGGATCGATTGGTTGTCGGACAAACAATCAATCTTCGCCAATTGTTGCATTCAAATACTGTAGATGACTTTTCACTGGAGTTTTAGTAAACCAATACCGTGGGTCAGTTTGGCCCATCAAACAAACCCTAAGAGGTTTTAGACAAGTCAATCAAACTCTCACCGGTGCCATCTTGATCTACAGTTAAGGGCTCACTATTCGTAAAAGATAACACATGGGCTGAGTTCATGAGAGTACAAGTAGTAGGAGTCTGTAGACAATTGGGCTTAACTGTCCAAATGGGCTTTCACTTGCAGAAGTAGCAGATGCTGATCCGATTATTGTGGGCTTTGAATTAAGTTGGATCACCATTAAATACAACTGGGTGAAGCTGGGCAAATCGAAAAGGGTAACAGCTACACTGACATTCAAGAAACTAACCGCGAAGGCCATAGATTCGTATGTGTTCATGGCCAGTTCCTGACTATATCAATGCTTCAGAAATTTGATATCTCATTACAAGTAATACTACTGATATCTTTTTTCACAGGTCTTTGGTGAATCTTTCCATTATTTGATTGTGGGTCCTCCGGTCGTCTTTTTTCACGGGTCTTGGTGAATCTTATCATTATTTGATTGTGGGTCCTCCGTCACCGTAAAAGAAGAAAATATATACTCCAACTGGCTGTGTTAGTTAGAGCATCTCCAGCCTTCATCCATATTTTTTTTCAAATTTGAGTCAAATTTTGGGTAAAAATCTATTTTGGGTAGACACATCTCCAACCATCAAATTCAAATTTTACACATCTCCCTCTTTCTCTCTCTCTCTCTAACTAGCCGTTGGAGAAATGGGTCAAGGCAAAAGTTGTCTCAGATTTGGGCAAAAAAATAGGTAAAACCCAAAATGGGGAAGGGTTTGGGTCAAAGATTGGAGAGAGATTTTTGTAATTTTTGCTCCATTTTTAAATTTGAGTCTTAAAATAGGTCAAGGCTGGAGATGCTCTTACTCCCTACATTTTTTTGCCTAATGCGTTCAAATATCAAATTGATGACCAAATAGTTAATCAGGGTACTCTAGGAAGATAGTTAATTGTCTCATGTATCTCTAGCTAGCTAGGACGAAAGGATTGCAGGTTTCGAAAAATTTGTCTGAGACGAAGCTCTAAAAACACCCTTTGTAGAGAAGAGAAAAAAATGAAAAGAGATGGGTCCGGGCATACAACACTTCGAAGTAGTAATTAATATTCCTTCCGTTCCTAAATAAGTATCCAGAGCACAAAATTAGGTCTTCAAGATGCATTTGTTTTGTTAAAAAATTAATTTTTTTTACAAATCAATAGATAATAATGAGTTCTACTCCCTCCGTCCCTAAATGTTTGGCACTTTCATACTTTTTCTTGCCCCAAATAATTTGCCCATTTTGAAAAGTCAAAAGTAAAATATGGTAAACTTTCCATGTTACTCTTTTCTTTTGGGCACAAAATTTGAAATTCAAATTTTCAAGTACTATTCAAAATACACTAGAAGGGTAAGATTAGATACTTGATTTTTGCACAATACAATAATATTTCTTCTTTAAAAGTTAGAACTCCCACAAGTTCCAAACATTTAGGGACAGAGGGAGTATTAGATTGTGAAAAAAAATTAAATTTTTTAATAAAAAATGTGCATATTTTATAAAGCCTAATTTTGTGCGCCAAATACTTATTTACGAACAGAGGGAGTACTAGTATCAGCCGGCCAGTTGGGGGATGGGGGCCAGTGATCTCTGAACAATCATAGGAGAAGTACTAGTTAAATAGCTACAATACAATACAAGTCCTCTCCTCTGGTCATAATCATGGATTGCATGTGGAGGCCATCACCCCTCCAATCCCCATAGAGAAATCATAGTAGTTGAGTATGTGATTGCACAGAAAAACCGAAATGATCAATCAGCCACCTCATGTGATGTTATATAGGACGAGTGTGATTATATGTGATCTGCGATATAATCGACCATTCTTTAATGTTGCAGCTTTGCTAGGGCATAGGGGTACGGAATTTGAAAAGAAATCACTCTTTTGTTTATGGTTTTGTCGGTGGCGGAGTGAGGATAAAATTCGGAGGTGGTACCCAAAATCAATGCGCTCCCTCCCTCCCATTGTCCCACAAAGATAGTCTATTACAAATTAGATAAAAATCAAAGTTAGTTTTTTAATTTGGTGTGAATAAGTATAAGAAATTATGCAGGAAGTGCTTTATTAATTTTATCCAAAAACTTGAAACTTTTATTAGATTCAAAGAAAAAAATTCAGAGATAATATGTATGTTTCAAACAAATTTAGCAAATTTCATAATTATTCGTAACCAAAATAATTAATCTTTCAGTAATTCAAGATTTTTATAATCAACATAGATCGGAGAAGAGATAAATAATAATAATAATAATTAAAAAAGAAGAAGAAAAAGGGTGGAATAGGGTTGGCCTGATATGAATTTAATGGTGAGACAACAGTGGTGAACATGTGGTATTTGGAGGCTAAAACTTGATAGAGTATGTGTGTGGGCCGAGAGATCAATACCTATACCTATAGGCTATAAGAGGTTACTCACAAGTCACAGGTAAAAAAAATAACCCCTAAATTTTAGTGAGGCCTGTCTTGTTGTCTCCTCTACAGTGTTACAAAAAGTCAGTTATTGGATGCTTTCTATCGCATAATTTGTAGGTATTGTGATACTCCAAGAACGCTCAATAAATACTTGTGACATGAGGTTTGTGAATCTTTCAATCTTGTATACCTTGACAGAGTGGCGGTGCCAGAATTTTCAATAAATGAAGTCAGAAATTTGAACTATGTAGATTATGCAGTTCACTTTTCTAGTTGTTAATTGAAAGTAACAATTACGATTAACAAGTTAATCAAGTAGATATATATTACTCCCTCCGTCCCTTATTTATAGTCCAGTATTCCATTTTGGGCTGTCCCTTAATAAGTGTCCATTTTGTAAAATTAGTGGGTAAAAGTTGGTGAATTGTCTATTTTGTCCCTAAATGTATATTCCATTTTAAAAAATAAGTGAGTAAAAGTGTAATGATGATGAATAAGTAGAAAAAGTGAAGGAAAAAGTTAATGTGAAAGATATAATGATGATGTCTTTTTAATAAGTTAAAATTACGAAACATGACACTTAAAAAGAGACGGAGTGAATAATAACAAAATGCAGATTCAATTTACAATTGACCTCGATAATTTTTCATACTTCGGAAACAATTGATGATAGTCTTATCTGTAATGGTTTCAAAAACATCATTCTCTATATACACAATCAAACTATCATGCATCCATTGGTCACACATACGATTTCGAAGTCTACTCTCTACAATCTTTATTGCAAAAAAATACTCTCTATTGTGGCAGTAGCAACCAGTAAAATAAGGGCCAAAGTAAGAAGCCTATAAACCGAGAAATATGTCATATCTCTTCAGGTCTCAACCATCTTCTCCGCAAGGTCACTAATTCTTTTCAAATTGGGAAACTCCTCACTAGGACGCACATCCATGATGGAATTTTGTCGATGGAGGTTCTATTTCGATTCATTTTTTCCATAAGTACAAAACTCTTATATGCACCAAGACAAAAGTAAATTTTAAAATGGAATCAAATTAGTAAAAATAGGATAAAAATTATATCTATCTCTATCAAAATTTGGCAGCCAGTGAGGTCGGCTGCCCACCCTTGTCTCTATATCCCTCCGCCTATGCCTTGCCAACAATTTAAAGTAGTCATTCTTAAGAAAACTTTGTGCAAAAGTAACTTTTACATTTCGTGAATCTTTTAGCGAGAGACAAAATTTTGAGACCTCCCCGAGTTAGGAGGTCAAACCATTTTATTCGATGAAGTGACAAAAGAAAAGGCTCGAGGTTTAAGCCAAACATATCACAAAAGTCAGTAGGAACTACTAATAAACAACCCACAAAGAGATTAAGCACAAGCTCCAAACTGAAAGGAGACAAATTATCCACAAGTTGCATCAAAAAGGAGCTAAAGTATATCAAATTCCAACAATCTTCCACTTTTGCCATCAGTTTACGCGATTCGCCGTGCCCTGACAGGCAAGTCAACTGCCCCACATATTATCTCCTGCCCTACTCCATGTTTGTCACCTCTCTCTCCCTCAATATGAATCAAATCATTGCAACTTTTACTCCAAAACCTACCTTTTTTTTCTGCGTATTAGTAAAACCAGACGTCCTAAGAATAGGATTTGGACTGGACCACCTGTTTCTTGCCAGTTGTAGGTGTTCTAGGACAGCGAATAATTTTCCCTATTTACTTACAACTTAATACTAGTAGTATTAATAGTGGAGGAGTACTACTATATAGCAGACCTCATTAACACTGCCTTCTTCGATCTCAGTTGGTTGGGGTCTTGGGCTTTCTTGGTATGCACCCGGCTCTCATTCCTTCTGTCCCTTTATCTGTTAGCTCCAAATGTGATGTCCTGTGGTGGATCAAACCCATTAAACAAGATTAAGCAAAATTAATACTTACGCATTGGGAGCTGTAGATAGTCAACTCCATCTTTTGCGGAACTTGGGAAAAGATAATCCAGAAATCAGGAATCACCATTATGGCACTCCCAAACTACGTTGCCCCATGCCAAAAACAATTGTTGTTTACATGAGGAAAACTACTGAGGATATACTAAAAGGTTGCTCAACAACTTGATAGAGCTCGTTCTTTTTTTTTTTAATAACTCGGGTGTGCAGGCCAATTTAAGCGCACCTTAATTAACCCTGAGGGCCAATTTCACCACTCATTTGCAGAGTGCCCAATTAAAGCTAGAGTAAAGCTCCGTATGGATTGACTCAAAAAGAGTTTGATAACGTCCGAGAGGTTTTAAATCTAGACCTTAAGAGAAAGCAAATTCTTAAATTCCAAGTCTTGACTAGAAGGCCGCCTTTGAGTTATTTGACTAATCTCATGGTCCCAGACTCCAAGAATTCACTAAGAATCCAGTACTCTTTTGTCACTCTACGGTTTGAAAACTCACCCAAGAAAATGATATTTTGTGGTCCAATGACTCCAATGCCACTAGTGCTATGTTAGGAGCTGCATTGAATTCCCAGCTGCAGAATTAGAAATGTGGACTTTCCACGTAGTCCAAAAGCCAAAGTTTTCTAGGAATGCACCAATTCAACGCAATCGTAATTATTAATTAACTCAGGGCAGCAAAAAAGATGGTGACCTTGTACCATATCTTTGTGGGTTGGGTGGTAACAGTGATGTGAAGAGGGAAAGTTTGGGCATCAAAGCTAAGCTAACCCATAGGCAGTCGCTGTTCTTTTCTTGTTTGCCCTCGAATCCAAATGAGGACGACGGGTAACCAAAGAATCTGAGTTTGGAAAAAGGAGCTACAAGGACAAATCTGACATGCCGTGTAGATAAAGGAGGCTCTGTGTCTGTGAAATGGCAAAACAAGTGAATATATTCCCCTCGAATACTCCTAAGTATGGACGAGGAAGTGCGAAATTTTTGTGTACTAAAAGGAGTAAATTGTTTTCAGGTCTCAACACCAGAAGAAACAGCCCTACCCTGTTAATATCACTGTGTGCACAGCTTAGCTACAGCTATATATGAAAAGAATCTGATACTTTGCACTAGACTAGAATATACTCAAAAAAATACTCGAAACAATGGTGTTTTCGGTTCTGCACACCAACAGAAACAGAGCTCTGCCCAGATAAAGAACTATGTAAAGAACTGATACTTTGTACTAGTATATAATCAAAAAGTTGCTCATAACAATGAAGGAATGACATATTTATTATTTGTTACTACTTTGCACTACTATATGAACTACTATATGATCAAAAAATACTCACGCTACTAACAATGAAAGGAATGACGTCGCTATTTGTTACTTGCAGAGTTGAGGTAAAATAATGATGATAGGTTTTGCTTCCGTTGAATTCTGGATAAAATTTCCCGTGCGTGTTGATATAATATCAACGCAGTTTGTATATGTGGGGCATTGTCGAAGTAAACAATGAGGTTTATGCGAAATAAAGAAGGAAGACAGATTTATCTAATTCACAGCTGATTGAAGTATGCAATTAACAACAGTGTTCCAAAAGTCGGTTGCCTAGGCTGACTACTTCCCGCCTAAGCGCTAGGCGGTGGTCCAACACTTAGATTGGGCAGCCGACTAGTGGATGCCTAGTCACCACCTAGGTGCTTAAGCGGCCGACTAGTAGGCACCTAGGCACTACGCGATCTTTTTCCGCCCGACTAGCGCCTAGCACATTAATTAACTACACCAACACATGAAGTCATCAATGTTGTAGCATAGTGTTATGCATATTTCATATTGGGAATGGATAATATTCCTACTAGACTAGAGGATGAGAAGCAAACAAAATGAATCTATGTGAATCTGAAAGTTTAGTCAGATACTTGAAACCATAAATCAAATCAGACAGTAAAATAACAGAAAAAACAAAGAAGCAGAACCTCACTCCCTACTCACCTGTCTGCATTGTAAGAAGAAGACCTCTTGAGGCTTGGAAATTCCTCCTTCTTTGTCTCTACCAAGCTCCCACTGAAGTACTCCTTATCCTCCATCTTACTTTTACCATTATTGTTCCCCCTCCCAATCCCTTCTTGAAACCTAGGGTTTTCCACATTGCCCTCCTCTGCTCCCTTCCCCACCTGATCCCTCCCCCCACCTCCACGCGGCACCCTCCCCTTGTAGTGCGAGATCAACGAGAACCGAGGGTCCTTTGCCGACGTTGCCCCACAGTCCCTGAACGAGATCGAGCCGCACGAGATCAGCTGCATCAGGACCGACGACGCCCTGTGCCGTCCGCTTGGATGATGGTTGTCGGTCGTCCGATCGGCGCCGATCTCTCCAGGCGGACACAGGACCAGTCGGCCGTCGGCCTTCATTAGGGTTTCTAGGGTTTCGGGGCTCGAATCCGACGGCGGCGGAGAGATCTCCTCTCTGCTCAACTCGGTGCTCTCTTCTTCTTTCTTGTGTTCTCTCTCCTCATCTTCTGTTTCTATGATAGGTCTGCGACGGCGTCGTTTGTCGTCGGTCTGAGTGGACGCGTCGGCGGCGGCGGAGGACTCGCCGGGGGACTCGGCCTTGTAGACCTGGTACTCGTGGAGATCTATGGCGCTCCAGGACTGGTTCCGACGCCGCGTCACCGCGGCCGGAAAATCAGAATCGTCGCCGGAGGGTCGGGTCTCCGGCGGCGGTCTCCTGAAACTGGAAGAGAAGGACTCGTCGGATTTGGAGATGAGGGAGGCGCCGTCGAGTAGCTCCGATCCTTTGAGAACGTACTCTTTGCCACTGGCCGGGTAGATGAAATCGCTCTCGGACAAATCGTGCCACACGAATCCGTTCCTGTAGCCCCTGTAATCGAATGCCAAATTCAGAAAACGTATTACAGTATCTACTAACACATATATTGCGTAACTTGTGTTGTGTTTTAGTGTTAACGCTAAGTCACATAATGCGCGAGCAGAAGTGCATTAGCAATAACAAGCGCGAATGCGTTTTTCAAAAACATCACAGGTTACTAAAATTCGCGAGGGCAAAGATCGAAAGAGCGAGCATAGAGTGAGGTACTGAAGGAATATGGATTACTATGTAATTAAGCGTTACGTAGGACAGAGTACAGAAGTGAAATGTACCGTTTGGAAGACCAGGAATACATGGAAGCCATGCCTTTTCCACGGAGGAAGTTCAATCGGTTAATGACATCTGCGTAACAGAGAAATCAAGACAATTAAAATCTGAGTAAAGGAACAGAAATCAGAATATGAGGGAGCGGGTTTTTCGTTTCGTGTTATTGTTACGTATGTATTTACCTCTGAGGTAGAGACCTTCGGGGGAGGAGAGAGGGACTTCCATGAAGTGGGGTTGCTCGAGCTGGCCGTTACGGCAGAGGTAATAGACGACGGGGACTTTCCTCTCTGCTGCCTTAAGCTTACTACTGGATGGTTCGACCCAGACTTTGGTCCGTTCGGGACTGGTTTCCCTCTCTTTCCATTTCTGGGGCAGTAGGGCCTCCGTCGTTCTTCCTCTGGAACTCACCGCCATTGAAAAGATCGAAATAGGACCCCCAAAACTGATGAAGGAGAAGTTAAATGGTAAAATCTTCTACTACTACTACCACGTAGGAGTACAACAGAGGAAAGCTCGATATATATAGTGTGTTTTCAGACGGATGGAGGAGGAGTCAGGAATGATACCGAGGTGGCGTTAAAATCTTCAACCCTTTTTCTTCTCTTGGTTTTTGAAATTTGTTGGGTCAAGGCCTTAAGGGTAGGTAGAGACGAGAGAGAGAGAGAGAGAGAGAGAGGGTGTCCGTGTCACGTTTTATTTAGTACTCCCTTCGTAATTCAAACCTTTTTGATAAATTAAAAGAGCCTTTCAATAACTAGTGAATAGTTGAAAGAAACTTGAATTTTTTTTGTAAAAATTATACTCCCTCCGTCCCTTATTTAAAGTTCAATATTTTATTTTGGGTTGTCCCTTAATAAGTGTCTATTTTGTAAAGTTAGGAGGGTAAAAGTTGGTGAATTAAATAGTCCCTAAAAATATATTTCATTTTGAAAAGTTAGTGAGTAAAAGTGTAATGATGATGGGTAAGTAGGTAAAGTAGAGAAAAAAGTTGATGTGAAAGGTGTAATAATGATGTCTTTTTAATAAGTTGGAGTTACGAAGCATGACAATTAAAAAGGGACGGAAGAAGTATGATTTTTACGTTCTCATTTTGTGAATCAGATAAATATTATGGGACAGAGAGAGTACTGCTAAGTAAACAGATGGGTATACTTGGAAGAGGCAGGGGGTGGTCAAGGGGGTGGAGTGTGAAATGGGAAGGAGGGAAGGTGTGGACGGAGATGGGGGGAGTGAGGGAGGGAGCAGAAATTCAAAATTGGGTGCGGCAGACAACAGCTACCGAACAAAATTAAAAGTATTATTCGCTGACACTCCTTTGTTTACACTGCTGCTCACTAGTTTTGTTTTTCTGCTTTCATAGTAAAATCGAACTTTAATTACTGTATGGACTTAATTGTTATCTATGTTCCATAATAACAGTCTCATTTTCTCTTTCTTATCTCTTTTCAAATTAAAAAATTAACTATTTTTGTGCATAATTTTTTAAATTTTTTTATACCGTATTAAAGATCTCGATTAGTACTCCACTTTAATTTGGTGCGGAAAAATTTAAAATATTATACACAGAAGTAATTGATTTTTTTATTTGAAAAATAGCACAACTTTTCATAATAGATTCTCAATATGGGACGAAGAGAGTATGTCGTAGTAAAAATTGTACTAAGTACTTCTCTGGCGTGTTGAAGTTTCATAGTCTACTTTAAGATGTAAAGTCAACATTGTATTAATAAGAAGAGGAAGGTAGTTACCTGATTTTCTCTGGCCCATGCGCAAGAATGATAAATAAAAAATAAGAAAAAAAATTGAAGAAGAGTCCTCTCTCCCTCCCCTTTTCTTCTGAACCACATCGGCGGCTAGGGTTTTGCTTGGGGCCTCCTCCGCCACCTCCTTCCTCTCTCCTCTCTGATCTCTCTATCTCTCCCTCTCTCTTTTTTCTCTTCCAGTCCCCTTTCCCTACCCATCCGCAGATTTTCTCTCATATTTGTTGTGTTTGGCATCGTCTCTCCTTCCTCTGGCTTTTGCTTCCTTTCTGCTTTGCCTGTCGCCTATCGGTTACCACTCCTGGGTGTAACCGATTGGCTTAACGACAAGGTCAGCCTAGCAGTAGTTTGAGGTGTTGTTCACATGCTCTCCCTACTTCGTTCGTCGATATATCAAATAAGATCACCCCAAGCGTAGGGTATAAGCGTCCAATTGAACCATAATAATCTGGATGACCGGGATCGTACCCATGAGAATAATTAATACGGCTTGGTTGAATTTGTAGAAGTAAGCAAAGTTTTCGGCTTTTAGTCAGTCAACTTTGTTTTATGTATGCAGTGGAAAGTAAAAATGTTAAATTAAACAGGAATAAATTAGGATAAAAAACAGGTTAGGTCTAGGAATTACTAACACCTACAACTTGAATTAAATCACATTTTCACCCAATTATGCGGTTCAAGATATTCAATTAAGGTTTCTAAACCGGAAGATAAGATGATTCAATTACTAAACTAACTCTAGAATTTATTTAGCAAACACTTTCAGCGACAGAACTCCAAGCATCATGTGTGGTAAGTAGGCGATACTCTTACCTACAACACCTTAGCAATTTGACAAATAAATCCGAACCCCACATCAATTTTCGAACCAAAGGTTTAAACTTTTATGGTGAAAAATACAATTTTTAGTTAAGTCATGCAGTGCTATTCACCCCATGACCTAATCTTGAAAAACTACTTACACATATCTATGAAGATAAGAGCAAATAAAAATCTACTAAGCATAATGAAATAACAACACTAGAAGAAAACTAGATTAAACAATAGATCAGAGTAGCAGCTACAACTTTAATGAAGACTGCAATAGTAAAAACTAATTAACTAAGGCAGAAAATTAAATTTAACGAGCTAAAAAATGAAGAACAATTCAAAAAGCAAATAAATCTTGGCTAGATCTAAATTATGCAATCAAAAAGTTGTTTGTACAAATGACATCACGAGCTTTAATATTCCAAGGTACGCGTACAGAATATTCCAAAAGGTGCTCCAAAGATCCCCTTTGAAGTTCTCGGTACCGATAGCAAAGGCCTTAAGTGGCTGAGAAAAGAGCTCGGTACCAAAACAGAACAGAACACCAATCTAGTCCCCAATCATTGTGGTATGGGCGGGGGATGATTGGAGATAGACCTAACATTTGGCAATATATGCACAAAGTGACTGCTCTTAAAATACCACTGAAACAATAGCCCCCCTAAACCTTCAAGAATCGAAGAGCTACATAGACGTTTTATTGTAGAACCATGCCCCCAAATCAAAGCCAAATGGTGTCAGAAAGGGCCGGTCTAGAGACCCAAATCAATTTATGTGCACATTACAGAAGCAATTAGGGGCTGGCGCATGATGATCTCGGTACTTGTAGACACCTCATTCTGGACTGTCCAGATAACTCTATTTTTCGATCTTTTATTTCCCCAATGATCATTATGGTCAAGAACAGTCTGAGGACGATGGTGTGTTTGAGTTTTGAGTGTCCCGAACCTCTTTCGAACCCACTTCAAGCAAGAGCCAAACAGTCCCAGCAAAACCAAACTGGCTTACGCCCTTGTTCCCCTGGCGCACGCCAGCTGACTGCCACGTGTCGGTCATCGATCGTTGACCCAGTAATCACTAGCACACGCCGGTCCATATGTGGCGCACGCCAGTCAATCTCAGTCAAATCAACTTTATTCAGCTACATGGACGAGACTTTTGTGCCACCCTGACGTCGGCCACAGTCTCCCTGATGATTACACTCGGCAGAGACGTCCCCCCCTCTTTCCTATACTCCCATCAACTAGTCGCATGCATTTAATGCATGGGAGGCTCCATCCCTTGTTCCAACCAGCCAAACAAGGCCTTGATCCAAATGATCTCAGTCCCTCTCTCCTCTATAAATACCCCCCTTGCATTCATTTACAAGGGGTTAGACACATTAAAGAGTGAAAACTTTCTTCTTCTCTCCTTTTGCTCTCTATCTCTCCTCTTCCATTGAAAGAGAAGGGAGGGCAACTCACTTCCATACACCCCACTGATATCCAGTCGCCATCTAAACCTCCATCTTTAACCTTCAAGCCCAATACCACCTTCAAACCTCAACACAAAAAGGTATACCACATTCGTGTTCCTTTCTGTTTTCAACTTCTGAGAGGAACCAGTAAGGCCCAGGCTAGTAAATAATACTAGTCCTGGCCTTAAACTGGAGAAATACCACAATCGTATGAGATGCGATATGGCGCACGCCAGTACACGTATGCCGTACATTAGTCATGGCAGTACAAGCACTACTGACGTGGGGATCATGGACCATCATTTCTGTTAGTTTACATTTCTGTCAATCACGTAAGCATGCTAATAACCAGTTTACTGTTTTCTGTATATCTAGAGTTGCTTAGCTATAGTAGTTACTGCTTGCTCTTTCATATGTTCAAAAGGCTTCTGGGATCCTTCTGGTCATGTTCCAAAATTCAGATGATGCAAAGCCAAGCACTGGATTAAGGTCAAAGTGGCGTACGGCCGTCCCTTACTGGCGTACGGCAGTTTGTCCTAAGATCCAATGGCTAGCCCTTGCATACTAGCTTAGTCTTTGCCTCTTTTACATCCCCACACTGTTTTTGGGGTATTTTTCTGTCTTTTGTGACTTGAAGCCATTTCATCTGTCTGTAAATCGATATGCTCTGCTCTATTAACTGCGTGGTTTATCCTGGGTGTGCGCTGGTCCCTTTCCAAAACTCAGAGGATTGCAAACAAAGACTGAGAAACTGGGTAATTGGAGTACGCCAGTCTTGTTGTGTCGTGCGCAGGTCCTATCAGCATGTACTGGATCGACCAGTGCATGCTGGTGCAGAATCTGCTCACGTCCCTTCGGGGTAGCGTACTCCAACGTATTCGGGTCGCTCAGTGTTTGTTCTCAATCTATATTTATCCTTGTAAGCAAGTCATCCATAAACATTTTATCACATAAATGCAATTTGTTACAGTTTTAATCCCCATTAACTGCTTTCCTGCCCTAACTGGCCAAAAATGATCAAATGAGAGAAAAATGCAAATATTTTACAAAATAAAACGCCTGAGTAGAGACCGATCTCTGAATTGGGTGAGAGGGGTGCCATAAAATCCTTCTCCTCTCGTAACTTGGCTCCCGAACCTCAGATATCGAAGGTGACGACAGACCGGTCTACGCCTTTTTCAAAATCAAACAAACGTGGCAAACGTTTTCGAGTTCGGTTCCTTAGGTGCATTCACCGCTAAACCCCCCGAGTGGCGACTCTGAATCGAGGCGTTTCGCCGCGCTTTCTCCGGAAAAAAATGGGGCCGCATCCAATCTTTAAAAGGAATAAAAATCGAGCATTTTTTTGGAGCGCGTGCCCACAGTACCGATTGAAAAAACTACAAGGTATCGGTACCGAATTGTCCAATGGCTGTTTCTAGTGAAGCTCGGTACCGATAGGAACTTTTGCATAGTATCGATACCGATTGGCTTAAGCCCAGCCCTTGTTTTTTATCTTTGACTTGTCCTTCTCGAGCCGACGGATCACCTTCGGGTCCTTGAACGCTTTGACTTGGATTCCGATGATTCCGTTCTTGGTCACTTTTGAACCTTGCGAGTCTTGACAAGCTTTTGTATTTAAAACTCCTGAATTAAATGGTTTTTCCTACAACACGGAACTCAAATACCTTACGAGCAAAGGCAATTCAAAACAACTGGTTAAACGATAAAATTAACTAAAATTAGATAATTAGCGCATCTTATATTGCATTATCGGGTGTTTATCACTCCCGCTGAGTACTTCTCCTCGGTGTAATCGATCATGCTTAACTGCTTGGTGGAGTTTTCTGGAGCTGTTGTGGGCTGTACCGCTTCGAACGGTGCAAATCTGGTGGTGGCGGCGTGGTGTGGCTTGTTTGTTTAATTGGTGCGGTGGTTTGTGGGTGGCATTGGTGGCCAAATAAAACCGATAATGATTACACTTAGTTCAAGATCAAGTAGCTGTCATCACATGGGTATAGTCAATTTTGTCCTAGAAAAATTCAATGGAGGCCTATTCTGAATATTTTCTCCGGGATAAGTGAATTTCGATTATGAATAATTTCTCATATTTGAAAGGTATAATCTAATTTGTCCCCCCTACATGGTTTCTGTTAATAGTACTACAATAATTAAGGAGTTGTTATGAAACCCTATGCAAGCTTTACAATTTGACTTTCAGTATGAAATGTTTGACATTAAGCAGAAAGTGTGTTGACTTCTCATACTTCTAAACCAAAATTAAAGAATTAATAAATTTTGAACTGATTGGATAACCACACAAAAAATACTTATTTTTAGAGAGAGACTTTCGTGAGAATTATAGCGGGACATTATTGGCACATTCATAAGTGGGTCCACGATGTGTAGTTTAAAAGTGATTTCAAAGCCCATCATTGACCTTAAGAAATAACAGTGGGAGTAAATAGTCCCTAGATTTGGCTAAATACAATATAATATGCGCTAAAGTTCCTCTCCACGTTCTCGCACTTTTACGTTACGAGTTTATTATGAGCCCATATCAATGACCAGAACTATTGAAATTTTTATCACACGAGTACATTCATTCGCTGTTAGTTCATTCATCAGATGGACTTATGAACCTATTTTGAAAGCATACAAGTTTCTAATTTTTACACCTACATTTTTTAACTTATACTCCAGTTTTGTCATCGGCCCATTGGTACGCTGTCAATCGTGATTGTGGGATAATTTGCATAAAGTGATTACGATTATTTCTTGGGTAGAAAAATGACAACTATAATTAAGAAGTTCATTTGTCAGGATTTCAAGGAGCTTGTCCAATAGAATAAAGTTGGGATTTAATTTTGGCTTCTCCACCACGAAATATAAATTTGGGCCCAAGCGTGGCGATGAAAATTTGACAATATATAGGCATGAAAAGCTCCAATGATATTTATTTCTAATGTGACAGAAAATGGCCAACATGCATTACCAATCGTTTTCGTTCAACCAACCTTAGCCCTAGGTGCTTGTTTTGGGTGATTTTCATTCTTAAATACTATTATGAAAATATCAATGTTATTCAAGCAACAAAAACGTCTAGGAAAAACTACCGGACCCACCTATAGTTGGAGATTGTTCGATGTATGTATGCATCGTATTTTAGACACAGTTATGTCTGAAGTTATATTTCTAGCATTAATTTCTCTTCAAAAAATAGTTGCCATCGGATCAAATTTTGAGATTTGATTTTCAATTTAATTTTTTTAAAAAGTTACCTAAGAAAAATTATTTTCACACTCTTCTTTTTATGATTCAATTTTTTTTGTCTTTATCCGCATAAATTTACCATGTTATCATTTTTTTAATAAATTTTAGACACATTATTTTTTCAACATACTTATTGCAAACATTCAAGGACAACATGGTAAATTCATGTGAATAAAGATAGAATAAAATATGAATCGTAAATACAAGAGTGTGAAAATCTCTCCCAACATAACATACTCTCCCTGTCTCATTTTCATTGTCCACTATTCATTTCGTCTTTTTTTGTCTATTGCCTAATATCTTTCGATCGATAATGTTTTTCATGATTTCAACAACTTTGTATTATAGAACAAATTAAAATCTATTAAATACAATTCATATTGTATATTTTTTGAGATTCACATTGAAAGGTACATGCAACAAATATTCAAAAGAACAAAATGAATAATAGACAATAAAAATAAGAAGATGGAGTAACTTTTTTTGTTGAAAAATTCTAAAATCAACCCAATGGGTTGACAATAATAATTGTATGAATGTGTATTAAAGGGTATAAAAAATATACATAAATACATATTTTTATCGTCTTCTAATGTGTTTATCGTCAACCCAGTAGGCTAATAATAATGAGACCGTTTTTTGTTTTACTTGTAACGAGTCCAATGGGTTGACCATTATAATCCTTGATTGACTAGAGCAAGCGATGATTACGCTAACAGACTTCCCGTTCCCATTTGAGAAAGGAGATGCTGGGCCCGGGACACGCGGCGAGAATCGACAAGAGGAGGAGGAGGAGCAGCAGTCCTGTTGAAAGGTCAGCAATCCAATCATCAATGAAGGAAAGGGTAGAAAGTTAGAAACAAGAAGCAGCAAAAGACGGGATTTGATCAGAACTGGGAGATCCAGTTGGACGGCTCAGATCCGAAGAAAAGACAAGAGAGTACCCAAAACGGGATCTCAACGTGGGGGCGGGGGAGGCCATCCATATCTTCTCATGTCATCGATCGTCTCGGTTAAAATCGGACGGTCGTCGTCGTCGTCGTCTTGTGGTGTGTGATTGGACTCCTTGGATTGGAGACCCCGAAGTTGAAAAAGGCCCGACGGATCTGTAGTCAAAGCATTTCTAACTGATTTCCATGTTTCAATTGTTTTCGGTGTTAAAAGCAATGGCAAAAATTTCACTCAACCCCCTATAGAGGTACCTGACCACATGCATACCGACGGAAACACATGGTTCACTTTGAATTCTATACGAACGATTTAAACCGTTCAATATTTAAATAAAAAAAATAGTGAGTCACGCAAGAACTAGCTTAATCGTATATGTGTAGGTACTCGATCCAATTAGAAATGGACTTAAAATCTAAATGAAAAAAATGAATGAATAATTGAATCGAGCACCTACACATATCCAATTGAGCTGATTCTCGCAGGGCCCACTTAGTTTTTATTATTATTGAACATTTCGGATCATCCGTACGGAATCCGGGGTAGGCCCTGTGTTCTCGTCAATATGAATGTGGTCGATTGCCTTACAACTTCTGATTTTCACTGACCTACCTTAAGGTTTATGACAAAAGCACAATCTCATTTACTAGTGAGATTTTTGAAATGTCACTGACCTCCTAACAAAGTTACCTATTCTAATTGAATGACAAATATAACCTCCACTTCTACCTAACTTCCTTTGCCTGCATATAACACCTCTCTACTACGCTAGAAACCCAAATTTTTTCTGACTTTCTAAAAGTAAAAGTCAAAAATTTCACATCAACCCTTCGTCCCTCCTCATTACTTTGGGTCTATTTGGACAAAAAAATCAAAGTGGTTTATTTTTTGTCATTATTCAAATTTTTTTCGTATCACTTGGCTTATAATTATTTTTTGAAGATTATTACATTTTCATGACAAGAAGAATCTAAAAACTAAAATCTTTGATTGAAATTCAATTTTTTTTTGAATAAAGACAAAAAATTGACTTATTGACTTATTTTTGTCTTTATGTGATTTTATTTGACTTATTTTTGGCGGAAAAGCCATTGATTTTTTTAGAAGAACAACCCCTTCATCTCCTCCTTCGTCCTTCGAAAGTGTCATATCAACCCTTCAAGTACATCAGTGTGGTGTGATGAGTAGTTTTCGCTTCGTTAGCCTGTGTTGTAAATAGTCCAAGATATACTGGCAAAATAGTCCAAAGTTCACACTCACTCCCAACATGCTCCTGAGCCCAATGGCACGTTCATGCACATGCACGTGCATTGCAATTTGCCACAGCCCTCGTCTTTAGAGCACCTCGGCCCACAACTTCCACATCTCTCCACCGCAGGAAATTATTGCGTGCTGCTTCAATGTTTTAGGGTGAGATAATCACTCCTCAATCGCCTGGGCAAATAGGAGTTTGTACAAAACAATGCTTCTACATATACAATTGGGATATGATTTTCCATTCCGTAAGTACACAATATTCAACCACAACACTTCACATGGGAGTGAGACCCACATGTGAGCCCAACCCGTGGGTCCCACACCTATGCGAGAGTATTTGTTGTTGAATGTAGGGTACATATCTTTATTGGTGATTTTCGGGTCAAATCACTATCGAGGATCACTAATGCGGGCCACAACACCAACCACATCTTCCTGCGTAACACGGCATGATTGATAATGGGAGAACAACAACTTTGAAACTACTACTTTGCCAATATTGTATACATCAATGAGAGTGAGTTAGTTAGTCCACAGACAAGTGTGGTTGGTGTTGTGGTGGACTGTTGTGTCCCTATCATTATTGATCGAAGATATAATAATGATAAATAATTTTGTTGAATTAATGATAAGGAGAAAATAATATTGTGTCTTCTACGGTACCCTATAACTCAGGCTTTGTAGAAAATTAGATCCGAGGATTATTCAAAATCAAATGCAAAAGCTACAAGTAGCAAACGTGACATACTTGGTCCTCTATATTTCATAATCTAACAAATAATTTAATCAAGTTAATTCAGGACATGATAGTAGGTATTAGCTTCCTTAACTAGTCTGGCGTTTGCTGAACTTGACAATCTCTACTTTGTAAGAACAGTTTTCTCTCGCCACCTCTTGTGTTTACACTGAAACTCTTAACCCTAATTACAATGCTATTGCATTATAAATAGGTGAGGTCCAATGGCCGAAATTGCCCCTGTTGAAAGGAAAATTACCGTTTTGGCGTTTTTATGTTGGACTGCATCCCCAACAGCCTCCTTGTTATGAAGTATATTAACTCTATCGTGGAGAGGATAGTATGAGTTGGTCCTTTCAATGCTCATCTCTTTATTGTATTCATCCTATTTTAATCGCCAAGGCCTCCTTAGTAAGTGGTTTAACCCCAAACTTAAGAGTTTACCCTGAAACGCTTAACCCTAATTACAATGCTACCAGATATATGAAGTTCAAATTCAGATTGGATTCGAGCAATTTTGGATCTATCGGATTCGGATCCAATCCGATCCATTGACAGGCCTACCCGAAGGTTTACCAGTTCAAGCTAACCATATGGGACGATTGAGTGTGATCCACAATGGACATTTTTTTAGGTCTAGACTAGAGAAGGTTCTTGCATTGTGTATAGATATATGTACGTATATAAATCAAACATAATACATCAAGTGATGACTCTTTCCAATCCCCAAGCAATGTAAGATTGTATTTCTTAACATCCCCTCAGATGCAGCCACATTTGAAATCTGTCACGTGTAACATCTTTTTGGGTTTATCATAGCGTAGTTTTTTGTTGGGTCTATCATCATGGGATGCGGGTTGTCAAATTTTAAAACATAAGGTGGAATGGATCTTGCTTTGTTGCCATCTAGAAACTTCATATCTAACCAACCAAAAACTTAAACTATTAGGTGGGGGGCTGCAACACAAGAACTTCAGCTTTCCCCACCCTTTACCCAACACAATAGTGGTGTGCTCCCAAGTCCCAACAGTTAGCATGGACTAATTAGCATGGCCATAATTCTATTGGGCTTCCAAATTCATCCCTGAGGCTTTCAGGTGATGTTTCTAGATTGGGCTTTTTTGTGAGATGGCAGAATTGGGTTACTAAGTTTTTTTCTTGGGAGCAACGGAAATATGGGTTTTTATTGTTTTATGTCGATAAGAATGAGTTTCCACTAATTTTTTTTGTCTTCAAACTAATTGACAACAGTCATGAGTTTTTTTTTTTTTGCCAATATTGTATACATCTGCAAGAAGTTAGTAAATTAGTTCATAGGAGATTCAGAGGTTGTCCATAACCCTGAACCCCAACCAACCGCCTCTCACAGGGCTCGAACCCAGGCCTCGACTAAGGATAGCGGTGGGTGATGCCAACCGAGTTAAGAGCACTAAATGGTATTTTAGTTGAGATACGTGAGTAAAATGACTTACTCAGAAATCCGTAAAAACATGAGCTTTAGTCTATTTAGCCAGGAAGAGAAACTTACCCTAGTAATGGGTGCACCTGTGTGGGGATGACAGAGCAATTCTGTCCAGTGACTTGTAATTTTCTAAAAAATGCCCTTCCACCCACAAGTTTTATCTTCTCTTGCAAATTTTCCCACTGGAATTTTCCGACACATACTTCTCCATCCGTTTAATTCTGTTCCTTTGTCACTTTTTGTTTAGACATCAAGCCTCTAGTTTATAAAAGGGTTCTCAAAAAACCAAGTAGAAATTTATGCTGGTTCTTTTATCTTCTATATTGAAGTTCATTAGATCGAATTCTAGGAAATCTACACTTGTGGATTCCACTTAAATGATCTCGAATTTCTAAAATCAAGTCGTCGTTAGAAGTCCTTCTTGCCAAAGTACCGACTGGTCTAAATGACCAACAAAATAAACCCTATTTTGAATTTCAGCCTGAAACCCTAAAAACAATTGATCGAATCTCATGTCGGTCTTAGAAAATGCTGAAACCCTACTGCTGGTAAAGTGAGGGAGCGAATTTTCCACATGCATACATCATAGACAACCAAGAAGTGCTTACCTGTTTTTATATCTACAATAGTAGAAAGCAACGTGCATGTATGTACATGTGGCCTTCCTCTCCCTCTAACTTCTCCATCAAATTGCCTAAGCAGATAGTGATATACAATAATAGCACTAGATGGTGCACTATTTTTTGTCCCAACCATATTTTTGAATTTGAGGATTTCATGCGGAACATCAAGTTGGGAAGGAAGTTACTCCTAGCAAACTTCACGGAAAATTCGCCAATATATTTTAGCTGCTGTGAAGGCAAAAATATTATCAAGATGTTTCTCTGTGAAACAGAGTTTGTCACTACGAGTCCACGATAGGTTTTCGGACAATATTAGAAGTGTTCTCGTTTAACTAGAAGACAAGAAATGGAGTTAGAAAGTCTTTCTCTCTATATATGTTCAATTCAACTGATTCGCATAGGCGAACATGGTTTTGTAAGTAGTTGCGCCCCTAACCTAACCTTACTATGCTATCCAATGAGCTGAGGTGTGATAAGCTGGAAAAGAATTGTGCATATCGTTTGCCTATTTCAATCATATCCAAATTTGCTAATGCCTTTTGCCCCCATCAAAATCTGTACTTTATGAACGATCAACTTGAATTTAGGCTGGCAAGGTCTATCAGCTAAGGAAAACCCATTTGCACCACTCCTTTACTACTTCACATTTAAATACCCCTACTTGCGATTAGGGGGAATTACAAGGCAGTGGGGTTTGGGTCAAATATTCCTCAAACTCATGGACTACTTTTTCGGAATTAAAAAGTCATGGAAAGGAAAAGATTAATTGCCAAGACATGGTTTTGAAGACAAAAATACCCCTTCCCTAAAAATCGTTTCACTTTCATACCCCTTGTCCCTATCATCCGAGGTAGAAAAGAGCAAATCATTAATTATAAATGACTACATTGTGTATTAGTAAAGACCAATTTTTCTGTTAACATGGACTAAGTCATATTTTTTTAGAAAACTTTGTCCCAAATAATTGACTATTGTTTGAGGTATAAAAGAGTAAGTCACTAATTATAAATGACTACGTTAGGTATTAGTAAATACCAATCTTTCTGTTGACCTGGATCATATGATTGACCACTGTTTGAGATATAAGAGAGCAAGTCATTGATTATAAAGAACTTCGTCGGATATTAGTAAAGGCCAATTTTTTTATTTTGATTATAAAGGACTACATCGGGTATAAACGACACAGAGTCGTTCAAATCAAGAACAAAAAGAACACAAATTCAAACTTATTTTGATTGCCCACGATTCAATTTACATAAATCAAAACCCACAATCGGACTCCGGCGCAGGAGTGGGAGGCCGTTACAGAGCAAAAAAAAAAACAGAGCCGTTGCAAGAGTGGGAGGCCGTCGCTGTGGCAGCAGCAGTGCATGTGGTTGGGGCGGCGGTGGAGGTGGTGGAGAGGAGGAGGGGGAGGAAGAGGTAGCTAATGTGACGTTACCTCTATTCTCAGTGCACTCCTCTATCACGTACTACTATTATTGCAGATAAGTTCCTCATTGTGAAGCTTACACAACAAAAATAAAAAACAAAAACAAAATGGGCAATCATTTTCTGCACTTCTCTATTCGTGTGAGAGCTCGCGCCTCTGGTTCAAGTGGTAAACTATCAGTGACTAGTTCCCTTTCAGAATTCACCGCTGGTCTAGAGTCCCAATAATAATGCCCAAGAGAGGGCCCCATTTTGTGATCCACGCAACTCAGAAGTCTTTTCCGAAGGAGGGTGTTGATCCCCGATCTGAGGTTGAGTTTGTTTCAGGATCTGCCACAGGTCTAGAATCCCAGTGAAAATGCCAAAGAGAGACTACGCCGAGGGGCAAACCTACCTTGGGGGCGGGTGAGCCACGACGTCACCCCTTTTCTAGAAAAATGATATTGACACTCTAAAAATTGATGCAGACATTCCAAAAAACAAAGAAAAGTGATTTTGGAGTGCCTGCATCAATTTTGGGAGTGCCAATATTATTTCCCCTTTTCTATTATATACCTCTATAAATTTTGCAAAATCTATACAATATTTTACTGTGTAACCCAAAAACAGAGTAAAATTTATACAATACTTTACTATTTTCTTACCTTATCGAACTTAACGGTTACGAAATGAAGTAAAAATTCCTTGCAGTAATGATATCAATATTACTATTGATGACATGATACCACAAATCTCTCGAGATCTATTCTCTAACTTTCTAAAACGTTCAATACAAACTTGAAGCGCATAAACCATCATTTTTATAATCGTTCAACCAAAACAACTCCCTACCACAGCCTCTCGAGTGTAGAATCCTAGCTCCACCCTGACTACGTCGGTCATTCCGCCCTCCACCAAACAAAAAAAATAGACCCTTTCTATTGTCAATGATATCATTGAGTGCCTTCTAGATTGCAAAAGGGAAAAAACATGAAATAATAAGAAGAGTATCTTCTAGATCTCAAAATTCACAACAAATCTTAACCGTTAGTAATACCTATTGCTCACATTCACCAATCAATAAATCCAGCCAATTGACTCTTTAGGACCATAACCTTGTTTTGTTTTTCATTAAAAGGGATGTAGCTACATACACCGACCATGCAAAGTGATGGTGGGCCACATCGAGTCCAAAGTTTCCTAATCAATCAAAACTTTGATCGCAACGGCCACTATTCGTTTGACCAATCTCACTTGCCTCCACTAGAACATAAGAGGAAAGTGTGTTGCATACGGCATGAGTATGGCAATACTTTCAATGCGCTACACCCTACATTAAGTTTGATCAAGGGCTAGGTTACTTGTTGGATGAGACACTTTCTTATCAGGATACAAGCCCCGGTTTGAGTTTAGATATTATGCTTCTTCTAAGGCCTCAGGTTCGATTTTCTTTTCAAGTAATTCTCGTGACCACCTCACTTAACATATAAACGTGGAAAGGACTGTAGGAGGGGATGTAAAAAAACTATTAGCCAACAAAGACTTCTGGTTCCCGTGTTCCTGTCCTACAATTGTAAAAACAAAAAAGCATAATCATAGGTATAAATTTCATCAAGATGTGACGATCATCTCCATCACATGATAAGAAGCTATAACCTCCATTTGCCATTGATTAACTATCATAAACAAGATTAACCAATCATAAGTATATATGATTAATCAAATGAAGTAACAAATTATCCTCCACCACTAACCCAAAAGATAGGGTGTCCCTATCTCCTTCATATGAGGGGGGATTAATCCCCTTTATTTCCCACCACAACCTTTTTAGTGCCACAGTGCCATTGTTAACATCAAAAGGAGAGGATCCTCATATGCCAATCCTTTCCACTAAAGGCAAAGTGACAACGTACATATAGAAATATAAAATCTTATCACATTGTATCACCCATATAGCTTATCACAATTGCAGACAATTTCACAACTCGGTGCCATGTGGAATACCATTTAACCCCTGGACCCGTGAGTGATGGGAGCCGTTCATAATGGACTCCTATGTAGAAATAGCACCTTTAGGAAAATAGATGTTAAAATGGAGAAAAAAAGAGCAACTTCCAACTTTCATTTTTCAAAAAATGGGGTCTTCTTGTTTTCTTGCTTCATCAAACGGAAGAAGAAAAATAAACGTTCTCAAGGAAACTAACCAAATAATGGCACGATGCACGCAGAGAAAAGGGGCCTTGTATTGGAAATTTCCTCTTTTGTTATCTTAAATTTCTCATCAATGAAAATGGGTGCCACTATTTAGCTTTCCTGTTGATTTGTCACTGAAAAGCTTAGAAGCCACAATTCCAACTTATATAATACTTACACTCCTATACAGAGAAATACGACTTTGTCGTGCGCACATATCTCCACTTTCTTCCATCTCCTGGAAACTTTTTTATGCGACTATTCCAGATCATGCCACTACACCTTCTCTGTGTCTCTGTGTGCGTATGTAATAGACGTATGTGTATAAACAAAAGAAGATGATAAAATTTAAGTGGAGTGGCCATAAATTGGTGGCATCCACGTCACGTAAGTAAGAGCCCTTAAAGAAAGGAGCCAACATCCATTACCAAATTCGTTTACCTTGACAAAATGCTTTGTTATTGTTGGATATAGTACTAACATGCACCACCACCACAAATGCATAATTTTTGTTAGCAAAAAAGCTGGGGTAACACGATGTCACATCCCACTTCTAAATATCTTGTTATCATATTGTCTCTACTACTGTTGTTGAATAAGTTTTAGATAACCATATCTCTAGGCTGTCTACTCAGGGAAAAAGACACTACATGTGTAAGCTTCAAGTATGTAACTAGTAATTACAACTAAACTGTGAAAAATATCAGGAGGTTCACAAGATTAAGACCCAATATCAAGCTTTTTCTACCCCCTTTCTTACTAAGATCTAGTTCTGATCAGGTCCATAAGAAAATATTGTATCTATTGGCTAGATGAAGATAAACCACAAAAAGCTTTGGAAACAAAATAACTGATAAATCCTGGTTTGAAGTGCTTTGCAGATCCTTCCATTGTAAATTTTTACCAGCTCAATTTGTTGTTTCTTTCCTTTTGGGTCTACACTTAATACACTCTTCCATTTCACTACGATGCTTGTGTGTGTGTGAGTGCACGCACACGCGTTTGTTGTAAGGCTTTGGCATCACTAACGAACCTTGCAATGCAAAAATGACTAAAATGGGAAAATAACAAGTCTGGATATGACACTGGGCAATGTGGGTATGTATGTACCTTGTGGGTATGTATGTACCTACTACTCGTGTTACTAAATGTTTACTAATAATAATTGCAATGATCTTTATTCACATTTTACTTTTCAACCAGCGGGAGAGACAATTGATGCAAACAGCATACTGTTGTTAGAGTCATTCCAACAATATATGGAAACAGATTGCAACCACTCAATAAATCTGCTTCGTTGCCGATTGAAAAAGAAAACACCAAATAAATCTTATCTGCAAATTGTGAAAGCCAAAACACAGGATTTGGGTAATTTACCTGAAATAGCAACTGAGAATCTGTCGTAGTTATAAAAACACTCACTCTACCAATGAGTTGCGATAATCTGTATCCTGCAAGACATGGAATATTCTGTAACCACCATAAATGGACAACAGTCCTTGGGCTTAAAAATAATTTTGATCATAAACTAGTAAAATAGAAGTAAAATTCTTCTGAGCCATGAACAAAAAATTGTTATTTGGAATTTTTTAAGAATGTGGTCAAGCTCAAAATCAAGAATGAAGGGGAAAAGAAACCAGTCCAAAGACAGCCTAAAATAGGAAGAACAAAACAGGAAAAAGACGAAGCAGGATCCATTATGGTGGCTGCTAATTTTAAGATCCACCAACCTAAGATCCTTTTGTTGTTTCTAACAAAGCAGCAAGAAAAACAAAGATACAATTTTGGGGCTCTACACAGTTTTTTGACAAATAAAGTATGTAGAACTTAATCTCATTCTACCTAATTCTATTTCTCAGAAAAGACCATTCACAAAGTACCCTGGTATTTCCTCCTTTTCAATTGCTTTTGTTCCTTTCTCCTTTTCTATTCCTTTCTGTTTACCTTCTCTATAACATTATTGCTTTTGATTAAGTGAAGGACCACCACCATCATTTCCCCAAATTGGAGAAGAAGATCTAGGGACTTCCATTAACTTTTATTCACAATAAGCCAAGCAAGCTATAAGCTAATCATTCTTTTATTTTGTCCCCTTTAAAAGTTTTACTTTTGGATTCCACTTTACTTGCATCGAAATCAATTTTGTTAATGCATTTCTACTGGCAACTTGTCTAAATGATCTGCCACTTTTGATCAATCATATCTATTAACAAAACTGACAGCTTGATTTACTAAAATCAGTTTCCAGCAATTTGTATTCCGGTTGGCTATCTAAGTTTTGCCTTCTTTCTTTTTTCCCCCCCTTTTTTGATAAGCAGCTATCCCTGTTCTGCCTTTACTTAGAAATTCCAAGTAATTTCACTCTGTGAGAGCATAGACTATGCACACATAGGATTGGAGCACAAGAATCACTTAGTAGACTTGAAAAGAATTCGCACTGCTACATGCAGGACAAAAAATGAAAGTTACATCAACATATCAAGTGCTTATCTAGATAACATGGGGATCGATAATGGCTTATGTCATATGACTCATATGCATAAGTACCTATCACACAATGACATGCACGCAACAGATGGACGGCCAAGATTAAAAACCATAATTAAAAATCAATGCAAGCTGCACATAGCTTCACTTCTACAGAAAATGGCCCCTATAAATACTGGCAGTCTGTGCCTTACTTTTCATCTACCAGTAAGCAAGTGGAGTACTCTTCTCCAAAGGAAAAGAAAAAGAAGAACTAACAAAAAGGAAAGCAAGAGAGAGAAAGATGGGAAAAATGGCGCAAGAGGAAATCAGAAAGGGTCCGTGGACTGAAAATGAAGATGTTCAGCTGGTTTTTTACGTGAACTTGTTTGGAGATCGCAGATGGGACTTCGTAGCAAAGGTTTCAGGTTTGAAGGTGGCGGGAGACAAATAAAAATGGTACGATTATTTGGGCATGATATAGTTTTCATATGGAGCTATGTTTGACATATAATCTGTGGTAGGTTTGAAAAGAACAGGAAAGAGTTGCCGGTTGCGTTGGGTCAATTACCTCCATCCTGGTCTCAAACGAGGCAAGATGACTCCTCAAGAAGAGCGCCTTGTGCTGGAACTTCACTCCAAATGGGGAAATAGGTTTGAAATTTTCATAGTGTTTATATATATATACACACACACACATATCAGTTTTGCTACAATTTGAATTTTTGTACTTAAAAATTAATTTGGGTCACCTACAAACTAAATGCAACGTTAGTTTAAAAATATTATAGATATACTAACATTAGGCTATGTTCTAATTTACATTAGCCGTAGTTGGAAACACTGTAAAATTTTTAACCCAAAAAAAAAAGATTGCAAACATATAAATTTTTCTGTAAAACAACATAAACTTTTTAAGAAAAAAGAAAATATTTTAAAATATTACACACGAGCGGCTAGCCCTAGTTTTAACTTTTGTTGCATAAAAGAAGAAGAAGATTGCTTTTTGCAAAATCCTTTTACATGAAAAACTATTATATTGGAAAACATTCTACTTTGAAACCAATGGAGAACTAATTTCATACTTGCAAATATGACTTTAATCACATGCAGATGGTCAAGAATTGCTCGCAAGTTACCTGGGAGGACTGACAATGAGATCAAGAACTATTGGAGGACTCACATGAGGAAGAAGGCACAAGAGAGGAAACAAACCATGTCTCCACCTTCCTCTGGCTCTAACTGTTCTTCGTCAGCTTCAAGCAATGCTCCGGCGGACTCTATGCCAAATACGGAGAGTTTTTCACCTTCAAACAATCCTGCAGTGGATTCCATGCCTGTCAAGGAGACCAAGGAACGAAGCTTTTATGATACAGGTGGAGATATTGAGATGTGGGCTCCAATGGGGAAAAAGGATAAAGAAGTGGAAGAGAGTGACAAGGTTTACTCCATGGATGATATATGGAAAGATATAGATTTGGAAAATGACACAATCAAATCAATTCAAGCAATGGCTTCACCAATCTGGAACTACTGTCCTGACTTGCTGTGGATGATGGAAGAAATGGACAGTAAGACGTTCCCCACCACGACTGATCAATTTTTTGCGAGCTCGACTTTAACCGGCTAATCCCTATTCTTATTTATTCAAATCTGTTCATAAGTGTGAGATATAGTACTAGTCTAAGGAACTCTAATCCAAATTCTCCATATCCAGCTTTCAGTTGTAGTTATCTAGTGTTTGTGTAACCATCTCATGCATTCAATATGTGTCTATGTCGTGTTATGCATGTGCTTTTGCTTCTCGAGGAAGCGGTATGTTAAGTAATGCATGCAATGTACTATACATGTCTGTGTTCCTTTTTCTATATGAAAATGTACAGTTGAATTATTATTTCTCTGTCTATGTATGCAAACCAAACAGAATTCCCAAAAGCAATTCCAATGAATAACTAGTTAGTCAGTCAAAAAAAAAAAAAAGTTAGTCAGTCAGTTTCTTGCTCAAAAGCTTGGTGGTAAAACTACGAAAATCCACTCTAAAAATTAGCTCTAAGGTAAGTTATTCTCTAGGTATCAGCCTAATGCTAGTGCCACAAGATTTTCTTTAGTCAACTATCTATGGAGATAATGTATCCGAATACGTTGTTCAAGTAGCAAATATAATTCAAATTCTTGTCTGGAATTTACATAGCTGCATAGATATTCTTCAAAAAATCATCCTTCAACAAAGTGATATATAATATCTTAACAAGGGCAGA
This sequence comes from Rhododendron ovatum, assembly GCA_019656835.1. Taxonomy (NCBI): domain Eukaryota; kingdom Viridiplantae; phylum Streptophyta; class Magnoliopsida; order Ericales; family Ericaceae; genus Rhododendron; species Rhododendron ovatum. The sequence goes on along the minus strand of CM033793.1, from coordinate 24,657,931 downwards.
ACAACTTATCTTTGAAATTCTTTCAGTTTTATGCATGATTTGAAGCTTCCCAAGGAAATCATATCCAATCACTATGTGGCTTTGGTCGTGATCATAGTAAAAACTCACAAGTCTTTTGGACGCAAATATTGCAGCCTAAATTAGTCATTTCCACATGGTGCATTGCACTTGGCATTCAAAGAATACCTGTGGGGTCAATAAGGCACACCACACACATATGAATAAATTTGGGAAATAGTAACGATTTGAAACATAATAAAGAAGTGAGATCTCCCAGTGAAACAGATAATTAAAAATTGAAAGCAATTCGTCAGAGTGATCAAGCAGTGAGCTATGTGAAGCAGTCTTTGCGCAGGGTGGTCCTAATTAGATGTTATTTATTACCAAAACATAATATATTCGTTGGGTGCTTAGTACCAACCCAGATCCATTACATGATTAATTAATTGACCAGAATTTTAATTCATGACTTGTTTTCATTAGTTCATATTGACATATTAACAACTAAAGCAAAAGGAAAGTAGAGAGAGATTATCTTTTTCAACTAATATTCTTTCTGTGACCGGTTTAAGGCAAACATCATTGGCTGATTTGAGCCGCTAGTGTCGGCATAAAATAGTGATAGGAGAGGAAAAAGAAACAGCAAAAGACCACCAAACTATGCTAAGAATGTGACACTTCTCAAGTTTGTTTGTTTTTTTTTACCCACCCCACCCCCCCCCCCCCCCCCCCCACAATAGCTTTGTACACTCTTTTTCTTGACTGAGTTAAAATCTGTAGTTAAAAAAGGAAATAGAACTTTTGTTTCAAAACTTCTGAGATTAAACTAGGTTCTATCAGTGTCATGACTTCTGAGCCTTCCATTTTGTATATTGTATCGGGGCCGTTTATACGGTATCCTTGTGGTGTTAACTGTTAACCTTTGCAGAACAAGAACATAAAATAGAAAGAACAGAGGCCAAACAAGAAATGCACCAAAGAAACATAAAAGGCCCACATAGTCAAGCACAAATATTATCATGGTTGAGGAGGATCCCTCTTTGAAATGTGCAATATTTAGCACTCACACTTGTAGTATTAAAAAAAAACGTGTACTAATTTTTGGTTTATAAGATAATTGGTGGATGTTGTATATATTGTACTTGTAACTGGGACATGTTCAAGTGGGCAAAAACAGACCGCTTGGCATTTCATAGCACAAGTTGAAAAATTACCATTGATGTCCTGTTAGCAGTCTTAATCAGAGCACTTACTTGGATTGTAACTGTTCAACCAACATAATCCAAAGCTTCATCCACTCTATGTATGCGTAACTGTCCACAAGTCTGTCTTTTGAATACCCATTCTACCCAGGCGTCGATCTACTTCATTACTTTTTCACAGTAATGAAACGACGGAATTAATAACTTTGAGCCATTTTTCTCTCTATCCAGTGACACCGTTGTAGTTCTAACTTCCACGCATGAGAGGTGGTTACAAATTGAAGGGGGTGGAACTTGTAGAAGTTAGAAAGGACTAATCGTTTAGAAAATTAAAATATGGAAGGCCTAAAAATCGAAATGCCAATCGTTCTCCATTATGTAAATAGATCCTTAAGCACAAGGCAACTAGTTCTTTTCCAATCAACCTTCATCTTGTTTTATCTCTCCAAAACTTCTTCTGGTCATTGCTAATTGATTTTAGTATCTTGATTGATGCTCTAACAAATACTTTTGACGTGATCTTGATTGCCGTCTAGTTAAAAGAAGAGAGTTTCATCTCTAATCTTCATCAAGAATGGCCAATGAGCAAAAGGACCCTTTAGTGGGAAAAATGGAAAAACGAGTACAGACTGATCAATCCATTAAAGATAGAGAAGGAAACATACATCAATGGACGATGATCGCACAAAAGCGCGACGATGCAGTGTGAAGTTTTGAAGAGGTTTACAGAAGGTGGTGAAATGAATAAAATAGCACTCAATCAGCAACCACTTGTGGAACGGATGCAGAAATCAGACCAATTTTTGGTTGCATAAAAAGGGTAACAGAGGGCAACCGCTGTGTAGAACTAAACTAATTAGTTACACCGGTGGCAGCTGATACAGTCTCTCATCAATCTGTTAAACATTGCAAGGGAAATGTGTATCAAAGTCTGATGATTGCAGAAAAGCTAGATGATGCAGCGTGAAGTTTTGATGAGGTATACAGAAGGTGGTGAAAGCAGTCAATCAGCAACTACTGCAGAAGGGATGCAGAAATTAGACAAAAATTTTGGTTACGTAAAAAGGGTAAGAGAGGGCAACCACCATGTGGAACTAAACTATTTAGTTAACCAAGTTAGTGTAGCTAAATTGCCTAGAAACTGATGGCAGCTGATACATTCTCTCCATATTCTATAGAATACAAGTAATCAATATTTCCTGCAACTTGTATGCAAAGTCTTCAAAGAAAAATGTAATTTATGCACAATAATGCATCGGCTGACCAAGATGGCTACGACAAGAGTAGAATGGTGGTATTCTTAATGCACAATTAAGTACAATTTTTTCATACAAAGCAAAAAGGTGAAAGTGATAGGAGCTCACAAACGCTAGTTTAATTTAACGAGCAATTATTATGAGCACCAATGTTACAGGAAGAAATTAAACAACTCGCAAAGTAGCAAGACAATGTTATGAAAGTAAAAGAAAGATTTCTGAACTCTAACAGTTACCTAACTCTTCATCGATACTGAGGTCATCGGGTTTCTGTCTTCTGTGGGCTGGCTTGGGGCTACGATAAGATTGGCAATGATGTGTCGATGAGTTGACAATGACTTGGCGGTGGCCAAAGCACTAGAAGGGGTTAAAGCCTTTAACTAGGAGCATTTCAGAATACAAATTCTGGATCGAAACGAAAGCAGTTATTAGGTGGGGAGCTCTCCTAATCGCCCATTCCACACCCAACAAATTCAGAAATTCTACAACAGTGCATTTGGTAATTGGTAGTATCTTTTTAATCCTCCTGAAAACCATGAAGTCGCGATTGGAATAGCCACCTTTTTGTAAGCACCAACGTTGTTAGTTGGGTGAGTGGTTTTCGTTGTATGCATTCCTAATTTAGTACTCCTAGTATTTCACTGTGTTACAGTTCAGTAAACAAGCAGAGAGATCACCTGCGATGAGCAAATTCTGTTTTCAGCAGTTTCGCTCTTCTGTCTCTTTGGCTACCACGGGCAATGTCGCCGGACCCTCACTCGCGACTCCCATCCTCTCAATGGTCGATCGGAAGCCTAATTGAGAGTTCGGTTTTAAGTCGCCATGTCGGGATTCGAAACCCTAACCGTAAAGGGATCGGAAAGGAGGAGGGAGAACAGATACGAAGACAAGTAGGGTTCTTCCCAGCCGGTGAGGGGATTATTTTTTTGAGCGCGGTGAGGGGATTATGTCCCGTTAGTTTCTCACGCACAAGTATTTTTCCTTGGGGTCCTATTGCACGCGCGGCGCGACACAAGCTTCCTCTCTCTCCTCTCTGTCCGGGTTTTCCCATGCGCCTCTCTCTCTCTCCCCTTTGACCCACTCTCTCTTCTCTTTTGTTGATAGTACAAAAGCGGTACACATGTAGTACAAAGAAATAAGGAAAGTGGTACCCATGTGATGTGACCATTCATTGTTTCCGTCTCAAACCCTCTACGTCACACACACGCACTCTCTCTCTCTCTCTCTCTCTCTCTCTCTCTCCTTTTTTTATTTCAAAACATATAATTTTAAAAAATGCTTGTAACGTTTTTTTATTTTTTTTGGAAAATTTATATATTTGAAGTCTATTTGTAGAGATCTTCCTAATGAAACCAATATTGAACATAAAATTATGTAAAAATAATCACTTCTAATTAAAAATTAGGATTTAAGGTTAGGATTTGAGGATTGAAAATACTGCCAATTAATAGTTAAAATTTAGGATTTATATATTGAAAACACTACTAGTTAACAAATAAAATTTAATATTAATGCTAATTAACAGTTAAAATTAGGGTTTAAAATTTTTAGGATTTAGGGTTTTAAGGTTTTGGAAATTGAAAATAGTGCTAATTAACAGTAAAAAAATTAGGGTAAACACTCTAATCAATAGTTAAAAATAAGATTTTAGGTTTAAGATTACAGCTTTAGGGATTGGAAACATTGCTAATTAATAGTTCACATAATGGATTTAAGACCAATCTTTTATATAAAATTTAACTTAAAAAATTAAATTTTCGTTTTTCAAAAAATTATATTCAATGTTAATCTCATTTGATAGATCCTTATGAGTAGATTTGGAATATTGGAATTTTATTTAAAAAATGAATATGTAGAATAAAAGTTATGTGCATTATGTAGAATAAAAGTTATGTAAGATTCTACTATTATAGCAAAAATAGGAAGGGAGGGCAGGGAGTGGGTCGGCAGGGATGAAAAAGACAAATACAGGGCGCATTTATTGTGCGTGGATGAAAAAGACACATCTCTCGAGCCCGTTTCAAAATACCTTTTTAAAAAATAAATATTTATTTTACATTTTTAAATTAAAAAAAATATAAATGAAGAATAATTTTTTTATTTTTTTTTTATCATATTAAAGATCTCAATGAAATTTTTCAAATAAAATCCATAATAAATATTTTTAAATTTTAATTTTTAAATTTTAATAAATCTATTATTTTTTAATTTAAAATTATTTTCTTAAAAAATTAATACTTATTTCACGTTTCGAAACGGCCAAATTCCCCCTCATAAAGGGGTGTGTGATGTTCTGACAAAAGAAAGGACAAAACTACAGGAGAGAGAAAAGAGACACGAAGAGAGTGGTAGGAATTGGATGCGCGCGTGATGGACCTAGTGGGGCATTGTATATGGAAAGGATTTGTTTGATTATAAAATTGAAAAAGCAAGACCGGTCCACCACTTTCTCTTCATTTTTTTTTTCTTCCTAAGAATATCTCTAATCCATCTCCATTTCTTTCAAAATAGAGTATGGATGTAATATATTGAGAGAAGATTTTGTAATTTATTCTATTTTTTCTTCACTTTTTGTATTTTTTAGGAGAATCTTTGAGGGACCAATCGTCATTTTTAGAGTTTGGAGGAATTTTGTACTCTAAATTTACTTTTGATCTTCCATTTTTAGAGGACCAAATTTACTTTTGGAGTACCAAACTCTAAAAAGGACGGTGGGTCCCTCAAAAATTCTCCCAAAAATTATAAAAAGTGAAGAAAAAAGAGAATAAATTATAAAATCTCCCCCCAATGTGTCATATCCATCCTCTATTTTGAAGAAATAGAGGTGGATTGAAAATGCTCTCAATACGCAAAGTAGTTATTGCCTAGGTGATAGGTCTATTGTACAGATTTCATAAGCACACAAGTTCAGCTCAACATTTTGTAAGTCTACAAGTTTACACGTGTAACCTAAATTTTATGGTACTCTATGAAAATGCCTAAAACCCTAAACCCTATAAAAGTGTCTAAAATCCTAAACCCTATGAAAGTACCTAAATCATTACTCTAAAATCTTATAATAGAAAAGTGCACCGTAAAACCTTATAGAAGTGCCTAAATCCTTGGGGTACTCTACGTTAAGGTATACTATCCTATAATAAGAAAGTGCACCCTAAATACTTTGAAAATGTTTAAACCCTATGGTACTCTACCCTAGGGGATGGACTGAGCCTACTATGGATTTCACATTTTACAAAACTAATAAGTATACTTGTGAGCTTATCAAATTCACATAATGGACCTAAGACCAATTTTTTAATTGTTGTATGTTAATTTATTTTTGTCTTTATTAAAAAAAATTAGATTTCAATCACAATTTTTTAATTTTTAACCAAAAAATAATTCAAGTGAATTAAATAAAAACCCTGAGTGCTGAATCAACTGTTGGTATTCTCGTATGTGTAAGTGTTTGGGTGTTTGATTCTTTAAACAACTATTTTACCACCACGATCAAACACACAAACAAATACATAGTACCAACATTCATAATAGGGGTGGAGTCCGCACATACTACACACCAAATGCGTGTGGGACCCACTCCTAAAAGTTTTGGACTTTGTTACAATTTCAAAGATTAATAACAAAAAATTGTTGTTCAAAAAAAAAAAGTTCTATTCTTTAAAATTTTAGGTTTTGTGAGTAAAAAGTCCCAAAAATTCTAAGACCACACTCACACAAATACTTACACAACCACACTCACAACCCACTGAGTGTATATGTGTATGTGTTTGTGCGTATCGATAGCAGAGTTAAGAAAGTTCAATGTTTATAGCTACTTAAGAACATCTTCAATCCAATACTTCATTTTTGTCTTCATCCTTCCATTTGAGAGTATCAAAATAATGTACTTTATTACAAAGGTAATTTTGAGGAAATCTAATTCCAACCCAATACTTTATTTCTACCTCAAATTCTGTAAAAACTAACTCCAAGTCTTAAATTTCCCCACTTTCTCTCCAAAATTTAAATTCTCATTTTTCTAATTTTATAAAAAAAAATTATCAATAGGTTTTATCTTTTGATTGGTACCAATTTTATATAAAAAATAGTAGGATATGTATAACACTATTTGATAAACAAAATGAGATTTGGGGAGGGTGAATAGTGAAATAGAGGAGATCCTCCGGTTTTTTCTTCATATATTTGGAGTACCAAATTTGATCATGTCAAATGGAGGAGGAAATGGAGGATGGGTTGAAATTGTATCAAGCACTTAGAGCATCTTCAATCCATCTCCATTTCCTCCAAAATAGAGTATGGATGTAATACATTGAAGGGAGGATTTTGTAATTTATTCCATTTTTTCTTCACTTTTTGTACTTTTTGGGAGAATCTTTGAGGGACCCATCGTCCTTTTTAGAGTTTGGAGGAATTTGGTACTCCAAATTTACTTTTGATCCTCCACTTTTGGAGGACCAAATTTACTTTTGGAGGACCAAACTCTAAAAAGGACAGTGGGCCCTTCAAAAATTCTTTCAAAAACTACAAAAAGCGAAGAAAAAAGAGAATAAATTATAAAATCTCTCTTCAATGTGTCACATCCATCCTCTATTTTGGAGAAATAGATGTGGATTGAAGATGCTCTTATAATTATCCGATTAAATTGAATTTATCAAGAAAACTTGGAAAAAGCTCAAAATTTTATTTTAAAATTAATAAATGGCTCGAACATATCTCAGTCATTAAAAAAAAAAAAAAGGGTCAATTTTCCCCGTTTATCAAAGCCCAGATTAGAAAAATGACTAGAGATGTACAGACCCGATGGATATACTTCAACTGTTTGAGTGGAGAACCACACACTGTACCCGCAAAGGCGCAAATGTCTCAACTATCGAACCTCTATCTCTTCGCCTACAATTCTATTCAGGCCCTTGGATGGTACTACTATCTTCTCCAATCTCCCTCCTCATCTCTCTCTCTCTCTCTCTCTCTCTCTCTCATCCCTACTTCATCCATTTGCAGGGCAATTTCCATATCAAGAATCTTGAGCAACTTCGTGTCCACCAAATCGTTCAGTGGCGCTTACGCCTCCGCCGGAGAATTAATCTGTACGTAATTACTTTTATACCCAGCATTACATCGACGCCGACAGTATATTGAATGTATTAATTGTTTGAATTGGGCTGTAGGTTTGTTACAAACTGTTGCATTCGTGGAAGTTGTCCACGGAGCAATAGGTACGCATTTACTCAAAAGTTTAGTATTTCTTCATTTCTTGTCGTTCTATTTGAGAAAGATACCCATTTTGGTCTAAGTTTAGTTACCCTTTGAATTTTGAGGTATTGTCCCTAGTGGAGTGTTGCTTCCTCTAATGCAATGGGGAGGGCGGGTTCATTTTCTGTTGGCAATTGTTCGACGCATCGATGAGGTAAGTAGTTCAACCTTTTCATACCTCATATTAAGATTTAGGTCAAATTGTCATTTTTTTGGCTACATACCACGTTACATGAAATTGATCTTTTAAGGAGGGCATTAAGGGTATTTGTTAACATGCTTAAAGTAGTTGTATATTCTCATGAAAGTTCATGTTGTGAAGAATGTAAAGATTTTTAAGCTTTTTAAGTCAATGGCCTTAAAGCACACTTTGAGAAGACCCTTACAATTTGATCGGCATGCTGTCGTCCAACAGTGACCATGATTAGGTTCATCACTCATGGTGTAAGCAAGAATGAATGAAGGGGCAAAAATGTAGAACTTGTCTGTTTATTGGAGTTTCTTGTTCATTGACAAGTTCAAACTGGAAGGAATAAGCTTAGCGTGTATTTCTTACTAATAAATCAATGACACTACTTGTATTTCGTAGTGTAGGTACAGGAGCTACCATCAGTCTTCGTGACTTTACTCGCTTGGGGACTAATTGAGGTGGGCTAGATTTCGTACTGATTTCCTTCACAAGCCTACATCATGTGCATATTGAACATCAGTTACCAATAAGATGGGAGTTTAATTTTACGTTTTGAATGATTCAATGAATGGGTTTAAAATGCTTATAGCGGAGTCTGAAGAACTTCTGTGTGAGTTTTGGGTGGCATGAACCAAAGTCTTGGTGACTCGTGATTTTTCAGATGCTATGCTGCAAAATTTATTTCTAAACTGCAAATTCATAAGAAGATGAGTTGTTTGAAATGGGTAAGTTGAATTAAAGCTTCAGCTACTTGCTGCCTATGTGTACTAAAGAAGCAGGAAAAGTGACAAGGGGGTGAGTGACAAGGGTATACTTTCTACAATGTTGAATTCTTGATGACCTTGGAGGGAATATATGAACAAATAGCGACTGGAAAATTTTGAAGTACACAGTTGCTTTAATTTTGATGAAGGACCTGTTTTTGGATTGCGATAACAAAGAAGATGGTATTTCTTTGAATAACGTAACGCTCCTAAGACTTTGGAAGACATAATGCCTTGAAGAGATCCTCTTATCTCATTAGAGGGTGTAAGGTGCATTTTTCGCTGAGGATCCCTCTGTCCATATGCCCTCTGATTCTGTGCCAAGTTTGCACGTAATATCATGCTGAACTTACAGTATATGATTGAAGTTCCAATGGCTTTTCTCAATCAAGGCAGATTATATGGGTTAATTATCTTCATCCCTGTATAATCATCCAAAGGAGTGCAGTGTACATGATAGTTGATACGAAGCATTATTGAATGATTTGTTTAATCATCTTGTTTTCACTTTAAATGTCTTAGGGCCTGTATATGTTTCGAAGTTCAGTTATGCCCCCTCACCTTAGTGTAATTTTTTGCTTCTTCTATCCAATATTTGTTTGCATCTTCATTTTGAGTTATTGCGTTTTTTTTTGCTTCAATACATTTAATACATATATGTTGCATGTCATACCTTTCTTTTTGTTTATGTTTGTGGTAAATTTGCTGTTCTTTGCTTTACGAAAATTACTTTCAATGAGATTTATCTGAACATGACCCCGATGCAGGTCATCAGGTATCCACATTATGCCTTGAATTGCGTGGGTAGTTCCCTATCCTTAGTCACCTACCTCAGGTCTGTTACTGTTTACGCATCAACCACACACAACACATACATCGGTCAACACACGCATGCATGTCCACTAACAAAGCATGCCCTTCACATTTTCAATCAGGCAGGATCTGATATTCCTTTTGTCGCATTTACCTTGTGTCACTAGGTACACTGCTTTTATTTTGTTGTATCCAATGGGCCTTGCTGGTGAAAGTGAGTCCATAGATTCCCATTTATCTGGCTTTTCAAATTGTTTAATAAAAATTATGACCTCTCCTCTCCTCTATTTTGGAAGTCAGTCTTTTATGCAATTTGTACATGCAGGTTCTGTTCTTGAAGTACTAATTGCTTATTTTGATGCAGTGTGGCTCATGTACCAAGCACTTCCCTTGATAAAGACAAAAAACCTGTATGCATATTTCTTTGCTGGACTTCCCAATCACCTACTATAATTTTGTCAAGGTATGTATCCTTTGCTTTTATCCGACCTCAATGATTGGGACTTAGTCAGTTCGGTTTGAGTTATGTATCATATGCTTTTGTTCTTATGTGGAGATTTTAGTAATTGTGAAGCAAGGTCTAATTCTCCAAAACTGTGTTCCTGTCGTGGGAGAGGAGCAGGGAGCTGTATTTTCATATGGGTATCTGAAATTTGTTCCACTTCTTATGTTTATCGAGGTTTCCTTAGGTTTAAAAGTGCATCGTGTTTTTTTTTACCTTGGTTTCGAATTTTGGCATATTTCAACTTGGGTTTTAGTCTCTGGAGTACTGCCTATAGTGTGTTTCTTATGTTTGTTTTCTGTGTTGATCACATATACATTCAAGCGTCTTGAAATTGTTAAATCAGGTTTTGCTTGCATGCTACCCATTTATGTGGCTGAAGCTTTACCTGCACTTATTTAAGCAACGGAAGGCCAAACTGGGTAAACAGCACAAGAAAAAGAGAAACTGAAGGATTAAGTTCTGCCGGTCTCTAATCAAATCTGCCATTAGTCTGAGCATAGCCATTGTCCTGCTTGCAATTAAGATCTTGCTTATTTTTTCAAATCTACGCCTTGAACATACATCTACCACTCCGTCGGTGTTCTTGGGTGGGTACTAGCAGTTCATAATCCCTGGCTGGTTGTAAGATTTTTGAGTTAGCGAATACTAGGAAGGGAAGTATTGGATGATGAAGACTGCAGATGATAGTTGATTCAGCTAGTGACTCTGCCTCACTGCAGCTACATGTAGGCAATGGTTTTGTTTATTTTAGACAGTGATTTTGTTTATGTTATGTACCTAATGCGCCTGATGGTCCCATTTCAGACTTCGAATTAATTTTTTTTAGATGTCCCTTGTTCAATCATCCAGTCTTCGCTGTATTGGCTTACACAAATTTGACTAGGTTCCTTGCTTACACTGTTAACTACTAGTACTATGTTACACAGACTTGGGTATGAGTATGGCTATTTTTTTTTTCTAGAAGTATGGTGGAAAAATTTACTTCTGTCAACAACTGACCCCATCAAAACATTGTAATGACACCACTATGGTGTGCATTATACTAGATTACTTTCCCATTTTTTTTAATCAGAGATTACTTTCCAATTCAACTCATTAAAGAATACACGGCTCTAATTTTTTTAATTCTATTGGTTGGGTTCGAGAAGCGTAGAGCTCTCTCTCTCTCTCATCGGCTATCGCTATTTGCCTCTCTTATCTCTCTCGCTTCATTAGTCGAGATGCGCGAAAACTGATCCAAACCCTCTTGAGTTATCAAAAGATGCGTCTATATATATACAATATATGTATACGTATGTGTGTGTGTGTGTATATATATATATATATATAGGGGCGGTTCCGGGGACACCTAAAAAAACACCTCATAGTTCCCGATCAAATTTTGATGATCCGAACCGCTCAATGTGATCAAAACGTGATTTTAAAGGTACCCGAGAGAAATCAGCAAAAAAAATGACCCGGGAAGGGCTTGATCTGAACAGTTTCAAATAGTTTTTTATTGAACGGTTTAAATAAAAACTGCTCAAATCAAGTTTTTTCCGATCATTTTTTTTTGTTAATTTCTTGCGGGCACCTTTAAAATCACATTCTGCACACATTGAACGGTTCAGATCATAAAAATTTGATCGGGAACTATGAGTTTGAAATTTGGGGTGTTTTTTTAGGTGTTTTTTTGGGTGTCCCTCGAACCGTCCCGTATATATATATATATATAAGCTTTTGATTGATCCTATGTTCTTAACTTCCTGGAGTGGTCAATGAGTATGGCTGTATGTCAATTTCACATCTTTCTAAACTTAACTTTCAGTATCCTAAAAAATTGTGACCAAAACGTCTGGATCACCACTTTGCAATATGTTAAACAATGTTCTTATGTACTCCTACTGTATGGAAAATTAAGTTCTCGTGTACTTTTATCGAATCCATATTCACATACTCTTGTCAAATCCATTGGACACAGTTAGGAAGAATAACAAAGTCTAACTAGTTAGCGCCCAACTGGACACAGATGAATGCTTCGGCCAACAATTGATTCCCAGAGAAACAAGACAGTTCACACTTCACATGATGTTGAGTTCACAACAAACAACAGCAAAGCAGGCCTGCTCCAACTCCTGGAAACTGAAACCAAATGACACTAAACGCGCATACACTTTCACCACTTTCGAGAGAAGAGGGACCCACAGAGGGGAAAGAGAGAGATAGACAAACAAGAATTCTCAGTAATCAGTGGCGGGGAGCACCTCATGAACGCTTGGGAGTATGAAGAAGGCTTCATACACCAAGCTGGCGATGGCAGAGCCCAGGAACGGGCCAAGCCAGTAGACCCAATGGTTGTCCCATATCCAGCTGACCACGGCTGGGCCAAAAGACACCGCTGGGTTCATGAATGCACCATTGAAGGCACCTCCAGCTAAGATATTGGCGCCTACTATGAAACCAATTGCGATGGGTGCAACAATGCCCACGTTACCCTTTTTGGGGTCCAAGGCTGTGGTGTACACGGTGTAAACCAGACCAAAGGTCATCACCAGCCAGAAAACCAGTGCGTTCCACACTGTAACACCAGATGATAGGGAAAATGCTGATATTTCCTGCAGTAGGTCAGAACATAAAATTATTTGCATAATTGTATAAACTTGTGTATGGTTTCCTAATTCTTTCATGGGTTATTTTTGTTACAAGTCATTGGAGTTACTTGACCCCACTTGTTCAAATTTGTTAGAATGTGGCTCCGCCATTGAGTTTGAGGTTTACATATTTGAAATATCGACCGAGTTTCAAAAGTTTTGAATATGCCAAATATGAGTCGAGCCCAAATAATTTTGTAGGTTTTAGATTCGTCATTTGACTTTGTCAGAGTATTCTTACCTGTACACCAGTTGCATACTTGAGAAGCAAGCACGCAGCGATTGATCCGAGGCATTGGGCAATCCAATACAAAATGCTTCTCAACAAGGTTACGTGACCACCAATGAAGGCACCAAATGTCACAGCAGGGTTCACATGACCTCCAGAAATGTTAGCACCAACTGAAACTGACACAAACAGAGCAAAGGCATGAGCTAGGGCCGCCGCAACCAATCCGGCTGGTGTGGTTGACCCATCGTCTGTTAGCTTGCCTACAAAAGAATACCAATGACAATTACCAAATTGTTCGCACTTTAGGAACCAAATTACTCAAACAAAAGGTGGGAAAAACAATCTCTCTTTGTAATGTGTGTTATATATTATTTATTTATTTATCATAAGTAACAGTGAGCTGGTTACAAGATATGTGTGGGCTCCAATTGTAATTACACATACAATGAAGATAACAGTAAAAATATCGTACATATGTATTTCTGTGGTGAACACTAAGAAAAGTTAAAAGAGTCTTACTAAAAGTCATGCCAGTGCCTTGGCCAGCAAAGATGAAAATGAGCATCGAGAAGAACTCAACCAAAGCGGCCTTGAGAGAATCTGGGTGACTTGCTTCGGATACGGTTTTGAGGGCGATTTTCAAAATCTGCATTTTGAAAGAAAATTGAAACTTCTTTAATATGGAATTCAGAACTTAGAAAAATATAAAGAGCTTGAAAACCCTACTTCTCGCTATTTCTCTTCTTACTTATTTTTTGCTGCTTCTCAATTCAAGCTCATATAGTGTGGTGTTATGAGAGCCAGCAATTGTAATAATCAAAATCAATAATCAAAATGTGTCATGTCAATATTTGATTATCCATTTAGTCCGTAATCAAACTTAACAAACTCTACTTCCATATTAGTTATTTTTGCATCTTTATCCAAAAAACCTCCCCCCATAATACACAATACATATTTGTCCAATATCAAATAAGTTCAATTACGCACTCGATCACACCAAATTATTTGTCTCGATGAGACGATTCCAATATGAGGTGTTTTTTGAGTTATTAAGTTTGGTTATTAAGTTTTGGTGATTGATAAAAGTTGTTAAATTTGGTTATTGAATGAGTGTAATTTGGTTATTTGTTAAAAAATTTGTAATTTTGCTTATTACAATGTAGGGTACTTTTTAAGTATTATTGTTAAATTTGATTATCAACACTCATTTGCTTATTATAACGAGAATGCTCCGAGGCAACTGGTAGGCAATGGAACCGGAATAGCCGGTTACTATCCGGTGAGAGCTTCTTTTCAAGGAAAAATATAGGATTTTTTTTTGATCAAATATATATAGGAAATTTTGGCACGAGTTTATAAGTAGTGGAGGCCCCGTTGGTCGGGACTACGATTTCATCTCATGGAGCCACGTGTACTTTAAAATCATGTGGACCGTCAAATTGGATGACAGTCTGGCACCGTCCAAAATGCTGTGGAAGAGTGGGACCAATCAATCGACGATAAAAAAAAAACAAAAACAAAAATGCTACGCACACAACAATCCAAATACAACATCTTACATAACCTTTTACATACATATGAACTCCACACACATTACAATTTGTGGACCCCACCAGTATGTAAGAGATTGTATTTGATGTTGTGTGTGTAACATTGTTGTAAAAAAAATGTGGGACCAATCATGATTGTTGCATTTTTTTTTTTTGATTGATTAATCTGGAAGGGAGGGCTGGCGTGCAGAAGTGCACAATTTCACCGTCCAAAAATATTTTGGACGGTTAGAATTTTAAAAGAATTAATCCCACAAAAGATTTTAAAATTCAGACCACTGATTTCCAAGACGAAGCCATGGAGGGTGAGATGGGACACAGATACAGGCTCCTGCGTTTGCTCATAACTGTAACAACCCTGATTTTTGGTAAATAAAAATTTCGTTAAATATTTAAATTTTATTTTAATTACTTGGATTTGCTACTAAATTTTTTTTTTAATTTTTATAATCCGTCATAATTAGATTTGAAACTTATAAAATTATATCTTTCACGCCGAGCAATCTAGTCATTTTCTAAAAACAAGTATGCTTATAAAAGCACTTATATATTTTCCTAACGAGTTCGATAAAATTTTTAAATCATATTTCTTGGTTAGAAATCCTACTTTGCAAGTAGAGTTAGTTTCCAATCGATTAGTTGGAGGAACCGAATCACCGATTCACTTAGTTACAATACCCTAACCCTAATTGGACCTTTTAGACCATTTTTGAGTCTTATGAACCCCTCCAAACGCTATAGGACCATTAGACCATAGGAGTAATCATTTTTACTCCCATGACAAGTCATCTCAAGCCCTAATTATTACCAATATTCTTTTACCCCTTGGTCCATAATTGTTAGGGAAATTTTGTCCCTTGGTTAATAGACCTTTGACTTACCATTAAGCATGACAAGACTAGTCATGCCAAGGAATCTCATCATTTTGCTTCCTAGCCTTGCCATGCATGCACACCTATGTTCTAGCCTTAAGCCTAGCTATCGTAGGTTTTACGTTCCTAGATTTTCTTAGAAGTATATAGACACGAGAGAGAGAGAGAGAGAGAGAGAGAAAGAGAGAGAGAGAGAGAGAGAAAGAGAGAGAGAGGGCCGGATGGAGAGAGGGAGAGAAAGGCCGGATGGGGAAAGGGAGGTGGAGTATGTGATTGTGTTTTTGGACACTTACACAAGTAACCTTAATAGCCTTAAGCCTATTTACTACATGCCAACCCATTCTAGTCTTCCAAAGTACAAAGCTAGCCAATGATTTTATTCTTTCTTGCAAGCAACCTCCCCATAGACTTGACAAGCCAAAAACCCTTCATGATGGCCTAAGATTTGGCCTAGGATGGAAATGACTGGTGAAGGAAGGCTAGGATTTGATTTAAGGCTTGAAATGACCATTCAATGGAGCAAATCCATGGGAGAAAGGAGAGAAGGGGGGGCCGGCCATAGAGGAGTGAGGAGGAGCTCAAGTGTTGGCTATAAATAGCACCCCATGCCTTCCATTCAACTCACACCTTCACTCACTTCTCTCTAGAAACCATTTTCATTTTTCAGACAGCTTAATGCCCTCTACGAATCTCTATTTTTCTCCTGCTTAAAGTAGTTTTTAGGACCAACTCCCTTCGGAAAAGTTGTAGAGCACTTCGAAACCTTCAAGTTAGACCCAAGAACCATCCCAATCGGTGAAGAAATGACAAAGATATTGGCATCCGAAATTCAGTAAAAATCTCGGATTTCCATTTCCAGACAGTATACTGTCTTCTCCTTTATCACCATTTTTCTCCTACCTAAAGTAGTTTCTAGGATCAACTCCCTTCGCAAAAGTTATAGAGCACTTCGAGAGTTTCAATTTCGACCCGAGAACGATCATATTTGGCCAAATATTGACCGAGCTACTGCCATCCGAAGTTCAGTCCAGATTTTGCAAGTTTCACCGCCCGTAGAAAACTTCCAACTAACTTATTCGGCCCCGACTAGTTTCGGACTTAGGTAGATAAATCTCTACTCAATCTCCCTAGTATAACTTTAGTTATTTTTGTTTATGATAAGGCAAGTTAAAGTATTAAGAATAATTAGCAAGCTCGTTTTATAAAAATCTTGAAATGACATTATGATCATGTAGATTTTCTCTACTCACTTCCCTAAGTATAAGTAGAATGCTCTTATCCTCTATCTTTAAGTATTTTGTATGATACTTGTACGTTAGAAATACATGAGAATTAGAAAAGTGTTTTCCCTTAAAGATGAAAAGGAAGAGGAGTATGTTAAACATATCGACTTTATTTTCCGGAAAAGCATATGTTGTTTAAACCTTCCCAAAAAGGAAGAAAGAACGATTTTCAAAAGTCAAGACTTTATCGTTTAATTAGAAGTATTCGTGTTTGATATTGGAGATGGTTATGAGCATGATTATTAATATAAAATTGGATGATCTTGCTAGTTTAGTTTCAAGATTTCAATGAATGATTTATGTTTACTTTTGTGATAAGTCCTACCGCGGAGTCTATGCATGAAAACGTGACACGAAAATCGAGGAAGATAGAAACATGACATCTAGGGTGTGTTAATGACAAGGTGTGTTTTGAAATCGCAATGTGGCCGGACTTGCCCATTGTGGGAATGTGTGTGTGTTCCAATGGAGATCCCGATCAGCGGAACCATTGTGAGGTTGTGTGCGTTCCCATGGGAACCCGGAGCGGCGGAACCATAGTGAGGAATGGCTTGGTTATCCGTGGTACGGAGCCAATGCAATTGTGTGCCAATGAAAACCCGGTGCGGCGGAACCATTGTGAGGATACTCGGGAACCCGGAACGGCGGAACCGAGGTTGAGTGTGTTAAAAAAATAGATTTTTGAAAATGTTGATTTGGTTATGAAAAGTGAAAAATGGTGACACGGTCTACGACGAGTTGCGTTGGAGAAACACAGAAAAACATGGACACCCACGATACTTGAATAGTGAATATGGATGTGCTATCGTTAATCGTTTTTGTTAAACCTGCTTGTACTCTGTTGATTTTATGATCTGTTGATTTTATGATCTATTGTTTGTAAGTTAAGGGTTAGTAGCTTTGGATATTCTATTGAGCTTTTGTAAACTCACGGTGTTACCTTTGGTGACCCTGACATATTATATTGGTGGTGACGCCGGTATAATGTGTCAGACTCTGTAGATGAACAGGGTGAGCTATACACCTTGGAGACCTTTGGAGCCGAAGAGCTGGCTAGGATGGAAGAATAGGCGGAGCTGTAGTTAAAAACCCTAGAACCCCCTTCGTTTGTGTAAATAAAGTACTCTTGTGAGAGTTATGATGTAATAAAGAGCCAGACTCTATTTTTAAGTTTCAATAAAATTGTCCCTTTAACGTTCCCAAAATTAGGGGTGTTACAATAACAGCCTCTGCTTTCGATTAACCTAGGGCTGTATGAAAAATTCGGTGTGAACTGTAAAACGGTGCCGAGCCAAACCGTACATTATGGTCCCGATTCGTGAGTTAAAGGTCCAGACACGAATTTAAAAATTAGATAACCGTGAGATATGATTTGATTAACTGAACTGGATCGTCAGATACTTTTTTTTTATCTTTATCTATATAATATGAAAAGGAAGTTTTTGAATCTGTATATTTTCGACTATTAGATTGGTACACATTTTTTAAAACGGCTGAGATTTATGGATACAAAACCTAGCGATAGATTTGGAAGCCATTCTTACTATTACTATAATGCCACATTAATTTTCGGCCATGCAATTAAATGTGCCACATTTTCGGCCACAATTTCAGGATGGAATTATACAAGGCTTACAATAAAGCTACGCCCACCGCATGGGCCAGCTCCTGCATGCCGTGCTGGTCCCGTTTCGGCCACCGTATGAGTGATTCGAGCTGTTTAATAATTTTTAAAAAAAATCGAGTGGGCCATGTGAGAAATCAGCTCAATCCAACAAGTATATGTGCTCGATTCAAGCTTTCCTCAATTGCAAAATAAAAAAACCCACTTTTTCAATTTTTTCGATTTTTCAGTGAAATGAAGCTTGGATAGAACATCTACGCACATTGGATCAAGCTTATTTCTCACTCGACCTACTCAGTTTTTTTTATTTAAATTATTTAACGGCTCGGATCACCTGTACGGTGGTCATAAAGATCTCGATGGATGGCCCATATGGTGGGCATAGTCCAACTGATGATGCTTACTACCATAACAGGGAAGATTATCTCACGATTTCGGCTCCTATTTAGGCGTCAGGTAAAATATCCATATAAGAGCATGTACACTAGTACATAGCCAAAAATGTTGGTGAACAATACACTTTTTTCATTTTACATGCTTACATCTCTTTCAACACTACACCAATATTATCTATTTTATCTATTCTCTAATAAAATACTATTTCTTTTTCTATTCCCTTTTTCTTTTTCAAGAAAAGAACATTGGAGAGAGGGGGAAAGTTTGGGAGATAATAGTATAAGACACCTTCTTCCCGAAAGTTGGAGGTTTTTGGCATGGACCTATCCCTTCTTAGACTGGTCCAATAAACTTAGCATTTTGCTTAATGTGAATTACAGGCCTCATATTCAATTGAGGTGAGTATTATTTTTTTTGGATTGGAGGGGTTTTTTTTTTTTTTTTTTTGATAAGCAACAAATTTTTATTAAAACACAACAAATGGTACATCACGGTAACCAGAGGGTACATTTGGTTGACATTATCTGTTCCGTTTCCGAATGTCATTCATATGGGTTCATTGAAATCCTAGCCAGAGTGTTATTTTTTATATGACAGCTTCTTCTTGGAAGTCAGAGGTTTTTGGCATGGACCTGTCCCTCTTTGGACTGGTCCAATAAGCTTAGCATTTTGCTTAATGTGGATTACGGGCCTCATATTCAATTGAGGTGAGTATTATCTTTTTTGGATTGGAGGGTTTTCTTTTCTTTTTTCTTTTTTTTGATAAGTAACAAATTTTTATTAGAACTCAACAAGGGGTACATCGTGGTAACCATATGGTACATCTGGTTGACATTTTTTGCTCCGTTTTCGACTATCATTTATATGGGTTTATTGAAATACTGGCCAGAGAGTTATTATTTATATGACAGCTTCTTCCCGAAAGTCAGAGGTTTTTGGTATAAACCTATCCCTCCTTAGACTGGTCCAATAAGCTTAGCATTTTGTTTAAAGTGAATTACGGGCCTCATATTCAGTTGAGGTGAATAATATATATTTTTGGATTGGAGGGTTTTCTTTATTTTTTTTGATAAGGGAATTTTTTTTATTTGAATTCGACAAAGTGTACATCAAGGTAATAAGAGAATACATCTCTTTGACATTATTTGCTCCATTGATGACACATTCTTTCCGGAAGTTACCTATCCCTCTCCTTAGACTGGGCATGGACCTATCCCTCTCCTTTGACTGGTCCAATAAACTTAGCTTTTTGCTTAATGTGAATTACAGGCCTCATATTCAGTTGAGGTGAAATTTTTTTTTTCCTCATACTAATGCTAAGTGAACCAGTCTTCGAAGGATCATTTCTTTCCTTATTTGTGTGATATGTTTTTCTCATGCGACAACTTTGACGTGTGTGTTAAATTATCAGTTAGTCACTAACTGTAACGCCCCGATTTTTCAAGAAATTTCGAAAACATTAACCCTAAAATACACTGAATTTTATAAACTATTAGGCCCCTATTTGTCGTTATACAAAATGTATATAAAAAAAAATATAAGTACAACAAAAAGAATCTAACATTTTATTTAAATATCTTCAGAGCAACTCTAGTCTTGATTCAGATCTCAAGCATACTTGGTCTCCGCTCTTGGTATTGCTCCTGTGTCAAACAGCTCCACCATTGAACCCTGCACCCTCTGGCAAATTGATCGCCGAAGCAAACGATTTACCAGGATACAAACGTATCCGTGAGTGATAATTCACTCAGTAGAATAATCCCAATCCTACCAACCCCTTACTCTACATTTAGCAAATCAACACTTAACAATTCACAAGAGGTACAGAATAATAACATATCGTCATTTCCTTTACTATCCATTATCTTACATGAAATCTAAGGATCCTCTCCACAAGGTCCTTTCCTCCCATATCCACCAACTTTGACCGTCCCATGGAATAACTCTCCCTTTATTTGTCCTGCACCAGGGTTCTAAGCGAATACTGCTAAATTATGTATCTAGTCTGGATTCGCTTACAACCATAATAAAGGAACAGCTCACCATGACAACTCAGCATTAGAGGTCGCACTATCTCATTGTCAGGATCCTTTACCGTCTCCCAACTCTACACACTGGGTACTTTACCATACCCTTAATCTACACAATGGGTACTATACCGTATTCAAGGATCCTTTACCATTTCCCAAAATACTGTATCCGGAGTCCTTTACCGTCCTCCACACACACACTGGGTACTGTACCGTATTTAGGATTCTTTACCGTATCCCAAATACTGTACCCGGAGTCCTTTACCGTCCTCCACACACTCTGAGTACTTTACCGTACTCGGGGTCCTTTACCGTTCCCCAACTCAACTAAAGGTACTTTACCGTACCAGGGTCCTTTACCGGCACCCAACATCCTTAATCAACTTTACCATGTTACCCTTTACTTAACCACGTCTATTTGTTCACTACTCGAAACCACCCATAAACCCATGCCCATTTCATCACGAACAACATGATACAATCAATAACAGCTCGATTCATAACATAATACATTTCAATGAGATAAAAAGTACATATCAAATAATATTGTGCGAGTAAGTAAACACATAATATTTTATGATTGGACCAATGCCCTTAAGATTCGTTCAACAAGTAAATTAATTAATTATAGCATGCGATTATTCTACTAAAAATAAATTAACCACATAGTTTAGGTTCAAATTGAGAATTAAAGTATATTCAGGGGGCAAACTGCAATTTCATAATATCTCACTTTAAAAGAAAAACGTGCATGCTACAGTAGCTTTTGATTTTCAATTTTTTAGGAAATAGAGTACTTCTGGTTTGATTCGCGGGTATGACAAATCCCATTATAACTTTTCAAATTCATCATATAGAAATTATTTAATACTTAGGAGAAAATAGGAAAGTAATTATTCTACCTTAAATCCGGCCGAAAGAGCGGTACTAGTTTGCGGACGATTTCCGTAAAATGAAAAAGACGGCGGCGGCGGCAGCAGAGGACTCGGAGCTAATTTGAGAACCTGAATATGATATACAGAGAGATTTTATGTAGAAATCTGTCTCTCTCTCTCTCTCTCTCTATTCTAGACTCAATAATAGAATAGGGAGTAAAATAATATACTGGTATTCAATTTTCGAATTTATGTGGGTATGTATAATGGGAGAGAATAAGGTAGTGAAAATGTGAGAGGATATGTGTAGAAGTAGTGGAATGAGGAAGGAGAGTGAAAGAGATGGATACTGATAATGATAAAGAGATAGGGGACAAGTGCCACATTTGTGGGGTTTTCAATTCTAATGTATGTGGACGCATGTATGTACATGGTGAGAATGTATCTGGACGCTTTTATATATAGGATGAGAATGAATGTGGACACGTTTATGTATAAGATGAGTGAGAGAGAAACAGGGGAACAAGATCCCTTAAATGCGGGGTGTAGTTTGAAGGATAAAGATGAAGGTGATAGAGTTTGAGAGGGAAGTGGAGAGTTAGTTTGATAGAAGAGTTCTAGTTAAGATTTAGATAGAAAAAGAAAAAAAAAATAAAATAAAAGATGAATATGAATCCTTGTATATCTAAAGTAAAAGTATATATCTTATACAATGGAGTAAATAATATCGATTGTACACATAATAATATATTTTAATTATTCAATCTAATTAATTATTGAATTAGGAATTTCACAATATAAATTTATATAAAAAAAAATTGGGTCGAAAATTCGGATCGTTACAACCTATCCTCCTTAAAATAATTTCGTCCTCGAAATTGTGTGTTTAGAAATTTTAAACTAAAATAATAAATTTTTTTTTAAAATAACGAAGATACGGGGTATTACATTCTATCCTCCTTAAAATAAAAATACGAACGTCAATCTATTCCTAATGTGATGTTAAAATTATAACAAAACTTGTATTCGCTTGGTGGATTTTTATGCAAAACTAATTCAATACGGCTAACATAATAAGGTCTATTTTAATGAGTGGTCCAACCGTTTGACATCGTACTCTCACTTTTAGTACAAGTAGTTGATTAAATATGTAGGATCATATTAATTTTTAACTATATAAACAACCTCACAAAAAAATAGAGTTAATGTATCACATAAAAGTCAAGCAAGTAAGACCTATGTTTTCTCACAGTACGCTCTCGAAGTCTAAGTCGGATGACAAACAAATAGTATTTATAAGTTTGACTTAAAATACATAAGTAACAATTACGATTAACAACTCGAGTCTACGCTCTCAGAAGTGTGATCTACCCAATCTACCCAAGTCCGAGAGTTGAACCTATGCTCTGATACCATTCTGTAACGCCACGATTTTTGGGCACGATAAATAAATCATTTTTTTTATTGATTTAATAATTCATAAAACTGATATATCAGAAATGAAATTTTATTAAACAGAGTTTAGCAGCGAAAACGTTAAATACCAAATTCAAACCTACTTAATTATCTTACAAACCAACAAAATGAAATAGAGTTTGACAAATGTGATAACACTTATGAAAATCTAAATAAAAGTACGTCAATTTAACAGAGCTTCTAAGGGTATGGCCTCCAAGGCTCAACAAACTCTCCTTCCTCAGTTGAGAGGTCTTCACCATGGTACTGTTCATCTTGCTGCGGATTCTGTTCCTCGGTCTCTGTATTACCTGGCATGAAACGCCAGCCCAACGGCACTATAATGAGTTTTGAAACTCAGTAGATAATCTCAACCCTACTAACCCCTTACCTTACAATTAGCAAATCAACAAATTAACAATTCACAGGAGGTACAGAATGATAACACATTGTCATTTCATTCACTATCTATTATCTTACATGAAATCTAAGGATTCTCTCCACGAGATCCTTTCCTCCCACATCCACCAACATTGACATTCCCATGGAATAACTCTCCATGACAACTCAGCATTAGGGTTCGCACTATCTTATTGTTAGGATCCTTTACCGTCTCCCAACTCTACACACTGGGTACTATACCGTATTCAGGGATCCTTTACCGTTTCCCAAAATACTGTACCTGAAGTCCTTTACCGTCCTTCACACACACACACACTGGGCACTATACCGCATTTAGGATCCTTTACCGTATCCCAAATCCTGTACCCGGAGTCCTTTACCGTCCTCCACACACACGCTAGGTACTGTACAGCATTTAGGATCCTTTACCGTATCCCAAATCCTGTACCCGGAGTCCTTTACCGTCCTCCACACACTCTGAGTACTTTACCGTACTCGGGGTCCATTACCGTTCCCCAACTCAACTAAAGGTACTTTACCGTACCAGGGTCCTTTACCGGCACCCAACATCCTTAATCAATTTTATCCATTACTTAACCACGTCTATGTGTTCACTACTCGAACCACCCTAGCGAACCTAAGTCCATTCTAGCACGTACAACATGAGAAAATAAAACAATAAAATCACATAACGCTTTATGTGTGGGTCGTTCCCCTTAATCTTGTATGACACAAGTATTGGTGGGATAGGATAGTCGTCATCTCAAGTTTATTTTTATTTTTTATTATTATTGGCATCTAAAAGTTATACCTTAGTTCATCAATTTTTTTGGTTTAAGTGTTTTAAATTTAATAAACCCTTTCAAATAAAATATAGGTAGCAACAAAAATTAGTTAAATTATTAAGTTAATGAAATAATTAATGAGGATTTTATGATTATTACCTCTATAGTGCAAATTTCTATTCTCCTATTATTATTATTAGTTATTGTGTTTTGTACACTATTTTGTTCTTGCGATACAACTTAACTGTTATTAACATATTCACGAACGTGGATTTTATCATCTCTTTCATTCAAGCATACAATGATCATAGCATGCACCTGCACATCCCTAGATATTAAAATTTATTACGTAACAAGGAAATGTGATATAACAATTAATGGGGTTCAATCCATCAGGTTACAACATGCAAGGGCCTTAGTGTAATTGAAACCTAACCTTTTAAAAGAAAAACAGGGTCAGGCTACGGTTTTGCTGGTGGGTTTTCATGCATGGGGTCAATTCTTTACATAGCAATCCATCACATACATCACTTGAAGACAAAACTGTAATGAAACACTGTACATGCCAACTATTTTCATTTCCAGTCACTATCAAAACCGAAAACAGGGATAACTACGGCGAATTGGGTTTTGACCAGGGGTTTGATGATTTTATTTTATTTTTTTATTTTTAATTCTAAATGTTAAACAACATACCAGGAACCATACTAAAAATTAAATATACTTAGGAGAAAGTAGAGAAGTGATTAATCTACCTTTCCTCCGGTCGATAAGCAAGTAAGCGGATTTGACAGAAGAAGAGAAAGAAAAACGGAAGTTGGAGAAGACGAAGGGCTGGAATGCTTCTGAACTGTCTTACGTTATTATTTTTAGGAACCTCAGGATGTGGTTTGTATATGGAAGTGATAGAGATAGAGTGCAATTGTAGAAGTAATAGGAGTGTGGAGTGATAAGAGTGAATGTGATGGAGTGTGAGAGGGAAGTGAGGAAAAGAGGAATTTAGGAGATATAAGGGAGAGGGACTGCCAAGAGGATGAGTACAGAAGCCATATTTCATGGGCTACTGTTGGGTTTCGAAATCATAATGTATGTGGACAAGTATGAATAATAGGGGGGAAAAAAAAATGGAATACTACTATTCAAATATATATATATTTATATATATATATATATATA
This sequence comes from Rhododendron ovatum, assembly GCA_019656835.1. Lineage (NCBI taxonomy): Eukaryota > Viridiplantae > Streptophyta > Magnoliopsida > Ericales > Ericaceae > Rhododendron > Rhododendron ovatum. The sequence continues at coordinate 24,632,635 of CM033793.1, read as the reverse complement.
TATATATACATATATCTACGTAAGGTATCAAATTAATATAATATACAATTACTATGACTAGTATTAATTATACAACTAATCATGCTTTTATATTAATTAACCAAATAAATTAATGAACTAGGAATTAACATTTCAATTTTTTTTTTAAAAAAATTAGGAATGTTACAACCTATCCCCCTTAAAAAAAAATTTCGTCCTCGAAATTAAAGTATACCTTCTGGTGAAAACAGATACGGATAGTTGGTGCGCACAGTATCAGCTCTCTCCCAAGTTGACTCCTCTATACCCCGATGTCGCCATAAGATCCTGACGAGTTTGATTGTCTTACCCCTGATATTCTTCTCACTATAATCTTGTATCTTGACAGGTTGTTCGTCGAAAGTCGTGTCTTCATTAAGTGTGACCTCCTCCCAGTTGAGTATATGAGAAGGGTGTGACATATACTTGCGAAGCATAGACACATGAAAAACGTTGTGAACTCTATCAATTTGAGGTGGCAAGGCTAGGCGGTAGGCGACCTCTCCAATCTTCTCCAAAATCTCAAATGGTCCGATATATCGGGGTGATAACTTTCCCTTCTTTCCAAACCGGATAACTCCTCGTCGTGGTTTGATTTTAACGAATACATGCTCCCCAGCTTGAAAGGATAGTGGTCTAGTCCTCTTGTCAGCGTAGCTTTTCTGTCGGCTTTGAGCGGTCAAAAGTCGTTGGCGGATGATTCTGACTTTTTCTGTTGTCTCTCTAACAAGTTCTGGTCCCAATAGGCTTGCTTCTCCTAGCTCAGTCCAACAGATAGGGGATCGGCAGGGTCGTCCATATAGGGCTTCGTACGGAGCCATCTCAATGCTGGCCTGATAACTATTGTTATAGGCAAATTCGACTAACGGTAAATGACGTTCCCAATTTCCCGTAAAGTCCAAGATACAGGCACGAAGCATATCCTCTAAGGTCTGAATCGTCCTTTCGGTTTGTCCGTCTGTTTGAGGGTGAAAGGCTGTACTCAAACGAAGATCTGTTCCCAATGCTTTCTGCAGACTTTGCCAGAAATTTGACGTGAAGCGCGGGTCGCGATCGGATACAATTGATACCGGTACCCCATGCAGTCGTACAATCTCTTGAATATAAAGTCTACTGAATGATTCCATGGTATCTGTCATACGTACAGGAAGGAAGTGTGCTGACTTAGTCAATCGATCCACAATTACCCAAATGGCAGTGTTGGATTTAGGTGATCAAGGTAGTCCTGTGACAAAGTCCATAGTAATGTGCTCCCATTTCCATCCAGGTATCGGTAATGGTTGAAGTGTTCATCCAGGTTTCTGATGTTCAGCTTTAACTTGCTGACAAGTGAGACATACGGAGACATATGCTGCTACATCCTTCTTGATTCCGCTCCACCAGTACTGACGACGAAGATCTTGGTACATTTTTGTACTTCCTGGATGTACGGCAAAGTTGGAATGGTGAAACTCCTTCAGTACGGCTTCTCGAAGTGTACCAATGTCAGGTACAAAAATTCGTCCTTGGAAACGAAGACTCTTGTCGGAGTGAATTGCCCATCCTGCTGATGCTTTTCCAGTTGATAATTGATATCTAATGAAATCACACTGTTGTTCGAAGGTTTGGGCCAACAGAATTTCTCGATGTAAAGCAGGTGTGGCAAACAAAGCAAAAAGGCAGGCTCCTTCTGCACTTACAGTAGGTTGAAGTCTAAACTCATTAATGGCTTCCATCATTTTCCATTCCTTGATAGCCATACTTGCCAATTGTCCTCGAGTTTTGCGACTGAGAGCGTCAGCAACTACATTGGCCTTCCCAGGGTGATAAGACAACGTGAAACTGTAGTCTTCTATGTATTCCATCCACCTCCTTTGTCTCATGTTCAGCTCCTTCTGAGTGAATAGATACTTCAAACTTTTGTGATCAGTGAATATCTCGAATTGTTCTCCGTACAGATAGTAACGCCAGGACTTAAGGGCAAATACTACTGCTGCCAGTTCCAAATCGTGAGTTGGATAATTCTTCTCATGCGGCCTCAGTTGTCGGGATCCATAAGCGATGACCTTTCCATTTTGCATGAGCACAGCTCCCAATCCATCTTTGGATGCATCACAGTACACTGCATATCCCACGTTCCGCTCGGGAATGATTAGTATGGGGGCGCTGGTCAATCTCTTCTTGAGTTCTTGGAACGATTTCTCACATATTTCGTTCCATTCAAACTTAACCCCTTTCTGGGTCAGTCGTGTCATTGGTTTTCCCCAAAATTGAGAAATCTTGAATGAACCTTCTATAGTAGCCAGCTAATCCCAAGAAACTTCTAATCTCAAACACCGTTGAGGGTCGTTTCCAGTCCATGACAGCTTCTACTTTGCTGTTATCTACAGAGATTCCTTTCTCTGACACCACGTGTCCCAAGAATTTGACTTCTTTCATCCAAAATTCGCACTTGCTGGCCTTTGCATACAATTGATTATTCCGAAGTACTTGCAATACGATTCTCAAATGCTCTTCGTGTTCCTTCTCTGTTGGCGAATATACAAGAATGTCGTCAATGAACACTACCACAAATTTGTCCAAATATGGCGTGAAAATTTTGTTCATTAGACACATGAAAACAGCAGGAGCGTTGGTTAATCCAAATGGCATCACTACAAATTCATAGTGACCATAACGGGTTCGAAAAGCTGTCTTGGGTATGTCACTGTCTCTAACTCGTAGCTGATGGTATCCAGATCGTAAATCAATCTTCGAGAAGCAGGTTGACCCTCTCAGTTGATCAAACAAGTCATCGATTCTAGGTAATGGATAACGGTTCTTGATTGTGACCCTATTGAGTTGGCGGTAGTCGATACAGAGTCTGAGTGTTCCCTCTTTCTTTTTGACGAATAAAGCAGGTGCTCCCCATGGTGAAGTACTGGGTCTGATAAAACCTTTATCCATCAGTTCTTGTAACTGAGTCTTCAACTCTCGTAGTTCCGCCGGTGCCATCCTATATGGTGCCATGGATATTGGTGCCGTGCCTGGTTGCAACTCGATCGTGAAATCTAAGTCCCGACGTGGAGGCAGTCCAGGTAATTCATCAGGAAACACGTCCTCGTACTCACACACAATGTGAGGAAGACCGAATTCCACACGATCAGTCTCCTCTAGCTTGAGGCTTGCAAGCCACCCCGAAAGCTTATCATGCCACCTCGATCGATGTGGGGTTATTGCGGAGGGGTCTTGTCTATCCCCCTTAAATTTGAAAGACGTACCGTCTAATGAATACGCTGTCACCATCTTCCGATGGCAGTCTACGACAGCGTGATGCGCAGATAGCCAGTCCATTCCAAGTATGACATCAAAGTCTGTCATGTCGATTACTCGTAGGTCGACAGTTAATTTCAGGTTAGATACTTCTAATTCGCACCCCTTACAGATTAATCCCACAGAAATTTTACCCCCTAATGGAGAGGTTACATGCATTGTTGTCCCTAGAGGTTCTGTTTCTAGTCCAAGAGCAAAGACGCATGCAATAGATATGAAAGAGTGCGAAGCTCCTGAATCGAACAATGCTTGAACACAAGTACTATATAGTATAAGAGTACCTTGTATCACTGACGGGTCATACTCCTCCTCAGTATCTTGCTCATTGCCTTGTAGAGCAAAGACTCTGCCTCCTGTTGACTTGTTCTGTCCGCCTGCATTGTTTTGAAAAGGACGGAGTTGTTGCTGATTCCATCCAATCTTCTGTTGGTTCGGATTAACCGGATTTTGGTTCCCCAACCCTGACGGCCGTGCCTGAAATTGCTGTTGTCCCCCTTGCCCAAAATTTCCCAATCCAGCAAGCTTTGGGCAGTTGTTCCTGAAATGGCCTTCCTGATTACAGTTGAAGCACTTGCGGTTAGGGTACAGATTTCCTGCTTGAAGTGAAATTTGGTTCTGATTTGGGTTAGGGTTCGGGTTTTTCCAAGTTTGAGTAGTTTGTTGCAAAGGGCGAGGGTTGTTCTGGTAATAGGGTGTTTGAGCGATGAAAGTCCTATTGTTGTTTGTTCGGATTGGTCCTCCAGACGAGGGGCCATTCTTCTTTTGCACCTCCCATGTTGACCTTGAGTCAGAGTTTTCGCGCTCCATCATGAGTGCACATCTCACTACCTGTGCATAGGTGGGGTACTCATGAGAGACCACACTAGTACGAATAGAGCGGGATAGACCCCATTCAAACTTCCTAGCTTTTGCAACATCAGTGGGTACTAGGGTACTGGCATGACGTGCCAATTCTTCAAAACGGGCAGCATATTGGGTTACTGTCAGGGAATGCTGCTTCAAGTCCATAAATTCTTGAGCCATGGCTTGTTTCACAGGTGCTGGAAAGTATTTTTCGAGAAAAAGGTTTTCGAACATCTGCCAGGTCATAGTTGTCAAATTATGAGTGGTCTTAATCAAATCCCACCAATGATCTGCTTCCCCTTGCATTTGAAATGTTGCTAAGGCAATGCGATCGCCCGCATTGGTCACATTAAGTACTTCCAGGTACTTGGAGATTTGTTTGATCCATGCTTCTGCAGCGCTAGGGTTTGCTTCCCCATAAAAGATCGGAGGACGACGTTTGCAAAATGCATCTAAAAGTTGATCTCTACTCCTAGTTAATGGCCCACGTTGTTGTTGTGGTGGTTGTTGGGGGTTGGCAGCAGCAGCAGCAACAAATGCTTGCATCAGAGCTTTAGGGGTGGCTTGCAAGCCTCAAGCTAGAGGAGACTGATCGTGTGGAATTCGGTCTTCCTCACATTGTGTGTGAGTACGAGGACGTGTTTCCTGATGAATTACCTGGACTGCCTCCACGTCGGGACTTAGATTTCACGATCGAGTTGCAACCAGGCACGGCACCAATATCCATGGCACCATATAGGATGGCACCGGCGGAACTACGAGAGTTGAAGACTCAGTTACAAGAACTGATGGATAAAGGTTTTATCAGACCCAGTACTTCACCATGGGGAGCACCTGCTTTATTCGTCAAAAAGAAAGAGGGAACACTCAGACTCTGTATCGACTACCGCCAACTCAATAGGGTCACAATCAAGAACCGTTATCCATTACCTAGAATCGATGACTTGTTTGATCAACTGAGAGGGTCAACCTGCTTCTCGAAGATTGATTTACGATCTGGATACCATCAGCTACGAGTTAGAGACAGTGACATACCCAAGACAGCTTTTCGAACCCGTTATGGTCACTATGAATTTGTAGTGATGCCATTTGGATTAACCAACGCTCCTGCTGTTTTCATGTGTCTAATGAACAAAATTTTCACGCCATATTTGGACAAATTTGTGGTAGTGTTCATTGACGACATTCTTGTATATTCGCCAACAGAGAAGGAACACGAAGAGCATTTGAGAATCGTATTGCAAGTACTTCGGAATAATCAATTGTACGCAAAGGCCAGCAAGTGCGAATTTTGGATGAAAGAAGTCAAATTCTTGGGACACGTGGTGTCAGAGAAAGGAATCTCTGTAGATAACAGCAAAGTAGAAGCTGTCATGGACTGGAAACGACCCTCAACGGTGTTTGAGATTAGAAGTTTCTTGGGATTAGCTGGCTACTATAGAAGGTTCATTCAAGATTTCTCAATTTTGGGGAAAACCAATGACACGACTGACCCAGAAAGGGGTTAAGTTTGAATGGAACGAAATATGTGAGAAATCGTTCCAAGAACTCAAGAAGAGATTGACCAGCGCCCCCATACTAATCATTCCCGAGCGGAACGTGGGATATGCAGTGTACTGTGATGCATCCAAAGATGGATTGGGAGCTGTGCTCATGCAAAATGGAAAGGTCATCGCTTATGGATCCCGACAACTGAGGCCGCATGAGAAGAATTATCCAACTCACGATTTGGAACTGGCAGCAGTAGTATTTGCCCTTAAGTCCTGGCGTTACTATCTGTACGGAGAACAATTCGAGATATTCACTGATCACAAAAGTTTGAAGTATCTATTCACTCAGAAGGAGCTGAACATGAGACAAAGGAGGTGGATGGAATACATAGAAGACTACAGTTTCACGTTGTCTTATCACCCTGGGAAGGCCAATGTAGTTGCTGACGCTCTCAGTCGCAAAACTCGAGGACAATTGGCAAGTATGGCTATCAAGGAATGGAAAATGATGGAAGCCATTAATGAGTTTAGACTTCAACCTACTGTAAGTGCAGAAGGAGCCTGCCTTTTTGCTTTGTTTGCCACACCTGCTTTACATCGAGAAATTCTGTTGGCCCAAACCTTCGAACAACAGTGTGATTTCATTAGATATCAATTATCAACTGGAAAAGCATCAGCAGGATGGGCAATTCACTCCGACAAGAGTCTTCGTTTCCAAGGACGAATTTTTGTACCTGACATTGGTACACTTCGAGAAGCCGTACTGAAGGAGTTTCACCATTCCAACTTTGCCGTACATCCAGGAAGTACAAAAATGTACCAAGATCTTCGTCGTCAGTACTGGTGGAGCGGAATCAAGAAGGATGTAGCAGCATATGTCTCCGTATGTCTCACTTGTCAGCAAGTTAAAGCTGAACATCAGAAACCTGGAGGAACACTTCAACCATTACCGATACCTGGATGGAAATGGGAGCACATTACTATGGACTTTGTCACAGGACTACCTTGATCACCTAAATCCAACACTGCCATTTGGGTAATTGTGGATCGATTGACTAAGTCAGCACACTTCCTTCCTGTACGTATGACAGATACCATGGAATCATTCAGTAGACTTTATATTCAAGAGATTGTACGACTGCATGGGGTACCGGTATCAATTGTATCCGATCGCGACCCGCGCTTCACGTCAAATTTCTGGCAAAGTCTGCAGAAAGCATTGGGAACAGATCTTCGTTTGAGTACAGCCTTTCACCCTCAAACAGACGGACAAACCGAAAGGACGATTCAGACCTTAGAGGATATGCTTCGTGCCTGTATCTTGGACTTTACGGGAAATTGGGAACGTCATTTACCGTTAGTCGAATTTGCCTATAACAATAGTTATCAGGCCAGCATTGAGATGGCTCCGTACGAAGCCCTATATGGACGACCCTGCCGATCCCCTATCTGTTGGACTGAGCTAGGAGAAGCAAGCCTATTGGGACCAGAACTTGTTAGAGAGACAACAGAAAAAGTCAGAATCATCCGCCAACGACTTTTGACCGCTCAAAGCCGACAGAAAAGCTACGCTGACAAGAGGACTAGACCACTATCCTTTCAAGCTGGGGAGCATGTATTCGTTAAAATCAAACCACGACGAGGAGTTATCCGGTTTGGAAAGAAGGGAAAGTTATCACCCCGATATATCGGACCATTTGAGATTTTGGAGAAGATTGGAGAGGTCGCCTACCGCCTAGCCTTGCCACCTCAAATTGATAGAGTTCACAACGTTTTTCATGTGTCTATGCTTCGCAAGTATATGTCACACCCTTCTCATATACTCAACTGGGAGGAGGTCACACTTAATGAAGACACGACTTTCGACGAACAACCTGTCAAGATACAAGATTATAGTGAGAAGAATATCAGGGGTAAGACAATCAAACTCGTCAGGATCTTATGGCGACATCGGGGTATAGAGGAGTCAACTTGGGAGAGAGCTGATACTGTGCGCACCAACTATCCGTATCTGTTTTCACCAGAAGGTATACTTTAATTTCGAGGACGAAATTTTTTTTTAAGGGGGATAGGTTGTAACATTCCTAATTTTTTTTAAAAAAAAATTGAAATGTTAATTCCTAGTTCATTAATTTATTTGGTTAATTAATATAAAAGCATGATTAGTTGTATAATTAATACTAGTCATAGTAATTGTATGTTATATTAATTTGATACCTTACGTAGATATATGTATATATATATAAATAAATATATATTTGAATAGTAGTATTCCATTTTTTTCCCCCCCCTATTATTCATACTTGTCCACATACATTATGATTTCGAAACCCAACAGTAGCCCATGAAATATGGCTTCTGTACTCATCCTCTTGGCAGTCCCTCTCCCTTATATCTCCTAAATTCCTCTTTTCCTCACTTCCCTCTCACACTCCATCACATTCACTCTTATCACTCCACACTCCTATTACTTCTACAATTGCACTCTATCTCTATCACTTCCATATACAAACCACATCCTGAGGTTCCTAAAAATAATAACGTAAGACAGTTCAGAAGCATTCCAGCCCTTCGTCTTCTCCAACTTCCGTTTTTCTTTCTCTTCTTCTGTCAAATCCGCTTACTTGCTTATCGACCGGAGGAAAGGTAGATTAATCACTTCTCTACTTTCTCCTAAGTATATTTAATTTTTAGTATGGTTCCTGGTATGTTGTTTAACATTTAGAAGTAAAAATAAAAAAATAAAATAAAATCATCAAACCCCTGGTCAAAACCCAATTCGCCGTAGTTATCCCTGTTTTTGGTTTTGATAGTGACTGGAAATGAAAATAGTTGGCATGTACAGTGTTTCATTACAGTTTTGTCTTCAAGTGATGTATGTGATGGATTGCTATGTAAAGAATTGACCCCATGCATGAAAACCCACCAGCAAAACCGTAGCCTGACCTTGTTTTTCTTTTAAAAGGTTAGGTTTCAATTACACTAAGGCCCTTGCATGTTGTAACCTGATGGATTGAACCCCATTAATTGTTATATCACATTTCCTTGTTACGTAATAAATTTTAATATCTAGGGATGTGCAGGTGCATGCTATGATCATTGTATGCTTGAATGAAAGAGATGATAAAATCCACGTTCGTGAATATGTTAATAACAATTAAGTTGTATCGCAAGAACAAAATAGTGTACAAAACACAATAACTAATAATAATAATAGGAGAATAGAAATTTGCACTATAGAGGTAATAATCATAAAATCCTCATTAATTATTTCATTAACTTAATAATTTAACTAATTTTTTGTTGCTACCTATATTTTATTTGAAAGGGTTTATTAAATTTAAAACACTTAAACCAAAAAAATTGATGAACTAAGGTATAACTTTTAGATGCCAATAATAATAAAAAATAAAAATAAACTTGAGATGACGACTATCCTATCCCACCAATACTTGTGTCATACAAGATTAAGGGGAACGACCCACACATAAAGCGTTATGTGATTTTATTGTTTTATTTTCTCATGTTGTACGTGCTAGAATGGACTTAGGTTCGCTAGGGTGGTTCGAGTAGTGAACACATAGACGTGGTTAAGTAATGGATAAAATTGATTAAGGATGTTGGGTGCCGGTAAAAGACCCTGGTACGGTAAAGTACCTTTAGTTGAGTTGGGGAACGGTAATGGACCCCGAGTACGGTAAAGTACTCAGAGTGTGTGGAGGACGGTAAAGGACTCCGAGTACAGGATTTGGGATACGGTAAAGGATCCTAAATGCGGTACAGTACCTAGCGTGTGTGTGGAGGACGGTAAAGGACTCCGGGTACAGGATTTGGGATACGGTAAAGGATCCTAAATGCGGTATAGTGCCCAGTGTGTGTGTGTGTGAAGGACGGTAAAGGACTTCAGGTACAGTATTTTGGGAAACGGTAAAGGATCCCTGAATACGGTATAGTACCCAGTGTGTAGAGTTGGGAGACGGTAAAGGATCCTAACAATAAGATAGTGCGAACCCTAATGCTGAGTTGTCATGGAGAGTTATTCCATGGGAATGTCAATGTTGGTGGATGTGGAAGGAAAGGATCTCGTGGAGAGAATCCTTAGATTTCATGTAAGATAATAGATAGTGAATGAAATGACAATGTGTTATCATTCTGTACCTCCTGTGAATTGTTAATTTGTTGATTTGCTAATTGTAAGGTAAGGGGTTAGTAGGGTTGAGATTATCTACTGAGTTTCAAAACTCATTATAGTGTCGTTGGGCTGGCGTTTCATGCCAGGTAATACAGAGACCGAGGAACAGAATCCGCAGCAAGATGAACAGTACCATGGTGAAGACCTCTCAACTGAGGAAGGAGAGTTTGTTGAGCCTTGGAGGCCATACCCTTAGAAGCTCTGTTAAATTGACGTACTTTTATTTAGATTTTCATAAGTGTTATCACATTTGTCAAACTCTATTTCATTTTGTTGGTTTGTAAGATAATTAAGTAGGTTTGAATTTGGTATTTAACGTTTTCGCTGCTAAACTCTGTTTAATAAAATTTCATTTCTGATATATCAGTTTTATGAATTATTAAATCAATAAAAAAAATGATTTATTTATCGTGCCCAAAAATCGGGGCGTTACAACTTGGTATCAAAGCTCAACCTTGGGCAAAGTGGTGAGTAGGATGCGCTCTGCTGCCACGGACCCCAGGGGAGGGTTGCTGGGCACTGTGTAACGAGGACGTTACACCTCTAAGGAGGGTAGATTGTGACAGCCTACTCGCCGGTTGAGGGCGGGGGGCAGGTCACAATTTATAAGGAATGATCCATCCTACTTGTACAAGGCCTTTTAAAGCCGTGAGGGCGGGTCAAAGAACGCAGGGACTTCACAGTTAAGCGTGCTCATCCTGGGGTAGTCCAGGGATGGGTGACCCTACTGGGAAGTCTACAATCTTTGGGCGCCTAAAGCGGACAATATTGTACAAAGATGGATGGGATCGTCGTGGACACGTGGCCGCACCGGCTCGGGCCCGCATAGGGTGCCGTGCGCGGGGCGGGGCGTGACAAATGGTACTGCAGGAAGCAGGCTCCGTCCGGACGGGAGGGGGCAAGTCATGGTTTATAAGGAAAGATCCCTCCTACTTGTACAAGGCCTTTTAAAGCCGTGAGGGCGGGCCAAAGCGCATAGGAACTTCACAGTTAAGCGTGCTCATCCTGGAGTAGTCCAGGGATGGGTGACCTACTGGGAAGTCTATGGGCTTTGGGCGTCCAAAGCGGACAATATTGTACAAAGATGGAGCGGGTCGTTACACTAACAACCTTAGTTATAGACCTTCATCAAAGCACCGTTATGCATGAATTTAATTTAGTAGAAGTTCTTTGTTTTTTTGTGATTATGATCCAATTTATAAAACGAGATTGGTTGGTATTAACTTATGTTTATCAAGAGTATTATAATTTAGTTTTTCTCTGTTATTATATATCATCCCTTAAATAAATAAGTTGGCGTACTAACTGGGCTTTTGTAGACATATCATTCTTTTTTAGGATTGGGATCGAGAAGCCTCGAAACTCAAAAGGATCAATATGCTTGAAGATTTTTAGTCTTGACATGTTTCATGTTTTTTTTAAGATGTCTACTCGAGGCATGCATGTCCATTTATGTATATCGTTTTTTTATTTTAATTAGTGTTTTGGATGGTGTTTTTTTATTTGATCAAGTTTTATGTATTTGAGTTTGTTCTATGCATCTTACTTGGTTAAATTTGCTGTTCAGTATTTATTTGTGTGTGCTGAATGAAGGCATGGGCATTCGCTAGTAATAAAATAAAACGGGACGCTTTTTGAATACCATATAAATCTGACCCTCTATTTCAAATCGTATGACTAAGATACGACTAAAACTTTTTATAAATCACAGTCCTCCATTTCATTATACAGTCAATTCGATGGCTATGATGATTTTTAAAATAAAAACCTGAATATTTGAAATCTTCTTCTTCTTTATCGAATCGCTTTTTTTTAAATTAGCCATATTTTTTTATATATAATATTTTTTTATAAGTCTTGTATAATATAATCAATTGAGATCTGTCAAACAAAATCTATATTGCGTATTTTTCACGATATATGAAATTTTAGATGACGCTACTGTAAAAATTTAAGGGTTAAGATGCGACTATTTTTTTTATGAAAAATCATGGCCGTCTATTTTCTCTTTCAATAAATTTAATGACTAGGATGGCCCTCCCTCCATCTCTCTTTATATTTCCATGGTCTTAATTTCGATTATTTCAGATTAGCTTTCCAACGAATTATACATAAAACAATTTAGTTTGGATTGAAAAAAATTTATTGGTAACTCAAAACAAAACCCCCCAAAAGATCTTTGCCTGGACACATACCGTGACTTGCAGATTGGTTCAAAACCGAATTGTAAGACTTTTGCTCTGGACACATATTATAGTTTCTTAGAAGACCGTGCGCAGCCATAGATTAACCAGACCATGGGGTATTGTTTATAGGGTGTGAGGGAGACCATGGTTAGTTGCGCCGGTACCACTCATATATATATATATCACTCCACGTAAGGAAGAGATTAATGATCTTTTGTTTAGTGATAGCTGCACAAGGTGATGTTATGATGTTTCCTAACACAAAGAAGGAAGATAACAGAAGTATATAGAAGCAGGGGCGGATCCGATATAGGCCCAGATGGGTCACGTGACCCACCTGGGTTGTTAATAAATAATATATATGTTGCTAAGTTTCACATAACAATTATTGTAGTGGAAGAAATCATTGCTCCTTCACAACAGGTCAGCGGTTCGAAACCTGTTGACTATCATTTTGCTCCCTTTTTAACAAATGCTGTCTGTCGCAAGTAAGCCTTTTAACAAAGGAGATTTCTTGCTCAAATAAATAAACAATACTTTGTACATTAAAACATTAGTGTGACTACAAATATTTGACTTTGTTTCAATTTTTTCCTTTTTCTGTATCTTGAAACTTTCAGTTATTGTTTTATCAATTCAATAAGTATTAAATTTGAACATCACTAAAAAGATTATATTCAAATTTAAAAGTACTAGCATGGACATTTTTGGAACTCGATTATGGGTGTAATTATATAGAATGATACAGTATATTTTTTTTATTCTTAGCAATTTTTTTTTTGGTCCATTACATGATCTTAATTCTCTTTTTTTTTCCAGCATTGCATGATCTTAATTTAAAACTTAACGATGTTACAATAAATGTTCAACTTTCTCAAGTGATTTTAACTTTTTCACTTACTGTCGCAAAAAATTATCGATTACCCCATATTTAAGGTTCACCTTGGGCTTCGAAATTTAAGAGCCGACCTTGTACTCGAAAGGTGACCCATCTACATCAAATTTCTAGATCCGCCACTGTATAGAAGATAAAATATATATATATATATATATACACTTAGGATCCAATGAGGGATCCCGCACGGGCTTACCGTGCGGGACTCCCCTTTTCCGATCGAATTGCGACGATCCAAGCCGCTCAAAGTGTGCAGAACGTGATTTTAAGGGTACCCGCGAGAAATCAGCAAAAAAAATGATCGGGAAGGGCTTGATCCGAGCAGTTTTTTACTGAACCGTTCAATGAAAAACTGTTCGGAACGAGCCCTTCCCGATCATTTTTTTTGCTGATTTCTCTCGGGTACCCTTAAAATCACGTTCTGATCACTTTGAGCGGCTCGGATCGTCGTGATTTGCTCGGGAAAGGGGAGTCCCGCACGGTAAGCCCGTGCGGGATCCCTTAGGAGATCCGGACTCTATATATATATATATATATATATATATATATGAATTGTGTAAGCAGGTCATTTGGGAAGCTACGGCGGATTAATCTCCTCTCCTTACATCTATCCTCCATACCTCCCAAGCGATTTTTTGGCCCCACATTGATGGGTATACAGACTACAGAGGAACTTAACCCATTTATCGCCTTCCTTTTGGCCCAACTTTTGTATTGCTTTAAATCAAGCATTCAGCTCGACGACATGAATCTAAAAATAAAATTTATGATTATGGCTAAAAATTTATGAAAGACAAAAATAATCTTTTCGAACGTTTAAGACAAAAACAAATAAAAATATACGTATCATTTGAATTATTTTTTACTTTTCTAAACTCAAGTTTCTGTTCGTGCTTTTTTATTCTTAATTCCTCTCAGTCGACATGAATCCGAAAAGTTATATGATTTGAGTAAAATTTAGAAGAAAAGTTTAGCTAGCTATGACAAAATTGAGTCACTAACTTAAAAAAGTAGTTAAAATAGTCAAAACTTCATCACCTAGTGTGATTGGTTCCTTACTCTCTCTCTTAAGGGACAGGTTTTGAGTTCGAGTCCATATGGAAGAGGTGTTCGACTCCCGTTATAACTACTAACAACTAATCCCTGACATCCTACCGTATGGCAAAAAAAAAAAAAAAATTCAGTACGAATCCTAAAAAAATGTGACCAAAAGTTGGATACGCCCGGAGCACCACTTTGCAATATGTTAAACAATGTTCTTATGTACTCGAAGTCCATCGGGTAAAGGAAATTTGGAAGGCTTGAAATTTTAATTTGTTTCCTATCTAATGTGTGCTTTTTAATTTCTTCGTGAGAAATGGAGGAGTACCCAAGTACCTAAATTGAGCACCTTGTTCCGCTAAGGGTTCTCAAAGAATAAATATTTATTTTTAAGAATCATTAGCGGAACACATTACCCCTGTCAAATCCATCGTGCACAATTAGGAAAAAATAACCGGAGTCTAATTAGTTGGCACGCGAAGAACTTTCAACTGGACACAGATGAACAATTTCGATCAACAATTGATTCCCAAAGAGACAAGACAAAGTTCACATGATGCTGAATTCACAACAAACAACAGCCAAAAGCAGGCCTGCATACCAACTCCTGGAAAATGAAACCAAACAACGCTAAACACACATACACCTTCACCACTTTCGAGAGAAGAGAGGACCCCTTAGAGGAGGACAGCTAGACACAGAGACAGACAAACAATAGTAATTCTCAGTAGTCGTCTGTGGTGGGGAGCGCCGCATGAGTGCTTGGGGATATGAAGATGACTTCATAGACCACGGCGGCGATGGCAGAACCCACGAACGGGCCGAGCCAGTAGACCCAGTGGCTGTCCCATGTCCAGCTAACCACAGCTGGGCCGAAAGACACCGCTGGGTTCATGGATGCACCGTCGAAGGCACCTCCAGCTAAGATATTGGCGCCCACTATGAAACCAATTGCGATGGGTGCAACAATGCCTATGTTACCCTTTTTGGGGTCCACGGCCGTGGCGTATACGGTGTAAACCAGACCAAAGGTCATCACTATCTCGAAAACCAGTGCGTTCCACACTGAAACACCAGATGATAGGGAAAATGCTGATGTTTCCTGCAATAGGCCAGAAGATGAAATTATTAATCAGTGTGGTAGTATAAATTAATTAATTTGTGCATGATTTTCTAACTCTGTCATGTGTTATTTTTCTAACAAGTCATTGGAATTACTAGACCCCACTTTTAACAATTTGTTACAATGCGGCTCCGCCCTTGAGTTTGAGGTTGCATTATTTAAAATATCAACCGATAACTCAAAATATTATTAAGATGCCGAATATTAGCCGAAACCGCCAGTTGACTTTGTTAGGGTGCTCTTACCTGTCCACCAGTTGCGAACTTGAGAAGCAAGCAAGCAACGACTGATCCGAGGCATTGGGCGATCCAATACAAAATGCTTCTCAACAAGGTTATGTGACCACCCAAGAAGGCACCGAATGTGACAGCAGGGTTCACATGACCTCCAGAAATGTTGGCACCAACCGAAACTGCCACGAACAGAGCAAAGGCATGAGCTAGGGCCGCCGCAACCAGTCCGGCTGGTGTGGTCGAACCATCGTCTGTTAGCTTGTCTGCAAAAGAATACCAATGAAATTACCAAATTGTTCACACCTTACGGCAAAAATTACTGGAACAAAAGGTGGGAAAAACCAAGCTCAATCTGTATGGTGAGTTTTGTTTATTTATTATGGTCAGTGAACTAGTTACAAGATAACTGTAATTATATACACAATGTAGATGTCAACGTCTTAATTAAAGTTGTCGTATAAGAAAAATGTCAGTGAGTCTTACTGAAAGCCATGCCAGCGCCTTCACCAGCAAAGACGAAAATGAGCATGGAGATGAACTCGGCCAAAGCGGCCCTTAGAGCATCTGGGTGACTTGCTTCGGATGTAGTTCCGACGGCAATTCTCGAGATTGGCATTTTTCAGAACCTAAAAATTCCTTTAATATGGAATTCAAAACTTGGAAAAAAATGAAGAGCTTTTTTTTTTTTAAAAACCCTACTTCTTGCTCACTCTCTTCTTACTTGCTTTTGCATCTTCTCAGTTCAAGCTTTGGTGACTTTAAATAGTGTGTAGTTATGAGCAATTGACAAAAGCCTTGGAACCGGAATAGCCGGTTATGAACCCGGTGAGAGCTCCTTTTCAGGGGAAAATAGGAAAATTTTGGGCACGAGTTTATAATTTATTGGGTGCCACTTGTCAAGATCCGTTTGGCGGGCCTCCGTTTTCATTCTGTGGCGACACGTGTACTTTAAAGTTATGTGGGCCGTCGAATTTGACACCGGCCAAAGAGTGGGGCCAGTCAATGATTGTTGCAGTATTGTTTTTGTTTTTGATTTATGAACCGACCATGGGGTTTGTTTATATGGTGTGATGGAGACCATCATGGTTGGTAGTGCCGGCACCACTCTTATCTCTCTCTCTCTCTCTCTCTCTCTCCACGTAAGAAACAGATTAATGATCTTTTTGTTTATAGATATAGATTAGCATGCAAAAGGTGATGTTATGGTGTTTCTTAAGTAATTACAAAGAAGGAAGATAAAGTAACATATACGTAGTACATAAAGATGATAAGTTGATTGCGTAAGCAGCTGCATTTTTGAGTTACGGCGGGTTAATCTTGCTCCGTACCTCTCAAAATTCGTTTTTTGGTCCCACGTCGATGGTTAGAGAGGAACTTAACCCAATTGCGACTTCCTTTTGGTATTTTGTTGTATTGTTTTTA
This sequence comes from Rhododendron ovatum, assembly GCA_019656835.1. Taxonomy (NCBI): domain Eukaryota; kingdom Viridiplantae; phylum Streptophyta; class Magnoliopsida; order Ericales; family Ericaceae; genus Rhododendron; species Rhododendron ovatum. The sequence continues at coordinate 24,615,901 of CM033793.1, read as the reverse complement.
AATGTTGTTAGTTTTGTGTTAGATTCCTTAAAATCAAGTATTCTTATTAATGAGAGATGAGTCTAAGGAGTAAAATTTAAAATCATAGCTAAAAAATTTACTGAAGATCTACAAAATTGTAATTTTTTTAACATCAAGGCAAAAATAACTCTAAGTAGACATATAGTTTGAATTATTTCTGCCTTTTCTAAACTAGCGTTTCGTTTAAATTCCCCACCCCCTTAAAAACCATTCCTTCATATAAGTGAAGCTTTCCCGGAAGAAATATTTGCATTTTCATGCATTGACATGAATGTTAAAAGTTAAATGTTTCGAGAAAAAAAAAAAAAAAACAATGTTTAGCTACGACAAAAAAGAGTCACTAATTAGTAAAATAATTAAAACATATAAAGTCGATCATCACGACGATAGATGATGAAATTAGGTTCTTCTAGCCATGTGTGAAAGGTTGTGTAGCAAAAAGATTCCTCGAGTCCATCCCCAAGTACAACTACAATTTCCTGTCACAAAAAACCATTTTTTTACCCGAAAAATTATAGTCTAAAGTTGCGTGGTGTCTTCATCTAGCTTGCTGATACAAGAATGATTCTATGGTATGGAGCTTTGGATTTATCTCCATATTATTCCGAATTAGCGACTGTCCGCAAAAGTATTTTGGACGGTTCGGATGTTTAATGAAACTCCAGAAAAATTTCATTTAAATCCAAACTGTCTAAAGCTGAAAAGGACGGCGAGATTGCGCAGCTCAGTGAATAAGGGATTCACGGAGCCTCTGTGAATAGTCCAAGCTCTTACGAATAATGGTTTGACAAGTTACAGAATTACTGTATTTGATAACACAGCAGGTGAAAGTCATGTGATTTTCTGATCACTTTATGATAAGTTCTGTTTCTGTCTAACCTTTGTCTTCTTCCATTAATTGTCGCAATTCATTTATTTAATCAACAGAAGAAGAATGTATTGATCGAAATTGTAACAATACAAGGAGGATGGCAAACCAAGAACCAAAAATCCCACAGAAAAGCTAGTATGTGAAACATGAGCTTAATTAGTACTGTAGATCATTTAGAAACAAAAAAATTAAATTGATTGGATATGATTAACCTCTTTGTGAGACAGGATTTTTATTCGAAAATAAATACTCCGCCAGTACAATTTCAATTTATCGTAATCATGTGAGTGTCAATGTTCAACTAATTTTAATTTCGGTACAGTTATAATTTCCAATTAACGAATTCTACAAACATAACATTTCAAATCTCAGCGATAGAATTTGCTTAAGTCCACCAAAGTGCACTACACCCAATAGTGTATTAGCTCATTACGGGACCCTTCTCAACATTTTCAAGACTCAGGTTATGTTACTTGCCAAATGGACTGTGATTTACGACATACTACCAATTAATAGCATCTAATCTAACCCCAATGGGGTTGATCAAGTGGGAATATATGCGGTAAGAGTCTCACTTTCCCAATTTCGTAAGTTCGATTCTCACCAACAACGAATTTTTTTAGGGCCACTGGATGTTTGTCTGATCGTTAAATTGAAGTACTTGGGATTCGTTGGAGGCATATAAGTTAGTCGATCGAGACACCCAATTATTCATAAAACGAATAAATTAAAGCATCTAAAAAATTCAATAGCAACTTTAATAGCAATGCATGTTTAGTGGGTACTACTTACTAGTACTCACTCCGTTCCAAATTAAAAGTCCATTATTTCATTTTGGATTGTCCCAAAATGATGGCCCTTTTCCAAAAATAGAAAGAAAAATTTTGGTGATTTTCCAAAAGTGTTCCTCACAAGTGAATATAAGTGTTATAAAGTAGATATAATATAGAGGTAATTGTGGAAATAATAGTTATTGTAGGTGTAATTATTGCATGTCCTCTTACTGAAATTTCCTAAAGAGACTCTCAATTTGGAACGGAGGGAGTATTTCTTAATTTTTCTCACAAATTATCAAGGGGGAAAAAAACTTTCAAATGAGACAAAATAAGGTGCTAAGTTGAAACAGTTATTGGATAGCTCAAATTTTGCAGTTCTAAATGCATATTTATCTTGTTAATTGATTTTGGCACTCCACTTTTTCATAACCATACTTCGATATTTGTATCTTAATTAGTGTTCAAAACATACATTGCAAGAACAGTAGAAGACAAACATTGAAGTGTGGTTAACAATCTTCATATCTGTTGACAAAGGGAATAGCTTGAAATATCAACGATACTACTACTACACACAAACACTTACACACACTCGCTTATTAGGGGTAAGCAAGTGTGTATAAGTATTTGTATATAATTATATACTTATTGCTTGAAATATAAAACCCACCTGAGTTGATACAGTTAAATACGGTAGAATATTTAAGTTGGTAGTGCGTTCATATAGTGGACCGAGTGTTCTCTAATTTTTAAATGGCAAATCCCATGTATGATCTTAACAAACCGACCACATAACACCAAGTTGGCATAATGGTCAAGGCCTGAGATTTATGAGTTTGTTCTCTCCTTAGATTGCAGGTTCAAAATTTCTTGGACACTATTAACGACAACTACTTTGAAGTCAGTTCATACAAAGCTTTGCTCCGCTTTTAATTGAGCCTACCTACAAGTGGGTGGTGAGAGTGGTCTCTTCGGATTAGTCTAGATGTGAGTAAACTAGCCCGAACACCTGAGTTATAAAAAAAAAGAGACCGACCACATGTACACCTCAGCCATATTTCGAAGACTAATGAAATGATTGTTTCTCATTGATATCATAACAGAAACTTAAAAAAATCCAAAGCGCAAATCACAAGTGTTTTTGTCCAAGAGCATAATTGATCAAGTCCTAGGACCTTCAACGAATATCTCTGTCCTCCATGTCTAATTAATTCATCGATCTTATCTGATAATTTAATTTAATTTGGGCGGCTGATCGAATGGGCTGGTACCCATTTTAATTTTCCGTTGCTTTTCATTCTGTTTGGCTCGTTGGATTTTATTAAAAGAAATATGGATACATTTTGGTAGCTTTTCATTCTACAGACAAATAAATATGGTAAAAAAATGGAGACCAACAGACATTCCAAGGCGTGGATCTGTAACATCTATTAAAGGCTAGCTTAGGATATATTAAGAAAAGCCTACCGTAACAAACCAAGGATATAGAAAAATCAAAAAGTAGAATTTTACTGTAATAAATATGTAAAAACAAGTGATACGAACCAAAAGTACCTTACACTACCATTAGTTAAATGGAGTCAGGGTCATCTTTAGCAAGTTAATTACGGCCGTATCATTGAGAATGTGAAAGAATTGTTTGTTGGCTTCCCCCCATGTCGTTTTCTCATGACTCATGAGTGAAAACTGTCAAGAGTTTGTGAAGTGTGATATGCAGTAAAATAAATGCCAATTCATCTAGACCCACAAACACTGTCTATTTTCATTGAATCGTTTATCTATCTGTAAGGGCAAAGTCCACTTATACTTGATCCTGTGGTTTGGACCATGTGCGAATATACCCCAAGATCAATTTGAGTTGCAATTTTGTGAACAAAATACTCTCTCCTATTTGCTAAGAGGAGATAATGTACCACTCTTAACCCAACCCAAATTAGTTTTAACTGCCATTCTATCTCTCCAATTCTAGACAAACCAAACTTCAGAAGCACTGTACCCCAGATATAAGCTGAAAAGGAGCAATAAAAAAAGAGGTGCATATGGATCTCATGCACACTTTGACATAGAGCACAGAGGGGCATGCCTCAAGAGAGGAGTACTCTATCATTTGTAAAAAGTCTATGTAACGATCCGGATGCTCAAACACCACGATATAAAAAGAACACAATTTGACTTTTATTCCATGAATTATATAATTTACAACTATCTCTAAAATAAATAAACAACAACTCACACTCGCAGCAACTCAGATAAGCTCGCACCATCGCCACCTGATCGATCCGCTAACCAACTAGCAAGCTGGAGTCCAAAGGACCCCAGGAGTGTGTGAGACATAATAACGCGTATAATATCAACACTAAATCAACTGCACAACATCAGCCACCACGCATTAACACCAACCACGAATATAACACATTCCACACAAATAGAACCACATATCCGGCCCTCCTCAGTGTACCACCTCACTAGCCTCACCACAGGCCGTTGGCCAACTTGTCTTTTGGCATAGCTTATTAGCCTAGTCATACAATCACATACCAAACAGTTCCACAACATACAGTCACCTCACATAACATAACCAACAAAAACCCAACATTAATACTATTATACAAGAAATATGTATTTTACACTCACCGTCACTTGGATCCCATAACAACGTTGGATTTCCAAATCCACTCCTCCTCACGGTTTCCTCTCAAACTTCCTTACTGTTCTCTCTTTATTAGTTAAGTACGTAAACTTCTTCTTCTTTATACATAGTGTATAAACAGGGCCGGCTCATAAATTTTGGATGTCGGAAGCAAATCTCTTGAATGAGACCTCCCTATATTTTTCATACAAAAGTGGTCTACAAAAAGTCTCATAAAAAAACCATTACAAAAAATTTACCATTACGAAATAGAAGCATATTATCCAAAAAAAAATGCAACTATTACAATACCTTAAAATTCATCATTTGAAAATTAGTCTCTTCGCATTTTTTGCTGCAAACGTACTAAGCCTCCATAGTCCTCAACTCCTTAAGCGTTTCTTTTCTCTCTCTTTTTTTTTTTTTTGATCGCCCCAGTGTTTCTAATGAGTAATTCTACCGTTTGGGCCTATTTTGTGGCTTCTAAATTTCAATTGGGCCTATTTTGTGTAAAGGAGGCTCAATGCAAAATAAAAAACTTGGGCCATATACGCACACATATATATAGGGATTCTAGAATTTTGGGGGCCCCCGTTTTTATCATTTTTTGGGGGTCCGAAGCACGTGCTTCCCTGGCCTATCCCTTTAGCCGGCCCTGTGTATAAATATAGTAGCTAAGTAGACTCATCAAAGAGTTATACAAAATAACAACACTTGTTCCTTTTCAACATTAACACATGTACCTTAACTAAATGTTTTTGTCTTGATACCTACTTTCCAGCTAACACCTCACGTGCATACACCTTCACTTATATGTCACCTATTAATTACATGCAAAAATCAATACTTTTAATATACTGGGTATCACAGTCTATCCCGACACACAAGCCAAGCCACATTATGAAAGCCCATCTAATACCCCGCATAAACCAAACAATAGGAGCCCACGGCACTTTAGGAAGAGGAGCCCCGAGAGCTTCCCAGTCAGTTTTAACAGAAAAACTTACCATTTTTAGGGCCATGAATCCAGATCAGAGAATGACAGGAACAATTGCGTGTAAATATTGGGCTCTACCAAAGAAGTGGCGTATTAGGCTAACATCTGGTTGTACTCATTTTCACACACTTATGTCTTGTTTGGATTGATTTTTAAAAAATAGCAGGGGTAATAAGTGGATAGAGATAGAGGGAGAAATATTAGAAGTAGGAGAATCTAGGGAGAATTTTTTGAATTGCAAAGCAAACAAAGCTTTATTCTGTGTTTGGTTTGGTTTTTGAAAAAAAATTTGAAAAATAATAAGGGTAATAAGTGGAAAGAGATAAATAAGGAAATGTTGAAAGCAAAAGGAATCTAGGGAGAACCTTTTGAAAAGCAAAGAGAACAAGACATTAATTTCGTGAAATCACGTGGAAAGATTCTTTAGACCTCAGTGGAAAAGCTAGTGAGGGCCGGCCCTCCTGGGCTTTGTCACAGTCATTTGAAACAGATACGTACTAATGTGCTGGTTTTTTTTTGATCCGCTACTAATGTGCTGCTGAGAAGTTGAATATATGGGTACTAGTACGTTGTGGCCTTGTGGGTAAATTTGTACTGGATGCCAATTCTTGTGTGATCTTTGATTTATTAATTCCAACGTTTTGGTTGATCCATAAAGATCGGCATTGGTCCTATCGCAGCAGTATTATTGGGCCTGTTCGACCTATCAGGCCTAAAGTTCACAGAGAAACTACTCTATATATAACCCATTAATGTGTGAAAGCCGCATAAATATGACCTTCGATCTGGTCATGAATGAACGAAACAAGAAAAACCACAATAGTTTCAGTTTTTCTAAGGTTCGTATTTTTAATGTACTTATTTTATGTTTTACAAGACAGATCATTCTCTTACAAATACATTACTTTTAATTCAAAAAATAAATACTTATTTTAGTTAATGGAACACATCCTAAGGGTACGATAACTTTATTTATGCTCTTTTTGTGATTACCAAATATGAAATCAGTTGAATCAGTTCACTCCGATGGATGCCAGTAAAAAGGCTAAATAGGCGTGTACATCCAAAGGGGTATATAACACTACTATGAAAGTGGATTGAAAACCTAAGGTAGTCGCATAGAGGCAGTTTGATCATGATTAAAAAAAAGTGGAACATAGCTTCAACGAAGAGAGAGACTGGGCAGGCGTTCTTGCTTATTACTCCATTGATGGCATTCACTAGTAACTATGCGAACGAGTGGGTGAAGTTTTTCAATGCCGGGTGGGCACGGGTCACGTGGTGCTGAGCACGCATCTTGGCGGCCGTCCAAACGTGTTTTGGACGGCTCAGATCTGTTTGAGCTTGATGTGGTGTTTTTGGTAATTTTACACTAAAAAATTACCCAAACAGATCTGGGCCGTCCAAACGCCCACCCGGCACTGAAAAACTTCTCTTGGGTGAGAGAAATCAGTATTCAGTGTTCAGGTTAATTAAAGGTGTGCAAGTCGTTTAAAATCTATACATGGTATCTCATACCTAGGGATGTTTTCGGTAAATGAAATAACATTACGCAGCTTCCAATTAATCGTGATAGACACGAACCTAGCTAGCCAGATTCTTCTTCCTTTATGCAGGGAATAGATCGATATTACTTCATCTATAGACATACTGACGTACACAATATTTGAGTAGACCTATAAGCATTCATATCATTAGTCCGGTCAAAATTGTCTTAATTAGGCTCACAAAGTCACTTTGTGATCCCTCTCACCTCTGGTCACACTAAGAGCATCTCCACTTCTTACTTAGATTTTTACTCAAATTTGACTGAAAATTTGGGTAACAACTTGATTTGGTATGTGTGTTCCAATGGATAAACTCAAAGCCAAGCACAAATATGGACAAATTTGAGTAAAAACTTCACTAATGGTAATATTGTAAATTTAAATGTATGAAATTTGCCTTCAAAAATTTGAGTCTAAATTTGAGTTTTACTCAAATTTGGTATAGATTTGGTATAGGTATGGGTAAGGAGTGGAGGAGGGTTTTGAATATTTTTACTCAAATTTGAGTTTGAGTCAAGATTTGAATAAGGAGTGAAGATGCTCTAATAAAGCAGATTGCTTGCAATTTGAACATGGGTTCATTTTCCGCATTCAAAAGCATGATGAGCAGGCAATTTGTTGGCCATATCACATTTCCAATGATTCTTTCATTTTCCTTTGTTGGTCAAAGCATTAAACCCCCATATTCCCTGCGTCAAAGGTAATGTTGCAGTAGCTTAATTACCAAACCTACACCATTATAAATAATAGGAGAGACATGAAAAAGAAAGTTAGTTGTTACGCAAGCAAGTCCACTACAGAACAGAGAGAGAGAGAGCTTGGCCCCCTAGGTCGAGTAATTATTCAGAGCTCCTACTTCCAATTAACCATTTCTAGTGACAAATTTTGCGGCAGAGGCATTTACTTTTGTGGAGTGATTAGGAGACAACAAGTGACCCACATTGTGTGGTTGTGATGTTTTATTTTTAGGGAGTACAACATGGCAATGTCGTATGATATTTTGGGCTGGGTACCCAATAATTGGCTCCTTAGGTCTCTCTCCTTTAGAAAAGTTATCGAGTGTTCCTTGCATGTTTATGTAGTGTTTTAACGTCCTTAATCTATACAATTACTGAATTACCTGTACGATAAAATTAAGAGCTCTACATGACTATGTGATAGGAGTAGTTAAGAGAGTTGAGACGCTACGTGCAAGGCCGGAACTATATTGTAACAAGCGGGATCCAGTGACTCCACTCAGTTGCAAAATTTCTCCAGTACTGCTATAGAAATATTATCCCCAGAAACTGATTAAAATTGCTGTATTTGTTATCTTTTTTCCAACATTGCTTATATTGTAGTACTTATTAAAAAGTGAGTTGAATTCGGACTCTAAAGTGTACAACAAAAGCACGATTAATGATGATGTTGAATGGGATATGACATTGGGTTTTGATGACTAGACTAAATTGTTGTTTTAGTGGTCTCCCTCACGACACTTTTTCATGCGGACGCAGCGGGCCCGTTGGGCTGACTTTCTTCTTCTTTTTTTTTTTTTTTTTGGATTTTGCTCGAAGGCTTAATCCTATTGAATTTTCGTTTGCTTTCTGTTCGGGCAGTAGTTTCCTGAGCTCTCCAACGGCGACAATGAAAGCATCTTGATGTAGATCCGGTGGCGATCCTGCAGTGGGAGTGGCAATCTTGTGGCGTCTTAGTGTAGATCCGGTGACGATCCTCCACCCACCCACCTCCGTGAGAGGAGTTCTGGGTCCGACATCGATGTTGAGCGGCTTTTTTAGTTTCGTTTCTTCGTTTTGTTTTGTTGTTTCTTATATTTCCGGACCGGTAATGTCCCTCTTATTCTTTTCTTTCTTTGTTGTTTCTTATTTTTTCAGACCGATAGTGTTCCTTTTGTTCTTTCCTATACACGATATGTTTTCGTTTCCTAAAAAAAAACCACTATACTTCTCTATAAAAAAAAACACTATACTTCTCAATGTTCATATTTATCAGAACAAAACAAACATTACTTGGAAAAATATCCCTAAAACAAGAAATGCATTATGAAAGTTTAAAATGCCAATCAAAAAAATTAGGAAAATATAAAATAGCTAAAAAGGTTGCCAACCAAAGCAGCCTTGAATAGACCTCATATAATTTTACTATTAGTCGGTAATCACATATTTGTGTAAGCTCCATGATTACAATTTGCACAAAGTTAGTCTTTAAAAGGTATTATGCATCATGGTACATTCAAGAGTAGTGATTCATTTTCATAATTTGATTAAACAGGGGGGATTATTTTCACGCTAAAGTCGTCATACTTTGACCACACCTAAGGCTATTTCTTGTTCCTTTCTACCCATACACCTACTCCTACACCAACCTCCGCCGGCCCATATATATCAGCCATACTTCTTGGTAGCTGAGACGCTTACAGTTATGTTGCTTTCCAATGGCAGAAATTAAGCAGCATTTTCGTTCATGATGTATATATTTTTGCTAGATTTAATTTAAGAGTGGCATTTTCAGTGAAACCAAACACCAACAATGAGGTGCAAATGGTCAAGGCTACATTGAAAGTGAAAGCACCTTTTTAAGCTAATCGTAGATTGGCTTAGAAGTGCATGATTCAAATTAGAGAATCCTATGATCAGAGAGGTCAATCTGTAATCAATGATGTTGTAGGCATGCTTAGAGCAAGCACACCAGTGGATAGCTAAGTTACCTTGTGAATAGTTTACAATTTTAGTTTACTTATCAACTTTTTCTATCACAACTACGCTAACACAATCTTTACCGATTATCTATTATAATATTATTTTTTCTTCATTTTTTTTTCTTTTTTTCTTCTCCCCCATTTCATTTTTGGTTTTGAAAGTTAGCACAATGCGTGCCCCATTTTTCAGCACTCTAACCATCACAACAACTTCCCAAACCACCCCCCACCCCCCCCCCCCCCCCCCCACCACACCCCCGCCCCCCCCTCTCCCCCCCCACCCCCGCCCCCCCCTCTGTCACAAATTCACCCAAAATTTAGAACCCAACAAATGTAATCCTTGGGGAGGAGTTATAGCAAGAAATTGAACCCTATATCTCGCAATTTAGATGAGAATTAGTGCAGAAAACTTATCCCATAAATAATCTCTGCAAATTGGAAGAAGAGGATTCCATAGAAGGGAGAGCGAGGGAGGGAGATGAACTGGGTTTTGACATGATTTGCGATCTAGAATCTCGTTACTCTGGCTAGGTTTCCAAGGGGGGACAATAAAATAAGGAGTAGCTCGTGAATAGAGCTTCGGCAAATGAAGCGAACAACTGTAGCAAAAGGGTATTCAACCTACCCCTTTACCTATTCTGCGGCATGAGAGTTTTCTCACTTTGAATTGGTAAAGTGGTTAAAATTGGGTGTTCACCTAATCTAATATACTTGCTCTTATACAGGTAAAGTGACCGATATTTTGACTCTCTAATTTGTGACAAGCAAAAGGTAGCCTTGCTCGTTTTGGAGTCTTAAAATTGTTGGGTTCGATCTCCAATAAATTTTCTCTATTTATCTTTGTCCATTTATTAGTCTCAAAAATTTCCATCAAAATCCAAACCGAACAAGGCTAATTAATTGTACCCATGCTACTTCAATTTATGCAATGGAAGGAACCAAACCAGCAAGACTCTGTTGTTCCACCCGCTCTCCCCAGTCTTGGAAATATTTTATGTGAGACCAAACCAGCAAGATTATCTACTTATACTTTCCACAAGATTCTGCTTAAGCTTAATTGGGAATGAAAGAGACATGGGAAAAACGATTTTACACTCCTCAATTTGATGGATAAACTCGCCCCCCCCACCCCCTCCCCACACCACCCCCCCCCCCCCCCCCCCCACCCTTTTTTAGGAGATAAAATTACATTTTACAGGAGTTTTATGTAACTTTTTTTGTTTATTGGATAAAAAAGAGAGAGTAGTGTGCATATACCAAATAGGAGAGAGTAAAAACCATTTTCCAATAAAAAATTAAGTCGAATTTTCATCTTGTATTTCGAAGAGGTTAATTCTCGAGATCTAAACTTGTGTTGTAATATTAAACCAATCAACATCTGTCATAGCTCGTGGTCGACAATAAGAAGATGACAACTACTACTACTACTATCACTGTCGGCTAAAAACAAGTAATGCAGCTAATTTTTCTCACCCGTTTGGATCATCAAAAATTCTAACCACACTCAAAATTAGTTTATGTTCCCTTGGGTGCGAAATTCCCCCACTCCTTTTTTTTTCTTTTTCCTTTTGGGCTCAAGAAATGAATTTCCATTGGTTGCATCCGAATGCACGTGCAGCTAGCCAAATGCTAAAAACCGCAAGCTCGTAAGCTCGTCCACGCGTTGCGCCCCGAAGCGCCTCCACATGGGACGTGTACCTAATAGCCATGTGCCGCCGCGCAACAGCACAAGCTCATACTATACTATATAGCCAATCTACACTAGATTACAAAAGCTCTTAATTAAGATTAAGTTAAGCCCCCACTAAGACGATAGGGACATGTTCAATTCCATTTAAAATTGATGATCCTTATAATATATAATTGGAAGGTCCAACTAAAGTTAATCCGTTGCGCATTTAATAAGTGGGTTTGAGGAGCTTAGTTAGATTCGCTAACCGTGTGGGGACACGTACCACCGTCTCATTATGCTAAAGAATTTGCTTTGATGAATCTTTTCTTTTTAGTACATCGACCGTGTGTGTGTGTCTATATATATATATATATATATATATATATATATATAACAAATAATCATTAAAAAAAACAATTGGGCATTTGTCTTTAGGTGTATTGATTGAGTTGTCAAAAGAAAATGGTTCTCTGTGTTTGGACGGAATAGGGTGGTTAGATTTTGTTGAAACACGCTTTTGGCGAAAAATAATTTCTTTTCACGAAAGGCCTTTTTAAAATTTGGATAATTGATTATTGAGATGAACGGACGACATGAGATTGTAGAGATTTCTCTACAATCTAATGATAGAGAAGCCAGACCCATATCAACAAACTCAGCATACTAACTCGGTTGCGGGTTTGAGTCGGAGGACATCCACTCATACATGTAAGGGTACATATTAGGTCTGTACCTATCACGAGATTTAATGTCTTGAAGTACTTTAAACTTTTCGTGCAAAAAAATGTCCATACGTTTTTGGGGAAATAATTAGGTCATCACTTCTTAAACACGAGCATTATTTATTTTTGCGAAATAAAAAAAAGATCATAGGAAAAAGTTAATTGCATGCCCCATTTTTTTTTTAAGTGAAAATAAAGCATACTAAAAGACAGTTTGTGAATTGAAAGTGGAGTGTAAAACTCATTTTTTGAAAAAAGAAAAACGATTGTGTATACATTATTTATTAAAAAAATTTTGTCCATATATACTCTTTCATTTTTGCAGCTACATTAGAAAATTCTTCTATGGTATTGACAAGTGAAATTGAAAGCAAAAAGGAGAAAAAAGTACACTAAGCATAGAGTGGATGGGTGCAAAGTCGAACCCGACCCAAATCCAACCAGGTATTTTTTGGGTACCCCCGTTCCCGCCCCGATCGGGGAACGGGTTTACCTGTCCCACTCCATAAGAAATTAAAAAAATTTGGTAATTTAAAAGCAAAATAAAAAAAATAGTTATAAAAAAGTGGTAGTTTAATATAATGGTGAAAATATAAAATTAAGAATATAAGATTTTTTAAGTATAATTATATATATAAATGTATGTCGGGGCAGGTAATGTTGGGATAGGTATTTCGGGGCGGGATACTTTCACCCTGAACCCTACCCGAACCCAGTCGGGTTTTGGAATTTTAACCCCGTCCCCAACCCTATAACTAAAAATTTGTTGGAAAATTCGCCACCTTCGGAACGAGGCGGATCCGATTGCCATCCCTATTTCTGGATGTGTATGCTCAAAATTTGACATGATTAGGTCGACAGGTAAAGTCGTTACTCGCCGGGAGCATTAGGAGGTAAATAGGCAAAACTGGTCTGTGCTTTTAGGAACCGTTCCCTTGGGTATGTGGGCTAAAAAGGAACTCCCTACCTACGCTCATGCATGGTTAATAATAAGTATTCCCCGAAATTGGGCCCTAGCCAATAGAATATACATGTCACTTTATGCGCACTTCGATTCATTGACTCCTTTTCCGTCACGTTAAGTAGATCATCCACGCTAAAACACAAAAAAAAAAAATTGACGAGAGAAACTTTTGCAGACTATGGTCTCAATGGGAGACAAATTGAAGACATTTTTTACTTCCAAGATAGTACTAGTACTTATCTTCAGTCTCCATGTTTGTGTATGGTTCAAAGAACACAAAAACAATGGTCAAGGAAATATGATTAAATTAATTAAATTTTAGAAATTTTACGAATATCAGTAATTATAATTTGATTAACACAATGATAAATTTGCAACTATTGTATACGTGTAATTTGATGTATGCGCCAAGCTATCGATCATCGATCATAAAGAAGAAATTATCATTATTTAAAAAATATATCGAGAGAAAATAAAATTTATCATGGACTAAAATCATTCAGGGTGTGACTCAAATCGCACTAACTATGAATCTACACCATAGACCTCTCTCTTTTTGAGTTTTTTTTTTTAGGTAATCTTTCGTAATACAGAGTGTATGAAATTGGGGGGATAATCAAGGTACAATGAATGAGGTCATGTGTAGTCCCACACAACATTTTTAATCTTAAGTGACATAAAAATAAGGAAGGGGCTTCTTATATTTGCAAATATTTGTTGGAGGCTCCCAGATACAATGTATCCAATAAACAACAATTTATTTACAATCTAGCAGCTTTTTATTAAATTAAAAGAGAGATTTTAAAATTCATAATTTTTTGTCTGCTTCGTATAGTTTAATTAGCATCATAAACAAATCAAAGAAATGCAAAAGCAATCAGGCAAACACAACTCAATAGCCCTTAGATCTGTGGTCAGACCGTCAGAGTTCTTCAAGCTTAATCATTAATGGACTTATGTATAATCACATTATTAGTAATTGTAATGTAATGCACGTCATTATTGATCAAGGAATAGGATCTCTCCGGTCCCTTAGTTGGTTCTGTTAAGCCCGTCTGTCCCGGCTCACCCTCCTTACTCGAAACCGCCCACTTTTTAGAGCTCGTCGAGAATAGCAAGCATAAGGAGGGCAATTACTCAAAATCGCATCTATGCTGAGAATAATGAATTAATTTTTCAATCCAGTATTGCAATTTTTTAGAAATCATATCCACCAATATCCAATCAACATCATTTTTAGAGCAATTGATGTTTCTGACAAAGTAGGCTTGAAATGAACCCACAAAGAACTGAAGAGAATCCAAACCAATCGAACGACTGGAGCTGGTGTACGTGGTATGGCTGATGGTTTTTTTTTTTCTCAGCAAAGAAAATTTATTAATTTTTGAAAAAGTTATATATAGATTAAATGGACCAAGGGTAGAAACAACAAAGGCCACCCGAGACCCACAACAGGAAAGCAAGACACCAAACGAAATAAAAAGAACCATCAGAAAAGAAACGCCCAAACCTATTTGCCAAACACCTCCAAACCTCAATATCCAACAAACAAGCACCTACAACAACCGGGAAAAGCCAAGCCAAGCCAAAACCTAAAACAACTGGAAACATTCCATCTCAGCAAACTCATCATTCTCCGTCTCATCAAACTCACCCTCCTCCATCTCAACATATTTCGTCAAGCTAAACATTCCAGTATCTGTCTGATGGATCTTCAGAAATGTAAGCTCTATGATGATATCTTATCCCCAAACATATTATATCGTTGTTTAAGTTCTAAAATGTAAGAAGAGTCGAAACCGCTTGTGGGGAATAAAGAAACAAATATTACTACTTTTTCTAACAAAACTAATACCTCGTCCATGTTCATTGTCTTTCTCAAATTACTTAATCAGGTCTTCCCAGGTTGGTTTTGCAGTACAATAATTATATCCAAGCAAATTATATAAACTAAGGTTTGGTAGGGTTTGGCATTCTGTTTCAGCCTCATAACTTTGCGTTCATACTAGCTAATCAAGGTTGGCAGGATCTGGTTTAGCAGTTTAATTATACCTAAGCAAATTATAGGAGTATTTGTAAATTAAGAATTCATTTTTGTCTTTTTGAAGTGTAGTCATAAATTTGCGTTTATATTGTGGCATGAATAATTTAACATATGCAATATTTAGTTTAAATGCAGGAATGATGAAAAAGTCAGTTTTCTCTACAAATACTCGAACCCCATCCCGCTAAGAGAAATAAATAATTATTTTTTAAAATAAAGGTGATGTATCAGGAGAAAATTACATGTCTCATAAAATGAAAAATAAGTACTCCATCTGTGCCAAAAAAAATGACAATTTTTAAAATTTGTGTCATTTTTCATTGTTTATATCTTTCAATCTATAATATTTTTCATAAGTTTAAAAATTTTGTATTATATAACTAATCGAGAACTATCAAACAAGATTCATACTGCATATTTTTTGAGATTCATATTGAAAGATCTAAGAAATTAAAATTGACACAAATATCAAAAATTGTCATCCAATTTGAGACGGAGGGAATATTTAAAAATAAGAACCTTAGCGGGATGGGACCTGACATTCCGACGCTTAGCCAACGTAGGTGAATGGCCATTCTATTCAATTTCCAAGGTCGACCAGCCAATCAAACACTATCTTACCATAAATTATCTGATGAAAAATACGTCAAGAAGAAATACTACTACTAGGTTACAAATGTTTTACAACGTGGGCCTAGCTAGTAAAATCGTAAAAGAGCTGAAGCCATGTGCAAGTCGTTGCAGTTGAATAGTACAGTATAGTATAGTAGTAGTAATGTGAAAATTAATAAACCAAAAACATGGAATGAGAATGGAATTGGTAAGTCAACTACACAGAGAGAGTATGGTTTATTTCAGTTTTCTTGGGCAGTTCAAAAGCCTATCTAGTAGTACTACCCTAGCTAGCTAAGAAGATAATCCAAAAAAAATTTGGTTAGTTCTTTATTAAAGAATTGGATATTTATACTAATCCCAAGGTAATAATTGTATTTCAAGAGATTTTGAAAGGAATTTATTTCGATAATGGAGCAGATAAAAGCTCAAGTAGGCAGAATCTCTCTCTCTCTCTCTCTCTCTCTCTCTCTCTCTCTCGTTCACCCAAAAAAAACCGCGCCCCATGAAATTCAACAGATTAAAACTACAACAATGCGACTTAAAAATGGTCAGATTCCAGCGCAGGCAAAACTTCACTTGCATTGCGGATCAAATTGGAATTCACATAATTGTTGTCGGAACAAAAACAATAATCGCAACAACTATAATCGTTCTTATTTCATGATTCACGTCACTTTACTTTAAACTTATACGCGTAAACCGCCCCCCTAATAATAAGTTAAAGAGAGTGAATTATTAAGGGAATTTAGTTCTGTTATCCCTTTAATTCGATATTGAATGAGCTACAATCCAGGTTGGGTAAAGTAGAGCTAGCATAATGAGAATTTCATCAAAATCTTGCTTTCGATTGTTTTGAAGTGAAACAGGCAAGAGGAATGCAAGCTTAGTTGAAACCAAAACGGGTATTCGAAGGCATCAGAGTGTGTTTGTTGATCCTCATCTGAACTTAGAACCAAGAACCTCTTATGTCACGATTTTTCATATAATTCCTCATGTAATGTCGTTTTTATTTTTTCAAGCGTCCTTTAATACCTCAAGCAATTACGTTCTTGAGTAAGGACATATATAGATGCTAGTAAATACCATGTACGTCTGAACTTGAAAGGACATATAATTTTCAAATCAAAAGATAAAATACTTTCGTGCGCAATTTTTCAAAAAATTTCCTACCAATTTAAAGAACTAATTGAGATCTTTAATTTAGTTAAAATTAAAAAGTTTTGAACGAAAGTATTTTATTTTTTAATTCGAAATGTATTTCGCCCAAAAAAAATGGGGAAAACATTTTAGGGAAGTTTTGTCCTTTTTAAACAAATGAAACTATATTCAGCTTTAACAGAGATAAAAGGGGAACGACCGTTTCATTTCTCACGTAGTAAAAGGAATATAAAAGGAATTTTACTAGTATATAAAAAAGGAAATTCCATCCGGACTCATTACCACCTTTACCTGTTCATTTGAGAGCGACCGAGAGAGGGAGGGTTTTTTTCGCAACAGACCGGCGCCCTGAAAGAGGGGAAGGCATTGCCCGTGGCCCCCGCAAACAGTGTGGAGAGAGAGATCATTTTTGTTTTGTTTTTTTAAAATGATTTCTTTTTTTTTTTAACGTCACTCTCTTTTAAGTGTATTTTTACACTAAAAACATACTTACAGAAAAATAACGTTAATAAAAAAAGAAATAGTAAAATCAGAAGCTTTTTTTTTTTTTTTCTAAAATAGGAAGGTTTGAGGATTCCTTATTACTCTGAGGGAGAGAGAGAGGAGAGGGGGAGGGTTTTCCTTTGCTTTTTCTAATTAGGAAAAGACTCGAGGATTCCTTATTAATTTTTTCTCTGAGGTTTTGATAGGGTATTTTGGAAGTTAGTGAGAAAACCATCCCTCCCTCTCTGTCCTATTGTGAGGCCTCTGTTCTATAAATTGGTCACACCCACCTCTTTCCAAACTCCCCTAAATGCTCTGCCTTTCCTCCTTTAAATGTTTTCATAAACATTGATTGAGAGAGAGAGAGAGAGAGAGAGAGAGAGAGAGAGAAATGGAGGACATGGCTTGTTTATGGAGTCATCAAGAGGTGGGTCACTCTTCATTTCTTGATTTTGTCAGGTTTTTCAGTTCACCGCCTTCTGGGTATATCCTGTTGTTGCTACTCAAATGCTTTTCTCTTTAAACCTTCCTTTCATTGCAGTGACTTCCCCCCTTTCTGGGTTTTCTGTTCTTTTGGTGGAATTTCAGTCCCATCGACCTTTTGAAGTGGTTTCTATTGGATAATTGAATTTTCAGAGTATTCATTCAAGTGTTTAGTTTCGAGTTCATTGATTGTCGTAAATATCTAGGTTTCTGATTTTGGAAAGGGTATTCCCATTTTTTGACACTGGTCCAGATGACAATCAAAGGAATCACTTGAAAAAAACCCATTGTGGGTGAATTTGGAAGCTTTGGATGCCATTTTCTGTTGGTGTGTTTGGTGAAGAGGTGCATTTCCTGTTTTTCTTCACTGGAGAGAAACATGTCTCCTCTGTGACCTTTTTTATAGGGTTGGAAACTTTTGGGTATTGATGGAAACATGTGATGTCTTGTGGAGTAATCATTCAAAAGTACCCAATGGTGTTGCCCAACTGATTCTTCTAGTCTTGGTTCCAGAAAGTAGGATTGTTTGACTTCACTGGTTTTTCTTGGTAGGCCCATGCCCTCCCAACTTGAATTTGGAAACAGTTAGGTGGGTTAATCTTAGTGTAGTTTTCTTTCCAGTTACTCTGCCGAAAAAACAGGAAACCTGATTGGCTAACTATTTCCAAAGCATGTTTTCCGGACATGTTTACGACAAAAACCTGTTTTTGAAAACACATCAGAAAATGTTTTCAAACCAAAAAAAACCACTAAATTTGTTAACAATGCAATTTTCGAAAGGTGTTTTGCAAAACTGATTCTGAATATATCTAATTGTCATGAAGCTTTTTGGTATATGTCTTGGGAAAATTTGGGTTAGTCATCTTGTTCTCTGGTGCTCTATAAAAGCATTAGTTTTAAACTTCTGCGTCATATGTGATAGATGGAAGTCCATAATAGTCTTCTTTTCTATTCAGAATATATGTATTGATATTGATTTTGGTTCAAATTTTGCAGACGCCTGAGGAATTGAAGCAAAGACTTGTGTACACAACTCTCGAACTCGAATTGGTGAGAATGGAATCGGATGAGGAGATGAAAAACAACAAAGAGTGCATGAAACAACTTCTGCAGCAGCTAAAAACTTCCTGCCAAGAAAGAGATGAAGCAAGAGACCAACTTAACAAACTACTAAACAATCTCATGCCTTGTACCCCCAATACCTTGCCCGAATTCCTCCCTCCTCCGCCCCAACTCCTCCCCGAAAGCCCTCTCATTCAACCCACCAAAGGCAACTCAAGCATAACTGAGTCAAACAGTCTCTCTGCGGACACATTCAATTACCAATCACCAGTCAATTCGTTTTTCGATCCTGTCTCATCTCCAGATTCCTCGAGTAATTTTGTATTTACGAACCAACCTGTTTTTGACCAAGGTTGTTTGGTTATTGATGAGATTGTGAAGGGAAGAACTCTGCCTCAGAAAGGGAAACTGTTACAGGCTGTGTTGGAGGCGGGGCCGCTGCTTCAGACTCTTGTTGTTTCTGGGCCGCTTCCCCGGTGGAGGAATCCTCCCCCTCTTCAGACCTTTCACATTCCACCTGTTTCCATCAAAGGGTGTGAGGCTCAAATTGTCAATGTACCGAAACAACTGAATTTGTCGTCTTTTGTTGACGTTTCTTGTGGCTCTTCTCAAGTTTCTATGTTGGATTTTTCCAGTGGAGGGTTTCGATCGCGTGTGGACAGCGGGCAGTTGATCTCTGCTGGAGCTAATGCTAGTAGCTATGTTCCCTTAGGCAAGCGACAGAGATACCAATGAGGACATGGACACTTAGTAGTTTTGCTTCTTTTTTCCTGTAAATTAGTGGGGGATGGTGTATATGGGGATACTCTTTTGGGTTTTGAATGACAAAGGTATTTTTACTTTGTTACGTAGTGTCCAGTTTCTCGTCGTGGTTATATTCAACAATCAGTCTTGCTGATCAGGGATTCTCTGAATACAGCACACTACAATCGTTCATATTTCTGGAGGTGCTCAACTCAAATGTTGCTTGAATTTCCAAAATGAGATGAATTTACTTCCACTTACACAAGTTTTCGTCAACTATTAGCTACATTGTTGCTGTATCTCAACTGTGAAACCGCTAATGGGAAACTAAGCGTAATTGTTTCTCTGTTAATCACTCATTGTCTTGAAGAAAATGAGATGTCATTTTGATGACCATTGTGACTGCTGCTGCTCTTTCTGACTAGTAACTATAGCCAGTACTCTGTATTTGGAAGATTTTCCCATTATGTGTTCTTTCTCAGGTTTAAGTCATATGACTAGATTCTCTAAATTTGTTATGACAGCTTAATTGTGAACATGATTATTGCTTCAAAAGCTTCATACCGAAAATCAAACAGCATAGTTTGTACACCAGAAGTGTGTTTTAGCGATGGGGAAAACTAATGGAGGGAATATTCATATAGTGGAAACTAAACAAATCAAACTGGAGTACTATTCCTGTCTCCTTGACTCTACCTACTAGTAAATACAGGTCACAGGTGCATTGGTGACATGAATGCTTAATCGAAACAGTCGGCCTTGATTTCTGTTCTCTGTTTGTCAATCCAGTTCAGTGACAAATTAGTTTTGAAAAGAAGACAGATGATTACTCTGGCAGCGCCATATCTAACGATTTATGCTTGCGAATTTCTTGCTAAATGGAGAGATTATAAGAAAGGAGGAGGAGGATATTTAGAAGTTAAAAAAGAGGTTTACATATGCCATTTGGTGCTTATCAGGAAAACTGAAGCATCAAATTCATCGACATATTCCTACTTAATACTTGGTTAAAACACATGAACCACTCTCACGAAGAACATCTTTAGTATAAAACATACGATACTTAGGACTAGATTCGGTCAGATGAACGGATTGAGACTGTGCAATCCATCCTTGCAGAAAAGGCAAGAAACAGAACTTATGGCATTCTTTTGGGATTATGCATGGAAGGCTAGATATGATTCTTCTTAAAAAGGGGTGATCCATGAGATGAAAAAAGATTTATTCTCGATGTCAATCATTCACCATTCAAAATCTTGAGCAGCAAGAGAGTAGCAAGACCATGGACGGAACCGGGATGTCATAAACGCGGGGGTTGACATTCACCATTCAAAATCTTGAGCAGCGAAAGAGTAGTGAGACGAGGGATGGAACCAGGATGTCATAAACGCGGGGGCCGAACTATGAGCAACAAGATTTTGAAATTTCAAGTTTCGGAATTCTAATAGTTTGTTTGGTTTAAGTTTGGAGGGAAGTTTTTTGGGTAATGAGTGGAGAGGGAGAAAAGAAAAATGAGAATAATAATGGAAGAAAAACTTATGAGAGACCTTATGCACAAAGCAAAATTGAGTTTTGGGATCCAAAACGAACACATTCTTAAAGTATTTGAATATCTAAACAACACTTCATACAAAATACAATATCTAGGTATTCTTAACAAATAAAAAATAACTAATATTAAAATTTAATTTTTTTAAAGAAAAACCTAAAACAACGCGGCCCCCATATGACAATTGATGGATCTGTCTCTGAGCGAGACGAATGCGTGACAACCCTTTGGGCAATGCCGTGAAAGTTGGTTCGAGATTGCTTTACTTGTGAAAGACTTAATAACTCAGTAAATAATAATAATTAAACAAGAAACATAAGCCACTTGTATTGCCGTGAACTCTGAAGCTCTGACACATCCAGAGGTTGAGGTATCAGCGTGTCTAGACACAGGAACACGTGTCTGACATGCTACGTGGCGTGTCCAATAATTTTATTTTATTTTTTGAGGGGAACACGGATAGGGACATGGGATGACATGGGTGGGACATAGCTAGGGACACAGGGTGCATTTGGGATTCTTCTATTTTTTGGGGGTAAATATCTTTTTACTTAAAAGTTTTGGGTTAAAACATAATTAAATCTGTAAAAGAACATATCTCTAGCAAACTAAACACACTTGTGGAAGACTTAATAACTCAGTAAATAATAATAATTATACAAGAAACATAAGCCACTTGTATTGTCGTGATCTATAAAGCTCTGACACCTCTAGAGGTTGAGGTATCACCGTGTCCGGACACAGGGACACGTGTCTGACATGCTACGTGGCTTGTCCAATAATTTTATTTTATTTTTTGAGGGGAACATGGATAGAGACATCGGATGACATGGGTGGGACATGGCTAGGGACACGGGGTGCATCTGGGATTTTTCTATTTTTTGAGAGTAAATATCTCCCTCGAGTGATAATAGATTGAGTATATATGTTTCTCGAAAATAAAGTTTGTACAATACAAGCTCATTTCATATATGTATATATAGATAGACTGGATATATACAATCAACTGTTGAATGCTTTACAGTATGAGGATGCTATGATGTGGCGAAGACATCTTCTCAATTGGATTTAAATATGATCTTAGGATGGCAATTTGTAGATTTATTTTTGACTTTCGCAATTAATTTAATACTCCCTCTATTTCAAATTGATAATTCACTACTAAAATGTAACGCCTCGAATTTTGGGTACGTTAAAGAAGGCAATTTCATTGAAAATCTAAATGGAGTCTGGCTCAATATTACAACATAACTCTCACAAAGAGTGTTCTTAATCAACAACAAGAGAGGTAAACTAGGGTTCCTATCTACTGCTCCGCTTCTTCCTCCATCCTGGCCAGCTCCTCGGCTCCAAATGCTTCCAAGGTGTAAAGTTCACCATGTTCATCTATAAGGTCTGACACATTATACCGGCGTCGCCACCAATATAATATGTCAGGGTCTCCAAAGGTAACACCGTGAGCTTACAAAAGCTCAATAGAATATCCAAACCCACTAACCCCCTTAACTTACAAACAATATATCATAAAATCAACAGAGTACAAGTAGGTTTAACAAAAACGATTAACGATAGCACATCCATATTCACTAATCAAGTATCGTTGGTGTCCACGTTTTTCTGTGTTTCTCCTACGCGACTCATCATAGACTGTGTCTCCATTTTCACTTTTCATAACCAAATCAACATTTTCAAAATCTGTTTTTAACACACCCAACCTCGGTTCCGCCGTTCCGGGTTCCCGAGTATCCTCACAATGGTTCCGCTACACCGGGTTCCCATTGGCACACTTAGCATTGGCTCCTCTCCGCGGATAACCAAGCCACACACCCAACTTCGGTTCCGCCGTTCCGGGTTTCCGAGTATCCTCACAATGGTTCCACCGCACCGGGTTCCCATTGGCACACAAAACACACACCACACAATGGGCTACCATGTCCGGCCATATTGCGGTTTCCAAAATATTTCACCCTTTCAAAACACGCATTTTCGTTAACCACACCCTAGGTGTCATGTTTCTAACTTTCTCGATTTTCGTGTCACGTTTTCATGCATAGACTCCGCGGTAGGACCTTTCACAAAAATAAGCATAATTCGTTCATTGAAACTACACTAGCAAGATCATTCAACTTAATATTACTAAGCGTGCTCGAAAAGATCAAAATATGAATACTTCAAATCAAGCGTTAAAATCTTATCTTTGGGAAAATCGTTCTATCTTACCTTTTGAGAAATTCTAAACAACAAATGTTTATTCGGAGTTACCAATTGATTGTTCTAACGTGCTTATACCTCCATTAGTGAAAATAAATTTGTCAACTATCATGCATTTCAAACGATATAAACAAAAGATAACCTTATTTATTTAAAACTAAACAATAGATAACCCTATCTACTTAAGGAAAACGATAAGGGTATTGATACTTTGAATCAAGAACATTCTACTTTCTAACATACGATTCTATGCTATACGTAGAGTTAGTGGACGAGGGACTCTACCTTGATCCGAAACAAGTCGGGGCCAAATAACCTAGTTGGAAATTTTCTACGGGCGGTGGAACTCGCAAATCTGGACCAAATTTTGGATGGCAGTAACTCAGTCAATATTTGGCCGAATATGATCGTTCTTGGGTCGAAATTGAAGATCTCGAAGTGCTCTACAACTTTTGTGAAGGAAGTTGATCCTAGAAACTACTTTAGGTAGGAGAAAAATGGTGATAAAGGAGGAGACAGTGTGCTGTCTGGAAATGGAAATCCGAGATTTTTAACAATATCTTTGTCATTTCTTCACCGATTGGAATGGTTCTTGGGTCTAACTTGAAGGTTTCGAAGTGCTCTACAACTTTTCCGAAGGGAGTTGGTCCTAAAAACTACTTTGAGCAGGAGAAAAATGAAGATTCGTGAAGGGCAGTAAGCTATCTGAAAAATGAAAATGGTTTCTAGAGAAAAATGAGTGAAGGTGTGAGTTGAATGGAAGGCATGGGGTGCTATTTATAGCCAAAACTTGAGCTCCTCCTCCCTCCTCTATGGCCGGCCCCCCCCCCCCCTTCTCTCCTTTCTCCCATGGATTTGCTCAATTGTTTTGTCATTTCAAGCCTTTCAATCAAGTCATTGCCTTCCATGACTTGTCACTTCCATTTGTAGGCCAAATTTTAGGCTATCATGAAGGGCTTTTGGCTTGTCAAGTCTATGGAGAGGTTGCTTGCAAGAAAGAATAGAATCATTGTACTTTGGAAGATTAGAAATGGGTTGATATGGTCAAAAATAGGCTTAAGGCTATAAAGGTTTATTGTGTAAGTAATCAAAACACAAGCACACACTCCACCTCACTCTCTCACTCTCGGCCTCTCTCTCTCTCTCTCTCTCTCTCTCTCTCTCTCTCTCCATTCGGCTCTCTCTCTCTCTCTCTCTCTTGTTCTATGTATGTCTAGGTATATATATATATATATATATATAAGTACACCTAGGTACATAAGGGTTATGGGTTTTCAAGTGACAATTCAATGGAAATAATATGAGTAAAACTTTCCTAGAAAGTGCATCTATGCATGACAAGGCTAAGGTTGCTTTCTTTTGGAAGCAAAATGATGAGATTCCTTGTATGACTTGTCTTGTCATGCATTTTGGCAAGTCAAAGGTCTAATAACCAAGAGATAAAAATTTTCCTAACAATTATGGACCAAGGGGTAAAGGAATATTAATAATAATTTGATATGACTAGTTATGGGAATCTATTGTCCAAGGGATAATATTTTCCCTAACATTTATGGACCAAAGGTTAAAGTTTTCCCTTACCCTTATTATCCAATAGGTAGGGTAAGTAATGATGCTAGGTAAAGTGAAATAACTAAACATAGGAATAAAAATGATTACTCCTATAGTCTAATGGTTCAATAGGGTTCGGAGGGTTTCATAAGGCTTAAAGACGGTCAAAAAGGTCCATCTAGGGTTAGGAAATTGTAACTAGATTGAAACGGTAATTAGGGTTTTCTAACGAATTGGTTGGAAACTAATTCTACTTGCCAAGTAGTATTTCTAGCCAAGAAATATAATTTAAAGATTTTATTTAACTCACTAGAAAAAAAAATACAAGTGCTTCTACAAGCATACTTATCTTTAGAAAATGACTAGATTGCTCGGCGTGAAAATATATAATTTTATAAATCTCAAATTTAATTATGACGGATTATTAAAATTAAAAAGAAATTTTTAGTAGCAAATCTAAGTAATTAAAATAAAATTTAAATATTTAACGAAATTTTTATTTACCAAAAATCAGGGTCGTTACATAAAAGATGTGCAATTTTCGAACCAAAAAATAAAGCACTTTCGTGCATCATTTTTTAAATTTCTTGATACCGAATTGAAGATTGCAATTAGTTCTTTAATTTAGTGTCAAAAAATTTAAAAAACGATGCATGGAAGAGCCTCATTTTTTAATCCAAAAATTGCATGTCTTTTCGTAGTGGACTATCATTTAGGAATGGAGGGAGTACATGACGTTTCTTATCTAATACTCCCTTCATATCACATTTTAAATGCTCCCGACCTAAAGTCGTGTCATTTTGAATTTAAAAAAATCGTATTTTTCATAATCTGTTTTGACACTTTTTTGCACCGTTTTAAAGTAGTTATTGAGATCTTTTTGAATGATGCAAAACAAAGTTAAAAATTAATTCCGAAAGTACTTTATTTTTTTAGATTAAAGTTACGTGGTCTCCCGTAGGAAGCATTTAAATTGGGACGGATGAAGTATATCATATAAACTATCACAACTGATGCATCAATCATTAAAAATTTCGTAATAAATCACTCGATGAGATAGACTATTTTCAAAAATTGAAAAATATGTGTATTATATAAATAATTAGGTAGTAAAATATACACATGAGGTGTCCTCCACCATATCCGAATCTCCTTAAAAAAAAAATTATGTCCCCGTGTTCATGTTTATATCCATGTCCGTGCATCATTGACAAAGGGACATGAAAGGACAAGGAAATAGCAAGAACTCTCTAATATAGGAACCGAGAGTTTTTAGTGAAAGAAAATAAACAAAGTGTTAAAAAGGTAAATGATGAGAATTCCCGCGTCCACTTGATTTTGACTTTTTGCTAACCAGCAACTCGGGTTCACTTGTCAATCATTAAACTCTTTTCAAAAGTGTTATGCCTTGTTATTTTTATAATTCAAAAAAAAAAAAAAATTTCCGTAGATTCTCTTTAGATTTTCTCTACTTCTAATATTTCTCTTTATTTATCTCCATTTATTACCCCTACTATTTTTCAAAAAACTTTTTAAATACCAAACCAAACACAACATTAAAAATGGATATAAACATGTTGCCTTGTTTGGTTCCACATTTGGGGAAAAAAATTCAATTCAAAAAACACTTAGGAGGTGTTCCAACTCACCTTCTTTTTTAAAAAGTTCTTTTTCTTCAATTTTCAAATTCAAATATAATAAAAATAAAAAATAATTTTTTGATTTTTCTTGCATCGTATAAAAGATCTCAATGAAATCTATCAAACAAGATCCATATTGATAGAAAAATTATTTGCATAAACATATGATTTTTGAGATTGAAATTACCTTTCTTTTTCCAAAACCTTCTTTTTTTAGAGTTGGAACACCCCCTTATTACTCATACTTTCAATTATTACTCTTATTTCTCTCTCCACTCATTACTTTTTTCTCCAATTATTACTCTTATTTTTCTATCTATCTCTTTTCATTCATTATCTATACCTCCGATTATTACTCTAATTTCTCTTTCCACTCAATATCCCAAAACTTAAACTTAAAAATTTTCAAATTCCCATCTGAACAAGGCACATTGACTGCTCGAAATTTGCACCAAATAGTTCCACAATTCAGAATCAAAATCTAGAATTTCGAATCAGTCAAATTATTCCTCTCACAACAAAGAATTTACTAATCTCTCTATCTCCATTTTTTAGTCTATTTTGGAGATTTCAACTACTTCCTTCATTTTAAATTGAGAGTTCTTTTTAGGGATTCCAACTATTTTTGTAGACATGCAATAATTACACCTGCAATACCTATCATTTTCATCATTACTAACATTTGTATTCATTTGTTTTGAAAATCATCAAATTTTTGGAAAAAGGACTTACTCCTTTCGTCCCAATTTGTTTGTCCAATTTCGAGATATATGCCTTTAAAAAAATTGTGTATATCTCACAATTTACAATGTTTTTCCATATTGCATATATAAAATATTATAATTGAAATATATAGACAATCTTGTAGGAGATCCCAAATAATGAAAAATGACAAACAAATCGGGACGAAGTGAGTATCATTTTGGAATAACCCAAAATGAAATAATGGACTTTCAATTGGAACGAATGGAGTATATAAGAGCATCCCTGTTGTAATAAACAAATGTGTGTGGATAAGCAAATTTAACAATAATGCTAAAAAGATATCTCACATTGTACATTGTAATAAGTAAAGTTGCAAGCATTTTAGCAAATAACCAAATTTCATAACCAAACTTAACTAACTTTTACAAATAACCAGAACTCAATAACCAAACTCAATAACTCAAAAATACCCCACTTTGGAATTGTCTCATCGAGACGAATAATTTGGTGTGGTCAAGTGCGTGATTGAAACTCGTTTGCGATTAGAATAATGGGCATTATGGGGATTTTTTTATTAAAAATGCAAAAATAACCAATGTTGAGGCAGAAGTTGTTAAGTTTGATTATAAATTAAATATATAATCAAATACTAACGTGACACATTTTAATTATTAATTTTGATTATGACATTTGCGGATGCTCTAAGAGAACACAATCATTGTATCGCATGTGTAATCACCACATTCTTCAATTCCACTATTTAATACTCTAGGAGTAACAATTAATAATAAAATACCCTTAGTTTGGGTTAATTCCTCCAATAAAACCAAACCAAAGTCGTGTCATTCCATTTCCGCAAGTTGAAGGAAGGTTATTTTTTTTAAGCGAGTCCCATAAACTACTCCTAAAAGAAAGCGAGTGTGTATCTCCGCTCAATAAATTTCCGCTGACCATAACAACGGCCACGGATTGTTCAGCGCGAATCCCCACCGAAAAAGTTTCAAAATCCCGATTTTTCGCGGGATGCAGATCGATCGAGGCGGAGAGAGAGGGTTTCCGAGTCTTCTGACATCTGACGTCTCAAGTGACGAATTTAGAGAACCAAAACAAACAACTCCGGCCACAAGGAAGACCAGCAGATTCCGGGCTGGATAACTCCAACCTCACCGGCGCATGTATTTATACAATACCCTCCCTCACCGATCACTTCCTTCACTTTGCATCTCTCTCTCTCTCTCTGGTCATCGTTCTCCTTCTTCAACAGGCATCTTTTCGGTGAGCTGGGACTGTACCATGGAGGCGGAACCACTTGCGCCACCGTACTCGGAAGAGAACAGGTTCTGGAAAGGGGCTTTCGCCGTGGTCGGAATCATGTCCACTCTAGTTATCTACGGCGTCTTACAGGTACAACCTCGGTTTATCATCTCACTCCCCCCACCCCATTGCTTCTGAATCAAGAAAAGATTTGAAGCAATAACTTCTTGTTTTTGTACTGTGCTGACCTGAGATGGCTCTTAGTATGCACATGGTTGAGAAAGTTCATTTCCTGCAGGAAAAGATCATGACAGTTCCGTATGGCGAAAAGAAAGAGTATTTCAAGTTCTCATTATTTCTTGTTTTCTGCAATCGTCTTACAACATCAGCTGTATCTGCAGGCGCTCTACTGGTAACTATCTCTTCATTGCTAATTGACCAATTTTTGTAGCCACCACAATCTGTGTAATTTGGCTTATGGAGATCTGACCTGTTTTTCTGGGGAAAAAAAAAAAAATCACTTTAAGAGGTTGTAATCTATATTAAAGCATCTTGTTTATCAAAACCTTATTGGTTATCCAGGCAAGTAAGAAAGCATTGGACCCTGTTGCTCCTGTATATAAGTGTTGTCTCGTTTCGGTGTCAAACATAGTAACAACAACGTGCCAGTATGAGGTAAGCTGCTTTATGTTTCCGTGTCTTTCGTTGGTTGTATCTGAAAAGGCATAAAAGTTGTGTTCTGTTCTTGTTAGGAGTTTTCTTATTTATCGTTCCAGTTAAAGATCGAAAAATAATGTGTGGTCTATGCATTAATCATTTTGGTTATGAATGTTTTCTCCAGGCGCTTAAATACGTAAGCTTTCCTGTTCAAACACTTGCAAAATGTGCCAAAATGATACCTGTCATGGTACGTTGATACCTGTCACTTTATGCAATCCTTTCTAGATTTTGCATTCACAAATCATGATCGTTGCCTTTTTTAGCCTGCTGTAATATAATGGTTAGATCTTTCCTCAAAGGAATGGGTGAATCATAACTCCCCAAATTGTATAGAAGGATAGTGAGCATGATCATTTCCCTTGCACCATTCCAAAGTTCATCCGTTCTTTTTGTTGTTTTCTTTCCAAAAGCTATCTTCTCTAACCACTAATAAACCTTGTCGAATTTCAGAAATTATGATTCGTGAAAACAGCATAAGGATTCTATTTTCTTGATCCTAAACCCTTTTTCCCTGGCCCAGCTGCATCATGTTCTTATATTCATCCTTGTATAGCCCCTTTCCTTCACTTCCCCATTTCCTGCAGGAGATGTTTCTCCTAGTGTCTGTACAATTCCACTATGCCTCTTAGGAGTAAAGAGTAGTTAGGGTGGTTTAAGTTAAATGTACTCAACAAACCATGACCCAATTTCTTGGTCCTGGCTTCTTGAATCCTCTTATCCTCTTCTTCAATCAGGCCTGTTATTTGTTTTAACTGTGCTTGTTAGAATAGTTTAGTCCCACATCGAGTAGTCATGTTATGTAATGGGTTTCGTCATAATATAAATAAAGCTCTTTATGTGTTAGGGTTAATAAACACCCTAAACATTTTTCTTCTTCCTAAACAACATGGTATCAGAGCCTAACCCACCATAGAGCCTAACCCTAACCCTAACCTTAACCCTAACAACATCACTCACCCTTCTAGCAGTCGTGAACAGTAACCACGCAGCTGTGAACAGTGTTTTCTGCAAACCCTAGCCCCAAATCTCTCATCTTCACACCTCAGAACCCAAAACCTAGCCACCGGCGAACCTCGCCGGCCGTCGCCCAGTCAACGACGACGCTCGCCGGCCATCGCTAGTCACCGACGACACTCCGGCGACCCTCGTCTGTACCAGATCTGCAGTTCTATGACCTCGAAAACCCTTGAAATCTCTCAAAATTACTGACCCAGTCTCTATTAGTGCTCGAAAATCATTACAAGTCGTTACCCAACGGAAATCAGTCTCAGTTGGTGCTCGAAATCAGTCTCTGTATGTAAGTTGATCCGTTTGCTGTTGCTTGTCTCTAGCACTACGGTTGATCAAATGAGTTTAGTTGTTTATCGTGATCTGATGTTGCGTGTCCTTTGCTTCTCTCAATCTGACGTTCTGGTCTGAACTTTTGTGGTGTTGGTGACTATTGATGTTGCTCTTAGCAGTAATTGCTCGTGGCTGGTTTTATGTTGCTTCAAGTATTGGGTTTAATTGCACTTTCAGTCCCTACAGTTTAGGATCCCTGCAGTTTTGACTGCCACTTGGTTGTGTGCTGGTCATTTACTAGTTATTGGTTGTTGCTACTACATTGTTCAATAACATGTCTGAGGAGAAAACCAGTTCAGGCCCTCTTTCTACAGTTGTTGGTACTATTTCTGGTTCTAATTCTACGGGTACTGGTAGTCTTTCTAGTGGCTCTCGATCTCGTGAGCGGCACTCTATTACCTCTACACCATTAAACGGAGGTAATTATGTTCTTTGGGCTAAAGCTGTTGAGGTGTATTATATGGGTCAGTCGGAGGACTCTTATTTGACTAGTAAGCCCCCTGCTGCAGATGCACCCACATATGGGGCCTGGAAACCTGTTGATGCCCGTATTCGTTCAGAGTTATGGAATAGTATAACGGAACAGGTTGCTAGTACGCTAATGTTTTGTGATACAGCTAGTGAGGTGTGGACACAGATCAAAGAGTTGTATTCAGGTGTCGACAATCTCCGTCGTACGTATGACCAATGATCTCCTTACCCTAGAGTCTGTGTTACCTATGGCTGTTCCAACCGGCACTGTTCTACCAAACCCCTTGCAGGTTTATGTTCGGCGTTCCCACGCACCGACACCGCCCCAGCCTCCAGCACCAACCCAGCCTGCACCTACAGAGCCCTCCCAGCCTGCCGAACCATCTTCGCCAGCACCACCGTCTTCCCCCCCCGTCGCCAGATCCGCCTGCTCCTCGCTATCCGACTCGTGAGAATCGCCACCCGCCGGTAAAATATGGTTTTTCTAATTGTTCTCACACTTCTCATCCTCTTTCTCGGGTTCTCTCATATGATCATCTCTCTCCCGTTGCCAAGCTTGGTTCTGTGCGCATTCTTATTTCTCTTGATGCCAATCTTGGTTGGCGATCTCCAAGAGGAAGTCTACATGGAGCAACCACCTGGGTTCGTTGCTCAGGGGGAGCGTCATAAGGTATGTCGTCTTCGCAAAGCACTCTATGGACTTAAGCAATCTCCTAGAGCATGGTTTAGCAAGTTTAGTGATGCAGTTATGAGATTTGGCATGTGTCGAAGTCAGTCAGACCACTCTGTATTCTCCCTTATGTCGGCTCGAGGGAAAGTATTGCTTATTGTTTATGTAGATGACATTATTATTACCGGAGATGATCAAAAAGGGATTGATGAGTTGAAACAGTTCTTACATAGTCAGTTCCACACTAAAGACTTAGGTAAGCTGCGATATTTCTTGGGCATTGAGGTAGCAAGGTCCAAGGATGGGATCATTCTGTCCCAGAGGAAATATGTGTTGGACATTCTAGAGGAGACAGGTTTATTGGGAGCTAGACCAGTGGAGACTCCAATGGATCCTAATGTGAAACTCTGCATTGATCAGGGGGAGGTATTTTCTCATCCAGACCGGTATCGTCGATTGGTTGGTAGGTTAAACTATCTTACCAATACACGTCCTGATATCTCATTTGCTGTTAGTGTGGTGAGTCAATTTATGTCTGCTCCTCGTCTTCTACATTGGGAAGCTTGTATTCGCATTGTAAAGTATCTTAAGGCTCATCCTGGACGTGGCTTATTTTACCGTTCCAATGGTCATCTGCGTGTTGAGACGTTTACTGATGCAGATTGGGCAGGGTCACCTTCTGATAGACGTTCAACAACTGGTTACTGTACTTTTGTTGGTGGCAACCTAGTTACTTGGAAGAGTAAGAAGCAGACTGTGGTTGCAAGTTCTAGTGCGGAAGTAGAATATCGTGCTATGGCTCATATTACATGTGAGGTTGTTTGGCTGAGATTTCAAGTGCAATTGTCCATTCCTATGTACTGTGACAATCAGGCGGCGATACATATTGCCTCAAATCCGGTGTTTCATGAGAGAACCAAGCATATTGAGGTAGATTGTCACATTGTTCGCGAGAAGATTGATAGTGGTGTGTTAGTTACTCCGTTTGTGTCTACCGGAGCTTAGTTGGCCGATATCTTCACCAAATCATTGTTTAAACCACGTTTAGAGTTGTTATGTAACAAGCTGGGACTTTGTGATATTTATTCTCCAGCTTGAGGGGGAGTGTTAGAATAGTTTAGTCCCACATCGAGTAGTCATGTTATGTAATGGGTCTCGTCATAATATAAATAAAGCTCTTTATGTGTTAGGGTTAATAACCACCCTAAACACTTTTCTCCTTCCTAAACAACAGTGCTATTATTTTTGTGCATCATGTGTGGTGTTGTCCTTCATAAACAGATCAATCGCATTGTTGTCGCTTATAAATTTGTGATCCTAAACTTTTAATTACACTCATGTTACCCGTAATAAGAACTCTTAAGAGGAGAAGTTTGTATGCTTTCTTTTTATGTTACTGGCAGATTTGGAGCACAGCGATTATGCAGAAGGTGTACAAGGCCAACGACTATTTCCTGGCTTTTCTAGTGATGATCGGTTGTGCATTATTCATTCTATACCCGGTAGAGGACCACGCTTCTGTTTCAAAGATCTCAATCTGTAGGTTTTAGTTTTTGTAGGCTTGTTTCTGATGTGAATTTTTGTAAGTGAAACATACAAATGTGTGGATAATAGAAAGCTGCAATATATTGGAGAAAGAGAAATAATGGTGCCTACTGATGACACTCATTAAGAAATTCTTATATATTTTGTTTACAAATCTTAGATTAGAGAAATGGGTCTACGTTGATGCTGCTTTCAGGTGTTGTTTATATACCTAACCTGTATTGGTTTTTGTAGAATTTTTCGCATGAGGTGAATAGTTTCCGTTTTGCATTCCTTTGTAGGCAACAGGGGATAACAGCCCATATAATAGAGGGAGGGAAAGCACAGTTTGGGGTGTTTCCTTGATGATTGGTTATCTTGGGTATTGTTTTCGAAACTAATGCCTGACATTGTTTCAGTTTATAAACTTTGTACATGTTTCGTTGCCTCTTGCCATCATTTGTTGTTTCTAATTCTTGGTTTTGGCCCATCAGGTTCTTAAATACTTGAAACATGTTATGTAAATTGTCGCGGTTGAGTGAGACCCTATACTACGGGCTCAAGATTTGAGTTGCTTTTCTTTGCGGTGGAATGTTTCTTTTGTTTGCGATGTCCCATGTCTATGTTCAGGTTTTTAGAGGGGTTTTGTAAGTGAATTCAATGGGTTCATTTGAACCATTGGAGACCATGCAGAGCTGCCCCTGCCAGAAAGTATAGTGTTTTCTCTGATGTCCCCATTTTTTACTTGCTTGCTATGAGTGCTGTAAATTTTATACTTCATTTTGTCATTTTTTTCCCCACACATTCAACAAATAGACTGATGGGAATGTGAGCTAGTAGTGATAAATCTTTTGCTTTTGATTAGCTTTGTCAATGTTTGCTTCCAATTGACGTAAATATATTTTGTAAGAGCAGATGCTTATGCAAATTTTACATGCATTTCAGGTTTGATGGTTTTACAAGCACGTTCCAGGACAAACTATTTAGAGGCTATGAGATGGAGATACACAATCAGATATTCTACACGACATTGTGTTCTTGTATACTCAGCTTGACTGGTGGGTTTGCTTGTCTTATATCTTGATATGTTTGTCTCATTACGGATATCTTAACTGAGGGTTTGTTTAACTACACTTTACTCACTGGTATTTAGGCGCGTATGGAACCACTTAATTCAATTGGCTTTGTTGAGCTATAATAACACCTTCATGGTAGTAGATACTATCAGTAGCCGTATACAAGTAGGAAATATTTACTGCATTCCATATCCTCGGGTATAAAGTCCTCTAAATATGAAGTACATCTGTAAATCATGCAGCCAACGTTTCAACTTTCAAAGAGTTCAGGTCTAACTTCAGTCACACAGGACGCGGAGTTAAATTTGCAGAACTTTGACGGGGTCATATCAATCCTGCAAGCCTATAAAATATTACCTTGCTTTAACTTTTGTCAATTAAAAATTCCACAAAAACTTTTGTCAATTTGGACAAATTCCTCATGAATGGAATTCAATCAATCCTTGCAGAGGCTACTGTACTATAGGTAGTTCAGCTTCAGGAATTCTAGCCACTGTGGGACCTGTTCTTTCTTGAGATTCTACCTGCGATGGACTCTCAGACTCATTGGCATTCTGCAATGTGTTATCCTGCTATAGAAGTATATAACCAACACCGAATACATAATGCCTCTATCCAATTGCAATTTATCTTCTTATGATGTCCTTGGAGGCGAGTCTCATAGACACCATCGAATCCTTGTATTCAGGAAGAAGTTGATATTCATCACTAAGGTTGCAAGTTACAAGCTGAAGCCCTGGTTTGTTGTTCCTAAGATGATCTAACCTCAAAAGTCCAGAAAAAATAATCTGTGTTCTTAACCATTAGATTAGTAAATTTAAAGGCACATATGTTTATGCGAATGCGTATCAGGTTGTAGCCTGTGCATGCGGAACCTCTGGGCTGAGTGGGTAGTTTGTTTGCAGTTCTTGCTGAAGTTCCGCTCTTCATTTCCCATATCTGAGTATCTGCCATATTTTCCTAATTTCTTGGATTTGGTTCTATAGGCAAATGATTAATTCTTATTTGCATTTTTGTTATTTCAGGTCTCATACTTCAAGGAGATCTCCTTATGGCGATAGATTTTGTTGGACGTCATAATGATTGTTTCTTTGATGTTGCTTTACTATCCACTGTAAGTAATTCTTTTCCTTTCTTTCTTTTTGCTTCGCTTGTTTCATACTCCTTACTTGTAACACTTCTCATAGTTCTTAATCACTTATGCGTATTGTCATTGAAAATATTGCTATTATGTCCATATTCCCAAAGATGAAGCATAATTCTATCCCTCGCATGCACAATCCTCTGGCCTTACTTTTTCTTCTTTTTTATTATTCATTAGCAAACTCTAAGTCCTTATCCTTCTTTTCTGCAGGTAGCAACTGCTGGTCAATTCTTCATTTCCTACACAATTCGGACATTCGGTGCACTCACATTTGCCACCATAATGACCACACGGCAGGTAAAAGGATAAGTTCTCAGAACTACATATATATGTGCATGCCCGCAGCTGTATCTTTATTTTCCATGCGCTTCTGATTTATGTCTAACATGATTTTTTCATGTTTTGGTGAAGTTAGTTAGCATTCTGCTATCATGCATGTGGTTCGTCCATCCACTGAGCTGGGAACAAGGCATTGGCGCTGTATGCCTTTCAGCCTTAGTCATCTCTCATCTATAACTAGATTCACCAGTATCCCTGTTTTACTGAGAGTTATTTCATGGATCAGGCTATCGTTTTTGGTTCCCTTTATGCGAAAAGCTTCTTGAAAAACAAACGTCAGAAACCTTCACAACCGGAAGATGGGGAATCTATTCTCCTGAAGGGAAACCCTTGAGATGAGGAAATCGTGCTGGCTTGTCGGTACTTTTGACTCGTAAACCACAAGCAGCTCTATTTGCCACAGTGAGGTAGCATCGAAGATGTGACATGTTTGATGGAAACAGTTTTGCCCAACTCTAAACCGAATAGCTTTTTTTCTTGTTCTTTTTGGAGTTAGAAGCATATATAGTGACTCCCTCCCTGCCATTTTTCCTGAGGGATGTCAATCTACAAAAGATTTGCGTTGCTTGTTTTCGTTCTGTTTCGTTTTGATTTAGAATCAAGTTATTTTATTCCACAGAATTGAAGAACTGTATAACCACAAAACTGGTGTAAATTGTTTCGCAAGCTTGACAAAAGAGATTAAGGACTGATTGTTCACGGCATTGTCTGATTGATTAGTTCACTCGTTCTTTCTTTTCTTTTTTTTTTGTCTGGGTGAATGGCTGGGATGCATATAGTGTACTCAAGCTCGGATTCAGCCAAATTTTTTTGAAAGAACCTAATGAAACCTGGAAATCTTGGTTGAAGATTAACTTCTTGTGTCAGTTGTTTTTTTTTTTTTGGCCAAAGATAAACGTTATGTCGGTTGTTGTGCTCGTCAAAAGTGTGCAAGAAAAGAAATGTGCCTCTTAAAATTCTTCCACGTAAAATTCTTCCACTTCGTTGCAATGCACGGAAGGGATTCCGCAAATGTTCCATCAAAGGATTGAGGTGAAAGAATAGAGTAGTGATTATGTAACGCATCGAAAATTTTGGAGACATTAAAAAAATATTGAAAAGAGACTTTCAATACTCTTTTCATCCCTTTTTAAATGTCTTACTTTGTAACTTTAATTTATTAAGAATACATCATCATTACATTTTTCACATTAACTTTTACCTTAACTTTCCATACTTACTCTCTCCATAGATATCATAATTACACTTTTACTCGCAAATTTTTCAAAATGGAATCTACTTTTAGGGGCAAAATGAAAAATATGCTAACTTTTACCCACTAACTTTACAAAATAGACATTTATTAAGGGACAACCCAAAATGGAATACTAAACTTTAAAAAGGGAATTGAGGGAATAATATTTTTCTTTTTCCGGGCTTTAAAATTTTCAAAGACAATTTTTCCCAGAAAAATCCATAGATTTACTACGTTATTGTTCCAAAAGCCCGGTCATCATATTACAATCATATCGAATGTAATTTTAGTTTTTGAATTTGTAAAAATATTACAATTTCCAATAAACAAAAAGCTTTCAAAATAAAGTCGATTTAAATTAGTCAGAGCAACTAGAAACTAAATGACGGAATTCAGAGTCGACAATCTTTTCATTTGTCGTTGTCAAATCATTCTTTGCCTATGGCCCTTCTATTCGGACGCGGGGGTGGGTGGGTGCGTGCTGAAGGGACGGGAGCGTGTTGTCCTGGCCGAGAGGGCCTCGCTCCGGTCTCGCTCCAACAATTAGAAACGTTTACTTCGTAGAACTCGTCGAGTTGAACAAATATGTAAAAAATCAGCTCGATCGGATATTATTAAGTGCCTCATCGAAACCTTTTTGTCTTGAAAAGAATGGATCCGAAACACTAAATCAAATCTACTAGAACCCATTATTGGAAAGTTATATGTGATCCGATCAGACACTTAGAGATATCCGATCAAACTGATTTTTTGCATACTTGTTCAA
Source organism: Rhododendron ovatum (assembly GCA_019656835.1). Classification (NCBI taxonomy): domain Eukaryota; kingdom Viridiplantae; phylum Streptophyta; class Magnoliopsida; order Ericales; family Ericaceae; genus Rhododendron; species Rhododendron ovatum. The sequence goes on along the minus strand of CM033793.1, from coordinate 24,578,220 downwards.
CTCGACGAGTTCTACGAAGTGAACATTTCTGATCGTTGCAGCGAGACCAGAGCAGGGCCCCCTCAGCCGGGACAGCACACTGCTGTCCCTTCAAGGGACAGCAGCCCCTCAGGTCCCTTCTGTTCCCTCTTTAATACCTGGCGTGTAACGACCCTGATTTTCAGTAAATAAAAATTTCGTTAAATATTTGAATTTTATTTTTTATTACTCAGTTTCGCTTTTAAAATTTCTTTTTAATTCCTCATAGTCTGTCATAATTAGATTTAAGCCCTTAAAAATATTTTTCTTGACTAAGAGTCCTACGTGGCTAGTAGAGTTAGCTTTCAACCGACTAGTTGGACAAACCAAACTACCATTTCTCTTAGTTACACTTTCCGAATCCTAATTGGACCTTTTTGACCGTCTCGGAGCCTTTTGAACCCCCTGAACCCTAATTGAACCCTTAGACTTTTAGGGGTAATCATTATACCCCATGACAAGTCATTTCAAACCTTAATTATTACCAATATTCCTTTATCCCTTGGTCCATAATTGTTAGGAAAATTTTTATCCCTTGGTTAATAGACCTTTGACTTGCCAATAAGCATGACAAGACAAGTTATACATAGGATCTCATCATTTTGCTTCTAAAGGAAGCAAGACTAGCCTTGCCATGCATGCACACCTATGTTCTAGCCTTAAGCCTAACTATCTTAGGTTTTACTTTCCTAGATGAATATATACATGTACTTATATATATATACATATAAATGTTTGTGCATAGTGCACGAGAGAGAGAGAGAGAGAGAGAGAGAGAGAGAGAGAGAGAGAAGCTGAGAGGGAGGCCGAGAGAGGGGGAGTGTGTGGTGTGTTTTGGACACTTACACAAGCAACCTTAATAGCCCTAAGCCTATTTACTACATGCCAACCCATTCTAGTCTTCCAAAGTACAAAGCTAGCCCATGATTATGTTCTTTCTTACAAGCAACCTCTTTTTAGGACTAGACTAGTCAAAAACCCTTCATGATGGCCTAAGATTTGGCCTACAAATGGAAGTGACAAGTCATGGAAGGCTATGACTTGATTGAAAGGCTTGAAATGACAAGACAACGGAGCAAAATCCATGGGAGAGAGAGAGAGAGATATAGCCGGCTATGGAGGGAGAGGAGGAGGCCAAGTTTTGGCTATAAATAGCAAGCTCACTTCAAGTTTCAACTCACACCTTCACTCCTTTGCTCTCACTTCTCTCTAGAAACCATTTTCATTTCCAGACAGCCTACTGCCCTTCACAAATCTTCATTTTTCTCCTGCTTAAAGTAGTTTTTAGAACTAACTCCCTTCGAGAAAGTTGTAGAGCACTTCGAGACCTTCAAGTTAGACCTAAGAACTACCCCAATCGGTGAAGAAATGACAAAGATATCGGCATCCGAAGTTCAGTAAAAATCTCGAATTTCCTTTTCCAGACAGCATACTGTCTCTTCCTTTATCACCATTTTTCTCCTACCTAAAGTAGTTTCTAGGATCAACTTCCTTCACAAAAGTTGTAGAGCACTTCGAGAGCTTCAATTTCAACCCAAGAACGATCATATTCGGCCAAATATTGACCGAGTTACTGACATCCAAAATTTGGTCTAGATTTACGAGTTTCACCGCCCGTAGAAATCTTCCAACTAGCTTATTCGGCCCCGACTAGTTTCGGATCAAGGTAGATTAATCTTACTCACTATCTTTATGTATAATATAGGATAATCATAACTCCCATCTCTAAGTATACATAAACGTTCTCTTAGTCGTTAAACTCTAAATGTAAATGTATGATGTTTGTATGTTGAGAAATGCATAAGAAACTTGAATGGTGTTTTTTCTAAAAAGATGAAAAGGAAGGGGAGTATATTAAACATATCGACTTTATTTTCCAGAAAAGCATATGTTGTTTAGAACTTCCCAAAAAGGAAGAAAGAACGATTTTCAAAAGTCAAGACTTTATCGTTTGATTAGAAGTATTCGTGTTTGATATTTGAGATGGTTATGAGCATGATTATTAATATAGAATTGAATGATCTTATTAGTTTAGTTTTAAGATTTCAATGAATGATTTATGTTTACTTTTGTGATAAGTCGTACCGCGGAGTCTGTGCATGAAAACGTGACACGAAAATCGAGAAAGTTAGAAACATGACACCTAGGGCGTGGTTAATGACAAGGCGTGTTTGAAAATGGTGAAATGTTTTGAAAACCACAATGTGGCCGGACGTGGTAGCCCATTGTGTGGTGTAAGTTTTGTGTGTATTCCAATGGGAATCCGGAATAGCGGAACCATTGTGAGATTGTGTGCGTTCCCATGGGAACCCGGACTGGCGGAACCATAGTGAGGTATGGCTTGGTTATCCGCGGAGAAGAGCCAATGCAGATTTTGTGTGCCAATGGGAACCCGGTGCGGCTAAACCATTGTGAGGATACTCGGGAGACCGGAACGGCGGAACTGAGGTTGGGTGTCACGCCCTAGATTTTCAACATAAATAATAATCATTTTCAATAAATACAAACAATATTGAAGTACCGGTAATACCCAAATAACTTATTTTCCCCAGTTCTCAAAGTTAAATTTAAAAGATACAAGTTTGGCTCGAAACCCCAAGTTATCAAATACCATAATAATATTACAGTTTTCATTAATCTTTCTTCTGAATACTACTTTCAAATAAAATGCAAATTCAACTCCTTCTTTATACCTCCAAGACACGTGAACAACAAGTACGAGATGCGCGTCATGCCAACTTCCTTGCTTTTTACCTGAAAATGATAGGTTGGGCTACACTAGCCCAGTAGAGAAATCTATACTCAAGTTATATGAAAATGCGATGAAGTATGCGCCAAACGTGAATGAGACTCAACAATTGAACATGAGACACAAGAGGGATTACCACAATGAACTAACAAATTTAGACTTTGAGATTTCAGACATCTTAACGATAACCCTAACCATCCACACGTCAACTAGAAGCAACGTCAAAACTCATATCGATCGATCAAACATCAATAATAGTTCAACCATCTAATAATTTTCTGAATGAATATCACAAACCACCTTCTCATTTCATACCATCTACCGTAGAGCCTCATTTCATAAAACTTTTTCATTTAAATTTCCATAATAATTTCGAGAAAACATATAACCACCACGGGTCAAGCTCCATTGATTCGAGTTTGAAATACCGAAGTCCGTTGATTTGTGCCCAAATACTGGATCCGTTGATTCGCTCAAGAATACCGGAGGAATTTTATCCAAAATCCTCTTTTCAAAACTTGAATTTCTTTCTTTAAAATAAACCTTGATAGAGTCAACCGTTAATTCACTTTTTCAACAGCCACAATCTCAAACAACCAACAGTACAAACATCAACACAAACTTCCAAGTCAATCATAATTCATTTCATCACGTGAGACATTCAACTGTGTTACCACCCCTTGCTTCACATTGAATTCTCTCCATCTGGGTTTCCGCATTACCACACCTTGCGTTGCGGGCCCTCTAGAGTCTCCGCATTACCACACCTTGCGTTGCAGGACCCTCAATTCAGAATTCACAAATCACGTAAACGTAAAAGCATTATCAATCCGTATATAAGCGAACATCACTTTCCAAACTCACAGTCGTTCTTACATCATTATCCATGTATACCAAACTCATAAACACACCCATTGCATATTGATAAATACTTTAAGCCCACGTTATTCATCAAAGTCTATCACAACGCCCTACGCCACGTATCGAATCCACAAAGACTCTACGACACACCACCCACTAGGTTCCTAACGGAAAACATATAGAACAAGAACACGAGTCACAATACTACCCATAGGATCACTAGACAAACTCACGTCTACTCGCAACATTAACCACTTATTCCCTTATAGCCCACGGTACTCCAATCAACCTTACGGTATATTCTCCAACCAACGAAACTAATATTATACTCTAACGAGTGCTAAGAGACAAGATCAAACAACGAGCCATTAGGACACAAGCAACCATACTCAAGAGTGACTTAAACATATTCTAATCATATAAGGAGTCATAACCCGGAACGAAAATAACCTTAGGAGTAGCAGCAAACATCGACCGACTGACACACCTCTACTCAAATAGTCATAACTTTTTGTGTACTAAGAGTTTAAAGGTGATTCCAGTGGCAAACGAAAAATAACTTCAAGACCTTCGAATCGATATAAAATTTTCATGAAACGGACATCGGACGAGGAAGTTATGACCGTTTGAAATTGACTGAAACTCAGAAACCGGAAATAAATTTCCAGATTCGATCGAAACACCAAAACCCAACCTCAAGCACGAAACAAAGCACAATCTAGGTACATAAACATCACATAATTGTATAATAAGAGTAAGAAATCCCTACCACAATGGATTTTGAGCAAAACCCTAAGTAACCCAAGCTTGAAACACCAAGATCTAGCTCCTCCAAAGCTACAATACGAGACCTAGGTCCAAGATTTCCCAAGATCAAGAGAAACAAGTGAGGTTCAATAAGTGATTGAGAGGAGAGAGAGAAAAAATCTGAAAATGATGGAGTTCTTACCTCTTTAAGCGCAATAACCTTGATTCCGGATGAAATTAGGATGAACAACCCATAGATCTTGAAGATTTTGAGGTGTTTGATGTGGAAATCCAAGAATTTAGGTGAGAGATTGAAGAGAGAAGGTAGAGGGGCGATTTTAGGGCTTAGTTCGTGGCCTTGGAGTGAGAAAATAACATAAGAGGTCTATTTATAGTGTCTGAATCGCGTGTTGAAAAATCAAAAATTTTTGCCTGATGTACCGGTACTGGTAAACCACGGTACAGGTACATCGCGGACAGATTTGAAAAATTTTGCCAGCGTTCATCGAATCAAACCCCGATCGCTACCAACACTTCCAAACATCATTTTAACACCGAAACTCAAAATTTACTATTCTCCGAATGTACGATACACAACGGTAGACGTAAATCCATACTCCCACATTAATAAACATATAACCTAGTTAAAATACGATCTTCCATTTATTTAAACGACTAAAGAAAATAAAATAAAATTTTTACGAGTCTCTACATTGGGTGTGTTAAAAACGGATTTTTGAAATAATGAATTATGAAATGTGGAAAATAGAGACACGGTTTACGAGATGTCGCGTAGGAGAAACTCAGAAATCTTGGACACCAACGATAGGTTGAATAGCAAATGTGGATGTGTTATTGTTATTGTCTGTTGTATATGATTTGTAAGTTATGGGTTAGCGGGTATAAGATTGTTCTATTGAGCTTTTTTAAACTCATGGTGTTACCTTTGGTGACCCTGACATATTATATCGGTGGTGACGCTGATATAATGTGTCAGACCTTGTAGATGACCAAGATGAACAGTACACCTTGGAAGCGTTTGGAGCTGAAAAGCTGGTCAGGATGGAAGAAGAAGCGGAGCAGTAGATAGAAACCCTAGTCTACCCTCCTTTTGTTTAATAAAGTACTCTTTGGAGAATTATGTTGTAATATTGAGTCAGACTCTATTTAGATTTTCAATGAAAATGTCTTCTTTAACGTATCCAAAATTGGGAGCGTTACATGGCGTTCAAGTTACCAAAGCAAAACATAATACCGTGAGCAATGACCCTTAGTAGCCAAAACCCATCCGAAACCCTTAACTTATAATCAATAGGATATATAATTGAAGTACAATAAGAATGACATAAAAAGAAAACAATCAATTATTTCATTACTATTCTTCACCCTACGTGAAATCTCGGATCTTATCCACAGATGCGTTCCTACCCTTAACCCCTGGCATAAAGCACTGGTGTGATCCGACTCCCTTTTTCCAGATCCGGATGAAGGATACCTAAGTTATATACTTTGGTATCCCATTTGCGATCATAAGTTCGGATAAAATTTTACCGGCAACGCACAAGTACCGTCTAGCCCGGGTTGTGACACAAGCATAATGCCACCCTTATGTCCCGTCCCAACATCCGAGAGTCGATCACCACCATGCCATATCCAGGGTTTCGAAAATCAACAATTCACAAATCCACCACCAATCAATCTCTAATCAAAACATCACCGCGGGTTTCAATCTCGGAATCCAAATATCAAGCTCTCATTTTATTATCTTTTTCATTAATCCTATTTTCACGTCTACTAATTTAAATCCGCACATTGCAACCAACCTCGGGTACTTATTTGTCCATTCAACCAGCACAATAAAAAATCATGCAATCCCACATTTTAACTAAACATAATTATTATGCTAACAACATTTAATCATGTGACAAAAATAATCATGCGATAAAAAATAAATTAAGCGGTTCCTTTTATTTTCTCTTTTCCTTTTCAAAATTAAAGTCTACATTTAATCTACATCATCTCCAAGTGTTGATAATATTAGAATAGTTCATATTTGCACAAAACTAGAATCGAATCGAAATTTATTAACTTTGGGGCTAATACGATTAGCTTTTAATACACTACGGTGAGATTTACAAGCTAATCTAACTCAAAGGGTTAAACAGCAATTATTCTAAAACATTGCAATACTTCCAGGGCGCCGCTATTCGCAGCCATTTATTTTCTCTCATAGCCCGTGAAAAATTTTCAATTATACTCGACAGTTAGTTACCAAAATATAATATTTTTTTCAACCGATATTTACCGAAAATGTATGTTCGGCAGTTGTTTACCGAAAATTGAACATATTTTCGACATGTAGTTACCGAAATATAGTCTTGTTTTCAACAATAATTTACCGAAATGTTATTTATGATTTTCAATAACCATTTACCGAAATGTAGTGGGCTATGGGATAAAATAAAGGGTTGCGAATAACAGCGCCCTATTTCCAGCGGCTGCCTTTCCCTTCTTTCTTTTCTTTTCTTTTTTTTTTTTTTAAACAAAACAGAGTTAGTGTTCGAACAAAGTGAGCTTCCGGCCCGGATTCGACCTGCGGGTCAGGATACAATGACACCGAATGCTAAAAATCAATATAGAGCATGATATATACTTAGGGATGTGAGTCTCGTCCGGCGAAATGGGGTTCGGAAAGAGACGGCGGCGGATTGGAGCGGCGGCGGAGCTCAGTCGGATGGAGCTCGCCTGTGAGGAGGTGGTGGTGATGGTGGTACCCGGCTGGTGATTTCTTTTTCTCTCTTTTCTTCTTTTCCAGTCACTCTTCTCTCCCTCTCGGAAAATGATAACAACAACCAAACAAAAGGAAAAAGAAAAAAGACCACAATTAATGCTCTCTCTCTCTCTCGGCAAAAATAAGAAAAAAGAAAAGGAGAAGGTGATGACTTGGTGATGTAGGGTGGTGGAAGAGATAAGAGCACGTACACGAGATTAGATAAAATAGCATCTTAGGTATTTTACCTAAGCAAAAATTCAAAATAAACATTGCACCAGGTTAGCGATAGGTAAGAGTGGGTTGGGTTTTACAGGGGAAATATTAACCCATGGAGTGATGGAGGTGTCAAAATATGAGGGATTCAGAGCATTCGCACCGGTCTCTTTAAATTTTGGACCAAATTAAAGAGGAAAAAGTCACTTTATTACTTTAGCTATTCACTTTTGAAATGTCTACTACATCAAACTCTCTGTTCTAACTAGATCCTATAAATATAATATTTTTTTTGCCTATTTATACATTCTTTATTAGTATTGCAACCAACAAACCGGTTGTTTGGATCAGCAGTGCTATCATACATTTCTACTGCATGCGTGTAGCTAGGGCTCACTGCGAGTTTCGCAAAATATAAAAAATATTCATAAATTTTAAAATAACTTTTTATGGGGCCCTTAAAAATCAATTCCAAAAAATATCTGTATGTATTTTTTCTGGATTCGTAAGGGTAAAATAGAGTAGCTGAGCAGTTTTCCCAACGAATTCCGAAAGAAAAATACTTACCGGTATACGTTAGAACTGATTTTTATAAGGCCTCATAAAAATTTATTAATATTTTTTTTGTATTTTCGACGTGGAACAAGATGTCAGATGAAGACAAAATTCACTCCAAACCAAAAACATTAAAATACTGTTAATTGGGTGAACAGTCCCTCACTGCAAGAAGCAAGGAACTGTAGCAGATGTTAAATTACCGAATTCCCAAACGAGGCTGATGCAATCCCGTTTCTATGTCTTTCCTGCTATTTTAGTTTTCAAAGGGGAGTAAAGAGTGAGATGTGGATGCCCTTAGGGAGGAAAAAGGGGAAATGCGCGCACACAATCGATTACGGAAATAAAATTGGTGTGATGACATAAAAAATATTTCATATAACTAACAAACAAAAATTATATTTGCAAATAAAAATTATCACTCAAAAATTCAGACCGTTACAGATGCAGATATAAATGTGTTTGGATACATTTGCTTGATCCGTCTGGGCCTCACATCATGCTCGTGGATCCACACGCAGCAAGCTGGATGGCTACAAACACATTTTTGTTTGAAAGTACATTCAAGTAGGGCTGTAAATGAACTGAGCCATTCGCGAATTGTTCGAGGCTCGGTTCGGTAAGAGCTCGTTCGAGTTCGATTCGTCTACTAAACGAACTGAATCTGAACCTCAATTCTAGGCTCGTTCCGTAAATGAGCCGAACCTGAGCCTAACGGTATTCGGCTCAGTTAGGTTCGCGAACCTATACTTAAATTTAATTAATAATTCAATAGGGGTCTATTTATAAATGTAAAAAATTTTAAGGTTGTATATATAATTCAATACTTATTTTTCTCCTAAATTCTATACGATCAATAAGAGAGTTTGGATTCGCTTAAGTTTAATGAGCTAAGCCGAATTAAACCTGAGTCTTGACAAGCTCAATTCGAGTTTAGATTCGGCTCGGCTCGATTCATTTGAGTTTAACGAGCCAAACTCGAGCCAAGATGTTCAAGTTCGAATCGAACCTGAGCCGAATCCGAGCCGAGTTCGAGCCAAATTAGTATCTTAACGAACCCAACCGAGCCGAACCAGAGTCTTGAAAAATTTTAACGAGCCGAACTCGAGCCAAGTTGTTCAGGTTCGAATCGAACTCGAGCCGAACCCGAGCCGAACTCATACCTTAACGAACCCAAGCCGAACTTTATAGGATTCGGCTCGATTCGGTTCGTTTACAACCCTACATTCAAGGTAATATTAGGAGAACACAAAATAGAATACAACATACACCCACAAATCAATTTTTTTGAGATAACTAAAATTGTAGGAGTATCCATTACAGTATAAACTAAAACGGTAGGAGTATCCATTATAAATTTTGCTATGTAATCAATCATATCATGATTATTTGTAATGATCAACTCCTTCTATAGTTAGTCGTATATCGTTCAATCAGGCTGTTGTTCTCTAATGTGTCAAGATCATAGCCACTGTTTCAACGCTGCAAAAAGAGAGAAAGATACTTCTTTATCTCAAGTATTTGTCTTTTTTGGAGTTTATGCTACTTTTCAATGGATCATATTTTATTATCTATAATCTTTTTTGTAATTTTGAGAATATTGTTTAAAAAAATTCATTGAAATTTATCAAACAAGATTCATATTACATAAAAAAAATACTAGCTACAATTTTTTTATTCAGTTAGGATACAACGTGAGACTAAAAAATGGGGACGGGGGAGTAGCTAACAAGGGCATGTTTGTCAGCCACATGTTTATACTCTCCATTATGAGGTTTTTGTATTTTGTGTTTTTTGGGGATGCTCTCTGTCAAAACTCATTTTGAAAAATGAATTGAAGAATTCAGAATTCAAAATCATCTCCAGTAGGACTGTAGGAGTATAATGGATGCATTTAATGGGCAGAAAGTCTAGGCTCACTGCACATATCTACCGCACACAAGTGGAACCCATTTCGAGTCCCATAAAAATACTCAAAAATTTAGAATAATCTTATATGGAACTATGTGAAAAATCAGCACCAATGACTATTGACGAATATTTTTTCTAAATTCGTAAGGTGTAACTGCTTTTAACTGCTCAACTCCGGTCTCCTGATGGGAAAGCCGCCACCAGTAATGTTGGCCGCAAACGGCAAAGTGGTCTCCGGGTAGAGGGATGGATCTATATATAGAGAGTAGGGCCTCAACAGATACGGTAAAATTAAAGTAACCTATCAATTGGTTGATCGGGTTAGGCACGTAGCACCTACATGGAGCGAGACTAGAGCTCCCGCAACTCCTCTGTCGTAATCATGTGAGGAGGGAAAGATTAGTATTTGTTGGGTTTTGGCCAGCTCTTTTTATTTTGATGTAAAATATTTTTTATGTCAAATATTTTTTTAGAAAATAAATTTCAAAATTTTATTTTTCAATATTTAGTTGGCACTTGAAAAATATTTTCAAAAATCGATAAAATATATATATATATATATATATATATATATATATATATATAGAGAGAGAGAGAGAGAGAGAGAGAGAGAGAGAGAGAGAGAGAGAGAGAGAGAGAGAGAGAATGGACTTAAATGATGGAGATATCTGAAAATATTGGGATTAAACGTTGGTTAGAACTAACTATTGAGGAAACTGAACAGTGAAAATTGCAATAGAAGGCAGCGGGTTTATTTCGAAAAATAACTTACGGAAGATTTAAGGGAAAGTTATTTTCATCTAATTAATATTCTCATTTTTCACACAACCAAACACCGGAAAATAGGTAAAACGTTTTACTAAAAACCATTTTACACTCAAACAAATGGAGCCTTAATGCATGAAAAAAAAATAAAGGAAAAATGTTGGCTTGTTGTGCATTCTGCATTAAATGGCTGAAGTAATTTCCCATTCCACCAACAACTTTTTTGCACTTATTCTAAAAGGGTATTTTTTTCTTATTCATTTTTTTTTCGCGTTTGTTAATTTTACGCCAAATTAAAATTGGCTATTTTTTAAAATATTTGCTTAAAAATAAAAATAAAAATAAAAATTACTTTTGAAGACGAATCAACAAGTCATAAAAATTTTGCAAAAAATTAACAAATGTCAAAAACAGTTACTAGAACAGTTATATACTAGTTGGATTGCCGGCTGTGCGTGCTCCAAAGTCCCGGTCCCAGATTGCATTTATATTGCATTTATTTATATTGGCCTAGAACAGTTAATATAGTTGGATTGCCGGCTGTGCCTGCATGCTCCAAAGTCCTGGTCTCAGATTGCATTTATATTGGCCTATACGGCTCTTCTTTCTTGGCACTTCAAGACAAGAGATTTCTGTGTTTGTTGTGAAAATTCTTGTCTGGTTTGATCAACGGTCAGGGACATCTCACTTAGGCTTTAATAATGGATGCAATGTCGATTACGACGAATGGTCCTATTCTTATTATTATTATAAATACTACAGTAACTCATTAAGCTCGCCGGCCCTCCATTCCATTCTGCAGTTTTACTATCTCGAAAGCCATGACTCTCGGTCTCATCCAACTTGCCACCTTCTTTCTCTCCGCCTTCCTCATCATAGCCCTCCACCACCACTTCAAAAAAACCAAACCACCACTCCATCACCACCACCCACCAACCCCTTTCTCCCTCCCCATCCTCGGCCACCTCCACCTCCTCTCCCCCCTCATCCACCGCTCCTTCCACCGCCTCTCCTCCCTCCACGGCCCCCTCATCTGCCTCCGCCTCGGCTCCGTCCCCTGCGTCGTTGTCTCCACTCCCGAATACGCAAGAGAATTCCTCAAAACAAACGAGCTCAACTTCTCCACCCGCCATGACTCCACCGCCATCAACCGCCTCACTTACAACTCCTCCTTCGCCTTCGCCCCGCACGGCCCTTACTGGAAGTTCATCAAGAAACTAGTCAGCCACGAGCTCTTGGCCAATCGCAATCTAAATCAATTTCGCCCCATTCGAAACAGAGAGTTGCTCTGTTTCCTTCAAACCCTAACGAAAAAGGCCAAGGCTTGTGTAGCTGTGAACGTAACCGAAGAGCTATTAAAGCTTACAAACAATGTTATCTCACAAATAATGTTGGGCATTAGGTCCTCGGGTACCAAAGGCGAGGCCGACGAGGCCCGGACTCTGGTTCGTGAGGTGTCGAGGATTTTCGGGGAGTTCAATTTGTCCGATTTTATCTGGTTTTTGAAGAGGTGGGATTTGCAGGGGATTGGGAAACGGTGCGAGGATATATACGCAAGGTACGATGCTTTGCTGGAGAAGATTATTACGGAAAGGGAAGAAATGAGGAAGGGGAATGGAGATGGCAAGAGTGCGAAAGATTTTCTTGACATACTGGTTGACGCTTTAGAAAATGAAGATTCGGAGATCAAGTTGACTAGAGATCACGTTAAGGCCTTGATTCTGGTTGGTACTCTTGCTTGCTATCGTGACATTACTCAATATTATTTCGAGAGCACCGTCAGTTCATAACTAGATCGCACATAAATTTGTTGGTCTGGAGTGCTCCGCAGCACTACTAACAACTAACCCTAACATCTTATTGACTGCCCAAAAAAGAAAGGGAATTTTTTTTTTTGATCCGCAAAAAAAGCCAACGCTTGACCTTGAGGGTTTTGAGAGGTAACACTGTCAAAAAAAAAAAAAAAGATTTGATTTTTACACACTCTTTTTTTGATAACCACACTTCTTTTTTTTGGATTTTAGTATTGAAAGTAAATGTATATTTTTTGTTAAAAAATAAAAAGAGAGTGGATATAAAAAAAGAGAATGTAGAAATTAATTTCTAAAAAAAATCCATGAATCAAACGTGTTTAACAATGAGAAGAGAAAGGAGGAGAAGAAGCAGGGTAGATTATAGAGGTAAAGTACAATATCTGGGTTAAAGTTATAATTTGTGAAAAGTACATGATAGGCATGATTGTTAAGGAGCATGTGTCAGGGAAAACGTTGAAACATGGACGGAAAAATTTGAGAGATCGTTACACTTTTTCAAAAAGCTTCTTTTTGAAAAAAAAGGCAAATTTTAAAGTTAAAAATTATATGTTTACGTAAATAATTTTCTATCAGTATGATCTTATTTGATAGATTTCATTGAGATCTTTTAAACGGTTTAAAAAAAATTAAAAAATTATTTTTTATTTTCGTTATATTTAAATTTGAAATTATGTTTTTTTTAAAATTTTTTTTTTTTAAAAAAAGCGGAACATAATACGGACGCATGAAATTAGCTTGTGAATTGGCTCTTACCCAACGCTACTAAGGCCCCGTTCCAGAAACCTTCTTAAAAAATAAGCAACTTATTTCACATTTTCAAATTCGAAAATAATGTAAATGAAAAATAATTTTTTAATTTTTTTTACATCGTATAAAAGATCTCGATGAGATCTTTTAAACAAGATCCATATTGCATATTTTTAGATTTCAATAAATCCATAATTTTTGAGCTCGAAATTGCTTTCTTAAAAAATAAGAACTTTTTTACCGTTCCGGAACGGGCTCTAAGCACCCATTAGCACAACCGTTGATAAATTGACCATAGGATCTCTCGTATTACGGCAAAGATGACTCATGATTATTTTCTGTTAAGGAAAAAAAAAAGACTCATGACTAATTGATTATTGATTATTCTGCTACTCTTAAAATGGAAATCGGGTCACTGGTCAGAAAGTAAAATATTATTATCAATTTTTTACTAAAGACGTAAATAATCTATTACAAGTGTGCTTCTTGAGAGTTATTTTTGTATTTCAAGGTGTACCTTATGTTTTTAGTTTTCTGGTTCCTTCATAGAGACAAATAAATAATTATTTGGAAGACAATTGACACAAAATTAATAAAAGTTCACCAGATAGGTTAGGCCACCCCCTTAGGTAATTAAATCTTGCTCATTCATACATATTTTGGGTACTTTTTTTGTGCTTCTATAATTATTTTATGGAAAAAGCTATGGGAACATGTGAACTTGTACATTCTATGTACATAAGAGTTTTGTGGGGCCCATCTCAGGTCCCACAAAGATGATTCAAACCACCCATTATTTTTGGAACATTTTTTTATGGACTCTTGTAAAAAATCAGTTCAACCAGATATCGGTAAAGATTTTTTCTGAATTTGTAGGGGCGAAACTACTTAATTGCTCAATTTCTCTATTTTGGAGGAAATTCCTACTCCAACTCATCCTCTATTTCTTGTCTATTTTAGAGGATAAAATTTGATACTCCATATATAGAGCATGGGAAAAAGAGATAAAGGATCCTCCAAAACTACTTTTTGAATATAAAATGCAAAAGGTATTAGATTTGCACAAGCTAATGCTATGTTTGGTTTGGTTTTTGAAATTTTTTTTTGAAAAATAGTAGGGGTAATAAGTGGAGAGAAATAGAGAGAGAAATGTTAGAAGTAGGGAGAATCTAGGGGGGAATTTTTTGAAAAATTCTTTTTGAATTGTAAAGAGTGATTGATGATTGAAGGAAAAATGAGAAATGAGAGTATGAGTTGGAGTAGGAATTTCCTCCAAAATAGAGAAATAGTTTCGCCCCCATTTATTACGCCAAAAACCTACCTCAGAACCCAAACTATACAAACTTTGGGGCGTTTCCACTAATCAATAAGTTGTGGGCCACAATTTTTTAATTTTTTCCTTATTCAAAATTTTCACTATGGTTTTGTCTCTATTCAATTTCTTTTCGCTTTTGTTAGTTTTGCGCCAAACTTTTATGTATTATTGGTTCGTCTCAATAAGAGAAATCGGAAAAGTTAAAAATTATTCCTTTTACACAAGTATTTTGGAAAATATTCAAGAAAAAACTCAAAAAATATAATTTTCCCCTCTTTTTGCACCGCCCATTTGAGAAATATCAGTATTTTAAGAAATATCCACTGTCACCCCCCATTTTCCCCGCTCCCTGCAACCACCAGCGCCACCCATAGTCCATGCAGTATTGCACCCCTTATAGTAGGATGGGCGTAGCGAAATAGAAAATTATACGTTTATTATTACCAAAGAAAAGGTTGAAATAGTTGTTGCCTGTTGGTGTAAAAAGAAAAATTAATACTACAACTTTATATATATCCTTCTTAAGTTAGGGAACGGGGTACGGTGCACACCAAGCACAGCACTCACCCCGACCGTTTCCCAAAGTTAGAGAGGTGTAAAGGCGTGCTAGTCGTTATATATATGTCGGTCTTGGGTAGGATGGGCGGAGAGAGGTGTAGAGGTCGGGATTGAGGATAAGGAAAAAATTAGGAAAATGGAAAGGGTGGGTGTAGTCTAGATGCGATAGGATTCATAGGAATGAGGGTAACTTCGAGATATTAATGGGTGCAAAAAAAAAAAAAAAATTGACGAGCTCTTTGATTTTCTTAATTTTATACAGGGCCGGCCCTGACATTTGTGAGGCCTAAAGCGAAATAAAAATTGAGGCCCTAGATTTATGAAAAGAAAAAAAAATCAAGATAGGGGGCTAATACAAGATGAAGGATTATACATGGTATTTTTAGTTCTATAATTTAACTAAAAATAATATTAAAAAATTATACCATAAAAAATGAATCAAGCATAACGAAGCACTGCTCATGCTACGGATTTTTTTCTAACTAATCATGTAATAACTTTACTCTCGCATGAAGACTAGTTTTAGCAATACAAAGTTATTTATTCTTAACCTTTTTTATCATTTTTTGTTGAATTATTTTGGTTTATTTATTATCAACAGTGATTTACTCATTCAGTTAATATTAAAAATATGATTAAAAAGAATGAAAAGAAATTTTAAAAAAAAAACTAGCCAAACATTTATGGTGTGCTTTTATGAACGTTGGACTTAGAGTAACATCTACTACCGATAAAACTACCTAATTTTTATATAAGTGGTGCAAAAGTTATATTTTATCTATACTAGTTCCACCCCAAAAAATAAGGCAGAAAATCAAATGGCAAAATGGGACAGAACAATAAGGCAAAAAAATTAGCCTTCCTGGGTATCCAACATGGGACACCTAGATCTAAAGTATGAGCGCACACCACTAGACCAACGAATGATATTGCGTGTACATGAGAAGCAAAAGATATATAATGTATGTACATATCTTCTAGGGAAAATGAGGCCCTAATTTTCTTAAAATGTTTGGGCCTAAAGCGGCCGCACTTTAGACTTTGGCCCAGGACCGGTCCTATTTTTATACTAGGTTACAATGTTAAAAGAAGGCGGTGAGGAGTACGAGGTACAAGAAGGTGAGTCTCAGGACTTACGAGTTAGGGTAGGGTTTGAAATCTTGGATGGGTAGAAAGGGAACATTCATCCTAATAATTCAGGTGTTGAAATCTTTTTTAAGTTGGTGTGGGGGTTGTTGTAAGATACTTCGTTTGGTTTTAGAAGCTCCCAAAAAATAGCTTTCTGACCAAAAGCAAGCCGGTTGATTAATCTTAATAATTCAGGTGGCAGGAACGAGGATGAGAAATAAACTCAACATTTTGAGGACGAAACTTGGTACTTCATAATTTTTTGGGGCCATTTCGCAAGAGAGAAATCTTCTGTAAATCCTTTTGTCCTGGTGTAAATGACATACCTTTAATAGGATCGAAAAAAAAATTAGTCTAAGTGTGTGTAAAATGCTGGACAATCTTGACCATTGAAAAAAAAGCACAACGGTGGATTATTTACCTAACATAGTACAATATCTTCCAAACTTGTTACCCTACTTTTTTTTGACTTTTTGCATTTTGGTTAATTAACAACATTGTCAGGTTCATTCTCTTTGGGGGAAATTGCATTTCAGTGAGAGTTGGGGCAAATAATGTCCAACTCATAAAGAGTTTATTTTGAAATTAAATAAATATAGAACGGAGGAAAAAAAATTTCCTCATACATGAAACGGAGGAAAAAATATTCTCCATACATGGAGTTAGTTGTAATCGAATCTGGGTTTCCTAAGTTGCCCCTTTTATGAGTCTAAGTTGCCCCTTATATAGACCTAAGTTGCCCCTTCTATGAACTTTTTGAGTATTTAATTTCTTGAACATTTCTTCAATCTCCTTACCATTTCTATTATTTTCTGAAAAATTTGAAATCTGGGTTACTTGCAGATTTGAGTTTTTAAAATACTTTGAGATTAGTGTATTTTGGGTAATTTTTTAGAAAGAGAAATGATAGAGAAAATAAGATATATGTTTTCTAACATCCACTTTATACTTTTGTTTTTAAATTCTAGGAATTGTCACTTGAAATTTCTTGTTTGGTTTTACTTGAAAATGTGAAGAAGTGATGCTACTAGCTACCAATTTACTTCACTGGTTGATTTTCTTAGAAAAAATAAGGTGCAACTTAAATCCATAGAAGGGGTAACTTAAATCAATAGAAAAGGCAACTTAAGTCCATAGAATGGGCAACTTAGGTTCAAACTCAAATTTGATTACAAATCGATTTCATGTTTTGGAAATTATTTTTCCTCCGTTTCATGCATGGAGAATTTTAGTTGGTCCATTTCACCCAAATTTGCAAGTAACCCAGATCCCACATTTCTCAGAAAATAATAGAAATGGTAAGGAGATTGAAGAAATGCTAAAAAAATTGAATACCCAGGAAGTTCATAGAAGGGGCAACTTAAGTTCATAGAAAGGACAATTTAAGTCCATATATGGGGCAGCTTAAATTCATAGTAATGGCAACTTAGGAAATCCAGATTTGATTACAACCAACTCCATCTATGAGGAATATTTTTTCCTCCGTTTCATGTATGGGGAATTTTTCCTCCTCCGTTCTATATTTATGTAATTTCGAAAAAATCTCTCCATGAGTTGGGCATTATTTGCCCCAACTTCCACTAAAATGCAATTTCCCCTTCTCTTTGCTAAGGAGTTAGTTTCAGGACCATATGTACTTACGTCTTAAACTCTTTGCCTAGCCTGTATTATCATGTCCATGGTCATTTTTGAGACCCGTTTTTGTTTTGTTATTTGAAAATGAAATTTCTTTCGATCATCTCTTTCAGGATTTCTTCACGGCAGCCACGGATACGTCAGCCGTCGCACTTGAATGGGCATTGTCAGAGCTCATCAACAATCCAAAAGTTCTGAAGAAAGCGCAAGAAGAGGTGGATAACGTCGTGGGGAAACATCGGTTAGTAGCCGAATCGGATGTTCCGAATCTTCCTTACATCCAATCGATCGTAAAGGAAACTTTTCGGCTTCACCCTCCAATCCCCTTGCTCACAAGAAGCTCGGTACAAGACTGCGTAATCGATGGATACAACATCCCTGCTCACACCATGCTATTTGTGAACATTTGGTCTATTGGAAGAAACCCCAAGTACTGGGAAAACCCGTTGGACTTCTGGCCCGAGCGGTTCTTGCGTGCCGGAAAGGATGATCTAGCTGGGGGATTAATAGATATCAAGGGGCAGCACTTCCAGTTACTGCCTTTCGGCACCGGGCGAAGAGGTTGCCCTGGGATATCCCTGGCCCTGCAACAACTGCCCACGGTGCTCGCGGCAACGATACAGTGTTTTGAGTGGAAGGTGGCAGCAGATCCGAAGGGAGAGAATATCAATGGTACTGATGGAGTTGTTGACATGACTGAACGGCCCGGGTTGACGGCGCCTAGGGCCCATGATCTTGTGTGCATGCCAGTAGCACGTATGGATCTACTTGACAGCCTTTTTGATCCGTAGTTTGCCCTACACGCAAGTTGGCCATATATATGTAGATCCAAATGCATACAATAAGCTTTTCTATTATGAACTCTGCTATGTTCTTGGAATATACCGTCCATAGTAGAATATTTTGGGTGCCAATAAGGTACCACACGTGTGATACCCGTCGGTGATCCAGACAGTCTAAACGTGTTTTGGACGGTCCGGATTTTAGCGAGAGAAAAATAGGACAGAGAGTGGAGGGGTGCGGGGAGAGAGAGAATTTTGGACAATTTGGATCGCCGACAGGTAACGCCACTTGATATCCACTCGGCACCCAAAAACTTCTGGTACATAGAGGCATTTTAGCCCATGGGTGGCATATATCTTAGGAATCTGATTTTCGCGCTCCAATTTTTACTGATAAAGCGCCACTTTTAACGTGAAGTTACAAGCAACCTCATAAACAAAGTGGAGCACCATCAATAAAAAGTGGAACGCGAAAATCAAAATCTTATATCTTAATATATTTGTATGTAAGAATAATATAAATAAAAGATTTTAGAGTTTTTCATTGTGATGTTTGGATGCCATAAGCTATAGAGGGAAAATCATGTGAAACAGAGACATGACTAATTAATCTTTTCTCTTTTATCATCCTTTCACAACAAATCTCACGGTTTTTTGTGAGTGCATACTAATAAACAGGTACTCTGCCCTTAATTCTTACCCTTTTGCACTCCAAGCAGTTACCCTTCTTTTCCACAAGTTCCAAACATAGTACAGTAATTTTTGTTCAATCCATCGCACTAAACGGGCTCTATTGTGTCAACATTCTTCTTTGCTTCTCCTTTTTGTTTGTAACTCAGTACTCGGGTTACTATCCAAAAAATAAAGATGAAATTACATTGAGACCCCCTCATCTATACATTTTGAACACAAACACCCCCTAACCTTTAATAACGTCTATAGACACCCCCTCATGTATTACCGTTACCCAAGTTAACCCCTTCCGTTGGATTGCCGTTTGTTTCAATGGCACGTGCTAGTGCTTTTGGCATTTGTGAGACAAAAATACCCTAAAACAAATCTGTGTACCTCTCAACCCTTCATTTATCATCTCCTCTCTCTCTCTCTCTCTCAAAACCCTCAAAATCCAAATCCTCAAAATTTATCAATGGGTTCACAGGCACCCAAATCCTCAAAATCCCAAACTCTAACCTCTACCATCACCCCACCGTCAAAATCTCCATCTTCTGCTCTCTCATCCCACATGGCCATGATTGAACTAAAGCAAAGAATCCTCACTTCTCTCTCTAAGCTCTCCGATAGGGACACCCACCAGATTGCAGCGGAAGATCTCGAAAGAATCATCCAAACCCTTACCCCCGATGCCGTCCCGATGCTCCTCAACTGCCTCTACGACGCCACCATCGACCCCAACAAAACCTCCATCAAGAAAGAGTCCCTGTGCCTATTAGCCGCCCTCTGTGCCGCCCACCCAGATTCAACAACCACCCATTTGACCAAAATCATTGCCCACATTGTCAAGAGGCTGAAGGATTCGGATTCAGGGCTGAGGGATGCGTGTAGAGATCTGATGATCCATCTACATAAGCTAATCTATTTGCCCAAAACTGTTTATAATGCCGTGTTCCACACATCTCCATCGAATGGCACTTGCTACCTCTGTACACCTCCGTTGTCGATGAGTCTTGGTGTGTTGAAATCTTCTCTCGAAGCCGCACAAGACTCAACAATTAAAA
The DNA here is from genome assembly GCA_019656835.1 of Rhododendron ovatum. Classification (NCBI taxonomy): domain Eukaryota; kingdom Viridiplantae; phylum Streptophyta; class Magnoliopsida; order Ericales; family Ericaceae; genus Rhododendron; species Rhododendron ovatum. Next base: position 24,557,913 of record CM033793.1, on the reverse strand, counting down.
AATGGTTTGATCAGATTTTTGGGTCTGTGATTCTCGAACATAACTTGAGCACGGACGGAAAGGAATGGGCAGGGACGGTGGGGGAGTGGAGGGGGTCGAGCAAAGGTGGGGTTTGCCAAAAATGGGATTGGCCGGAGTTGGGGTTGGCCAGAGATGAAGGGGTGGAGTGAAGAAGGGAGGGAGGTAAGGGGAGAAAGGTTAGGTCTGAGATATAGGGGAGACAGTGCAAATAGGAGAGTGAGTCAAAATTAGGTGTTTGTGATTTTTTATGCGTGAGTGTTATTATAACAGGGGTATATTTGTGTGAGTGTTATTATGATAAGGGTATATTTGTGTGAGTGTTATTATGATAAGGGTATATTTGTCATTTTAGCCATTCCATTAGCAGAGTTTGTATTTTTTAGTTTCCAGTAGATGAGGGGGTGTCTATGGGCGTTTTTAAAGGTTAGGGGGTGTTTGTGTCCAAAATGTATAGATTAGGGAGTCTCAATGTAATTTCATAAAAAATAAACCCTCAATATTTGGGCAGCTTAGCGCAACTCGATTAAAACTTTGGATACCAATAAAATCGCCCACTAACGGAGTCTAATTAGAGTCAAAACTGAGACCATTAAGACCATATGTATAGAATGGTCACAAAAGAGTTGACAACATATGATAAGAGATTTCAAGACTGAGACCATTAAGTCAGAGCAAATTCTAAGTTGCTGGCCTTGACTAGGCCAACTCATTTGGTTTTTTCAGTATTGTTTAATTGAAGCAAGTAACTTTCCTCCCTGGATTATCTATAATTCCTTATTGGTTTGATGCACAATTGGCATCTCAATACTACTACTGAGATTTGGGGGAGGGATAGGGCAGGAATCGTCTCCCGAATTTGGAAAGTAAAACTCTCTTTCTTTGTTTTTTTCTTTTTTTGGACAAATGAGAACAGAAAGGGTGTTTTTTATTGACGGAATTTGGTGTCATAGATACGTAATCGGGGGTAGATTGTGAGGAGTGAAAGGAAACAAGCATAGCAAGTGTTGGATCAAATGCTTGAAGCACTTATATATGCATTGCAGAGATTAATCCGAAATATGCGTAAGTTAACCCGAAATACCTGCATTATAAAAAAAGGAAAAAAAAAGTTAATTCTAAAAAGTAAGAACATTCATGTAGCCTTTTAAATGGTTCCATCTACCTCACGACCCTTACGAAAACGAAAAGCAGAAAAATACTCGTCCACCTACTACGTACGAAATTGGATCTGTTAAGATGGGTAAATTATATCTAATTGTAGGGGTTTAGTTGATATGAACTCCGCTGGGCCAAGGTGTGGACTCAGTTTAACCCCAAATTTGGACATTACGACTGAGTCACAGACTCACAGTAGCACATCTTGTGTAGGGCTGCAAACGAGCCGAGTCGAGTCAAGTTTTATGGTGTTCAAGCTTATTTATTAAGTTTTTAACGAACACGAGCTCAAGCTCGAACTCTGTGAAAACTTAACGAGTCGAGCTCGAGCCGAGTAGGCCTTGGCTTGACTCAAGCTCGAGCTTGTTTACGAGTCTCAACGAATCAACGAAAAATGTAAATATATCTCCGCATAGACCTAATACAACCAAAAATATTTTGATTGTGAAGGTATATATCTTTCATTTTCCTATGGAGTAGGGGTGTACTGGCGTGCGTGTGCTCTAGCCTCCCTTAGTTGACTAAAAAGTGAAAACGTAAAAAACAAATTATGAAATACCAATAAAAATCCTAAACTTAAGTATATATACCTCGGCTCGCGAGCCAACTCGAGCCAAGCTTATCTTAGCTCGAGCTCGACTCGTTTACAAAACGAGCTGAAAAAATCGGCTCAAGCTCGTTCGTTTAACTTCTGAGCCGAGTTTGAACGAGCCACTAACGAGCCGAGCTGCGAGCCGCTCGCGAGCCGCTCGGTTCGTTTGCAGCCCTAATCTTAGGTCGAGCTAAGGTTTGGACCTCTGGGTTTGAGGCGTATTGCTCAGTGACAAAACACATTTTTAAATACTTCGTTCCCTATCCTTTCCAGTCTACAATTCCTACGTTAAGTTCTAACGAATACACCCAGAAGGTGGAAACATATGTTCCTAGTACCTACTCCATCTCATCAACTCCATCATAATTCCTTGCGTTGAGTCTTGGAACTTGATTTGCTCAGTATATATATACCCAACCAAATCAACAAACTCCACCAAAAAAAACATCCTCGTTCATACACAAGTAGTCCCCTCAATTTCCTCCGCAACCTCATGGCCAACCATCAACTTCCGTCCGGGACCGTTATCGCCTTCCTCCTCCTAGCCATTGCGATCACATCCGGGTCCTCAGCGCGAATCCTCGACGAGGAGGTACCGGCTGTCGTCCCCGCCACTGCACCCGTGGCACCAGATTTGCCAGAAACCCCTGTTCCCACCGCAACTCCCGCGGCCGGGGTTGCGGCCACCGCCTCCCCAGGTGATCACCCCCTGACCTTCTTCATGCACGACGTGCTGGGCGGCACGAACCCCACGGCCAGAGCCATGACGGGAATCGTGACCAACCCGGCCGTCAACGGTCAGGTACCCTTCGCCAAGCCGAACGGCGCGGTCCTCCCCGTCAACAACGGCCTCCCGGTCAACAACGGGAATAGCGGGGTCATGAACAACAACAACCTCCCCTTCCTCACCGGCCTGGGCGGAGGCACTTCCGGCGTGATGCAAAACAACAACGGGAACAACAACTTCAACAACGGGGGGTTCGGTTTCCCCGCCTTGAACGGAATCAACCTCCCCTCGGGGACCGCCCTCCAGAAGCTCATGTTCGGGACGCTGACGGCTTTCGACGACGAACTGACCGAGGGGCACGAGGGGGGTTCCGGTCTGGTGGGGAAGGCTCAGGGGTTTTACGTGGCGAGTTCCGAGGATGGGAGCAGCCAGACTATGGCGTTCACCGCGATGTTTGAGAGTGGGGGTTACGCGGATAGCATCAGCCTTTTCGGGGTTCATAGGACGGTTGTTTCGGAATCGGTGCTGGCGGTTATGGGGGGAACCGGGAAGTATGTGAATGCCAAGGGGTTCGCAACTGTGAAGACGTTTCCGGGTCTAAACGGGCTGTTTAATACCGATGGAGGAGCTGAGACTGTGGTGCAGATCAGTTTGTTCTTGACTTACTAGCTGGTGTGTGTGTTTGTGTTTGGATGTGATGGTGGTGGTTTGTTCTTGTGTTGTTGAAATTTGTTTGTGAGATGTTTGAATGCTGAAAATCCTTTGTTCTTGTTGAAATACATTGCAGCTTTGACAGAATAATAGGAGTAGATAACCATGCATGGTTCTTTAATCGATAATCAGTAGTTGAACCATAATTAATTGTTCTTATTTATATAGAATCATAACCTGATCAATGAACCGCATAATCAGACTAATTAAATACGACGGGACGGTTCGGTGTGAATTAGACCCGTTTTGCGGTTCGAACGATTTTCTTTAACGTACCTCTGTATAGTTACATGCTACAAGAAGCTAAATTGAATAAAAATATGGAGTAGTTGATTTATTTTCAGGAAAAATTTATCTTCTTTTCCTTTTTTGTTTGGTAAAGCCCTTCCTAACTCTTAGGCTTCATTCTTTTGGACTTAATTTAAATTTGAAAATTTTGTACTTATTTAAATTTTTTTCGCATTTGTTAGTTTTGCGTCAAACTTTTGTGGTTATTGATTCGTCTCGACGAGAGAAATCGAAAAAGTAATTTTTTTATTACTTTTACCCAGGTATTTTGAGAAATAACCATTTTTAGCGCAAAAATGTACATTTTTGCTCTAAAAAATAGTTACTATTTCGCAAAATACTTGGGTAAAAGTGCCAAAATTTTACTTTTCTGATTTCTCTTGTCGAGACGAATCAATAACCCAAAAAATTTTGTTGCAAAATTAAAAAATACGAAAAAAATTTAAATAAAAACAAAATTTTCAGATTTAAGTTAAGGCCAAAAGAATGTAGCCTTAAACCATACATGAACTACAAACCAGTTACACTTCAACCCCACAAGAAAAAAGACAGAAAAAAATTAAGCAGTTTTTGAAATTTCGAGAGATGAATAAACCTGAAAATAGAACAAATTAACGCAATCTGCATCTAGTAGTTTCTCATCGTTGCATGGCATAACCAGTCAAGATACATAAATACACATTTGTGAATTAATTTATAATCAGCCTACAAATAAATCAAAGAAGAAACTATTTTGGATCAACTAGCCATTGCAGTATCAATTTGCGGCTCAAATTTCTCATTGATCTTGGAAAAACCAAGATATGCGACCATTTGCTGTTATGGAGAATTTTCAACTATTTATGCCAACCGAATAGGGGCGTTTAGCTCGACGGTTAAGTAGATTTGCTTAAGTGCAATAAAGTAAAGTTGTGGGTTCAACTTCTATAGGAAGGATTGCCTTGTTGGTTTTGGGGTTTCAAAATTTGCAGGCACAATCTCTAATAAATTTTTGAAAGATTTAGTGATAGATTCACTATAGAGATTTCATAAGCTCACAAATTCAGTCCAATATTTTGTAAGTCCACAAGTTCACACTCATAACCAAAACCCTATGGCATAAACTCTATGAAAGTGCACAAATCACTAAAATTCTATAATAGGAAAGTGCAAAATCCTATGAATGTGCTTAAACCTTAGGGTACTCTACACTAGGATATCTTATCTTATAATAGGAAAGTGCAATATAAAACCTTATGAAAATGCCTAAACCCAAGGGTATCCTTCCCTACCTTAGAGAATGGATTGGGCCTACTATGAACCTTTTAAAATGTACTTGACACCTTACAAAATTGATATGTGGATTTGTAGGCTTATAAAATTCACATAATAGACCTAAGACTAATTTTTTTTAGAAATTTTCTTTATTTATCTCTCTCCACTTGTTATTCTCAAAAATATTTCTCAAAATCCATATCGAATAGGGACGTTGAGATCGTTGTTGATTGGTTAGGGATTGGAGGTAAGATAGTTTTCTCAAAGTTAACAAAAATTAAAAAAAAAATGGACTAGGGTCATGGCAATCGTTGGGTCATTTTTCAGTCAACAAGGGCCTTTGGAGATCAATTCCGACTGGTACAACATCGGCCCAAGCCCATAATTACTGTTTGACCAGTCCATGGTCCACTTACGCCTTACAGGTTATCTCTTGTTCCCACAGAGGCATTGACAAAACTGCCCTCTGACGATGAAGTTAGAAGTTAGGAAAATATCCTTCGGAGCCATCCGATAAAACTGGAATGATATGGAGAAGCTAGAACAATGAGAGATGGAAAAAAAAAAATAAAAAATAAAAAACAAGCAAATGCTTGAATCTTCGTTTCTTGGGGTAAAATTGCCAAGGCAAATAAGGTTTATGAGGTATAACAGTGACCGTAACTAAGATATTGCAGCACTAAAATAACCTTTCATGACATGAACACCATAAATGAACAAAATCAAATAAAGGCAAATCCAATATTGAAAGTACTAAATGACGCAGAAATGAATCGAGAATTGTGCCGAAGCATAATCCACCCAATAATGCTATCTCCACCGCTAAGTTCCACCTCTCAACCTATCGCTTGCCTATGTGGAGGTGGGTCCTACTTTTCAAAAAATAAAAGCAGAATCGGGAAAGAGTTCGCCTTTTTTTTTCTGGTTCGAAAAGAGAGAAAGATGGAGGAGGGTTTTCCAAGCCGACGACGAGAAGCGCGAGCTCGTCTTCAAGGAAGAGGGCCAGGAGTACGCTCAGGTCCTCCGCATGCTCGGAAACGGTCGGTGCTAGGCCACGTGCATCGACGAAGCCTCTATGCCACATCAGGGGGAAGATGGAGAAGAAGGTCTGGATTGCCGCCGGCAACATCATCATCCTCGTCGGCAAGGCTGAGGGATTACCAGGACGACAAGGCTGACGTCATCCTCAAGTACATGCCCGACGAGGACAGGCTCTTGAAGCGTATAGTGAGTTGTCGGAGACAACGAGATTGAACGAGGGGATTGCTGCTGGGCTTGATGAGGAGGAGGATGGTGCCGGAGCATACTCGTTCTTTCCCTTTTTTGCTTTTTTTTTTTAAAATACGTGGACTCACCGCCACGTAGGCGTGCAGTGAGCGAAGGGGTGGAACTTAGCGGTGGGGGGTAGCATTATTTACCACAAATGCATGGAGTAGACATGAGCATCATCAACATTTGGGGGTAGCATTTAGGTCTTAGGCCCTTTCTAACAATCTTTATCGGATTCAACCTTTTTGATATAGGCTGTTTGATTGCAATGGTATATACTTCTGCCCTCCCTGAATAATTGCTAGAATCTGTTTGGATTTAACCCATTTCGGTGTCAAAGTCTAGACCCAAGGATCATCCCCCATCCAAATACTAGTACTTCACAAACAAAAACATGGGTATCTCAAACGACACCATCGCCATTCATGTTTTTTTTTTTTTGATCTGCAAAGATGGTGGGAGGAGGCAACTAACATAGCAACTCCTCTTGGACGTGACCATATGGGCCCCTTGCCGGCCGATAGAATGTCCGGTTCGAGTCATAACTACCGTCCGGGAGGATGAGCCATCACCATGGCAACACCTGGTGTACAATTGGCATAAGCTCCCCCTCAACAATGGTCCAAAGACTCATTCACAGACGCGAGATCAAGCCATCTATCGAGACTCGAACCCACATCTCCGTCAAGAAGGATAGTGAACCCTGCCAGCTAGGCTACCACCTCACTGGTCATTGCCATTCATGTTGTGCCCCCCATCTCAACAAATCCCTCCCCAAAGTAAATTTAAAGCATACTATAAATTATAAAACCCCTTGATGGATGGACTGAATTCAACCTTTGTATTTCTGGTATTTTCTTTTCCAGCCGTCCAAGATTTTTAGTCAAAAGAGAAAATAAAGCTTCGCCACAAATGAAAGGGAACACACAAAAAGTCCGATTTTAAAATCACATGATTAGGTTAGGGTTTGGATAGGGATTTGGAATTTTGCTTGCTTTCCAAACCTCTCAACATTCTAAACTCCCTTTCGGTACAGTTGGTTGTGTGGGAAAACTCCTAAAAGCAAAAACAGAGGAGGAAACACAAGGATTACCCTACCAAAAAGTCTAGATTCCTATCATTATTTCCAACCTTGGGAGAGAGCACACCAAACTCAGAGAGAAAATAATGCAATGGATTTTACTTCATCACAATTTACTTTCTCTTCGCGTATCCCTCCGAAACTTCGATACTCAAATTGTGGAACCAAAAAAAAAAAAAACCGATACTCAAATTATAGTCTTAGTTCTCTAACTGAAATAAGGCCATTCTTGGAAGAGTTAGAGCTTATACGGATAAAACTTGGTACGAGGGGGGTAGGAAAGAACGAAAAAGCCGCAGCTTGCAAGAGTGAGACTCCGAATTCGAGAATCACACTGTTACAGAAGTTTTCCCTATTTCGAAGACTCTGAAAAGCTTTTACTTCGTTCACCATTTTGAAAATCAAATTACACTAACGAATTCAAACGAAAGCCACCCCAGTCTCGAAGTACCCTACTTACTTAGACTCAAAAATAAAAGTTTGTTCAAAAAGGTGCACCCCAAACTGGACTGGTCCTTTGCTTCTGTGGCATTCTCACACAATGGAAAGAATAACCACACAATATTCCAAGATTCTCCAAATTCATAAGTCCAAAACAGATAGAACAGGCTGAACAGCCACCCACCACTACCACTTCCATTTTATGGCCATATCCCAAAAGAAAGGAAAAAGAAAAAAAGTGCTGTTATGTCCCTTTCCAGACCCATAACCTTCCATGCCCTCGAGTACCCACCACAGTCCCCAGTTCGCAGATGATTGATCATTGGTGTTGCCTCATGCTTGGAGCTCATGATGCCTTGTTTGGCCTGATCAGTGTTGGTTTTAAAAGGTTTTGATGAAAAAGTCTTTCTTGTTTGTAGTTTCAAATACTCCTTCTTTAGCCTAGATTGGAATCAGATTCTTAAGTTCCTCTTTTTTGGGGGGTAGGGTAAGAAGCATGGATTAAACAAGGATTGCCTCATCATCTTTGAAATGTTTGCCAGTAGTTGGATGTCTGATTTAAGTACATCTGATGATTAAAAAAGAGATTTTAAGTACATTTGGTTGATTTTAAAAGTCTTTGATGGGTCATTAAAAAGGCAAGTTAAGTTCAATTTCATTGGATTCAATCATTTGGGTAACCTTGAAATTCAACCAATTGGCTAAAACTGAAATTTGTACCAAGTGAAACAACACATAAAAAAAAAAAAAATTGGGCAAATCACAATGCTTTTGGATACAAAAGTGGATGTATGAAATGTACAGAGACAAACTTGCCAGCCTAGGCAGGTTTTCAAATTAAAAGAAGGGAAAGGTGAAAGCCAAAAAAGACACACCATGGGTTTTTCCCCCAAAGAAATTACCACAAAAGAACCAAACAACATCGATCTTTTACTACTTTACATTCTTTCCAACCACCTGAAGATGTAGTAGTTCTGGTCCCCTCATCAAGTAATATGTTTACATCGTAAAATGCACACGATAGTGATTAAGTACCTAATTACTCACGCACAAACTCTAATCGTACAGGTTAATTCCTAGGGGTTTGAGTTTATGATCAGTAATCGAGGCCAACCGTTGGCGATGATGATGAAGAAGAAGAAGGAGAAGAAGTTGGAGATGGCCAAAACTGTGCGTTCTTCACCCTTGAAATGCTTGTGAGTACACCCAATGGCGTCACGTCTCCAATGACTGTCACTTTCTTTGTTGCCAAATCTATGCGAAACGATGTCACCCCTGCACAAAAAAAAAGAGAGTTGTTGCTTTAAATTATGCACCTAACAAGAAACCACCCATTGAAACAATTAAGGAAATTGCCAGAAGTAAGCTTACTTGTTTTTCTTATGGCATATTTTAGAAGAAGTTACATTACCCTAGTCCCAAATCAACTCATTAACAAGAGTATCAAGAAATCATCATCTTCTCTATAGCCAACTAAACAACCGTTGGGCCAACTAGCGCGGTTAGTTTTCTTGTTTATTTGGCTAATTGTTGAAACTAAGTGTAACTCTCGTTAGTCCCATGTACCCCTAGCCTTTATCCTTGGTGTTCTACTTACCTTCCATTCTAGAGATGTGTTTTCTGACTTTTCCTTCACAGCCCTTGCAGTGTATTGCTACCTTCAGTTTCACAACCTGCATAACCAAGAATCACAAATAATGAAACAACCTCTATGTGTGTTTTTGAAAAATATTCCTGGTGGAACTATAGCTAAATAAAGAAGTCGATGAAGCACAAGAAACAGAAAGACAAAAACAGAACAAACGAAAAAAAAACACCTTATCACGAGGGCAAGAGCGACTTGATGAAGATTTTGAAGACGGAGAATCGGCAGAAATTAGATCCCCTGCTCCCATTTTCTGGCGAGGAACCAATGTTTTGACATGATCTGAATCTCGCCCTCGTGATGAAGATTTTAGTGTACTAGGGTTCCCTAGTGTTGTTTTTTGGCTAGGAACCAACGTTTTAACATGATCCGAATCTCGCCCTCCTAGTGAAGATTTTGGTGAACTGAGGTGCCCTGCTCTCGTTTTATGGCTAGGAGCCAATGCTTTGAAATGATCCGAATCTCGCGCTCGTGATGAATATAATGATGATGGAGAATCATTAAGACCATGGTGCCCTGCTCTCATTTTATGGCTGGGAGCCAATGCTTTGAAACGATCCGAATCTCGCGCTCGGGGTGAATATAATGATGATGGAGAATCATTAGGACCATGGCGCCCTGTTCTCATTGTCTGGCTAGGAACCAACGCCTTGAAACGATCCGAATCCGATAACATGTCGGAAAATGGTGTGTCACTAAGGAGGTACCTAGAGGAGCCAGGAGGACTTATCAGGTCACTTTTGTCAACTGAGCTTTTCCTCTGGATATCACTCTGCTTCTTGGAAGTGCTCTTTCTGTTTTTCTGATAGTAAGGTTTGGGATCAATGGGTGGTTGAGACTGACATGGTATGGGAGGGAGGGCTTTTGGGTGGCGGCCGATAGGCCTCGTTACGTGACGGATCATGGACCGTTGATCCGTGCTTGAACATATGGCTGTGGAAGCTGGAGATGCACAAAATAGGTCTATGGTTTTCATGTTTTGTGGAATCAAGGGAATACCTCGAAGGGAGAGCAAATTGGTGGCCTGAGTGATATGCAGGGAAAAAAAACTCGTAACTCAGGAGGTGAAGAGGGGAGTGTGAGGAAGATCTTCAAAATGAAGGCAATTAATCTGCTTATAAAAGCAACTGGATTGGAAAGAGAGAGAGTGAGTGATTCTAAGGGGAGAGAAAAAAGAAGCAGTTAGGTCCCAATAATGTGCATAATTTTACTATAAAATTTTTGGAGGATACTCTCTCTGATTTGTTTGGGCCATGAAAGAAAAAGCTGTGGTTACCTTTTTCTTGCTTTCGGAGGAATGTTAGGATATATGAAAAACGTTCATGAAATTGTTTAAGAAAGAAAATGAATGGTTCGGGGTTTAGTTTTATGAACTGTTTTTCATGCCATCTTTTGGGGGAGCTGGTTAAACCAGCTGTGTTCATTTCTGTTATTTTTCTGTGTTATTAGTAAATGATTACTACCACTAATAGTGGCATATATGGGGAGCGAATTTCAAAGCTAAGTACTCTTTATTATTATTGCCACATCATTGTTATTTTGAGTAGACTGAAATGGCATATAAAGACATTCTTGTCTAGCTTGAAATATGTAATTCATGAGAAACGATATGGGTGTATCCCGTGTACAAATCTATTTTGAACCCAGTTCGGATCTTACAAAACTAATTGGATCCACTATTTTGTTTAGGGTTCTCGTTAAAAATCAGCTTAATCGTATAGATAAGGGTGTTCTTGAAACATCCAACTTTATACCAAAATTCAAGAACGGCTTCGATAATCTTTGTGAGATCTGAAATGGATTTGTACGCGTGTGTACATGCATATATGGAATATGTACCCAAAACAGAGAGGCTAAGGGGAGTTACATTTTTCAAGGGGAAATGGTAGCCTCGGAGCTTTCATTTACTTGTCTTGTGATGAGCTAATATGAACTTTGTAATGCTGTGATGGTCAAGGTAATTTTAAATTCGCTTCACCTTTGCATGCTTAAGTACATGTTTAGAGATATTTTAGACACGTTCACGAGAGAATGGACGATATTTATCAAATTTCACAGTATTTTCAGTCTTAATTTCATAAAATAAATGATTGGCATTCTGAGTTGAAATGAATGAAAACCCCGATCACAATACCACTTACATGCAAGAGTCATGGTCAAAATGATCATATTTCCTCATTTCTCAATTGTCGGTAGACATATTGATTGATCAAACAGGAAAAAAAAAGGAACTCATGACCATTTATTTTTAGTAATTTGGCCCTTTCGTGATGTGTTTTCTTGCTAATTGGTTTTGCATGCATAAATTACTATTACTAGCCCTTTCGTGATGTGTTTTCTTGCTAATTGGTTTTTGCATGCATAAATTACTATTACTACTTGAGAATTATGTGCAAATTATTGCTTTTCTCTGACAACAAGATGCGGACTCTCGTGATAGGCTGATGGTAATTTTTGTCGTGTTCAGACATTATCACTTAATTAAAAGCATAATGAACAGCAAATTCAATGACAAGACATCTGCAACAACCAGTGATGGATCCAAAAAATTTCGACAGAAGGGTCACTTCTTTAAGACCAACTTTATATGTTTCAAATTCATAGGCAAACTCACATCAATTTTTATTATTTAATTCGAAAATGAGTGTATATATACATGAAAGTACTTGTTAGTGGTAGTTGATGTTGAGCTTGTAAAAAAATATTAAAGAAAATACATATTTATTTTATTTTATGTGGAACTTAAAATTATAGTAATTGATTTGTGTAGGAAATTATATTATTGTAAATGATTTTGTGGTACCAATGCTACATGAGATAGCTTACGTTTGGATTTGAGAGTCTGCACACTCAAAAAAACATGAAGAGGTGTGTGTTTTAACCATTAAAACACAAAAAAAATGGAGGATGTAGGCGTTAGGATTCAGAACTTGCGTCACACCTATGGATAGGCGGATTCCTACCACTGAAACATACAAGCTAATGTAGAAATATTCGAATATTTTATATATGTTACGAACTTAGACTGGGGGTCTTCTTTGGGGCACAATTTTCAGGGGAGTCATTGTGCCTACACTAGATCCACCCTGACAACAACTCCATGACTAAGCATTAATAATTTCACATGAATACATAGTCAAGCTTTGTATGAATTACAGGTATATTCTACTAATCTTTTTCAATATCATACTATTAATTATAACATGCCATAAAAGTCAAAAGTAAGTAGAGATGTTGAAAAACCCATATGAGACAGAGTAACAGTCAAATGTACGGAGCTACCCACAGGAGGGCAGTGGAATTGGACACTCGAGATTAATCGGATGAACGCAAGCTAATTCGGACACCTAAATTATAAAAGAAACAGGCAATTTATAGTCTGGAAAAGAAAAAATAAACAATATTACTGGAGTATTATAAAGGTTATCAGACAAGATGTTGTATGATTTTAGGTGGGCCCACATGTGTAAAACCTAGCTAACAATGCGCATAACGGCAGGTGATATATTACCTCATTACTTGTACTTTACCCTAAATTATTGAAAGATGCACACAGACGAAGATTGGGCCGGGGGTGGGGGTGGGGGTTTGGGGTTTGGAAGGGCAAGTAGGAAACCTAATGAATTTACCTGACAATTTGATGAACAGGATCTTGTAAATCTAAGCCTATATTTTGAAACAAACTTGCATATTTCGTAAACGTCTTTATCGATAATCGAAAATTTTAAATCTTTACAGAAATCCTAAATAAATCATATATTGAACTACATAAGAGGTTTAGGTCATTTTTGTCGGACCCGAGACGGGTCCAAAATACATATGTGTGTGCATGAACGTACATACTCATATTCTTTTCGAAGTAGCTAGAGACACATTATTGCTTTTTAATTTACATATGTACTATATAATATAGAACAGGTGAAAGAGCATTGTAATGATTAAACTCCGCGAATGGCTGTGGTGTATTCCTTTATTATTTTTAGGTCTAGCTCAGCTTCCCCTTGTGACCTAGTTTCAAGTGGATTTTAAAAGTTGATAATCATAATTACACTTCTTGATCACTCCTTGATACTCCATTGATTAGCATTAAATCGATGTACCTAGTTGACTAATGTTGGCTTCTACTTTCCATTAAAGCATCCAACTAACTGGGTTTCTCTAACTGTTTTTTTTTTTTTTTTAATCTTAAGCACATTTCATTAAAATGTCAAACAACACTTACAACGATTTCATTCGAATACAGTGAAAATGAGAACTACAGCCAACCCATCACAGAAAAATAGTACACAATAAAAACAGAGACAAAGAGACGAAACTAATGTCTAGATCCTAAGCCGAGCCAAAGACTCACTACACAACCGCCTCTAAGGATTGGGTCACGTGGAGCTAGCAATCTATCAATATTCTAGCCGCCCAGGGATGGTGCAGAAACCAAATCACAGACAACAAACACATAACCGATGGAAACAGACATAAACGCAAGCAGAAACGGGTAAATAACATCTTGGACTCTTCCAATACAAGCACGCCGGCCTACTCCGGCCAAGGGAAGGCGCGCCAACGCTTGGGGCACACGTGGATCCTCAGACCAAAGCGATGGAGAGAAAACTCCGGCAAACCCTCACTGCCACGACAGGCTCTGGGCACAGAGACCGAAATAGAAATCCGCCGTGGCCTCTAACTACTGCTGTTTGATTTGCATTGGACATGTTCTTATAAAATAAACTTGGGCCCAAACACTGCCATGATTATCCGCAAGTTTAGGGCTTTAATTTGGTTAATTTAGTTTCTTGCGGGTGGGCCTAGAATCAACTCCGGTCGATTTTAATCTTAATTTTTGTTATCAGATTTTTAAGATGAACTAAAGCAATACGAACGGGTGCTGGATGTTGCTTTTATGATTGTCTTAGAGATAACAATTTCTTCTCTCTTTTTACCAAACGGACCCCCCAAACCAGGGGCAGCTGTACCTAAGTCACGTAATTCGGATGCACGTGCACAAGCGTGAAAGCGCATTTGAAACAAATTTCGAGCTATTAAAATCCACGAAATTGAAAATTGAGAGCGCGAGTGCATGACATTTTTCAGAATTATGTGACTAAAGGTTGCAACATATGTTCTAGGGGTTTAACTTTTGCATATCGACATGGCACATAGGGATTGTACCATGGCACTGAACAGATTATGCACATCGCTAAGTTAGAGTTTACCTTTTGCGTAGAATTTGGTATTACTATTAAAATTGTACTACAATTTTTATCACTACTGAACTAAAATATTCTGAAAAAGTCTCTTCTGTCCAAACTCACTATTTAAAAGGTGATAAATAATGGAGTAGTATGTTTTTACAAGGACGTATTCTCAATGCACAATTGCCCGCTATAACAAAAAATTCGATTCAATTATAAAAGGAGCAATGCTACTGGTACAGTAGAAGTGGGCACAGACAGCACGTACAGAGCGCGTTTGGGCCTTTCTCGGGTTTAACAAAAATAATCGGAGCCGCTCATTTTATTTAATGTATTTTGCTTAAAGTCTCCATAAAAAATCAGCTCTATCCGATATTGATAAAAGCGTTTACGAAGCATCCAAAATTGCTTATGAAAATTTCTAAAGCGATTTTTGACGCTTCGTAAACGCCCTTATAGATGTCGGATGAGGCTGATTTTTTATGGAGACATTATGCAAAATATATTGAACAAAATGAGCGGCTCCGATTATTTTTGTTGAACCCGAAACAGGGCCAAACGTGCACTGTACGCACTGTCTGTGTCACTTCTGCTCTACCAGCATTTCTGTTATGAAAGTCAAGTTAGGATATTTTCCAAATATCCACTTCCTTTTTTTTTTTAAATCGTAGTAGTACTTTTAATGCTGCGTGGGTCTCGTTGAAACTAAACATTTGTTTTATTATCACGCGTTTAAAGCAGTGGGGGCTTTCGTTTCATTGGAAGGATTAACAGGCCCTTTGAGTACTGATCCTTTTGGATTTCCTTTTTCTTCTGTCTTTAATTCTATATTTAATTACTAGTATCTGAACTCAATGGTTTCTTAGCTTCTAAATGTCTCATGTCTATCTTCTTTCGCAGTTTTCTGCAAAAAGACTCTAGTCAATTGCACTTGCCCAAGTTGAGTTCGAAATTTCGAGTGTTGTTACAAATGGGATTCTTGGTATACTCTTAAAATCATTGGTTTCTCTTCTTTTTTCCTTTTTAGAGGCTGTGGGCTAGCAGCTGTTGGGGTGGTTAGATTTTTTTTAGAATTCCAACCTAAAATTAATTGGTAGTAGGTGAAGTAACCTCAAGATCGAATATGTTAAGTAGAATTTGAGTGACTTAAATGAGCGACGTGAGATGAAGTTAAACACTCCCCCTCACGTGCATCTGGGTTGCACGTGAGGGGAGTGTTAGACTTCATTTTACATCGCTCATCTAAACCATAAAAGCTTGGTTTAGTATATTTCAAAGGTTAAAGAGGATTGAACAATTGACTGTCTTAGAAGTTGTGGACTTTTTATAGTAGCTATTTGTAGTCAATGTGTTTTCATTATACTAAAAGTTGTAGGAAATGTGTTAGATTAGTGGAAAAAAATGTATTGGATATTTAGTTTATTGAAAACAACTTAACTTTTTGGCAAAAAAAATTTAGTTTAATATGAACAACTTAACTAAAGGCAATAAATTGTAGTAAAAAAAAATATAGTGAAAACAAGGCCTTAGTTGTACTTATATAAGACTTTATAGTGGCGACGAGAGCAAAAAAGAGTTTGGAGAGGTTTAAGGAGAGCATTGGTAATTGTGCCCATCTAGATAAGTTAATGACGGGATGGGGTGAGTATCGCTGAGTGAATCTTAGTTCATTTGTCGGAGAAATAGTCCGGGTGTAAAGGGAGGAATCAATATCAGCTAATCCTCAAATTCCTTATCCCCTCCCTTCTCCGCCCGCCAAACAGGCCACTTAAAAAGTTTTTGGATTTTTATTGCGAGGCTTGTTTCCCTGCAATTCTTTTCTCCCTTCATCTTCTTTTTGTTGTTTTTCTTGACAAGATGGCACCATGATAAAAAGTAGTAGCATTTTTTCTCTCAATGGATCAACACTCTTTTACTTTCCTAAAGGCAAAATAGCATGTGCCCCGTAGTGTCCTCGTACCATCATTATATATGATGGAGATGTCAAAACTACCACTACACATGCATGTTCAGCACATAGTTGATCCTAGTAGTATCTGTTAGTCTTATGATGTCAAAAGGAAAAGCCAAAGTGTGTTTAGGCTTCGGCCTTTCAGGAGGGCTTCGTTTCTTTTGGGTGTTCTCGATTATTTTTTGGACAATCGTAAGTTCGAGTTTCGGATTGGACAGAAGATTGTTCTTCAAACATGATATTGTTCCCTTGTTCCTATTAGTCATGTAACAATTTTAAGATTAATGAAATTATCTTTTGTCGTTCAAAAAAGAAAAGGAAAAGCCAAAGGAGACTTCTCCTAGCTTCTTCTTCTTTTTTTTGTCTTTATAAAACGTATTTAAAGGCTAGGAAATCAAGTTGCTCACTATCAGGTTATTCTGACTGTAGTTCCTCGTGACTCGCACACCAATAATTAGGCCAAAAAAGGGCACAAAAATGAAACTGCAAACATATGACCAAAACCTTTTTTTTTTGCTCGGCCATATGACCAAAACCTTAAAGATTTTTTTATTTCTGTATTTAAATTCCACATCCTTAGAAGGTGGTGGCGCATATTTTTCAACTGCGGATAGTTCCACTGCATTTTTTACTTCGAATCGACAGTCTTGACTCCATTTGAAATACCAAAACAATCTGTATTTCCTTCCAAATTACTCGCAAGGATACATACGTATTCCATGCCCCATTGGTACGTAGCTATTGACTGTGATACACAACTTTCTTGGCTATCATACACAATGGATGATTCATGTCAAACCTAAGAGGTAGAGAGGCTAATCATTTACCACTTGGCTTATCAGGTAAATTACCATTCGCAATAAAATACGTCAACATACTTATATCATTTTTGATGCATAACTTTTCGAGGAAAAAAAGCCCTTATTATTCTCTATTCTATATTCTGTGAAACATAATCCCACAATATCCAAAGGGATCCACACATATGATGCTTCATGATCCATGGTAGTACTAGTAAATTTCTTAGGGAAAATGACGGCTCATGACGTATTTAGATAATTAATACCCGTCAAGGACAAACTGAGAACATTTTTTAATGCTAAAAATATCTTTGGCGTGTATTAATTATCAAAACACGTTATTGACTGTCATTTTTCCAATTTCTTAATTTGTCAAGTATTTATTTCAGCACACTCACAGGCCATAAAAATGGGCCACGGTAAATGGGCCACGATGGGCCAAACAGACCTACTATAAAACGATCAATTGAGCCCATAATTTGGTCCGCACGTGCAGTTACCCGTGTCGGATTCGTCTCGCGCTCGATTTGAGAATTAGGGTTTCTGATAGTATTTTATAGCAAAATAAAACTGCCGAGGACGGCTAGGGTTTCATTTCCTCTCATCAGGCTATCATAGACATCCAGAGAGACACGACGCCATGGGTAAGGGGAACAAAGAAGAGTCGTAATTCTAGTATTCAATTTCCTTTATTACTGTATATGTTCGTGTGTTTTATGTATGAATATGCGTAATGAAGCTTTTGTTCCTTTTCGATTATTTTGTTTTGGGAAGTAGCAAGGATCAAGGTTCACGAGTTGAGGCAGAAGTCCAAGGCGGATCTGTTGGCGCAGTTGAAGGATCTGAAAGCAGAGCTTGCTCTTCTTCGCGTCGCCAAGGTCACTGGCGGTGCCCCCAACAAGCTCTCCAAGATGTTCTCTCTCTCTCTCTCTCTCTCTCTCTCTCTCTCTCTCTCTCTCTCTCTCTCTCTCTCTCTCTCTCTCTCTCTAGGTTGCTGACTTGTATAATATATGTAAAGGTTTGTTCATTTCGAATTGGCATTGGGTTGATTGGATGTGCAGTAAGGTGGTGAGGCTGTCGATAGCACAGGTGTTGACGGTGATCTCACAGAAGCAGAAGGCGGCGCTTAGGGAGGTTTACAAGAACAAGAAGTACCTGCCCCTTGATCTGCGTCCCAAGAAGACCAGAGCCATTAGGAGACGCCTCACCAAGCACCAGGTACCATAACCTCGTTTTAGCTCTTTTATGTTTCTGTGCATTTGAGAATTTCTCATGTTTTTGTGGGTCATGCAAATTATTATTACTTTAACTCCCATCCTGTACTCTTTGCTGTTATGGAATTTGTGATGGCAATGCCAACTGGGAATGGTTAAATATCCATTTGTGTGATTAGGGAGATAGCAAAAGCTGGTGGCATGAAGCTTGCTTATTTTCCAGGTGGAACGATAAATGCTGATATAATTAGGTTTCATTAGATATTTGACAAGTGCGGAGCAGGGGCTTTGAACGCAATTTAAAGGCTTCAGAGTAATCGTGAACTTCGGGTCCTGCTAAGTCATTGTCTACGTACTGAACTGATTATGGTTGTGGTAGTTTTGCTGACTGGGGTAAAGCTAGCAATCTACTATGTACCGGCGGGGCTTTAAGGGGAGGTTGAAGTGTGTTGAAAATTGGGATTCTGTGTGGGATATCTAGGAGGGACTTGAGGAGTGGAGAATCGGATCAATAATCTTACGATTCTACTTCTTCATCCTTTGCATTATTATTATCATTTTGTACTAGTATTTGGCAGGCAAAAGTGGGATAATTGATAACCTAATTTTTCCGACAAAAATCCAAATTCAATTCTCCTTCCAAACTTGATTCAAATCATAAATTTTGTTAGCTGGTTTTCAATGAGCAACTGAAACCACAACTCTCCCTCCAAACATTCTGCTTTAAACAATAGTTCTATTATTTGGGAGAGGCTTTCACTTTCTTCAAGTTTTGAAATGAAGGTCCTCATTAGAGGAGAAGTTTGGAGAGGGAGCTTTTACACACAGACACAAGTATAATAAGTAAAGAGTAAGAGAAAAACTTGATTGAAGTGCTATTAGGATCAAGATTGGGATGGAATTGTGATTCTAGACATTTTTTGGATGTAATCACTAAAAGATTCTATAAGGTATAAGATTTTTACTCCTCAGAATTGTTTGAATGAAATAGAGGCATGGTTAAGATCCTGCTTATTTCCAGTTATTTCAGCTTATTTAGGGTATAATTTGAATTGACATGCTGAAGCTGTAGGACCTAGAGAAGTTTGTGGATAATCCGGATATTGTTGTATGTTTGTGTTGAACAATTATTCTCATTGACAAACCTTGGACATCAGCCACCACCTCAAATGTGCCAATTATTTATTTATTTTTGTAGTTGGACGGCGTGTTGATTTGAATCTCAGAATTCTGGCAACATTGTTGTCAAATCAAAGCAATTATATTTGAACCTATTAAATCATTATTGGGCTTTCTAATTCTTAAGATAAGGATGTTATAGCCAAGAGGCCTATGGCCCAGTAGCATAGGGGGTGCACTTAGGGGCTAGGAGAAAGGAGGTCAAGAGTTGAACTCCTCTTCTAATGTGCTAATCTAACTATTCTAACAATACTAAATTACTAACTGTCGCCGATGAGAAAAAAAGAAGACAAGATCTTGGGATTATTGGTTTATTGCATGCAACAGCTCTTCTAGTTCCCAATATAAGAATGGTTGATAGGTTACTCATTTTGCTGTGTTTCATACATAGGTGTCATTGAAGACAGAAAGGGAGAAAAAGAAGGAGATGTACTACCCAATGAGGAAGTATGCCATCAAGGTTTAGCATTCAACTTGCTTTTGAAGGCCATTGTTTCTCTCTACTTTTTGATGTATTTCCTATTGAGGAACTATGCCATCCAGGTTTAGGATCCAAATTTCCTTTGAAGGCTTTTGTTTCTATTCTCTATATCTTGAGGACAATGCAATCAGTTTCCTATTATTTGTTTCTGCCCTCTTTGGCCGAACATATGATGAATGAAAACTTAAATGTGAGGTTTTTTTTTAATTATACTATATTTTTCATGTAGTATTGTGGCTTGCTCAATTTGTCTACCTTTGAGTGTCTACCATTAAAAGACTATTAACTGTACTCAGGTGACTCAGTTACCACCACGTTGTCTTGGCCTAAAAAGTGATGATCAAAGCTTTGATTTAGTCTCTGTTCATTAAAAAAAAAAACCCTTTTTTCGTGAAGCTATAATTGAAATGCTAAACCTTTGGTCAAATTTCCCTACCCTTTTACTCCAATTGCTACTTCTCAGTCGTCTCTGGAAATGCTGTGTGCTCCTATATGACCAAGATAGCAATATTTGTCTTCCTAAGCAATTATCCTTGACACCACCCAGTAGGATATATGCAGTATGCAAATTGCGCACATGAAATCAGGCGGATATGTTCTGGAGTACTCTCTTGATCTGCAATGTGTTTAGAATAAGGAATGTTTTCCGCCTGAAGCCACTGGGGTTTGTTTTATTGCGTACATGGACATCTAGACACATATCAACACCCGAGGTTACTAGTATCGATTCTACCCAATTCACAGTTTGCCTTGTAATTAACCCTTGGTATCCATGAACTTTTCTTTGATATCCATCAGTAACCTTCATTAAACCAGTATTTGGCTGGTTGTACAGAAATTTGGATTCAAACATCTGGGCAATGGGGAGTGCTCGAGGAAGATATAGGCCTTGAGGGTTTGCACCTAGTTGAAGAATAACTTACCCTCTTCCTTCGTGGTTCTCTGATCACTGCTTTTCAGTTAAGCGGTCACTAGGCTTAGATTGGAACCCGAACATCGCACTCCGCTCCCCTTGGTAATTTTTTTGAACATCGCACCTTGGTAATTTTTTTTACATGGTCTTGTGGGTAAAAAATTCAGTAGAAGAAAACATGTGGACGGATGGGTAAGATTTATTTTGCTAAGCTTTTGGCTATGTCTGGAACAGGTCGCTAAAAAACAAGCACGGTACCCTAACCAGAAGCAAGTAACAAAACAAACTTGGCTCAACAATCGTGAGATCGGACTCGCAGCCTTTTGATTTAGTTGAATGTGCTAATTCGTTATGCTTTATGGTCCTCTTGTATATCACCTGATAGGCTGATAGGGGTTCCTAGTACAAGAAAACGAGCACATCCCGTGTTGAATGTCTACGAGATAGATATTGTGCAAGTCACTCCTTATACGAGATAGATATTGTGCAAGTCACTCCTGATTCGAACCGATCAAATAGTATCCAGTTGTGTCAAAATTCGGGCAATTAACGATTGGGGATTTGCAATATGAACACATCCAACACGCGGCTAATTACAGATATTCAGTGGTTTCACATTCTAATAAGGGGGGATTTCCTTTTCCTGGTGTATAGTACTATTAGCTAGGACCTATTTGTGAACCATTGGAAAACAAGGTTCTCTTCCAGTGGCTAGGGTCCACAAGTAAGAATTTTCTCGGAGAGTCATGTTTCTTCTGTCTACACCACAGGAAGTCATGTTTCGGTCCCACCACTGGATCATGTTTGTTTGTCAAAATGGATTTTTTTTCCCCCTAAAACTCTTATCCACCCCATTCTTTTTTAGGGTTCATACAGAAATGTGTTGTGGATAAGCGCTTTGGAGCAATGTTACGTGGTGCGTCAAGACCAACCAATAATAAGCCTTATAAGAATGTATTGTGAATAAGAGTGTTGAAGCATTATGTGGTGGTGGTCTTGGACCACCCAATAATTACTCCTCTAGTTCTCCTCGTTTTCGTTTTTAGTTTTTTGTCCCTGGCCCTTCGACAGACGTTCAGTTTTCTGAGACAAACAAATTCTTCCTTAGTAGGTTGCGCGTAGGACCCATATTTAGCTCCTGAATCTTTCTTTTTTTTATAAGCATATTTAGCTCCCGAATCTACCAAAAAGCTTCTACTTAAGAGCCTCTGATTTCCAAACTAACTTTAATGGTGTGATGATGGGCCTAAATTTGTTTAGTTGATTTTTATCTCGCGACTTCTAAGCAACATACAGCCAAGCAGCACTGCAGAGTGATCGATCCGGCCGCTCATCTCGGCAATCAACAGCTCGAATCTTAACCGAGCAATGGACGGTGCAAATTTGTATACGCTCAAATTCAATCTAAGTCGTCTGTGCCGAGAAAAACGATCGGATCAGCCGCTCGGCAAGGAGCTGCTCGGCTGCATCCCCAAGTCTGCCGTAGATAGGTTTTGTAGTTACTATGTGAGAAGATGGTCTTCCCAATTCTGGAGTATTGCTTTGTATTGACACTGTTGTTAAGGAGCCAAAAGCAGTGTGGAGATTCTGTTCAAAACTTTAATTACCACTCTCCCATGCACTATAAAAGGAAAATACTAATTCAGTTTCTTGACATAAATTGGAAGTATTGGATCGATCTCTAAACCTAACATTAAGACCTCCTCGATCCTTACAAGTATACATATCCCCATTACTGGTAAACGCGGTGTGTATATAGTAGCAGAGATTCTTTGCTGCCCACTCCTTAATTCTCTAGTGATGGATACGTTGGTGGAAGCCAGCAGCTTAATTCTCTATTAATAGAAAGTTCAGGTATGAATATATCCACAAGGATTTCATTAGATGGCTATTTAATCTACTGTATTACTCCACTATGATGGAAAATGGCTTTGTTAATTTCATCAAGTACAGTTAGGGTGTAGTAGTGTGATTGGTCGGACCAATAATAAGGACATACTATATGTACTGAAAAAAAAATCAGTATATACTCCCTCCGTTCTAATTTGTGAGTCCCGCTCTGAAATTCCAACTTTTTATGGGAGTGTAATTATTATCCTAGCACAGATTTTTAACTTTTCAGTTTTGCCCCTCAGTTTTTTGAATAGCTTTAGTACAATTTAGATGGAAACAGGTTGTTTCCGTATAAGGAGAAAACAAATCCAGAGGCTTTTTAGGCGGCCAAGTCCAAAAGTCGGTTCAAGAATTTAAAACTGAATACAATTCTCTCTCCCTCTCCCTCTCTCTCTCTCTCACATACATACACACATTTTTGTCCTTTTTGAAGAAGGGTAAAAAGGAAAAGTTGACCCCTTTTTGTGTTGACTTATCAAAGTGAACCTTCATTTTGAAACACCTAAAAATAAAAAGGTGGACTATCAATTAAGAACGGAGAGAGTATATAATTTCTGAGAAGTTTAACAAAGAAAAAGAAAGAAGCATCAATCTGAAAATTTTGGTGAGTTTTAAATACATGAGTTGCCGTTTCCATATTTGCACTCAGAATGTGCATTGAGAGAGAGAGAGAGAGAGAGAGAGAGTGACATATGATTTGCCAAACAAAAAGGAAACGCGCAAAGGTGTACGTAAAACGGTAACAGTAACGAACCAGTTAGGTCATATGAAGCCGCTGAATTTTCACACGGTGATTTTGATATTTCATTAATACTACTATGTCACAATGTCTTCCACGGCACTCCCGCAGTTTTCCCATTCACTTAATTGTGACGTTAGTCACATAATCCTTCAAAATGGTCTTTGTCATCGTATTCAATTCTCGCTCAACGCTTGCGCTCTCAATCCTTACATTCACAGATTTTAGTTGTTCGGGAGGTTTTGAAAAGACGCCTTTACACTCCCGTTCGTGCCTCCACACCGACACATGCCGGCACATTATGTGACTAATTAAATCGTGACCACAATTAATTAGGAAAACGTTTACTATATAGTAGTATAAATCATTGCCCGATCACATGCTGAGTTGGGCCTGTCTTAGGGATCCATTCATTCAGTGTGACAGGAGAAAAACAATCAGTTAGTGCATATAGCTAGGAGAAATTAAAGGGCATTCCCACTGTTGTTTCCCCCATTTCATTTCAGTGGAATGGGATTCCCACTATTAATTTCTACTGCTAAATTTCAGTGTTGATGAATATATACAAATCATAGCATATATAGAGTACCTCATTTTCATTTTGGCAAATACTAATCGGTGCCCTTAATTGGGACAGTGTTTTGGTTATAGTTAATGACGAGAGTTTTATAAGTCCCAATGTTGTCCATAAATACCTATCAATTACCTTCAACTATAAGAATAAGTATTTATATATTATGGGAACACTTCAAATTCATACCTCTCCTACCCCTTTTTAACTGCTAATATATTATTACTATATTAACCTTAATCCCTATTCGCAAACTAGACTGCAATTAAGTTTCTTTTATGCGTGTATGTTTTCTTTGTCTAAAAATGAAAATTAGAAAATTGAGAAGGGGAACAATATATAGTCTGACTTTGAACAATAGAAATGAGAACAATTTTTTGACTAAAAATGAAAAATAGAAAAATTGAGAAGGATTTTTTGTTTTAACTTTGAACATCATGAGTAGAAATCCACAACCCAACAAAACGGCCGTCACAATCCCACAGAGAGGTCTGCAATTGTGTATGGTTTTAATAGTTCCGTGGCCCTTAGGCAAAGGGAAAGAGTAGTTTTACATCTTTTTCCGCAGTTGTCAAACTATCTGGTGAGAGAAAATCGGTAAAAACACCTCCATCTCCAGGTTCAGATTCTTCGAATCCATCCTCTCCTCCATCCCCGTTCATTTTCTCTCCCCACCACGCTACTTGCACATATGTTTTTCACATATTTTGCACATACATTTTTGTGGGGCCCATATCGGGATCCCACAAAATGATCCGAACCGTTTATCTTTTTTAAAATATTTTTTGGAGGATTTCTGTAAAAAATCAGCTCCAACGGATATCAGAGAGGGCTTTCTTAGAATTTGTAGAGTAAAACAGAATGATTCGTCTTACGATTTCTGAGGAAGCTTTTATGATGTGTTCAAAATTTAAGCAGAACAGAATTTTGCCGTAAATGATATGTTCAAAATTTCTCATATATACATAAAAACCGAAAAATCTCACAATTCGTCGATGTACGTGTAAGTTGACCTGCTCACCTGAATAGAAATAAAATAAAAACCATATAATTTTCGTATCATACAAATTTGGTGAGGTTTTTTGCTTAGAAGTTTCCATGAAATATGCATGTGCATATTGCAGAGTATAATGTCATATTATATAGTCGAAGATCATTCTCACCATGCATTTGCAAAATTATATCAAAAGTCAATTCCTAATCAATCTACCAATATAGAACTATTCCTTGTTGTAATTAAATGTACTCGGCAGAAACCAAGGCCCCGTCCGATCCTTGACCGCTCCTTTAATCTGACTGATCGACTCATCTAGCTTCAAACTTGAATAGTTTTATAAGCAAATTATATATTATATAATGATAAAACATAAGTCAAACTTCTATCATTCTTTCTCCGTGTGAGTCTCTCCCTGGAGTTTTATTTCATCAAATTATTGACGTAGAAAATAAGATTACTTATTTACACAAAATAGGATATTGGACTATGCATTACGAATTACCCGTTGATCTGAACCAACCTACAACGACGAAACAAGGTACACTTTCTGTGGTCAACAAATGAACCTATGGAGTCAGACAGTGATTACGGTTGCATCCTGAAATCGCGTGCAACCCTGCCAGGAAGCATGTCGGCACGGGACTTGAAGGACCTATGAGAGAAGATATTTTATTGAATTCGATAATAAAACTATATATATACATTAATGAAGCCACTAGTTATACAAAATGAGGGGGCCTAACTATGGAAGAGGATCATCCTAATTATAGTAAAATCGTAAACAATTACAATCAAAATAAAATCAAGAGAATCATATAATATCGTAATCATATATGTTCTAACAACCTATATGTGAGCCGCACTTGTTTAATGGAGTATCGTTGTAGACTTTTTTCCCAAAGTAAAATTCATTCAAATCTGTATGACCAATCATATTAGGTTGATAGAGCAGATAAACAATCACTGGATAAGACCTCATGGCCGGGGGAGTACATTTTCGCTGCTTCTAATTAATTAATCAACACGCATAAGTCGTAAAGCAATTAATCCGGCCCGGCCATAGGATCGGTGGGAAAGGTCCAACATGCTTAAAAAATCAATGATCTACTATACCAATACCAATTTGTGCTAAAAACGTACCATTTGAAAGGAGTTTTCTTGTTCTTGTTCTTTTTTTCTTTTGTTGTTGTTTTGTGGTTCCTGTATATATTTTGTTGTGTTCTTTACTTCGTATTGTTCATTGTTTCGATGAGGCCATGATAGAAATTAGTTAGTAAATGCGAAATTAGAAATCAAAAGAGTCTACTTATTTTAAATTTGCTTTGGTCGTGATCAAAACAATAACAAAAAGTGGGCGGTGGGATTGATCTCCCAGAATTAGTCGACGTGCACGAAAGCTAGTCTGGACAAATGAGTTATCAAAAAAAATAAATAAATAAATAGTAACACCAACCAAACACGCCCTAGTCATGGTATGAAACTGTTTTCTTTTCTTTTTTTAACAAACAAGGTTGAATGATTCGGATGGCGAAAATGGAGAAAGAAGTATATATGTAGAGCAATTAATTGCGTAGGCTAATGAATTGTTAGAGCATCTGCATCAGACTCTTTAATTTTTAGACCAAATTATACCTTAAAAGACCACTTTATTACTTCAGCTAGTCACTTTTAAAATGCATACTGCATTACTCGCTATTTTAACATCAAACCCATTATTTTATTTGTACTTCAAGAATCTAATACTCTCTCCGTCCCTTATTTATAGTCCAGTATTTCATTTTGGGTTGTCCCTTAATAAGTGTCTATTTTGTAAAGTTAGTGGGTAAAAATTAGTGAATTGTCTATTTTGTCCTTAAAAGTAGATTCAATTTTAAAAAGCAAGTGAGTAAAAGTGTAATGGTGATGGGTAAGTAGGGAAAGTGGAGGAAAAAGTTGATGTGAAAGGTATAATGATGATGTCTTTTTAATAAGTTGGAATTACGAAACAAGACACTTAAAAAGGGACGGAGAAAGTAATACTTTTCATGCTTGAGAAAGAAGTGGGGCTAAAGCCATGTGGGGAAAAGAAGACAAACACTTTAAAGTATAATAAATATTGGTTATCCTATGAACAGTTGCTCACTACTAAAGCTGAGCAACTATAGCATTCGTTTCTCTAACCTATGAACAAGCGAGACTGATGCATAACCTTTTTCCCACTTTTACTCGTTATTATAGTTTTGGCATGAACCCAAGAAATCTATGAGAAGCTCACCTGTGGGAACATGGAAAAGGCCAATACGAAATATATGATGCCGCCAATGAAATCAAACTGCCAATTTTTCTTTCGAAACTTCAATATGTTTCCCAGGGCAATCTGTAAAACGATTACCCACAGATTATAGCATCAATGAATAACAGTACTCCCTCTGTCACATTTTGTTAGTCACTTTGTTCAGTTTTTGATATCCCAATTATTTGTGCATTTTCAAAAGTCAAAGAACAATACCATATGGTTTTCCACTTTGGCCTTCTGTCTTGTATTGAAGGGCACTCTTAAAATTTAAAGTTTGTAAATGCAATGAATGTGTTTCCTTAGTAAGTCAAATTTTCTAAAATAGACAAACAAACCAGGACGGATGAATTATAAATTAGGAATGTGAGATAGAGATTCATTACCCTGCTTGAGTCTTCAAAAGAAGGATAAGCAGCCTCGCTTTTGTAGGAAGTTCCACAATAATTTTTAAAATCCTTGAAGACATGAGTGGGATGCAAGAAAGCACCACCACAACCATTAACAAGTAAATGCATGTTGCACATAAATTGGTTTATCTGATGGAACTTTTAATTCTGTAATATTTTGTTCATTAATCACTCCAGTTTCTTTCATTTCCTTGTAAAGATCGTTCCCTTCACGGGGATGTTCATATGAGTGACTTATATAATGATGCAAGTCTCCAGCCATCCAAAGTTTACACCTTCCATTCAAGCAGTTACGTATCAGATATGAGACATTCTTCCCTGTTGTGGATGCCCTTACACAAGGGTCAAGTTATGCACTCCATATGATTGCAGAGCAAGGAACGTACTTGGTTTGGGGTTCGTCAAACTGAGGCTTAAACTGAGGCTTAAGATTAACCATGATTTATGCGAGGCAGGATTTACTGTGCCGAAAACTCCTATGTTTCTGTGTCAAAATGTTTTCCAGCCATTGAATTTAAAACATAAAAAAAAAAATTCACACAATTCAACAGCCGGAAAATCCCTCGACACTGGAGGTACAGGAGTTTTCAGGACAAAGGAGATCGGATCCCGATTTGGGCACACTTTTTGACAGACTGGGGGAGCTGCTGTCCCTTCACGGGACAGCAGTGTATTGTCCCGGCCGAGGGGGCCCCGCTCCGGTCTCGCTCCAACGATCGGAAACATTCACTTCGTAGAGCTAGTCGAGTTGAATAAGTTTGTAAAAAATTAGCTCGATCGGATATCATTAAGTGCCTCATTGAAACCTTTTCGTCTTGAAAAGAATGGATCCAAAACATGGAATCAAATCTACCAGAACGCATTATTGAAAAGATATATGTGTTCCGATCAAGCACTTAAAGATATCCGATCAAACTGATTTTTTACATACTTGTTCAACTCGACGAGCTCTACGAAGTGAACGTTTCCGATCGTTAAAGCGAGACCGGAGTGGAGCCCCCTCGGCCGGGACAGCACGCTGCTGTCCCTTCAAGGGACCGCAGCCCCCCAGGTCCCTTTTTGACCAATACATACATGCATACGTAGTTGTTTGACTATTCACTTATCCCAAATCTTATGCCTGTCTTCAAGTCAAACAAAGAGAGGAAAGCCATGCAAAAAACGAGAATAATACGAGTATTGAACGAACACGTAATATGAATTAAAATTTTGAAGTTCATAATCGAATAAATTTTTCAGTGGCTACAAGAAGCCTTTTTTCTAATGTTTTTCTAGTCACAAGAATTAAATCTAAAAACTATAGAAAATCTGATTCGTACTTGATAGCTGTCCGAGTTCTCCACCAGACATTAATTTCAGTGGGTTTTTTTTCTTCATCTTCAACTTTCAAAACCAAAAAAAGTAATTAGTGGACAATGAAAATGTCGTATGCCTATAAATTTTAGGGTGGCTTTGGACAAACTAGATTAGTACGACTTTTTTTTTGTGTGTATTTATTCAAAAAAAATTCGTTATTTGTTAGTTTTACGTCAAATTTTTATAATTTTTGTCTTGGTGAGAGAAATCGTAAAAGTATATGTATATTTTTTTTATCGAAACTCAAAAAAATGAGCCAATATGGGTCCACCCTTCATAAATAATACTCCCTCCGTCCCAATTTATTTGTCCAATTTTGATATACGTATCTTTTAAAAAATTATTTATATCTTACAATCTATAATGTTTTGCATAATTTCAAAAATATTATATTTTAAATCTAATTGAGATATATCAAATAAGATCCATATTGTCTAAAAAAACATTATAAATTGAAGCATATCGATAATTTTGTAAGAGATTTCAAATAGTAAAACTGAACAAACAAATCGGAACGGAGGGAGTATCCTGAACCATCTTTTATCACTCGTCTTAAATAATATTTTCAAAACTCGTATCGCGTCGAATCCTGCCCCTCAAAAGTCAAAACTAACGCTAGGTCACATTCCTTACATCCTTCTAATATGAAAAGCGAGTAAAACGCGTACCCCTGGGTCAACCATTTCGCCCACAGACACTCTCTCTCTCTCTCTCTCTCCTCTATATATACCCCAACCTCTTATCTCACTCCTCATAACTAACTTTCCCCCTCACTCTCCCTCTCCCTCTCCCTCTATCGATCTCCTTCCACAGAGACCTCTCAACGTACACTCAACAAACTCTTAAATAAAAACCAAACAGGGCTTGTACATGCCAAGCAAAGGTATGAGTATTGTCTTCATGTCTCCTTCTAGGGCTTCATCATCACCACCACCGTCGCCTCTCCGAAATTCGTCACCTCCGGCGCCTCGACAAACTTTCTCGTCCTCTATGATGGCGGAAAACCTGGACATCGCGGAGTCAATTATCACGAAATGGAGCGTCGAGGAACGCTCCAGCAATTTCTGCAAAATCAGCTCCCTCTTCACTGACAGGAGGGAGGCGAAGGACTACCTCCGGTCGGTGAAGGATTTACAGGCAGCGATGCACTTCTTTGTCTCGGACGGTTTGAGTTCGAGCTCCCAGCAGCTCGTGAGGGCTCAGAACTTGATGCAAAACGCCATGAAGCGGCTGGAGAGAGAGTTTTACCAGATTCTGTCGTCTAACCGGAGTAACTTGGATCCTGAGTCGGTTTCCAGCCGGTCCTCCCGGGCCTCGGCTAGTATTTCAGATTTCGAAGACGACTGCTCCGATGAAGACGACATTAACGTCACCGGCGGCGATTCGGTTCACAAAGTCGTCGCCGGCGACTCAGCTTCGGAAGTCGCGATGGCTGATTTGCAAGCCATCGCGGACACAATGATTTCGTCCGGGTACAGCAAGGAGTGCGTGAAGGTTTACAAACTCGTTCGGAAATCAATTTTGGACGAGAGCTTGTACTATCTCGGAGTAGAGAAGCTGAGCTTATCACAAATTCAGAAACTAGACTGGGACGTAGTCGATGTGAAAATTAAATCGTGGTTGAACGCCGTCAAAGTCGCGGTGAAAACGCTCTTCCTCGGAGAGAGAATCCTCTGCGACGTCGTCTTCTCCGCGTCTCCTAAGATCTCCGAGTCCTGTTTCGCGGAAATCACCAGAGAGAACGCCGTGACTCTGTTCGGGTTCCCCGAACACGTGGCCAAGTACAAGAAACTCACCCCGGAGAAACTGTTCCGTGTACTCGACCTCTACGATTCCATTTCAGAGCTCTGGCCGGAGACGGAGTCCATCTTCTCGTCCGACTCGGGCTCCGCCGTCAGATCTCAGGCCGTCAACTCCCTCGTCAGGCTTGGAGAGGCCGTCCGGGCCATGCTGTCGGAATTCGAGGCCGCAATCCAGAAGGACGGCTCTAAAACGCCGGTCCAAGGCGGTGGGGTCCATCCGTTAACGCGATACGTCATGAACTACGTGGTTTTCCTCTGCGATTATAGTGGCTCTCTCTCCGACGTATTAGCCGATTCGGCGCTAAACACGCAGTCTCCGTTGCCAGAGTCTTACTTCTCGAGCCCGACCCCCTACGACTGCTGCACATCAGCATTATCGGTCCGGCTGGCTTGGCTGATCCTGGTCCTCCTCTGCAAACTCGACGGGAAAGTCGAGCAGTACAAGGACGTGGCTCTGTCGTATCTGTTCCTCGCCAACAACTTAAACTACGTCGTCTCAAAGGTCTGCTCGTCGAGCCTGAAGCTCCTGTTAGGAGACGAATGGATAGAGAGTCACGAGGCGAAGGTGAAACAGTACGCGGCGAATTACGAGAGAATGGGGTGGAGCAAGGTGATATCATCGCTGCCGGAGGCGGATCCGGCGGCTGAGATCCCGCCTCAGGAGGCGCGAGAGTGCTTCAGGAGTTTCAATTCGGGTTTCGAAGAGGCGTACAGGAAACAGACGTCTTGGGTAGTGCCCGACCCGAAACTGCGAGACGAGATCAAGGTCTCCCTCGCGAAAAAGCTGGTGCCGGCGTACACGTCGTTTTACGAGGAGTACCGGTGGTTGTTCGGGCGGGAAGCGGGAGTCGAACTGGTGATCAGATATGCCCCTGACGATCTCGGGAATTACTTGTCGGACCTGTTTTACGGGACGGGGGCTGCCAGTAGCGTGTCGTCGTCGGTTTGTTCTTCGCCGTCGTCGTGGCAGTCGCATGGGCGGAAAGTTCGTTGAGATGTTTCCGTCAAGTGCCGGGGCTTTCCTGGCAGTTACTTGGCCATGCACGTGATTGTATAGGGCTGATGATTCATCAGAATTTGACGAGATGTAGAGATGTTGTTTTGGATTTTTCCATTTCAGGGGATAAGAATATGACAACTTATCCTATATGATGCAGCGCGTCTCCTTTTATGAAATTTTTTGCGAGAAGAAATCACAAATTTGCTTATATTAAAAAATCTCTTTTTGAAATATAAACACAAAGCCAGTGTTTGGACAAATAAGTAAAAGTGGCTTATTTTTAATTCTTATTCAATTTTTTTTCGCATTTGTTAGTTTCTCATCAATTTTTTGGGAATTATTGCTTCGTCATGACGAGAGTAATCTAAAAAGTAAAAAAATTCGATCGAAATCCAAATTTTTTTGAATAAAGACGAAAAAATTGGCTTATTGACTTATTTTTTGTCTTTATTCAAAAAAAATTAGCTTTTGATCAAAATTTTTTACTTTTTAAATTCTTCTTGTCATGACGAAGCAATAATCTCTAAAACATTGACGAGAAACTAACAAATGCAAAAAAAATTGAATAAGACCAAAAAATAAGCCATTTTGGCTTGTTTGTCCAAACAAGTATAAATTAGAAGTACTTCCTCTTCAAACGCACAATTATAAGAAAACTCAAAAATTTATTTATTCATTAACAACCACCTCCTGCTGTTGGGCTTACCATGATACTTGTAGGGCAGAGAAATCCTAGGCCAACTAGGAAATTAATAAACTTGTCAATCAAGTCTAAATTAAAGAATTTATCAAAATTACCAAAATTTGAAAATAAATTATAGAATCAAATACTATGTGAAATAAGAAAAATGTAAAACAAACGGCAACCAAAATGAAGTTTCCTATTAAAAGTTATAAGCAAATCAATTAATTCCTAAAACGACAAATTAGGCAACTCGACCATCCAACCGATCGATCGGATTATCAATCGGCAGTCAATCAGAATCTTCTAACTTCTTTGATCGTAATGTGGGACTAGACAGATTTACCGACAAATTGATAGGAGTATCAATAGAAAGTCTATGCCAAAACAAAAACATTCCTAATAAAATACTAATTTCAAAAATAATATACTAAAATTCTTATATTACTAAAATCATTAATTTATCGGCCGTCATCAGTATATGTACTCACATAGAGCTTTAGGATTCCATAAACCAAGTTTGACAAATTAAGAGCCTTACCAGCTGGTTGGAGGTAATTGGGTAAACTTGTTTTGAGAAAACAACAACGATGCTAATGAAAAGATCCTGAGGTTGATTAGGCACCAACCACGTGGCATTGGGATGATAAATCTTCAACAAAAAAAAAAAAAAACACTGCCAAATATCCCGTATGAAGGTGCCTAGTAGTAGTGGTATACACGCACCATGCAAACGAACAAGGAGTCTCTTATCACCCACGGTTCAATCATTGAATTAAGCTGGGAATTTTTGTGATTTCAATGATATTAATAAGTCCCAAATTTTTCCACCACTAAAACATGGGAAAGTGAAAAGAGCTTAAGCAACATGATGGATAAGGGATGTGACAAGAGCTCAAGCTCCCAAGTGTTGAAGTGGGGAAAAATTTTAGTGCCACGTGGTTCTCGCTCGGCTCATTGGAGCTTTGCGTTTTCCGCGTGTTCTACATCATCCAGCTTTAAATGAACTCTCCACAGTTGGCCAGTGAAATTAAGCCTTCAAAATTAGTCAAGTTGCATCTAAGCTAATCGAACGCCTGAGTTATCAAAAATTGACGTTCCCATCTGAACAAAATGGATCTCTTTTGGGGCCCTAAATTACCAGCGGTCCAGCTACATTGTTCTTCGGCCCCGCTTTCGTCAACCACTTCGATGATCGTGGCAGTGCCTAAAGGCGCGGCCCACACCGTGCGACTTTACGATGGGGAGTTTTTGGAAGCATTTTGAACCGAGAAATAAAATTTTCAAAAATGTTTGGATTTTGGCCCAGCCATGTAATCCCAGAAGGACAATGAACAAACAAATTGGTCTTTCGGCCCAACCTTGTAAAAGGAGAAAGCTAAGGCCCAAGGTCCACACAATGACAATGAACAAACAAATTGGTCTGGTTTTGGGGACAAAATTAATCAAACTTTTACTAGAAAATTTCTTAGAATTTTTTTTGAAACACTTCCTCAAATTTTGTCTGATATATTTTTTTTATTTTTCGTGCCTTTAAGGAACTTCTACAAAGAATGACACAGATCCAGACACAGATATATTCAGAGTCGTTAGATAATGTGGGTCCCACACGTACGGTATTATTGTTCTTGAGACATTTGTGTTTGCATCTACGTATTTAAGATAGTGACTAAAGAAGGGCCAGACTGAACGAGATAACAAGAAAGCATAATTGGGGTGCATTTTTTTCTTCTTTTTTAACAGTATGGATCCTCTCTAGTTCTATAAATGGACATGACGGTCCATTTTTTGGCCCTTTCGGGCCTGCATTAGTGATCCAATTCGTTCATTTTTAAAACACGTTGAGAACATATGTCACGGCAATTAATAATCAACTTGATCGTATACAAAATGAAGTATGACAAACAAAAAAACAAAATAATACTACCAAACATGTTTTGTGTTGTTTTCATTTTTTACTACTCCGTAATTAAAAAAATTTATTACCAAACATGATTTTTGCTTTTGTTTCTAAAAAAATAACCATGATCTTTCTTTTAGTTTCTCAAAAATAAAAAACTGAAAATGTTAATTCATTCTTAATTTCGCCAGCTACCTAGTAATGTGACATTTTTTTGGGAAAACCATGTGACATTGAAAGCCAATAAATCATTAATTCGTTCTTAATTTCGCCAACTACCTAGTAATGTGAACTACTGATACGTCACAAAACTAAAAGTAGGTTTGAAATTTATGTGTTTGGGATTTGTCAGCTGTGAAAATGTACTCCATTATTAAACAACATAGCGAAAGGCGGACTTCGGGTTAGTGCTGTGCAGTGAGGTGTACAGTATCATATGGAGTTGCGCAATCTTGATTGTTCGTTTCGGTTTTGGACGGTACGGGTTTAAATGAAACTTTTTTGAAAAAGAGTTTATGAAAAAGAGTTAAAGTTTCATAAAACTCAAACCGTCCAAAATACTCTTAATTGAATGATCGCAATTCATCTCCGTAAATAACTGTTCACAGAATCCTCCGTTAAAAGGATTTTCTCAACAAGATAATGCGCTTGTTATTAGTGATGTAACGACCCTGATTTTTGGTAAATAAAAATTTCGTTAAATATTTAAATTTTATTTTAATTACTTGGATTTGCTACTAAAAATTTCTTTTTAATTTTAATAATCCGTCATAATTAGATTTGAAATTTATAAAATTATATATTTTCACGCCGAGCAATCTAGTCATTTTCTAAAGACGAGTATGAAGCACTTGTATTTTTTCTAGTGAGTTAAATAAAATCTTTAAATTATATTTCTTGGCTAGAAATCCTACTTGGCTAGTAGAGTTAGTTTCCAACCGACTAGTTGGACAAACCAAACTACCATTTCCCCTAGTTACACTTCCCGAACCCTAATTGGACCTTTTCGACCGTCTCGGAGCCTTTTGAACCCACGAACCCTAATTGAACCCTTAGACTTTTAGGGGTAATCATTATACCCCATGACTAGTCATTTCAAACCCTAATTATTACCAATATTCCTTTACCCCTTGGTCCATAATTGTTAGGGGAATTTTTGTTCATTGGTTAATAGACCTTTGACTTGCCAATAAGCTTGACAAGACAAGTCATTCATGGAATCTCATCATTTTGCTTCCTTTGGAAGCAAGACTAGCTTTGCATGCATGCACTCCTAAAATTTTAGCCTTAAACCTAATAACCCTAGACTTACTTTCCTAGACACACATATATATACACTTATATATATATATATATGCACATGTATACCAAAGAGAGAGAGAGAGAGGGCCGGATGGGGGAGGAGAGGTGGAGTGTGTGTGTGTGCAAATTTGGACACTTACACAAGCTATCACTTGACAACCCATGACTAGACCACTTTAAGCATGATCCTAGCCAATGATGTTATTCTTTCTTGCAAGCCAACCCATTCTAGGATTTGACAAGCCATGGAATCTTCATTATGGCCTAAGATTTGGCCTAGAATGGAAATGACAAGTGAAGGAAGGTTAGGATTTGATTTAAGGCTTGAAATGACCATTCAATGGAGCAAATCCATGGGAGAGAGAGAGAGAGATATGGCTGGCCATAAAGGAGGGAGGAGGAGCTCAAGTGTTGGCTATAAATAGCACCACATGCCTCCCATTCAACTCACACCCTCACTCAATTGCCATTTCCATTTTCCAGGCAGCCTACTGCCCTCCACGAATCTCCAATTTTCTCCTGCTTAAAGTAGTTTTTAGGACCAACTCCCTTCGGAAAAGTTGTAGAGCACTTTGAAACCTTCAAGTTAGACCCAAGAACCGTCCAAATCGGTGAAGAAATGACAAAGATATCGGCGTCCGAAGTTCAGTAAAAATCTCGGATTTCCTACTTCCAGACAGCACACTGTCCTTTCCTTTATCACCATTTTTCTCCTACCTAAAGTAGTTTCTAGGACCAACTTCCTTCCCGAAAGTCGTAGAGCACTTCGAGAGCTTCAATCTCGACCCAAGAACGATCTTATTCGGCCAAATATTGACCGAGTTACTGCCATCCAAAGTTTGGTCCAGATTTGCGAATTTCACCGCCCCGTAGAAAACTTCCAACTAGCTTATTCGGCCCCGACTAAGTTTCGGATCAAGGTAGAATTTTCTCTACTCACTTCCCTAAGTATAAGTAGAATACTCTTATCCTCTATCTTCAAGTATTTTGTATGATGCTTGTACGTTAGAAAATACATGAGAACTAGAAAGGTGTTTTCCCTTAAAGATAAAAAGGATGGGGAATATGTTGAACATATTAACTTTATTTTTTGGAAAAACATATGTTGTTTAGAACTTCCCAAAAAGAAAGAAAGAACGGCTTTCGAAAGATAAAACTTTATCGATGGTAGAAGTATTCGTATTTTGATCTTTAGGATGGTTATGAGCATGATTATTAATATAGAATTGGATGATCTTGTTAGTTTATTTTCAAGATTACAATGAATGATTTATGTTTACCTTTAGGAATGTTTACTTTATGATAAGTCCTACCGCGGAGTCTATACATGAGAACGAGACACGAAAATCGAGAAAGTAGAAACATGACACCTAGGGTGTGATTAATGAAAGGAAATGTTTTTCGAGGAATGAAATATTTTGAAACTACATAATGACCGGTTTTGGGTGGCATTATGTGAGTTGTGTGCGTGTGTAAAGTAAGATTTGTGAAAAACCCAATGAGAACCCGGAGCGGCGGAATCATTGTGGGGATACTCGGGAACCCGGAGCGGCGGAACCGAGGGTTTAGTTTTTTTTCAAAAACCCCAAATGGGAACCCGGAGCGGCGGAACCATTGTGGGATACTCGGGAACCCGGAGCGGCGGAACCGAGGGTTTTGAATTGTGTGCGTTCCCATGGGAACCCGGAGCGGCGGAACCATGGTGAGGAATGGCTTGGTTATCCGTGGAGAGGAGCCAATGCAAGTTTTGTGTGCCAATGGGAACCCGGTGCAGCGGAACCATTGTGAGGATACTCGGGAACCCGGAACGGCGGAACCGAGGTTGGGTGTGTTAAAAACGGATTTTGAAAATGTTGATTTGGGTATGAAAAGTGAAAATGGAGACACAATCTACGATGAGTGGCGTAGGAGAAACACAAAAAAAACATGGACACCAACGATACTTGATTAGTGAATATGGATGTGCTATCGTTAATCGTTTTTGTTAAACCTACTTATACTCTGTTGATTTTATGATATATTGTTTGTAAGTTAAGGGTTAGTGGGTTTGGATATTCTATTGAGCTTTATAGCTCACGGTGTTACCTTTGGTGACCCTGACATATTATATTGGTGGCGACGCCGGTATAATGTATCAGATTCTATAGACGAACAGGGTGAACTCTACACCTTAGAGGCTTTTGGAGCCGAGGAGCTGGCCAGGATGGAGGAAGAAGTGAAGCAGTAGATAGGAACCCTAGTCTACCCTCCTTTTGTGGAATAAGATTTCTTTTTGAAATTATTCTGTAATATTGAGCCAGACTCCATTTAGTTTTTAAATGAAATTTTCCTTTTAACGTTTCCAAAATTTCGGGGCGTTACAACTTGGTATCAAAGCTTTAGGTTCAAAATCTCGGCCATGGGTAGAATGGGTAGAATCATGAGATAGTTTGACCGTTGCACAAACGTGAATTGAGTTTAAGTTTACCGTCCCAAATTGGGTGGAATTCTGTCAAAACAATCTTCGGATTAAAGCAAGGCGCGGAATTGACAGTACAGCCGAGCTGGGAATTCCCGAACAATTGGATGATGACTTAAATCAAAAATCGAATGTGGAACTTAGAAATTCGAAATATATTTTTTTAGTTAGTAAACCTTTGC
Organism: Rhododendron ovatum; assembly: GCA_019656835.1. Lineage (NCBI taxonomy): Eukaryota > Viridiplantae > Streptophyta > Magnoliopsida > Ericales > Ericaceae > Rhododendron > Rhododendron ovatum. Next base: position 24,519,438 of record CM033793.1, on the reverse strand, counting down.
TAATTGAGCAAATTTTATTTACTAGTTTGTGGAGGAGCCGTTCTTGAATTAATATTTTAAGGGACGAGAGTGGGGGCCTAGCACCGAGTGAGTGCCGGGCATAGCCCCATTAGGCCGGCAAAACCGCACCCCCCCTAACCTTCAAATTTCAACCTCCAAAATTCAAACTTCAAATTTCAAAATTAAATTCAAATCTTTTCCCTCCTCCACCCACCTTTTTCGGCCCCTATATATACCCCACCACCACTTCCATTTCTTCACCCCTCTCACCATCTTAACTCCTCTAAATCTCCATCCTATCTTACCGAACCGAACCGAACCGAACCGAACCGAGCCGAGCCATGGCAAACCGACGACGAGGATTTCCGGAAGACGCCATATTCCGAGAGATCGAGCGAGGCGAAATAACCATAACAATCCAAACCCTATGGCTGCAACTTTTCGCCCTCGTCATATTTTGTGCCGTGCTCACCATAGGCATGCCACGGTGGTTCGCCGAGAACAACCGTCTCAACACCTTCTGGTACTGGACTCTCGTCGTGGCCGTCGGACTCGCCGCAGTCATAAAGGAGTACGAACGTCGGTTGCGCCAAGCTTACAACGAACGCTGGTAGAGAATCTCGAGAATGGGCGGGACCCGAAACCAACGACGCCAACTAGGCATATCTTAGGCCAACCTTCGGATGTAGGATGTCGAAAAGTAGGATCGTTTTCAACTTGTATTAGGAAATATCTTGTTTACTTGCCTTATAGTAGAACTCTATGTTTATGATTGTAATTTCCTTTTATTATGAAAAACTTGCTTTATTTTACCGTTGCATACTATATGATGAATTGCTTTTGACCTTTAGAAAGAAGCACCATTCGCAATATGAAAATTGTTTAAGTAGACTAAAAACTTTCCCTTTTCAATTTTTACCCGTAGATGGCGAATCGACGCAATGGACTAGGACACGATAATGGAGGACCCTCTAACGCGAACCCTGACCTAACCCAAATCATGCAAGCGTTCATAGCTGCCTTGAACGCCAACCGCCAAAACCAAAACCACGACAATAGACCTATGACCCGAACCCGAGCGATGAACGAGTTCTGCAAACGTCGACCTCCGACCTTTCATGGGGACACCAACCCTGTCGTGGCCGAGACGTGGCTGAATGAGGTCAAGATGATCCTCAGAACCTTAGGGATTACCCAAGACGGAGACCGTGTGGCCCTAAAATTAAGTATCCATAATGCTATAATCAAAAAATGGATAATCAAAAATTGTCGCATCAGTTTTTGATTATCCATTTAAGAGATTATTAAGGTTAACATGTCCACATAATCGAAATTGGATAACCAAAACTTGCTATATCACATTTTCAAAAAAAAAAAAAACTAAAACCTATGAGCATAGGAAATAATTTTTTCGTAAAAATAGTTTTGAGACTAATAAAAACTATATATTAGAAATAGAAAATAGTTTTTGAATTTTTTTAAAACAATTTTAAGAAAAAACGGTTTTTGTGTAACTACCGTTTTTGAAAAAAATATATATTATTTTTATATAAGAAAAGGTTTTGAAAAAAAAAAACAGTTTTAAAAACAAAACAGTTTTTCGAAAAAAAGAACAGTTTTTTTTTGTATAATTTTTTTTTTTGGGAGAAAACAGCTTTTCAAAAATATTTTTTTGAAAACATTGTTGTCGGGGGGGGGGGGGGGGGGGGGGGAAGAGAAGAGAGAACGTTTTTTTTTTTTTTTTTTTTAATGGGTATATTTGATTGAGAATATGAGGTTCATTAAATTAAGTTATTGACAAAAAGTTGCTTGTTTTGGTTATCCAAAGTCTAAAATTTGATTATTTCAAAGGTGGTAGCTAAGTTTGATTATAGTATTGTAAACCATATTTTGCTCCAACATGATTAATTTTAAGATTCTATTATTTTTTATTATGCCATTATGGATACTCGCTTATTCTTTTTGAGGACTTTTTAAAGAGACATGCAATAAATGCATTCTAACTTAAAAAGATACACCGATTTTCAACAATGCCGTTATATTTCAACTTTCAGATGAAACCATTATTATTGGTAAAGAGACTATTTTGAAAAATTAAATACATTTTGTTTTGGCTTTTCAAAGAAGACTAATAATTTGAAACATCCCGAAATAATATAAGAGACGAGCAATTTAGAACGGATGGAATAGACCATTTCCGTAAGTGACTGATGTTGGAAAAAAACGACGTTGTTCGGTTATATGACCCAATCCCAAAAATGTTGCATTAAGAAGAGCCATAAAAGGCCGGATGGAGATGCTCTTTGGTGATGGTTAGCCACTTTCATTACGAAGACCAGATGGTCTGGCCAAAAAAAAAAACCACGACGAAGACATTGCTAATAATTCCATCTCAAAAATAGCAAAAACGCAATTTAATGCTTCGATATTCAATGGGCCGGGAAGCAAATTCACCTACTCTAACGGTGTGATTATTCTCTCATCCGCGTCGTGTACTCTACAAATATCAGATCCAACTCGAAAGCTTAAGCTAACAAAAGACTACTACTTTTTGACGTTCTCCTTACGTGCATTCACTTTTAAAATCTATCACGCGTATCATGTTTCTCGCCTTCTCGGATCTTCACGATCGATCGGGCGGACTTTTTTTTTCTTTTTTTTTTTGTGTGTGTGGCTAAAGACGGAATAGAGTAGGCGGGTGTTACCATTAGTGGGACACAACACCACCGAAGCACATGGGAGAAACACTGACCAGGCAAAGCATGATCAAATTTAGCTGAATCGCCATTAATTTAATTTGTTCATCCACTTTTGGCATTTCAGTTTGGTCTCACATTCAATTGAGGCGTGCTTCTTGTTATTCTTTCACCATCTACATTATGGGCACATGAATAACAAAGTGCTATAAAGCTTTCAGTTGGAACAGATAATGGTGCTGGGAGTTTATAATTAATTAGTTGAAATGAGGCTTCCTTTTTTCTTTACTTTATCGGTTTCCAGCTCAAAATGTTTTTTTTTTTTTTTTTTTGTAATGAAGAGTGGTTCCCGGGGACTAATCTCTTCAGCCCCCCACCAACGTTTGCTAACCCAAAGGGTTTTTCGCAGTGTATGAGAGTCGAACTTGAAATCTCGGGATGGTATGTCCCTCTGTCCTGGCTAAGCAACCAACTGCACTAATCCTTGGACACTACCCGAATGCTCATTGTGAGATAATTATTCATTCGATCATCAATTTATACATCTGAAAGGATTATTTTTTGAAGAGGGTAAACAAAGATTAGTCGGACCAAGGGCAAAATAGCAAAAAGGCCATCCCAGACCCTAGAAGCCGGGAAGGCAATACGCCAACCAATTAAGCACTCCAAAGAAAAAGTAAAAACACCCGAATCGAACACCCGAATACCTCCGAACTGCAGAATCCAACCAAAAAAGATCACCTACAGCTGGAGATAAAAACAGATAGACCACATCAAAACACAACAGAGCCAGCATTAACGAAATCTAGCAAGAACTCTACCCAAGGGAAAAAGACTAAAGGACACTACCCGAATGCTCATTGTGAGATAATTATTCATTCGATCATCAATTTATACATCTGAAAGGATTATTTTTTGAAGAGGGTAAACAAAGATTAGTCGGACCAAGGGCAAAATAGCAAAAAGGCCATCCCAGACCCTAGAAGCCTGGAAGGCAATACGCCAACCAATTAAGCACTCCAAAGAAAAAGTAAAAACACCCGAATACCTCCGAACTACAGAATCCAACCAAAAAAGATCACCTACACGTGGAGATAAAAACAGATAGACCACATCAAAACACAACAGAGCCAGCATTAACGAAATCTAGCCAAAACTCTACCCAAGAGAAAAAGACTAAAGGAACCCTCAACACCCTCTCAAGACCTCAGACCAAACCAATAGATGAGCAGACGGACGGGGACAGAAAAATCAAAACTCCAGAGTAACAAAGGCACTATCCTCTAAATCGCAAATTCACCATCCTCCAACTTTGCAAATTCTGCAGCCTAGCTCCTTATCAGCAATCTCACCCTCCGATCCTCCATGTCATCAATTTTATATATTTGTATTTGTATACTTAGACCCATTCCGCTACGATTCTTATTTGTTAGTACTAAATACTTATTTTTCGTATCACGAGACAGGTCATTCTCTCACAATACATCATATTTAATTCAAAAAATAAGTTCAAATAAGTACTTATTCTATTTCTTTTCATATTGCCTGAATGTTGGATATATTGTTGTACCATTGTTGTGTTAGACTTTCTATGTTTTGGTGGGACTAAAATCAAAAGAAAACGAAAAAGCATACATTGAGATAGAAAAGAGAAACTTATTCACGGCTCCGTACAATCTCAGATAATCTATTAACATACAGGGAAGTTCTACGGTACACATCCCTTATTAAGAGGTATACCATACACACCATGATTTTAAACCCTCGGATTTAAAAGTGAATGATCTGAATCACCTATTTATTAAATCAATTAATAAAATAAAAAAAAGGGCCGAGCAGGTAACCGGTTGTTGTCTCCTCCCTCACTCTCTCTCCCTCTCCAAAAAATGACCACAAATTATATAACATAACCATAACTTTTATGATGACACCAAAAATTGGCATTTGCTTAACACAATGGTCATATCAAAAGAAATTAATCCAAATATTCTGTAGCAAGACTAAAATATGTTGTATCACAATTAATGATAGACTTTAATGCATTCAGACACGTTAAATGTCGTTTGGTTACATATTTGTCGATATCCCATGATTTCTAATTTTGGTGACAATATTGAATATTGTAGAACTTCACATTCTAACGGTTCTGATCGATCATTTTATAAATATACTTTGTAACAATATTTAGAATTTGTAACGCCCCGATTTTTCGGAAGCAATATAGAATAAAATCTTAAGAAAATTTGCTAAATAAATATAATTTTTCAAAATAAAGTCTAGCTATTACAGTCACAAAATAAATTTACTGATTCAAAATACATTAATTTTAGAGCTGACTCTAGACTTGATACAAATCCAAAGCATACTCGATCTTCGTTCCTTATATTCTTTCTGTATTGAACTGCAACATCTTTGAATCCTCTCCATTGAATTCTGCGCCCACTGGCAAATTGATCGCCGAAGCAAACGATTTGCCAGGATACAGGCGTATCCGTAAGTGATAAATCACCCAGTAGAATAATCCAACCCAACCACCCCTCTTACTTTACAGCTAACAAGCAAATAGATAATAAAAATGCAAAAGAGCAGAATAAGGATTTACAAACACCAATTTATTACTATTTATTATCCTAATGTGAAATCTAAGATCTCTCCGCGAGATCTTTCCTCCCCCAACCGCTAGCCATGCTCAGTCCCATGAGGTCACTTCTCTTTGCTGTCGCAGGTACACCTAAGTTGTATACCGAGTGTGCACCCCAATAACTACAACAAGAAGAAAGCTTATCATGCCTGAATCACAACTAGGGTTCGCCTATCTTATATACTACTTCACCATCATCACTGGACACACGCCAATTTATTAATTTATCACTAGACACACGCCAGTTTCAATCTCATCACAAATCTCATCACATCTCAAAATCACGCCTGCAGGCAATCTAAAAATAAAACTTTCTAATTCATCCATTACCTAGCATCGTCTAGGTGAATTCTATTCGCATACCACCCCATGTCGCCAAGGTCCAATTTAGCATTTCAAATCAAGTATCGGACAATATGCAATCAAAACTAATAATAATTAAAACAATTAGTAAGCAATACAATCACGCAACTTTTTATGAATGGGCCGTTGCCCTTAATATCGCATGACCAGATGATAAAAAGTAAGAACTTTTTTAAAAGAATTAAAAAAAAATATTTTTCTAAGCTCCTATTAATTATTTTCAAGTAATTAGATTAATTAAAAACTCATTAAATGCATTAATTAGGTAAAATATTAGAATAATTAACATGACCTTAATAAGAGTACTAAAGGTCCTATGCAACTAGTAGAGTGTTAAAAGTTTGGTTCGGAGAGTCGCGGAATTAATTTAAATAAAGACGTTAAATAAAGTGGCCGAAAGTGAAGTAAATAGATAATAAATAATCTAATCAATAAAATATGTTGAGATTAACAAATTTTCTTCTTCGGATGTAAGGAGTCTAAATAAAATTACCCCGGCATTAATAATATGGCTTATAAGGTCGTAAGGAATTTTTGATTGGAAACGCTATAGAAATAACAATAAATGGTAAATTAAATAAAAAAATATTAATTTAACAAGATATCATCTTTGAGATGCAAGGAGTCCAGAAAAAATTAGTTTGGGTGTTAAAACGTTGTTTGGAACGTCGCAAGATTTTTTGTTTGTAAACTTTGATAGATAACTAATAAATAATTTAATAAATAGATAATTAAATTTAAAAAAATGATCTTAACAAGTTTTGGTCCTTCAGATGTGAAAAGTCTAGAAAAAATAGTTTGGGTGCCAAAAATAAGGTTTGAAAGGTCGCAAAATTGTTTAGAAACATCTAAAATTAATAAATAGGAGTATTATTAATTTACAAACTTTTATTAATCAATTCAATCTACCAGATAAATTAAATTGATATAATTAATACATTTTATACTAATATGTTATTATATTGTAAGAAAATAATATCAAGTCAGTAGTTTTTCATAATGTTAATATCAAAAAATTTGTAAAATAAATATCATAAGAGTCATCTTATTTATAAATAATTACAAATAAAATGTTGAGATCAAAAATAATATCAAATTGATAAATACGGCAGAAAACACGCATTTTACTATATTTTTTTCGTTCAGGACATAGGGTCAAGCATATAAACACTTAATATACTTGGAGAAGAGGTTGGAATGGATTATAATACCTTGAATCGGATCGAATTGATTTAAAAATGAGTCTTAAATTTTGGGGAAGAAAACTTCGGATTCTTTGGTCGGGAGACTTTGGGTTCGGATTGAGACTTGTTTGAGGATGCTCTGGGTTGTAGGAGGTTATCGGGATGGTTGAATTAAGTTTCGGTTGGGTGTAGCTATGAAACCCACTTTCTGTAACAACTTCGATTTTTCATTCAATAAAAATCTCGTTATTATTCGAAATTTCTTAATTTCTCTTAACTGCTTATTGGTTTTCTTATTAATTCTTCTTACGGTCAGTCTTTAAGCAATCAATCGCCTTATCGTTATTTTCTTCGACTAGAAACCCTAATTGCACTTTAACCCTCAAAAATCATTTCTTGACTATTAAGTCCGACTTAGCAAGTCTAGTTAGCTTCTAACCGGCTTAATGGAGTAACCAAACTAGAAAGTCACCTAGTTACTTTTCCCTAACCAAAGATAGACCGTTTTGCCCATCTTGAACCTTTTTGAACCCTAAACTAGAAATTGTTTAATTATTTTCTTTTATTGTTTTAGTTTTATTCTTTATCCATTGGACGATAAATGTTAGGAGAACTATTATCCATTGGATAATAGAAACCCATTTCTTTATATTGAAAGGATTTTAAAAGATTTAAACAAAGTACTATAATTGACATTTTTAATTGTTTTGAAAAGTACTTTTAATTATTTTTTTCTAATAAAAGTACCCAAGTAACCTTGAACCATTGGACAATAACCGTTAGAATAATCTTTACCCATTGGATAAAAGCCTTTCCTTTATTTTATTTGGTAAGTACTTATATATATAAACATGTGTAATAATAAAAAGGACATGTAGTCTTTTTCAAAAAACTTAGTTTAGTATTTAAAGTACCCGTACCTTATTATCCTTTGGATAATAACCGTTAGGGATTTTATTATCCATTGGGTAATAGGCTCATCTTTCAAACAAAGTACTTAACCTATTAAACTAATGTTTTGTTAAGATTCCCAGGAGTACAAAAGTACATTATTATATTAATTAAAGTACTCGTACCTTTATATTAGTTTAAAGGGAAAATCTTGACCTTAAATCCTTTTAGATTTAAAAGTACCAAAGTACCCTTTTATCTATTTGTATTCTTACATGTTAGTACATACATATATATACATATATAGCTAGTACATGAGAGAGAGAGAGGAGAGAGAGAGAGCCGTGAGGGAGAGAGAGGAGAGAGGCCGAGAGAGAGAAAGAGGGAGAGGGAGAGGGAGAGAGAGAGAAAAAGGAAGGAAGAAGAAGATGGATTTGATGTGTACTAGACCTTGGTCTTCCAAAGTACTTCAAAATCCTTGGTGATTTCTTTTCCTAGCCAAATCTTAACTCCATTGTCCTCCATTGTACAACCTTCAATTGTTTAAGCCATGAATCTTGTACCAATGTCTCCTCCTTTCTAACATATCTTCCAAGAATTCCATCGAAGGACTAACCTAGCCATGCAAGCCTACCAAATTAGCTTCCAACCTTTCAATCAACCTTGACATGTGAAATAAAGTGAGACTTAGAGAGAGAAGGGCCGGCCAAGAGAGGGAGAAAGGAAGAGTTTGCCTATAAATAGAAGCTCACTCCAAGCTTAAACTCACACCTTCAACCATTGCTCCAACTTCTCTCTAGAAATTTCAAGAGTTCTTGTTTTCTTACGTTCTTGAGTGTTCTTGAGAGAAACCACCAAACTACCTCCCAAAACCACCGTTAGATCTTTAAAGTAGCTTAGTTAAGTTAGAAAGTTGTTTCTAGGAAGAGAAAAGTTCATCTCTCTTCCTTTCGAAGCAAACCGACGCCGTTACGCCGCCGAAATCCAAAACTGTCACGCCTCGTCCCGGAATGACACCCGAAGTGGGCCTGAACCGACACGACCACGTGACATTCCACACCAAAGAACAGAATCTAAAAGATAAACCATGCACATAACAGAATAAAATCCCAGCGGAAGACTTAACTTTAACATAAACAATGTGTCAACAATTTTACGAACTTACATAATACATAAGTTGCTGCCTCTTATCCCAACATAAGTAATTAAAACATTAACAGAGTTTCCCACATAATTAAAAACTTGAAATCATAAAGTACTTGACAATCTTAGTCACAAAATGAGTTTAACAAAAATTAGAGTTTGACCCATTACAATCAACTCGACCCAAAAATACCAACACTTGATACTAACCCAAGTGTCCCCAAAACGCCGACCCGTAGTGGACCAACTCTACAACCACCTGTGACCTGGCAATCCAAAAAGGAAAACCAGAGTGTGTGAGATATAGAATACATTCAATAAAATACCACAGAGCCCGAAGAAATATCTCACTTGAATGTAAACCACACAAAACTCAACATAAGTACTCAATCGTATAACCACATGTGTAAACACCAACATACAGTGGCACGTCTGCCACATCCCATGTACCCAAGGTATTGTGTCCCGCACACCACACTCCCATTCACCGTTAATTAGACGGCATGGCCCACGATATGGTGTGACTCACTCCACAATCCTTTAGCGAGTACAATCAACACCCAACAAACACATATCATTAACTAAATCCCAATTAGCATGATATACAATCACCACCATGTAATACTTTATTGAACATAACCATATCAAACACACTCACCTTTGTGTCGACCGAAGTATGCCAAACTAAGGTTTCGGCACCTCCCGAATGACCGGCTCTTTACCTAGCCACAAGTTAACTCATATTAGTTACTAATTCAATGAACACTTGGCACAATGTTATAAAGCTAATAAGAAGCTAAATAATGTCTAACGGATACAAATATGTCCAAGTCCATACCTAAAAGTATCCCACGATAAGTGTGAAACTCAAACACTTCCCAATTCTCCAAAAAGACAACATATTCCACAACCAATCTGTCTTAAAATGATCATAACATTTAATAGGTTTAGAACTAGTTTATGATACCACCACCGTTAGAAAGTACACTTCCGGTACATGAATTTTGATATAATGTTTGCCCAACATAGTGTCCGGACGACAAAGTTATGCTTGTCCGAAATTACTCACACAACTGTCCAAGATTACAGATTTTGTACGTCCACCAACTTCAAACCAAAAACTGATTTAACCTATAACAAAACAAGCCATAAACCCTACATATTCAGAAAGGCATATAAGTCTAGTTTCCAATAAAAAAATCGGTGCGCAAACTCGATACCCGAACTAAAAGATATGACTGTTTTTCCCAAGACATGTCGGAACCACAAAGACAAAATCCAGCAGGATCACTCCAACTTGTAAATTCCGCCAAACCTAGAATATGCATCTAATAAACCCCAAATTTGGTACACACCATTATCACTCATCAAAGTTCATCCCTGATTTTTCGTTGATTTTTCAAAATAAAGGAACGTAGTCAAAATCACTCCCGAACTCAGAAATTCTGAGCAGAGCAACACAATTTCTAGTAGAACAGTTTGTATTCGAAAATTCATAAAAAATCGAATACTTAATACTTTTTAGTAATTCCAATGCCAAAATATCACCAATTTATCAATCTTTCAAACCCAAAAGGACCCATAATCAAGAGAATCGTTTAACCATAAAAAAATTCATGAAAAACGCAGCTCTATAAGCTGTCTGTTCAAAAACAGAAATCCTACCACAGCTTGGTTTACGATTTTTATCTTTTTCCATATTTCTCAAAAAATTCTGAAAATTTAACACAATATCATAAACACACTATTGAACCCTTAGTAAAAATACCAGAAATTAACAAGTTTTTTAGATACCTTGAATAATTTCGTGAAGAACAGATTAGGGTTTTTCTCCTCTTTCTCTTCTCCGCTTTTTTCTTCTCCTCTTTCCAACCGTCTCTCTCTCTCTCTCCCTCTCTCTCTATACACGTACACGTTCACGTACGAGAGAAGAATGGGAAGAGAAATATCTCTCCAGGATACTCGTAAACCTATATAAAAATTATCGTGTGCAAGCGAGACCTATTTTTAACTTATGTTCTAATCGCAAATCACCTATAAGACCCTCGCAAATTCTATTGTTTACGATTTTTAACCCCCAAAACATATAATTCAATTAAAAATAATTGAAATACTAAAATTTCCGGGGCGGGTATTACATAAACCGTCGACCGAATCTTCTTAGTCGACTACTACCGCCAAGAAGCACGGTAGGATTTCCTTAACTTCCATCCCAAGTAGTTATCCTTACCTACTATCCCAAAAATAAAGTAGTTTTGTATCATAACTCTAGAACAAGTTCAATAGAAAGTAACTTTGATCGTTATGCTTAAAGTAGATAAGGTTATCTTTTGTGAGAACATATGAGATGCATGATGTTGTTATTATAATTCAAGCATGTTATGTGGTCAAGAGTTAGATAATCTTGTTGTATTCATTGTGGAATTGATAAATGCTCGTTTATGTGAAAAGTCCTACACCACGGAGTTTATGCATGATAACGTGACACGAGAATCAAGAAAGTAGAGACATGGCTCCTACGGTGTGTTAACAAAGATAAAGATGTGTGTATCCGAAGGAAGAAATATTTTTGAAACTACATAATGACCGATTTTGGGTGCATTATGTGAGTTATGTGTGTGTATGCCAATGGGAACCCGGCGCGGCGGAACCATTGTGAGGATACTCGGGAGACCGGCGTGGCGGAACTGAGGTTGGGTGTGTGCTTGGTTATCCGCGGTATGGAGCCAATGCGGTTGTGTGCCAATGGGAACCCGGCGCGGTGGAACCATTGTGAGGATACTCGGGAGACCGGCGCGGCGGAACCGAGGTTGGGAGTGTGCTTGGTTATCCGCGGTACGGAGCCAATGCGGTTGTGTGCCAATGGGAACCCGGTGCGGCGGAACCATTGTGAAGATACTCGGGAACCCGGCGCGGCGGAACCAAGGTTGAGTGAGTTAAAAAAGGAGTTTTTGATAAAAAGGAAAGTGAAGTAAAAACATGGTCTACGATGAGTCTAAATAATGAACGAAACGTTAGTTGAGTAAGGAATGTGATTTACTTGTTGAACTATATGCATGATCTAAGTAGAATTGTTATTATTATGTTCTTTCATTCCTAAGTTAAGGGTTAGAGGGTTTGGATTATTCTATTGAGCGTTTAAACTCATGGTGTTGCCTTTTTGGTGACCCTGGCCTATTATATTGGTGGCGACACCGGTATAATACGTCAGACTTCATAGATGAACAGGGTGAACTTTACACTTTGGAGGCCTTCGGAGCCGAGGAGCTAGCCGTGATGGAAGAACAAGCGGAGCAGTAGTTAGGAACCTTAGTTCCCTTCCGTTTGTAATAAAAGTACTTCTTTTATGTTTTTGTTGTAATAAAGAGTCGGACTCAGTTTTTATTTCAATAAAATATTTTATTTAACGTACCCAAAATCCGGGGCGTTACAACTTGGTATCAGAGCTTTAGGTTCAAAACCTCGGCCATAGGTAGAATGGGTAGAACCACAATATAAGTTGACCGTTGCACAAACGAGAATTTAGTTTAAGTTTACCGTCCCAAATTGGGTGGGATTCTGTCAAAACAATCTTCGGATTGAAGCAAGGCGCGGAATTGGCAGTACCGCCGAGCTGGGAATTCTCGAACAATTGGATGATGACTTAAATCAAAAATCGAATATGGAATGTAGAAACCTAAAAAGTTTTTCGATCTCTAAGTTCTTACTTAAACTTCTTTTTCAAAACTTGACTAATAGAAATCTTTTTCAAAACTTGACTAATAGAAATCTTTCCTTGTAGATGAATCACTTGAGCTCCTACCAAGTAAACCTACTAGCTGAAGCGCACCATCTCGCGAGTACCCTAAGGTCAATGACGAACCAACTGATAGAAGATCCCTACTTCCCATATGTCTTTCCCTACACCAACGACTTCTATCAAGAGCATGGCACTATCATACTTCCCGAGGGAGGGGATGATGCTGAAGCAGCACCCGTCCTAGTCCAAATAGTACCTCCCAACGATGTGGAATTCTTGATTGAGGGGAATGGAGAGGACCATGGGGGAGCAGCCCTCGCCCAAATTCCGATGATCCCGCCCATCAACATGATAGCGGGAGAACCTGAAGAGGATCCCGAGGAAGATCTGGAGGAAGAACCTACGGAGGAACCCGAAGAGTTCAGTGACGGAGAAGATTTTCAGCAAGCGATGAACGGACCCGATTTCGATGCACCGACCAACGACGAGGATTGGGAATCCGACAAGGAGGAAGTAGCATTCCTAAGAGCGGAACCCGAAGTCATGGACATAACCGTTAACCCCGGAGATGTGCCACCACCACCCTTCGAAACCGACTAGGCGCTTATCGGATGGAGTTCCCTAGTATTTTCTTGATTAATCAAGGAGGCTTAAGTAGTAGTTGGACCCTTTTTATGTAATCAATCCTAGTAGGAAGTTGTGGCTAGTAAGCCTTCTATGTTGTACTTGTTTATTATGAAATGAAAGACTTATGTTTTCTATTTGACATGATCATTGTTTGTGTGCATGAGATTACATTCCCTATCTTAAGTCTAATATATAACCTTCCTTATTGTAGATATGGATTGTTGTACCCCTATCATTGTAGCGGACCTGCTGTACTATAAGACTTTGATGTCACCCGAAAGCCCCATTTCCATCCCACACTTGGGAATCCAAGACCCCGAGACCAGTAAACAACTATATGAGATAGTGGTAATGACACCCTTTACCAATGACGAGCAGTACTTGACACTCGACCCTCAAGAACCATTGTTTAAAGAGCTAGCCGAGAAGATTCGCAAAAAGGGAAAGCGTTGGCTCGAGATTCGAGAGAAAGAATGGATGGAACAGCTGAGAGAGTTATTCGGACTCATTCCACCCCGTCAGTAAAGTAGTAGTGCTAGAATAAGGTTTTGATAGCTTGAGTTGCCCTTAAAAGCACTAAGGCTAGAAGAATCATGTAGTAGGATCGTTTCATCTTGTAGTAGGAATCTCATTTTCAATCTACTTGTTTTATAGCAGAACTCTATGCTTATGATTGTAATTTTTACTTATCAATGAAAAGCTTGCTTGTTTGTTAGTAATATTGTTGCTTATTAATTGATAAAATTACGTTTACAAAAAGGAAAATTTTTAAGTAGACTAAACCGCCCCTTTACAATTTTACTCGTAGATGGTGAATCGAAGCAGTGGACTAGGATACGAGAATGGTGAATCCTCTAACCCTAATCCTAACACCGACCTAGCTCAGATCATGCAAGCACTTGTAACCGCCCTGAACGCTAACCGCCATAACCAGAATCGTGATGATGGACCAATGACCCAAACCCGGGCGATGAATGAATTTTGCAAGCGCCGACCCCCGACCTTCAACGGAGATCCTAACCCTATTGTGGCTGAAGCCTGGCTGAAAGAAACCAAGGTGATCCTGGACACCTTGGAGATCACCCGGAACGGAGACCGTGTGGCCTTAGCCACTTACCAGCTGAAGGGGGAAGCTCGTTACTGGTGGGAGTTGATGGAGGCCACCCATGCCATAGCCACCATGACCTTCGCTGAGTTTGAAACCTTATTCCTTGACAAATACTTCCCTACATTAGACCTGGGTAACAGGTCGTGTCGGATCGTGTTCGTATCGTGTCAGTCGGGTTCGTGTCACAAATCACACAACCCTAACCCGACCCATTTAGAATTCGTGTTTCTCGAGTCGTGTCATTTTCGTGTTTCGTGTCAGAAATGCTCAACCCTAACCCATTAACTGCGTGTCCGGTTCGTGTCGTGTTATCGTGTCTGTTGCGTAACTCTATATAGAATTGCAGATATACCATATATTATGTATATATGTTCGTGAAAATGGGTGACACAGATTCGTAACCGTGTTGGTCGTGTCAATTTCGTGTTTCACGTGTTCAACCCTAACCCGACCCATTTAGAATTCGTGTTCTCGAGTCGTGTCACTTTCGTGTTTCGTGTCAGAAATGTTCAACCCTAACCCGCTAACTTCGTGTCCGGTTCGTGTCGTGTTGTCGTGTCTCGTGTCTGTTGCCCAGCTCTACCCTACATCCCTTCGCCTAGCCAAGGAGCAGAAATTCATGAACCTGAAACAAGGGACCATGACCGTGACCCAGTACGCGGCCAAATTTGAAGAGCTATCCCATTACGCTCCAACCGCTGTGGCAATCGAAGACAGGAAGGCAAGGAGATTCGAGTGGGGGCTGACTACCGCTCGAAGGGCCGTAGTGGCACAAGCCTCTACCACCTATAATGGTGTGGTTCAGTGTGCCCTCCGCCTGGAAAGCGAGGAGGCTGACTTCAAAACTCGATGGAGGAAGGCAACGAGCAACACTGGCGGGCCAATCCGAACCTAGCCACCTAACAACAACCGCGGACCCCACCAGACCAAGCCCTTCACCTCGGCACAAAGCAACCAACCCTGGAGGACTGTTGTATCCGGGCATAGTGAACCACAGAGGGGCAGCCAGAACAAGGCATCAGTGTAATGCTTCAACTGCCAGGCCATGGGCCACTACAAGCGTGATTGCCCCCAGCTTCAAAGGAATGGAGCTTTGGGAATCAAAAGACTCAACAGCCCGGGCAGGCCAGCTTTGTGAAGCAAAACCCTGGAGGCCCACCGCAGCAGCAGAACGGGCAAACAAGGGAAAGCAGCCCATTGGAA
Source organism: Rhododendron ovatum (assembly GCA_019656835.1). Taxonomy (NCBI): domain Eukaryota; kingdom Viridiplantae; phylum Streptophyta; class Magnoliopsida; order Ericales; family Ericaceae; genus Rhododendron; species Rhododendron ovatum. The sequence goes on along the minus strand of CM033793.1, from coordinate 24,503,843 downwards.
CCCAGCAAGGCACTGGAGGGCGTATCTTTGCCCTGCAGACCGAGGAGCAGGAGCAGGAGCAGGATTCCTCTGTGATCCAAGGTACGCTATTGTTATATAGCACCTGTGTACAAGCTTTATTCGATTCTGGAGCATCGCATTCGTTCATATCTACTACTTGTGTAACTGCCCTAGCACTAGAAATGGAACCCCTGAGCAAAAGTACGAAAGTAGTATCACCAACGGGGGGGAGCATAACTGTTAATCTAGTGTGTAGAGGGTGCGAGTTAGAAGTAGCCAACCTGCGTTTGACTTGTGATCTCAGAGTGATCGACATGGTGGATTTCGACGTAATTCTAGGCATGGACTGGCTATCGGCTCACCGAGCAGTCATAGACTGTCATCAGAAGACAGTGACGGCCTACACCCCAGAGGGAACTCGTTTCCGTTTTAAGGGGGATAGAGAAGCAGCGAGTCCGACAACGAAAAGATCTAGGTGGCTGAATCAACTATTTGGATGGCTAGCTAGTCTCCAAATGGAAGAAACTAACAAGATGGAGTTAGGATTACCTCACATCGTGTGCGAATACGCCGATGTTTTCCCTGAGAAACTTCCTGGCTTACCACCTCCAAGAGAGATAGACTTCTCTATAGAACTTCAATCAGGAACGGCACCAATTTCGATGGTGCCATACCGAATGGCCCCGGTCGAACTAAAAGAGCTCAAAACCCAGCTGCAGGAGCTGTTGGACAAAGGATTTATCAGGCCAAGTACTTCACCATGGGGAGCGCCTGCTCTGTTCGTGAAAAAGAAAGAAGGGACGCTGCGATTATGTATCGACTATAGGAGGTTGAATCAAGTCACCGTCAAGAATTGATATCCGTTGCCTAGGATCGATGACCTTTTTGATCAATTAAGGGGAGCAACCTGTTTCTCTAAAATCGATCTCCGATCAGGCTATCATCAATTACGAATTCGAGACGAGGATATTGCCAAGACGGCTTTTCGTACCAGATATGGCCACTATGAGTTTGTAGTGATGCCATTCGGGCTGACCAACGCTCCGGCAGTATTCATGTGTCTCATGAACAAGATCTTTCAACCCTACTTAGACAAGTTTGTAGTGGTGTTCATTGATGATATATTGATATACTCTACCAACAAGGAAGAGCACGAAGAACACCTTCGAATAGCGTTACAAGTACTTCGAGATAACCAACTCTATGCCAAGGCGGGTAAATGCGAGTTTTGGCTAGAAGTGGTTAAGTTCTTGGGGCATGTAATATCCAAGGAAGGGATTGCAGTAGACGAAGGAAAGGTCGAAGCAGTGCTGAACTGGAAACAGCCGACCTCAGTGTTTGAAATCAGGAGTTTCCTAGGATTGGCGGGGTATTACCGAAGATTTATCCCGGATTTTTCAACCTTGGCCAAGCCAATGACCAAGTTGACTCAGAAAGGAGTGAAGCTGGATTGGAATGAAGCCTGTGAGAAATCTTTCCAAGAGTTGAAGAAGAGACTGACCAACGCACCGGTACTTATCATCCCTGAGCGAGGAGTAGATTATACTGTTTATTGCGACGCTTCGAGAGATGGTTTAGGATGCGTGCTGATGCAGAATGGGAAGGTCATAGCCTACGGATCTCGACAACTTCGACCGCACGAGAAGAATTATCCTACCCATGACTTAGAATTGGCCGCGGTAGTATTCGCTCTCAAATCATGGCGATACTACCTGTGGGGAGAACAATTCGAAGTTTTCACCGACCATAAGAGCCTCAAATACTTGTTCACTCAGAAGGAGTTGAATCTGAGGCAGCTCCGATGGATGGAATACTTGGAGGACTACAAGTTTATACTCTAGTATCACCCTGGCAAGGCCAATGTGGTAGCCGACGCTCTGAGTCGAAAGGACAGAGCCCAGAAGGTCAAGACTGCCATCAAGGAATGGGAGATGGTGAACACCCTTAACGAGTTCAACCTGCGACCGTCATCAGAGAGCGGAAACGCTCGACTGTACGCTCTAGTTGCAGAGCCAGCACTTCATCAGGAAATCTTGCTAGCCCAAACCTTCGAGCAGAATTGTGAGTTCGTCCGACATCGAATCCGAGAAGGAAAGGCGGTGCCAGGATGGACTATCGAGGAGAATAACAGCCTGAGATTCAAAGGAAAAGTGTTTGTGCCTGATGTTGGAACTCTTCGAGAAGATGTACTCCGAGAGACTCATCATTCAAACTTCGCAGTTCACCCTGGCGGTACAAAGATGTATCACGACTTGCGAAGAACGTACTGGTGGGAAGGAATGAAGAAGGATGTAGCACGGTTCGTGTCTACCTGTTTGGTGTGTCAACAAGTCAAGGCTGAGCATCAGAAACCTGGAGGAGATCTTCAACCTTTACCAATACCGACTTGGAAGTGGGAGCACATCTCGATGGATTTTGTGACGGGACTGCCAAGATCTGCCAAGTCCAATACAGCCATCTGGGTGATTGTAGATCGACTCACCAAGTCTGCACACTTTCTGTCTGTCAAAATGACGGAAAACGTGGAACAACTAAGCATGTTGTACATTCGAGAAATCGTACGCCTCCATGGAGTGCCAATCTCAATAGTATCTGACAGAGACCCACGTTTTGTATCACACTTTTGGAAAGGATTGCAGAAAGCATTGGGAACGGATGTGAGGCTTAGCACGGCGTTTCACCCACAAACAGACGGACAAACGGAGAGGACTATTCAGACCCTGGAAGATATGCTGAGAGCCTACGCCTTGGATTTCTCTGGAAACTGGGAGCAGCATTTGCCATTGGTGGAGTTCGCCTACAATAACAGCTATCAAGCAAGCATTGGGATGGCACCTTATGAAGCTCTATATGGTCGACCCTGCCGATCTCCAGTCTGTTGGACCGATGCTGGGGAAACAGGACTGATCGGGCCTGACATAGTACGGGATACCACGGAGAAGGTTAAGACTATCAGACAAAGGATCCAAACCGCTCAGAGCCGATAGAAGAGTTATGCGGATAAGAGGAGCCGACCATTGACTTTTGCTGTGGGAGATCATGTGTTCCTGAAAATTAGACCAAAGAAATGAGTCATCAGATTTAGGAAGAAAGGAAAGCTGTCTCTACCCTACATCGGACCCTTTGACATCGTGGAGAAGATCGGGAAGGTTGCTTATCGTCTAGCCTTGCCGCCACAGCTGGACCAAGTGCATAACGTGTTTCACGTTTCCATGCTTCGCAAGTATTTAACCTTGCCCACTCATGTTCTCAATTGGGAAGACATCACTATCGAAGAAGACGCGACATACGAAGAGGAACCAATAGAGATTCAAGACCGAAGTGAGAAGACTATCCGGAACAAGACCATTAAGTTGGTACGAGTTTTGTGGAAGCATCGAAGAGCTAGAGAAACCACATAGAAAAGGGAAGAAACCATGAAAACGAAATACACTCATTTGTTCGAATCCTAGCGTCCACTTAATTTCGAGGACGAAATTGTTTAAGGGGGATATGTTGCAACAACTCCGATTTTTCATTCAATAAAAATCTCGTTATTATTCGAAATTTCTTAATTTCTCTTAACTGCTTATTGGTTTTCTTATTAATTCTTCTTACGGTTAGTCTTTAAGCAATCAATCGCCTTATCGTTATTTTCTTCGACAAGAAACCCTAATTGCACTTTAACCCTCAAAGATCGTTTCTTGACTCTTAAGTCCGACTTAGCAAGTCTAGTTAGCTTCTAACCGGGTTGATGGAATAACCAAACTAGAAAGTCACCTAGTTACTTTTCCTAACCAAAGATGGACCGTTTTGCCCATCTTGAACCTTTTTGAACCCTAGACTAGAAATTGTTTAATTATTTTCTTTTATTATTTTAGTTTTATTCTTTATGCATTGGACGATAAATGTTAGGGGAACTATTATCCATTGGATAATAGAAACCCATTTCTTTATATTAAAAGGATTTTGAAAGATTTAAACAAAATACTATGATTGACATTTTTAATTGTTTTGAAAAGTACTTTTAATTATTTTTTTCTAATAAAAGTACCCAAGTAACCTTGGACCATTGGACAATAACCGTTAGGGTAATCTTTACCCATTGGACAAAAGTCTTTCCTTTATTTTATTTGGTAAGTACTTATATATATAAACATGTGTAATAATAAAAAGGACATGTAGTCTTTTTCAAAAAACTTAGTTTAGTATTTAAAGTACCCGTACCTTATTATCCTTTGGATAATAACCGTTAGGGATTTTATTATCCATTGGGTAATAGGCTCATCTTTCAAACAAAGTACTTAACCTATTAAACTAATATTTTGTTAAGATTCCCGGGAGTACAAAAGTATATTATTATATTAATTAAAGTACTCGTACCTTTATATTAGTTTAAAGGGAAAATCTTGACCTTAAATCCTTTTAGATTTAAAAGTACCAAAGTACCCTTTTATTTATTTGTATTCTTACATGTTAGTACATACATATATATACATATATAGCTAGTACATGAGAGAGAAAGAGAGGAGAGAGAGAGAGCCGTGAGGGAGAGAGAGGAGAGAGGCCGAGAGAGAGAAAGAGGGAGAGGGAGAGAGAGAGAGAGAGAGAGAGAAAAAGGAAGGAAGAAGAAGATGGATTTGATGTGTACTAGACCTTGGTCTTCCAAAGTATTTCAAAATCCTTGGTGATTTCTTTTCCTAGCCAAATCTTAACTCCATTGTCCTCCATTGTACAACCTTCAATTGTTTAAGCCATGAATCTTGTACCAATGTCTCCTCCTTTCCAACATATCTTCCAAGAATCCCATCCAAGGCCTAACCTAGCCATGCAAGCCTACCAAATTAGCTTCCAACCTTTCAATCAACCTTGACATGTGAAATAAAGTGAGACTTAGAGAGAGAGGGGCCGGCCAAGAGAGGGAGAGAGGGAGAGTTTGCCTATAATAGAAGCTCACTCCAAGCTTAAACTCACACCTTCAACCATTGCTCCAACTTCTCTCTAAAAATTTCAAGAGTTCTTGTTTTCTTACGTTCTTGAGTGTTCTTGAGAGAAACCACCAAACTACCTACCAAAACCACCGTTAGATCTTTAAAGTAGCTTAGTTAAGTTAGAAAATTGTTTCTAGGAAGAGAAACGTTCATCTCTCTTCCTTTCGAAGCAAATCGACGCCGTTACGCCGCCGAAATTCAAAACCGTCGACCAAATCTTCTTAGTCGACTACTACCGCCAAGAAGCATGGTAGGATTTCCTTAACTTCCATCCCAAGTAGTTATCCTTACCTATTATCCCAAAAATAAAGTAGTTTTGTATCATAACTCTAGAATAAGTTCAATAGAAAGTAACTTTGATCGTTGTGCTTAAAGTAGATAAGGTTATCTTTTGTGAGAACATATGAGATGCATGATGTTGTTATTATAATTCAAGCATGTTATGTGGTCAAGAGTTGGATAATCTTGTTGTATTCATTGTGGAATTGATAAATGCTCGTTTATGTGAAAAGTCCTACACCACGGAGTCTATGCATGATAACGTGACACGAGAATCAAAAAAGTAGAGACATGGCTCCTACAGTGTGTTAACGAAGATAAAGATGTGTGTATCCGAAGGAGGAAATATTTTTGAAACTACATAATGACCGATTTTGGGTGCATTATGTGAGTTATGTGTGTGTATGCCAATGGGAACCCGGCGCGGCAGAACCATTGTGAGGATACTCGGGAGACCAGCGCGGCGGAACCGAGGTTGGGTGTGTGCTTGGTTATCCGCGGTACGGAGCCAATGCGGTTGTGTGCCAATGGGAACCCGGCGCGGCGGAACCATTGTGAGGATACTCGGGAGACCGGCGCGGCGGAACCGAGGTTGGGAGTGTGCTTGGTTATCCGCGGTACGGAGCCAATGCGGTTGTGTGCCAATGGGAACCCGGTGCGGCGGAACCATTGTGAGGATACTCGAAAACCCAGCGCGGCGGAACCGAGGTTGGGTGAGTTAAAAAAGGAGTTTTTGATAAAAAGGAAAGTGAAGTAAAAATATGGTCTACGATGAGTCTAAATAATGAACGAAACGTTAGTTGAGTAAGGAATGTGATTTACTTGTTGAACTATATGCATAATCTAAGTAGAATTGTTGTTATTATGTTCTTTCGTTCCTAAGTTAAGGGTTAGAGGGTTTGGATTATTCTATTGAGCGTTTAAGCTCACGGTGTTGCCTTTTTGGTGACCCTGGCCTATTATATTGGTGGCGACACCGGTATAATACGTCAGACTTCATAGATGAATAGGGTGAACTTTACATCTTGGAGGCCTTCGGAGCCGAGGAGCTAGCCGTGATGGAAGAATAAGCGGAGCAGTAGTTAGGAATCTTAGTTCCCTTCCGTTTGTAATAAAAGTACTTCTTTTATATTTTTGTTGTAATAAAAAGCCGGACTCAGTTTTTATTTCAATAAAATATTTTATTTAACGTACCCAAAATTCGGAGCGTTACACTTTCTCTCTTTTTCTTTCTCTCTCGAAAACTCCATGGATTGGAGCTTGGGTTTCTTCTGTTTTTCTATTCTTTTCTGGTCGGTGGAATGTGAGAAATATCGTGGTATTTTCGTGAGTCAATGGGGTGGGGTATTTATAGAAGAATTTTGGTGGAATAGGATAATAGTGAATTTAATGGGGTTGGGTTCATGGGATTTGGAATTGACGAACTGGGCTTGATTTTAGGGTTAGAGAGGAAGTAAAGACTGAGTAAGAGATGGAAGGAGTTTGAGGTGAGGGAGGAGAAGACGTGTGTATGCACGCATGTGTGTGTAGAAAAAATTTAAAAAAAATGCATGTATATATTGCATGCATAATTGTATTTTTAAAAAAAGAATTGCATTAAGAAAAATAATTCTAATAATATTATATTTAGGAAAAAAAATTATGTCAAAAATCCGAGTCATTACAAAATTTTTCCTTAAAAAAAACAACATTTAGAATTTGTACATTCAATATACTTTATATGAAACTAATTTCTCTATTGTAACTGAATGTAAGATAGACTTGTGACCACGATACAATAATAACGATCAAAATCATTGCTTTGGTTATGCTTGTTGGTGACAAAACTAAATATCGTATAACTTGATATTCTAACAGTTTTAATCAATCATTCTAGAAATATACTTGCAAACGACCTATTTCGATTTTGTTATGGAATGTACCATCACAAAAAAAAAAAAAAAAAAAAAAACGATTGATTGTGGTAAGATAACGCCACTTTATGATTTTATTATAATAATTGTGATTATATTATTTAATTATGATATGGTATTTTGCTAATTATAATTATCGTTAACTGAATATTTTGATTGAATTTTTTTATACGATACGTTGTGGGTATGAAAACGTCAATTTATAGTGTTGTCATAACAAATTTAGTTATATTACTGAATTTGTGATATTTTAGACATGTCTTATTACAGAATATTTTAATCAATTTCCTTTAGTACGACACATTGTGGTAAAAAAAATTGACAATTTTAGGTGTTGTAATAACAATTGTGGTTATTTTATAAAAATTTTGGCATTTTACAAATATTTTTGGCTTGAGTATGGCAATTGTTGATTCTAGTACGACATATTTTGATTTTATAACGGAATATCATACGAGTTAAAGAATTTTTTGTATGACTCATTATGATAAGATAATGCCAATTTATGGTGTGGTTATAACATTTGTGGGTGGCATTATTTAATTTTTGATATTGTACGCATATATTTGGTTAGGGTACAAATATTATGGATTCTAGTATGAATAATTATGGTTACATAATAACAAATTTTTTAATTATGGGTAACTTGTTGAACAGGTAAATTTTAAAGTATAAATTGTAACTAGGATCATAAATATGCATTAAAAAATCAAAAATTGGCATAATAAAAATTTTAAATTGTCATAATTTAGACATACGGTATACCCTGTGTACCATAGCTTTCTCCTAACATTAATAGATTATTTTTAATCCGAATCGCCCAAAACAGTTTTAGACGGTCGAGATTGAGCGCCGTAAAATTTATTTACGGCTCGTCCGTTGGTGTTCGGACAAATAAGAGTGGCTTATTTTTTGTCCTTATTCAAATTTTTTTTCATATCACTTGGCTTATTATCATTTTTTTTGGGATTATTGCATTCTCACGACAAGAGAAATCTAAAAAGTAAAAATTTTTGACTGAAATCCAATTTTTTTTGAATAAAGACGAAAAAATTGGCTTATTGATTTATTTTCGTCTTTATTTAAAAAAAATTGGATTTCGGTACAAAAATTTTACTTTTTAGATTCTTCTTGTCGTGAGGATGCAATAATCTCCAAAAAATTGGATTTCGGTTAAAAAATTTTACTTGTTAGATTCCTCTTGTCGTGAGGATACAATAATCCCTAAAAAATTGACAATAAGCCAAGTAATACAAAAAAAAAATTGAATAAGGATAAAAAATAAGTCACTTTGACTTATTTGTCCAAATACCAAGTTTTCCTCGAGAAATAATAACGGTGGATTTGGTAGCTAGAGGTTAATGAGAACTGGTTTGACAATGCAGGGTGCAGCAGTCCTCTGGTTCCAGCATCCCCCTGTATGTACTGTACGTACTTTGTGATGCCCTATCGATATCTATACTTTTATACTAGGGCAAATTTCACTGACCTCCCCTGAGGTTTCTGACACGAACAGAAACCTCCCCTGAGGTTTCTGAAATAACACTGCCCTCCCCTCTTTTACCTGAAAATATCAAGGGACCCCCATCTCCGTTAATTGCACGTTAGAAAACGGATGGAAAAGATTATTTCTCTTTCCACCCATTACTAAAACTAAACTAAACTCCCAACCAAACAAAACCGATGTCATTGTACTATATTTTTTACAATACCTACATTACCCTCACCAAACTCTTTACCCCTTTTATTTATAAAATATAAAATATAAAAATCACTACACTTTGTACCCGTTTTACTTTGAGATTTTGTCCTTATTTAAAAGATTTCACATTTGCTAATTTTCTATCAAACTTTTTTGAATTATTCGTTCATCTCGATAAAAGGAATTGAAAAAGTAAAAAATTAAAACTTTTACCAAATATTTTGAGAAATTCAATATTTTGGATAAAAGTAATAATTTTATATTTTTTTGATTCCTCTCGTTGAGACAAACCAATGATCCACAAAAATTAACACAAAACTACTAAATACAAAAAAAAATTCAAATATGGACAAAAATAAAAAAGCCTAAAAATCCCACAAACAAGTCCGCATGAAAAAAATTCGAATATGAACAAAAACTAAAAAGTTTAAAAATTTCACAAACAAATCCCGTAAAAACCAAAAAATAAACTATTGGCAATGGAGGGTACGGGCTTGTTGGTGGGATTTTTAAGCTTTTTAATTTTTACGGGGTTTGTTTATAGGATTTTTAGGCTTTTTGATTTTTGTTCATATTTGAATTTTTTCGTATTTGCAAGTTTTGCGTTAAATTTTTTGTTAATTATTGGCTTATCTCAACAAGAGGAATTAAAAGAGTACAAAATTATTATTTTTATCCAAAATATTGAATTTCTCAAAATATTTGAAAAAAGTCTTAATTTTTTACTTTTTCAATTCTTCTTATCGAGACGAACGAATAATTCAAAAAAATTTGATAAAAAATTAGCAAATGTGAAACCTTTTAAATAAGGATAAAATCTTAAAGTGAAACGGGTACAAAGTGAGTGATTTTTGTATTTTATATTTTATAAATAAGAGGGGTAAAGAGTCTGGTGAGGGTAATGTAGGTATTGTAAAAAATATAGTACAATGACATCGGTTTTGTTTGGTTGGGAGTTTAGTTTAGTTTTAGTAGTGGGTGGAAAGAGAAATAATCTTTTCCATCCGTTTTCTAACGTGCAATAAACGGAGAAGGGGGTCCCTTGGTATTTTCAGGTAAAGGAGGAGAGGGCAGTGTTATTTTAGAAACCTCAGGAGATGTTTCTGTTCGTGTTAGAAACCTCAGAGGAGGTCAATGAAATTTTCCCTTTATACTACTAATTGACTAGTTTTTGAACTAGAAGTCTAGAGACTAGAATCGATCCCATCTACAGCTAGCCTTGGCTGCAAATCAATGAACCTCACAAAAATGGTTATTATAGCCTTTAGGCCCCGTTTGATAAAGGATTAGAGGTTGATATTGAATAGCTTAGGTGATGGTATTAATAATATTTTGTTAAGTTTTCAAAATTGGTCCGGATTGATAGTCCAATGGGATGAACAATTCAATCCATAGGGGGTATTAACAATATCCCTCGAGACTAGGTATTTGTAATCCAATCTCAATCTCTTATCATTACAAATTTCTTCTATCAATCTAATCTCTCTCAAACAAACATAATATTAATAATCTCATCATAAACAAATATACACATTATCAATTCCTTATCATTATCAATCTCAATCCTAATTCTAATTTTATCTCCTTACGAATTTTATCTATCTATCACTGTTATCAGACGAGACCTTTATGCTTTGTTTAGATTACTTTTTGAAAAAAAAAATTCAACTCAAAAAACACTCATTATTCATACTTTCAATCATTAATCACTTTTATCTTCAATCATTATTCTCATTTCTTTTTTATCACTCTCCAATCATTACATCTACTTCCAATCATTATTCTCATTTCTCTTTCCATTCATAACCCTACAAAATTTCTCAAAAATTCATTCAAACACAGCATAAATATCGCCTGCTTATTTACCTTTTTGGTCTTCAAAGTATTAGCAGGTGGTAAATTTTGTTCCCAATCTAAATATTTATCCAATTTAATCCCCAATGTTTAAAATATGTGTCAATTTGGTCCCGACCACTAACGTCGTCCCTCTCGTCTGTTAAAATGGAGGGCATTAATGGTATTTCACCCCAAACTTATTAATATTTTGGGGACCAAAAAGGTAAATAAGCCAATATCCTCCAAAAATTATTCAACCAATATAATACTTTCTTCATCCAAATTTGTTTGTCCAATTGTCAAAATACGTGTCTTTCAAAAATATACTTATATCTTACGTTTTATATATATTTTTTGTTGAAGATTTTGTATAATAAAATTAATTGAGATCTATCAAATAAGATTCATATTGCATATTAAAAACATTACGAATTAAAAATTATAGCCAATTCTTTGAGAGATCAAATGCTCTCATAAAATTAAAAAGGGAACAAACAAATCAGGACGGAGGGAGTATTAGAGAGGTGCTACTGGTACAGATTTCATATTTATACCGGCAAGTACATACCCCTTTTAGGCCCGTTTTGGGTCTCCAAAAAATTATCGGAGCCGCTCATTTTGTTTAAAATAGTTTGCTTATGGACCCTACAAAAAATAAGCTCAATCTAGTATCAATTAGGGTGTGTAAGAAACGTCCAACTTTGTCTCATAATTCAAACTTGAATTCTAAAGCAAAGTTGAAAGTTTAGTAAACGTTCTTATCAAAACTGAATTGAACTTATTTTTTGAAAGGACCATTAGCAAAGTATTTTAAACAAAATGAACGGCTCCGATCATTTATTTTGAACCTAAAACGGGCCCAAAAGACATATGTATATGAACATATGTACTCATAGACTTTCCGATAGTATTATCTAACCCACTTCACGTAGGAGACGAATTTTGTAACTTTCTTTTACTTTTTCAAGATGAGATTAGTCACACTTTGTCACTTCTTTGTTTATAGTATGTTTTTTAATATCGAACGGTTGTACGTAATATGCATGTGAAAACTTTATATCCATTTCAAAATTAATTGGTAATGAGTGGAAAGGTCCCAGATGTTATTAAGTAATCACTTATTCCACTCCCAAGCAATGTGACATTCTATTTCCTTAGAATCACTCCTCACGTGCAACCGTATTTTAGGTCTGTCACATGTGGCCATTTTTGGATCCTATCATTGTGCAGCCTTTTTGCTGGTCTGTCATCGTAGGGTGTGGATTGTTAATTTTTAAAATGTGGGGTGGAACGGGCCCCGCTCTGATACCATGTGGAAACTTTATATCCATCTCAAAATCAATTGGCAATGAGTGGAGAGGTCTCAGATATTATTAAGTGATCACCCATTTCACTTCCCAACAATGTGAGATTCTATTTCATTAACACTTTATACATTTGTTTCACTTTAATTTCCCAAGGGACAAGGGTTTTCCGCAACACCGTAACATAATTGAACAGCAGCAATAAACTCATTTGTAGGAAGTGGCTGAGGGTTTTAAAAAAAATAATTAAAAAATGGATTGTGGATAGACATAATTGACCAAATATTACTTATTAAAAGTAGTACTGTCCAAGTCAAGGCTGAACTCAACCACAGTGAGAAGGTTTCGATGAACATGACCTGTAATCAAATCATATAGCTTCAATTGTGTCACTTATATTATCTTGTGGATTTACGTTACATTATTTCATTATTTTGAGGTGATTTTACGAATACTTTGGTTAAGCTTTTTTTTTGTTTGTTGATGCTTTGATTAATCAATAGTTTGCACCTCATCCGGTGCATTATTTTCTATTGTTTTTATATTTGGCTTTTTTCGCATAGGTTTTTCCTTTTCTCTTTTCATAGAGTATTTATTTTGATATCACGCCAATCTCATGTTTTTCTTATTCTCATTTTAGTTACAAGAAGTTTTTCCTTCTTTATTCATAAAAAAAGAAAAATAGATACAGAGTCTACAGTTCATCATTAGGTGTGGTTTTGGACCAATAATTCAAAGTGACTTATTATTCGTCTTTATTCCAAAAAAATTGTATTTGCTAGTTTCGTGTCAAACTTTTATGAATTATTAATTTTTCATGACAAGAGTTATTGAAAAAGCAAAAGATTATAATCAATTTTTGAAATTTTTTTGAATAAAAACAAAAATAAGTCAAAAAATCCGACTTCATTAAAAAAAATATGAGTTTCAATATTAATTTTTTACTTTTTCAATTTCTCTAATCAAAACTCATTAATAATCCATATAAATTTCACTCAAAAATAACAAATATGTTTTTTTTCTTTTATAAATAAAGATAAGATAGTCACTTTGACTTACCGGTCCAAAACCACCCTAGATTTCCTTTCATTTTAGGTTTGTGTCAGTAGGGGTTGTCCATGTAGATGTAGTTGAAGATTTGAGCCACACGTCATGTCTAAATTATTAAAAAGTAATTATGCATTATTTGGTTGGCTGATTCAGTCCAACTTGGCTACGAATTAAATACGACAATACGGTCAGTCAAGTGGGATTGTTGTCTTATTAAATAAATTCAAAAAAAAAAAGTCAAGTGGGATTGCTGACAATGTTATCAAGCGTATGAGTCAATGGGTACCAATTAGATAAGAACAAAATTTTGGTTGTGAATTAGAGCAACAGCAATGGAATTAGTAAATGTGAATAATCAAAACATGTCATATCAGATTTTAATTATCTATTTAGAGATTGCTAAAATTTGCAATGTCAAATTTCACATTAGTTATTTTTTGTCCATAATCAAAACCAGTAGACCTTCCAAACTTTTTCCCTTCATTTCACTCATAGTTTTTGAAAAAGCAATTTTTGAAGGGAAAAAAATAGTTTATGCTAGAAATAGTTCAAAAAAAAAAGGTTTTCCGAAACAAAAAACTGTTTTTCAAAAAATACACACTTTATTCACTTAAAAATTGTAAATACAATTTTGAAAGAATTATATTTATACAAATAGTTTTGAAATTCTAAAAACTATAAATACAGTTTTTTAAAAACAGATTTTATGTAAAAAACAGTTTTCTATAAAAGAGTTTTGAAATTTCAAAAACAGTTTTTTGAAAAACACACTTTATTTACTTAAAGTTTTTAAAATTTTTGAAACAATTGTTTTTTGTAAAAAAAGAGATTTCTGAAAAAAACAGGAAAAAAAACTGAAAATTACAGTTTTTTTAAATTATTTTTTGAAAACATTGTTGAGAAAGAGAGAAGGGTTTTATGTAATGTTGGTGTACTTGATTGAGAGATAAAATTTAATTATCGACAAAACATTGCTACCTTTAATTATTGAAGAGCTAAAATTTATTGAGTTATTAAAATGTTTCTAAATTTAATTATTCTAATATTAATACTTTTTTATCCAATATTGTTAATTTTAATAATTTTTTATTTTATTTATTCTACTGTAGATGCTTTTTCGTGACTTGACTCAAGTCTACATCTCTGCAAAACGAAGCTGTTGACATCCTGCAGTGACACAGTGCCAACATATAATATAATAACATTAATAAGGCCTGTGGACCGGCGCGCCTCCAAAAGTCTCGCGAGGTGCTTTCCCAACCCCCCGGACACAGACACCTCCCGACCCCACCCTCCCTCTTCCAAGTTCCAAATATACCCCCAGCCTACCCAATTCCATTTTCTCCTTTATTTACTTAATAATATTTATATCTTTTTTCTATTTTATTTATTAAATATTATTTAAATGTTCCGATTTATAATCCAGTTGAATCGGTGCAAAGATTTAGTTTCTTTATCATTTTATCCTCAATGGTCATAATAAATTTTTGGCTCTATGACATTTTAACGAGTATCCTAAGAGAGTCCTAAAACTAAATAAAAAGTCTTAGGGTGCTCGTTAAAATGCCTTAGAATAAAAAATTCATTACCAACATGTAGGATAAAATGATCAAAAAAATAACATTTTCGCACCGATTCAAACGGATTAAAAATTAGAACACTTATTTTTTTTACATAGTTTATATATTAAAAATATAGTTAAGAAATTAGGTGTTTTAATTTTCAATATGTTCAAACCGGTGCAAAGATCTTATTTTCTGGTCATTTTATTTTAAATGGTCATAATGAATTTTTGGCTCTTAGGCCTTTCAATGGGCACTTATTTTGATTCTACAACTTTCAACATATTATTTCCGTCTCATGAGCATTATGTTCAAAATTTCCTTTTTTTCCCTCCACCACATTTCATTTGGATCCCTTCATATTAAAAGTGTTCGCTTAAATGAAAAAATATTATTAGTTCGTCTTGCTAAGAGGAATTTAAAATTTTAAAATTATGATTGGAACTCAAAATTTTTTGAAAAAACACAAAATAAAGCAAAGAAGACAGTTTAACAAACACGAAAGATTTGCAAATAAAAAATTGATAATGCCAAAACAATTATAGACAAGCAAAACAAAGTAGTTTCTCCCAAACTAAAAAAGATAAATATGGAGTGATTTTCTCCCAAGCCGTTCTACTAGCATTAAAATCAATTTTTTCTATCACACACACTTCGAGGTTGGTTTGAATTAAAAAGTAAGGAGTGATTTTTTTTACCTTTATTCAATTTTTTTTGCATTTGTTAGTTTTGCGTCAAATTTTTGTGATTTATTGGTTCGTCTAGACGAGAGTAACAAAAAAATTATAATTTTTTTATCGGAACCCAATTTTTTTTGAAAAAGAGAAAAAAATAAGTCAAAGAGATGTCTTTTTGACTTATTTTTGTCTTTTTTAAAAAAAAGAGTTTCGATCAAATTTTTTTACTTTTTTTGGTTCCTCTCATGGAGATGAACCAGTAAGTCAAAAAAGTATGACGCAAAACAACCAAATGCAAAAAAAAAAAAATTGAATTAAGATGAAAAAAATCACTCCCTACTTTTTAATTCAGACCTACCCGAGTGTGTGTGTGATAGAGAGAATTGATTTTAATGCTAGTAGAACGGCTCGGGTGTGAGATGATTTGTGTTTTCACGAAAATGGAGAGAGGGACAATTTCTGGTTTAGCCAGGTTTTGTTTTTGGAGGAGTCACTGAAGGTGAATGTATATCTCATATATTGAACCCACTCGCAACCCATTTAAACTCATGTAAATATGGATTCATATGGGTTGAACCCATATAAACCCATTACACAATATAGGCGAATTGGGTTGGATTATAAGTGGACGGGTTTGAACGGGTTCAAAAATATGGGTTGAGATTGTCACTTATAGTTATAATTAAAGATAACAAGGTAAGAAGAAAAAAATTGAAAAAAGTGGTTATAAATGAAGATAAGAAAATGAGAAGAAAATCTGAATGAGTGGTCATAATTGAAAATAAAAAAGAAAAATTATTATTTTAAACGTAAAAGATAAAATAATTTATAAATTAAATAAATAAAATATTAGTTTAAAGGGCGGGGGGTTTGACTGGGGTAACAGGGGAAAGGGAGGGGGGACCGAGGGTAATAAGGGAAATTGGGCTGTGGGGTCGGGGGTGGGTGTCAGGGGGAATAGCAATTTGCAAAAGTCTCCAATGGACCAAGCTGGCATTTCCATGTGAAAAAAAAAAGGACAAAAAGAAAAAACAAGCTGGCATTTCGATAATTCGATCCCTTCAATATTTACTACAGGGTCCCCTCTTAATTTAGTACAATTTGTCTGCCCTTTTTAATTTAGCGGAAACAACTTATTTGTTTCCTTCTTCTTGTTTGTCTTACAACTATAAGCTTTTAACTAAATGTGGCAATTTCAATTTATATTTTTTAATTCATTTAAATCTGTCCATTTATAACCCAACCCGTTCATATTATATAATAGTTTGATATGGATTGAACCCATATCAACCTATAATTAAGTGGATTTAGATAGGTTAAAAATGAATTTAATATGAATTGGAATTGAAAGACTCATTCCATCCACCAGAGTGAACTAGCTAGTGTTTAGCTAGAAATGCAGTTTCCATCTCGGCTCCTGTTATTGTACAAAACCAAATTGCTTTCCGGCCTCCATTTTTCCTCCTTGTAAAAAACACATCAATCAATCTCTCTCTCTCTCTCGCTCTTTCAAATCTCAATGACTTCTTCAAGAATTCCTCCCATCATTTGTTTCTGATGCAATTTCACATGGAACAGTTGTACATGCAATTTCAACAATCACTTTCCAATTTAATGAAAGTCATTCTAATCCAAACCTAAGTGGTGGGTTCGGCAAATGCAACGAAGACCGAAATTGTACAATCGGTGCACTCATCGCCTTCCAGACATTTCTCTGATGCGGCCTCTGGCTCCTTGTCGAAGTTACGTTACTGTTTGAAAATAGAAAAAAAAAGTAAAAACTTGATTCAAAAAAAATTGAGTTTTAATCAAAAAATTTACTTTTCTGAATTCCCTTATTGAGACAAATGGGGTGGGGACCAAAAAACAAAAAAAAAACAAAACCAAAAGTAAAAGGAAAACGGGGTCGGGTTGGGTCGGACGGGTTTGGGTTTGCTTAGACCCATATTCAACCCAACTCGTTTCAACCCGTTTACTTTTTGACCCATATTTGACCCACGACCCGTTTCAACCCGTCCAGACCCGCTCGTTTGCCACCTCTACTTTTAACCAACTTGTTTCCACTAAATTTGTTCATTTAATTTAGTGAAAGTGACTTAACTACTCATTTTAGTATACTGGAAACACTACCTAAATGGATAACCGATTGAAATCCTGTAAGCTCGTGGAGAGCCTAGAATCCACTAAATTTATTTATTTAGTTTAGTGAAAATAACTTATCTACTCATTTTAGTGCAGTGGAAACGCTGCCTAAATGGGTCACCAATTGAGATCTAGCTAGGGTCGTTTCAGCTATTTTTTTTTTGTGAACAATTTTGTGCCAAAAGTGCATTTTAATTTTTTTTGGTAGCTGAGAAACAACTCTGCAACCGAGCTGCAACTATTGGATCCAACTGCACAATCCAAACCTTAGGGGAGACTAGCAAAGCAACCCACCGCCATGACTCCCCACTTAAATTATGGTTTGCCTCCAAGGGAAATCGAATCTTGCTATATCGCAAACAGAAATTCGACTTTACCATATTGACAACCCACCGCCAAAAGTACATATTGTTCACACTAATCAACAAATTTTAACATTTCGTTCGCACTAATCAATAATTTATTCACACTATTCCACTCAAAATCAACAACCAAATTACATATTGAAAATTACAACTTATAATTAATAACTTATTCACACTAATTTATTAGTGAAATGTAGGCTCGTGGGGACCCTCTTGGCCCTAACTCTGAGGCACAAGGCCAAGACATGGTCTACACCCTCTTTCAAGGTTCTGGCATATTATGGGCCCAACAGTTATTGACTTGAAGTGGGAAGTAAAGCCTACCTCAAGTATTCTGCTGTACTAATTGCCGATTTATGCACACGTATATATATAGTGCACTTCTATTAAAAAAATTAAAAAACTTGTTATAATGTTAAAAAATTACTAGAGACACACACACAAAAAAAAAAAAGAAGCACAAACCTATAAAGTATTTTTATCATAAAATTGACAATCAAACAAATGCAAAATTTCGTATTCTCTTCTGCGCAGGGCTGGACCATCCATTAGTCCAGTGACAATGAGATACGCGCTTCTTGTTATTCTTTCACCATCTACATTATGGGCCCATAAATAAGAAAGTAGAATAAGCTTTCAATTGAAACAGATAATGGTGCATGCCTGCATGGAGTTTATAATTAGTTAATGAGGCCTTTTTTTTTCTTCCTTACTTTATCGGTTTCCAGCTCAAGATGTTGAGCACGTCTACTAAAATAATATGCACATGTGACGTAGATGTGACACCACCCGAATGCTCATTGTGAGATAATTCATTCATTCAAATATTCAATCATCATGAATTATACATATGCATCTTTTTTTTTTCTCGGCAAATTTTTTTTATTAATCTTTAAAGAGAATAAACAAAAATGGTGAAAGTACATGAAGACCTTCTCAACTATGATTTTTTTTCTACAGAGACCTCATACCATTTAAAACCGCTCATACAGGCCCCTTCAACTATAACCATTAACCAATCAGTACTCTTCTGTCAAAAAGATTATTAAGATGAAAGGGTCAGCGTGGGCAATTTTTATAGCTGAGGGGGCCAATGTGGGGACTTTTAAGGGGTATGATCATCATTTTTCCTCATTCTGTTAGCATAGTTAGCCAATTTTTTACTTCATATAGTTGAGGAGGTCTGTATGAACGATTTTAAATGTCAGGAGGTCTCATTGAAAAAAGTGATAGCTGAGGAAGAGATGTACTTTCACCAACAAAGATTAATCGGACCAATGGTACAATGGCAAAAATGCCACCCAAGACCCTAGAAACTTGGAAGGCAAGACGCCAAAGAAAAGTAAAATTAAAAACACCTAAATCGAACACACGAAGACCTTCGAACTACAGAATCCAACACAGCCAGATCGAAACACAACACAGCCAGCCAGCACCAACAACGAAACAAATCTACCCAAATTAAACCCCTCATATAAATAAAAAAAACAGACTAAAAGAACCCTCAACACCCTCTCTAGACCTCAGACCAAACCACAGCAAACGGGGAAAGATCGAAAAATCAAAAGTAAATTGTGCAGCCTCCCTATCAGCAAATTCACCCTCCGATCCTCCATGTCAACAATATTATGTATTTGGCATTTTTGTATACTTATTTCTTTACATATTGGCTGTATGTTGGATATATTGTTGAACCATTGTTGTGTTAGACTTTCTCTAAATGTTTTCAACAAGTCTAGGACACATCAATCAATTACGCTCTAACCACATCTCTCTCATATTTGTGTGGGTTTCGTCCCATAATTAAATGTGTAGAGCCCACACGTATAACGTATATAAGAGGGGTGTGGTTCGATGATGTGTATGTAGCATTGTTGGTTTGTTTTGGTGGACTAAAATCACAAGAAAACGGAGAGGCATCGAGACAGAATAAATAAGTAGATTTGGTGGAGGTTAATGATCGAGCACTGGTTTGACAATGCAGGGTGCAGCAGTACTGGTCCCAGCATCCCCTTGTATAGGGCTGTAAATGAACTAAGTCATACGCGAATTGTTTGAGGCTCGGTTCGGTAAAAGCTCGTTCGAATTTGATTCGTCTGTTAAACAAACTGAACTTGAACCTCAATTCTAGGCTCGTTCCGTAAATGAGCCGAACCTGAGCTTAACGGTATTCGGCTCGGTTAGGTTCGCGAACCTATACTTAAATTTAATTAATAATTCAATAGGGGTCTATTTGTAAATGTAAAAAATTTTAAGGTTGTATATATAATTCAATACTTATTTTTCTCCCAAATTCTATACGATCAATGAGAGAGTTTGGGTTCGCTTAAGTTTAATGAGTTAAGCCTAATCAAACCTGAGTCTTAACGAGCTCAATTCGAGCTTAGATTGGATTTGGCTCGATTCATTTGAGTTTAACGAGCCAAACTCGAGACAAGATGTTCAAGTTCGAATCAAACCCGAGCCGAATCCGAGCCGAACTCGAGCCAGACTAGTATCTTAACGAACCCAACCGAGCCGAACCCGAACTTTGAAAAATTTTAACGGGCCGAACTCGAGCCAAGTTGTTCAGGATCAAATCAAACTCAAGCCAAACCCGAGCCGAACTCATACCTTAACGAACCCGAGCCGAACTTAACAGGATTTGGTTCGATTCGGTTCGTTTACAGCCCTACCCTGTATGCACTGTGCGTACTTTGTGATGCCCTATCTCTGTACTTTTATACTATACCTACTCCAGTTGACCAGTTCAACCACTTTCTACAGCCTTGGCTGCAGCTTTTTTAGATCAATTAACCACACAATAATTAATGGTTAATTAAAATATAGCCCTTAAATATCCTCCAAAAAATTATTAATCAAGCAATTATCAAAACCACTTCATGTAAGAGAAGAACTTTCTCTTACTTTTTCAAGATGAGATTAAAGCTAGCTGGTCACACTTTGTTTACTTCTTTATTCATATGTTTCTTAATATCGGTTGTACGTATATTTCACGCATTTGTTTCACTTTCCTAAGTGACAAGGGTTTTTCGCAACACCGGAATTTAATTGAACAGCAATAAACTCATTTGTAGGAAGTAGTTGAGGGCTTTACACCATTGAAGAGAAAAAGATAAGAAATTTTAATTAAAAAATGTATTTTGGATAGACATGCTTGACCAAAACTACATTAAGTAGTATCCAAGTCAAGGCTGAACTCAACCACAGTGAGAAGGTTCCGATAAACATGACTACAATTAAATGATCATATGGCTTCTTCTTATAAGGTCGTTTTTTAAGTTGACTTTCATTTTCTCCTATTTGATGAGACACTTCAATTAGATATGAGTGACCGTTCCATGATCTGAATAGAAACATTTGTCACTTATCTTATCGTGTGGATTTACGTTACATTATTTTGAGGTGATTTTACAAATACTTTGGTTAAGCTTTTCTTTTGTTGATGCTTTGATTTATCTATGGTTTGTGCCTGGTCCGGTACATTATTTTCCGTTGTTCTTATATTTGGGTTTTTTCGCATAGGTTTTTCCTTTTTTCTCATATCACACCAATTTCATTTTTTTCTTATTCTCATTTTGGTTAAAAGAAGTTTTTCCTTCTTTACAGACATAAAAAGAAAAATAGAGATACAATGTCTACGGTCATTAGGGGTGATTTTGGTCCAATAAGTCAAAGTGACTTATTGTTTTTTATCGGCAAAAGTAAGATTTTATTAAGAAAAAATGGAGAAAGGGGTTTCCAACTCAAGATTGGAAAATACACCAAAATGGGCATAATCCATAACACCTGATGGCCTAAAAGCCCAGATAAAAACAAATAAAGTTCGTAAAAACCAAAATATTACAAATAAGCCCAGCCCAAGAAACCCAAAATACAACCCTAAAAATTTGAGAAGACTTTTGTCACCACCTCCCACAGCCGCCACCCCACCAGACAGCCAGCACCAGCACCGATCAGCCACCATCACGAAACCACCACGCCACCACTAGCCACTCCAACGGTGAGACCCCGTTGTGCAAAAACCATCAATCTATTGCTGGCCCAACCCAAATACTGAGGTGCCCAATAGCAACCTCGACGGGAACCTCGCCGGCCATAACACCCCACCACTAGAATAACCTCACCGTTAGGCCAAAACAGAAAACATAGCAGAAATCTGTCCAGAGTTCAAGCAGAAAAGAGAGCACAACCGAGGAGGAGGTTAGCAGGGAGAAGCGGGGACAGACAAAATCCAAACTGTAGAGGGTACGGGGTAAAAAAAAAAATGGAGAGAAGGAGAAACGAGATCCAAAGAACAAAGTGACTTATTTTTCTTCTTTATTTAAAAAAAATTTGCATTTGTTAGTTTCGTGTCAAATTTTTGCGAATTATCGATTCTTCACAACGAGAGGAATCTGAAAAGAAAAAGATTATGATCAAAATTTAGAATTTTTTGAATAAAAACAAAAATAAGTCAAAAAATCCGACTTTATTAAAAAAAATTAATAGTTTCGATCTTAATTTTTTACTTTTTCCGATATCTCTTGTCGAAACGAATGAATAATCCACAAAATTTTTATACAAAACTAACGAAAACAATTTTTTTTTAAAATAAAGACAATATAGTCACTTTGACTCATTGGTCCAAAACCACCATAGATTTCCTTTCATTATAGGTTCATGCCAGTTGGGGTTGTCCATGTAGATTAGTTGAAGGTTTTAGGCATAGGTCATGTCTAAATTATTAAAAAGAAATTGTGCATTATTTGGTTGGCTGATTCAGTCCAACTTGGCTACGAATTAAATACGACAATACGGTCAGTCAAGTGGGATTGTTGTCTTAATAAATAAATTTAAAAAGAAGAAGAAGTCAAGTGGGATTGCTGACAATATTGTCAAGCGTGTGAGTCAATGGGTACCAATTAGATAAGAACAAAATTTTGGTTGTGAGTTACTTCCCTCCTTTCCAAAATGAGCGACCTTTTTAGAAAAAACATGTCATTGTCAATTACTTATATTTTTCAATATGAGTATTAAAAAATATTCAATATAAATCTTGTTTGATAAATTTTAATTAGTTCTATTAAATAAAATTTTTAAAATCATATAAAATTTTATAAATCGATAAATATAAATATTTTAAAATGACACAAAATTTTAAAAAGATCACTCATTTTGAACAGAGAGCCTAGTGAATTACTCAAGTCTACATCTCTGCATAATGAAGCTGTTGACATCCTGCAGTGACACAGTGCCAACATATATGTAACATTAATAAGGCCTGTGGACTGGTGCAACAAAGTCTCCAATGGATCAAGCTGGCGGAAAATTTTTCAGTGCCTAACGGGTATCATGTGGTGCCCGCCATTCGTTGCGTATTTGAATAGTTTAAATTTGAAAAGAGAAAAATGAGAAAGAAAGTGTGAGAATGAGAAGAGAGATGGTTTCAATCGGAACCGTCCAAAGATATATTGGATAGTTCGGATGTGCACAGCGGGTACCACGTAAGATATACCCGTTCAGCAACGAAAATCACTCAAGCTGGCATTTCCATGTGAAAAGAAAAAAACAAGCTAGCATTTCAATAACAATAAAGCTATGAGTACATGTGAAATATACATATTATGCACATATGAGTTTTGTAGGGTCCACATTGGATCTTACAAAGATAATTCGAACCATTCATTATTTAAAAAATATTTTTTTATGGAGCCTTGTAAAAAAAATAGCTTATCCCAATATCGCTAAGGATTTTTTCTGAATTTGTGGTGGTGAAACTACTTAACTGTTTAGTTTCGTCCCTACAAATTCAAAAAAAGAATCATTATCGATATCGGGTTAAGCTGATTTTTTACATGGCTCCATAAAAAAATATTTTAAAAATAATAGGCAATTTGGATCATCTTTGTGGGATCCGAGGTGGGTCCCACAAAATCCATATGTACATGGTATGAATATTTTTTATGTACACGCTCTTTCGATAATTCAATCCCGTCACTATTTACTTAAGGGTCCCCTGTTAGTTTAGTGCAACTTGTCCAGTACTCCTTTTAATTTTGCGACAACAACTAGTCTGTTTCTTTCATGTTATTTATCTACAACTATACGCTTTTAACCAACTTGTTTCCATTAAATTTGTTTGTTTTAGTTTAGTAAAAATAACTTATCTATTCATTTTATTAGTATAATAAAAACACCACCTAAATGGGTAACCGATTGAGATCCTATAGGCTCGTTGAGAGCCAAGAATCTACTAAACTTATTATTCATTTAGTTTAAGTTTAGTGAAAATAACTTATCTACTCATTTTAGTGTAGTGGAAACAATTGGGATTAGGGATGGCAATTCACCCCGCCCCGTCCCTACCCGACCCCGAACGGGGTGGGTTTTCATCAAATTTTTGGATACCGAGGCGGGTTAGGGGGGAATATTAAAAAACCCGATCGGGGCAAGGCGAGTTCGGGTTGATGTTACCCCGCCCTGAAATATCTTTCCATACAAAAATATATTTTTAATCTAATACTTGTTTCATTAAACTTAAAAATATATATTTATACCCCACTAGTTTTCTCATTATTCTAAAAAATCTATTTTTTCCTTTATATTTCATCATTATAATAACATAACACCTTATATATATATATATATATATAACCATTTTCTCCTTTTTTGCCTTTAGTTTTATTTTTTATTTTCCTTATTTTTCAAAGGGCGGGGCGGGAACGGGGACACCCATGAATAACGTGGGCGGGGTCGGGCCATAATTTTTGGGTCGTGGTCGGATTATGCCAAAACCCGCTCTGTAGAGACCCGGATAATTTTAATTATTGAAATGTATATTAAATGTCAAGTTGGGAAAATGTGGTTTGTGTGGGAATTATTAAATTGAGGATTGAAGTGAAATAATAGAAGATTGAATGTGAGTGTAATATATATAGGGGTATAAAAGGGGGGTGTGTGGTGTAGGAGATCATTTGATCTCTCTCTCTCTCTCTCTCTCTCTCTCTCTCTCTCTTATCCTTGCACTCTCTTATCCTCTCACTCAAAACTCCACTCTATCTCATCAAAACCCCAAGATTCCATCCTGCATTTCGCCTCCTCTATGCAACCTCGGACTCTTATCGTGTTGGGTGAGGCTCCGGAAGAAGATTTTGGTTGATTTCAAAGGTTTGGAGCTAAGGCTCGTTCAAATCTCTTGGGTTTCGGTTCTTGAATTGAAGTAGGGATTTCTTTGCCTTCTTTATGTGTAAATACGTTGATTTTGTGTAAAAATTGTGCCTATAGTTGTTGTTGTTGATGTTTCGTTGAGCCCTTAAAATTCTGAGAAATTGCTGCTCGAAGCCTCGCTATATTGATACGGGCTTTTTGCCGTATCGATACCATAAGGAAACAAAAGCTTCAGAACTTCCTGATTTGAACTCTGGGCACTTCTAGCACCTCTTGGACATCTCCTAACCTATCCCAATCATTTGCAATTGACTCCCTATGATTGATTGATGTTATCCTTGTTCCGTTGGCCTCCCGTTGGTAGGAACAAATAAGAGTTACCTTGATTAAAACCATATTGAAATGCATCTTATCGATTGGCTAACTACTTGAAAATGTTTGTGGCATAATTGTAGTATTGTTAGCATATTGTATTGTGTCTCATGTAAGAATGTGATCATGAGAGAGTCTTGGTTTGTATCTTGAGTGCGAAAGTAATTGTGTGAGTCGAATGTTGGGATAGGAAGTCTCGTAACACAAGGGGTGGTAAAACGGAGACTCAAGTGGATCTCGTAACGCAAAGGATGAAAATACAATGATCCGAGTAGTTAGGGTTCACCGTAACGCAAGGGGTGGAAATACAGACAGTGGATATTTGTGATAGTGAGTCGTGTCAGAATTAGTATAGTTGTTTATGTCTTATGAACTACAGTATGTGGCAAATTATGATATCGGCATACCTTCGAGTTGATTGATATCCATCTATCAAACTATATTCCCACATCTTCTTTCCTTTGCACTAGTCATCATATTTGCACATAGAACTGGTAAAATTTTTCCTGTTGAGCTAGTGTAACTCAACCCAATCTTTCTTTTCAGGTTCAAACGCCGAACAATAGTTTGCTAGCATCGTGTGCTTGGACGTGAAAGAATTTTGGAAGCTAATTTCATTTAGTTATACTATCATCTTTGTAATGATTTCTTTTGATAAAGATGAGCTTGTAACTAATCCTTCTAGAATTTTCTTTTGACTAAACTGTTTGTAACTTGATAACTTGTTTGTACTTGTATTTAAGTTTATTTGGGGCAGGAGAGCCAAAGCTGTGTATCTTTTGACTTTGGGACTTGTTTGTAAAATTAAACAAGTGAGAACTCTTTTGGGTAATATGTATGATATCTGAGAAGCTTTTATTGAAATGGATTATTTATTTATGTTAAAAATCCAGAGCATGACACACTCTACCCCGCTTCGTTGCCATTCCTAATTGGGATCTAGGGGCTGTTTCCACTAATTTTTTTGGTGAATAATTTGTGCCAAAATTATTTGAAATTAATTTTCTCGAACTGAATTTTCAACGAACAATCTTCAAAAATCACTGGAACGAGATCTCTGATACCAACTCATGCACGCAGCTTCCTTTTACGAAACTATTTGCAAGAAGAGATCTAGAACTTGCTTATATTGTTAAAGATTCTCTCTTTGAAACAAACACAAATATGTATGAACTAGATGTACTCCCTTTTCGAACATACGATAATGAGAAAATTCTCAATTTTTCTTTAATTCAATAAAACAACTAACATGCCCTAAGGCTTACATCAATTAATTATAATAGCCTAGAAATACTAAAAAGGAAACTTAAATAATGAAAAACTAAATCTATGTCTTAGAGAATAAGAAAACAATAAAGTGGAAATTGAATCAACCTAATTGAAAAAATCTAATACTCTAGGATATTTATGCTAGAACAGAAAGATTACTAACAATATCCCAACTTCGAAATAAGAAACTAAAATCCCTATATATTTCTTAAATAATTAAAATATTGACCTGCATCACATGTTGTTCACACTAATTAACAAGTTTTGGCATTCATACTAATCAAAAAAATTTAACAACATTTTAGCGTCTTGTTTATCCTAACTAATCAACAACTTATTCACACTATTTCGCTCACAATCAACCATCAAAATTGCATCTTATAGTTGTTAATTATCAAGTTTTGGCATTCACACTAATCAAAAAAATTTAACAACATTTTAGCGTCTTGTTTATCCTAACTAATCAACAACTTATTCACACTATTTCACTCACAATCAACCATCAAAATTGCATCTTATAGTTGTTAATTAGTGTGAACAACTAATAACTTGTAATCCACAACTTATTCAGACTAATTTATTTCAGTATTAGTGGAAACACCTCAGTGTAGGCTCTGATCACAAGGCCAAGATATGGTCCATCCTCTTTCCTACCAGAGGTTCTGGCACATTATGGGCCCAACAGCTTTTGAATCGAAGTAAGCCCACCTCGAGTATTCTGCCGTACTTGCCGATTTAAGCAGAAAATTAAAAAACTTGTCAAAATGTTAAAAAAAATTAACTAAAGACAAAAGAATGCAAAGGCATGGGACAACGCATTCTAAGCACAATCTAAATAAAAACATTTACGTAGTTTTCGTACTATTTTTTTTGCCTCTTGATTGTCTCTCCACAAATTTGTAGACGGATCATATCCTCACAAAAGAAGCTATTTAGTAATTAGAACACTCATACTATTAAGAAAATGTTGAATCCATCACAGTGGCGCATTAACTGAACATAAAAATCCAAAATTTAACATGCTTCTTGAACCCAACAAAATCCAATTGATTGAAGTATAGAAAAAATATTAAAATTGTAAAGATCAAAGCGCTTATCATTGTATCAAAATCTACAGGTAGTGGTAAATATGCAACTTTATTTCCTTATACTAAAGCCTAATAGGCTTCAAGTCACTACAACAAAATTCGGTTCTGGCGACGCACAATAGTATGTCGGCAAAGGCTTATTTGTGTCGGCAAAGGGTTTTGGCGACGCAAATCCTTGCGTCGGCATGTCGTCGCCGTTGCTATGTCGGCAATAGTATTTGCCGACGCAAACACCTCTGTCGCCAAAAGGCAATAGATTTGGCGACGCGCTTTGCGTCGGCGAAAGCATGGTTAATGTGGCAAACGTATTTACACCTTTGCCGACGTGTTTTGCGTCGCCAAAAGGTAGCCTATTGGCGACACCAATTGTTGCGTCGCCGAAAGATTACTTATGAAAAATACAATTTCCTTGCAGATCCTGGGTTTCGAACCCAAGACATCCAACTACACAAGCCTTTACACACAAGACTCTGACCAACTGCACTAGACACACTTTTCGTTATATGTTTGGAATAGCTAATATATATAGTATATATTTAACATTAAAATAGCAATTAAAGTTGAATCAAACATGATTTTGAACCTTTAAACTAGGGGTGTGCACGGGTCGGGTCGGGTCGGGTCCGGTATGGCTCGCAAATCGACCTCGACCCGACCACGTCGGGTACGAAAAATACAATCCCACAACTGAACCGACTGATGCTATAGACCCATTCGCGAGCCCGATTTCTTCCGTCGGGTCGGATCAATCGGGTTTAAGTGGGTCGGGTCGGGTCGGGTCGGATCCGACCCCCAACGGGTAAAAAATGCACAGACCCGAAATCCGAACTGAAACTCATTTTTTTAACAGAACCCAACCCGTACCCGACCGAAAGCCTATGTTCGGAGCCGCCCGAGACCCTTCGGGTCGGGTTGCGGGTTTTTTGCACACCCCTACTTTAAACATTAAAATTAGCAATTTTGATAAACATGAAAATTGTAGCTCTTTATGTTATTGTTCGAACTCAATTTGAATTACCCCTAATCAGAGTTAATTTATTTATTATTTCAGGCATAACTTTTAACTCATAATTGTGATTGAAGTAATTCAAATTGGGTTTGAACAATAACACAAAGGGTTAACAACTTTCATGCTTATCAAAATTCAAATAGGGTGAAACAATTGAAGTATTTTGGACCCAAAAAAAAGACTGGGTCTTCTCGAAACGATGTCATTTTATATTATTGTATTTTAATAATTTTCTTTTCGCGATTGTTAATTTCTTCTACTCTCCGTCCCAATTTAAATGTCTACTACTGATTTTCGTTCATTTTCAAACCCAAAAAAAAAATTTTGATATATTATTTTTTTTACACCAAATTAAAGTGAAAATGCACAAAAATTCGTAGGGGACATTTGAATTGGAATGAAGGGAGTAGATACTTATATATCTATGTATTAATTTTATGGGTTCACTAGATTTTTTTTTAATTTCTTATCATTACATATATACTTGATCAGACGTAAAATATCATTCTAATAAAGAATCTACGTCCCGATGAAGGGGATTTCAAAATCGAATAGACCCAAAAATTTATAAGAATGATTAGCACAAGACCTTTGTTCAGAAATAAATAAATTTAATGTATACCTTTTAAATGTAGTGGTCTGCTATTTTTTTAAATGATCGATCTAAACCTTTAGCATTTAATGTCTTATCAATTATATCATTCTCACCAAAATTGATGATAATCAGATGTCAGCAACCATATGATCGCAACACATTCGGTGGTTCCTGAGGCATTAAAGTCCTACAGTGTACAACTTGAGAGTTGCTTGAGCTATTTTTTTAAAATTGGAATTGTCTATCTTATAAATAAGAAAGATTAAACCATTTCTGCTAATAATGAAGTAAATCTCTATCATTACATATTTGATTGGACGTAAAATTTCATTCTAATAATAAATCTGCGTCCCGATGAAGGGGCTTTCAAAATCCGATAGACCTAAAAATTTACGAGAATGATTAAAACACTAACCACAACAAAATGAACGGCATCGATCGTCGTGATTATGCTGCGGTCATCTGGCTATTGTACATTATACTATAGCATAAGATTGACATTGGTTTAGAAACAAGTAAATTGAATGTATAGATTCTAATGGCCTGTAGTTGCTGGCTCATTTTTTTGAATGGTCAGTCTAAACCGTTAGGATTTAACGTCTTATCACTTATATCATTCTTGCCAAAATCGGTGATAATTTGATCTCAGCAACTACATGATCATAACATATTCGATAGTTCCAGAGACATTAAAATCCTATAGTGCACAACTAGAGGGCTACTTGAGCTATTTTTTTAAATTAGAACCGTCTATCTTTTACATAAGAGGGACTAAATCATTCCTGCCAAAAATAAAGTAAATCACTTATTGTTACATATTTGATCGAATGTAATATATCATTCTAATAATGAATTTTCGTAGAGATGAAAAACTTCGTACCCAACGGCGACACACTTCACGTCGCCAATTGCTTGCGAACGTAAATTTGCCTTTTGGCAACGCGATTTGTGTCGCCGAATGTGAAGATTGTTGGCGACATCAAAGTGTGTCGCCAATACATACCCAACGGCAACGCACCTCGTGTCGCCGAATGTGAAGACTTTTGGCGACATCAAAATGTGTCGCCAATACATATCAAACGGCGACACATTTTTGTTGTGTCGCCAATCCTTGTCGCTGAATGTGAAAATTATTGGCGACATCAAAGTTTGTTGCCAATACATACCCAACAGTAACGTATTTTTGGGCGTGTCGCCAATTCGTGTCGCCAAAAGTGAGATTTGTTGTAGTGAGTACCATGGTTCGACTTGCGTGGGCAAGATGCTGGCTTTCGACCAACAATCCCTCCTACCACCTGCCCACAAGTAGCATGCCATCTAGGGGAGTCAAACCTGCAACCTTGGCTCTGATATCAATTGTTAGGATCAAACGCTTACCATCTTACCAAAACCCACAGATAGTGGTAAAGGCACAACTTTATTTTCTTATACTAAAGCGTAGCAGGCCCCAAACTCCACGATTCGACTCGCGTGGTCAGGATGCTGGCTCGCGACCAACAAAAATAAAGGAATATCATTAGTATCTCACCTTCAACTGCAGAGGAGCCATTGAACCTACTTCTTCCCCCCTCTCTTTCACTATCTCTAAACGTGAGATTTGGTTGATTTCGAATATACGATTGTGTTTGAATAATCAAATACAAATAAATGAGCAGAGAGATTTCAAATATAAAATTGAGCAAGGTTTGTAAGTTTAAAATTTCGAAAGATATATAGAATATTGGATAAAAAGTGCCTCACTAATCAATATTATGACTTATTATCCTTCTTTTCGAGATGTTTCCTAAATTATTAGAGCGTAAGGAAATAAACCTTTGGACATTTTATCTTCAAAGAGTAATTGGCCAGTTTGGTATGAGGATGTGAATAAAATCGATAAATTAGTAAATCTTCTGTTCAAGAATGATTTATTGTCATCATTTCCATTTCAACCAACATAATTAGCACATGGGATCACTTTAATCACGTGTAACTTCTTCTGTTTTTTTTTTTTTACATTAGTGTAGGTTTATATATTAGGAAATATTATTTATTCAATCCAACGATTATAACCTTATCAAAAAGTACGATCCAACGGTTGTAGATGCTACGTTGTTTGTATGCCTAGACATTTTTAAAGAAAATCGTTCTGTTTTATAATATAAATTTTTATCTCAAAACTGACAATCAAGCAAAGGCAAAAATTTTGTATTCTCTCTACGCAAGGCCGGCTTGTCTATTAGTCCAGTGACAATGAGAAATGTGCTTTAGGCCCTAGAATTAAGAGGGTTCCTAATTCTCAAGAGGTATTATAAGTGGAATCACTATCGATAGATGAAATTAGTCACAGATGCATGCACGTCGCAATGATTTGCTCGAGCCCGGAGTATTATTGATAATCGAAGCCCCTCTCTGTGTCTTGATTTTCCCTTCATATATAATTTTCTTTCCATCGATCGATTCATCATCCATCTACCACTGCTTCCCTTTCTTAAATGTTGGCAGCCCCATTTGGAGAAGGTTGCCAGCTTCCGTATACCATTTTCCAGGCATTCCACTCTCAGAAACCCTAACTACTAGACTTGTTCTTTGACTTGAATTCTCAACCAGTAATGTTGCTGACTTAATTTACTGCCATTCAATCTACCATTGTGAGATGAAAAAAACGAAGACTTTGTTGGATTTAAGTTTCCGAACCATCCCATTTCTCGCACGGTTTATAATAAATTTTTTCTTCAATTCGTATTTTCTCCGAACTTTTTATTAATACATAATAAGAAGTTACATGTGAGATTCACAGTATAAAAGTGGCAATAAATTTCTTGAGAGGTTTGCTATGACTGGGTTGAGGAGATATTCAAAAGGATTATTTATTTATTTTTTCTAACGCACAATACAGATACTCCATTTGTTCTATTCTGTTGGTCCTTTTTGAAAGCCATGTATTTCCTCGAACAATAATAAAATACTTCCCTAGATTTTTTCGAAAAGAAATTCACGAAAATATTGCTTTTGCTGAATTTTTTTTTTCTTGTTGAGAAAATGCATGTATTGTTTTTTTTTTTTTTTCCAATATTGCTTCATAAGTGCTGAGATAACAAGGGCCACAAGCTGCTACTTCCGACATCACCTTCTTTTCTCTTTTCTTTTTTTTTTCCTTTGTTTTCAACCAAACGTCCTAGCTAACTTATGCATACCTCAACTACTTTCGGACATTGAAGTTCGCAACACAGTAAACTCTTCGGTGGCCACAAGGTTTGATGCATTTGGCCTCCGTAAAATTCGAACTTGCGACCTCATGAAAGACATCCAATTACTCTCTCCGTTCCAAATTGAGAGTCCTTTTGAGGATTCCAACTATTTAAGAAAACATGCAATGATTACACCAAAATGCCTTTTATTTCCACCATTACTCCTATATTCTACCTATTTTAGAACACTTATATTCGCCTTTGAGGGACACTTTTGAAAAGGAAAATGATATTGGCACTTCAAAAATTAATGTAAGCAATCCAAAATTAGTGTAACTCCAAAACCATTTTTCCTTATTTTTTGGATTGGAACAACTCAAAATAAAAAAGTAGACTTTCAATTTAGAACGGAGAGAGTATTTGCTTTCTTATGCGCGAAACCCCTCGGGGTCCACCACACCACTGAGTTCATCTTTGTAAACTATACATTAACCATTAATGTTGAATGTGGTAAACATTATCACGGAAAAGTCACCCACAGCTCAGTTCGTTGGGTTTTTTTTTTTTTTTTTTTAAGTCAATCAGTTCGTTGGGGGTTGAGTGATGGAAATGTTTGTTAAATTCTTTAATACTCTCATATGCCCGACTTGGTCACCACTCTTTCTCTCTCTCATTGTATTAATAAATACCTCGTGTTTGATTTAAATCTCCCACCAAACCTAAGTTTACAACCCACAAAGCACCCCTCTTCCCTTCTCTCTCTCTCTCTCTCTCTCTCTCTCTCTCTCTCTCATGGATAATTTCCTCCTGTTATTGTACATTGCCCCTCTCTCCTACCTCTTCTTCAAGCTCTTCAAGCTTATTGACCAAAAAAGACACCAATGCTGCTACATACTCGACTATCAATGCTACAAACCAACCGACGACCGAAAGCTCAGCACTCAATTCTCGGGAGAAGTCATCAAACGGAACACAAACCTCGGCATCAACGAGTACAAGTTCCTCCTGAAGGCCATCGTCAGCTCGGGCATCGGCGAGCAGACCTACGCCCCGAGGATGGTGTTCGAAGGCCGCGAGAACAACCCCACTCTCGAGGACGGCATCGTTGAGATGGAGGAGTTCTTCGACTACAGCATCCCGAAGGTGCTGTCGCGGTCGCGCGTCTCCCCCCAGGACATCGACGTGCTCGTGGTCAACGTGTCCATGCTCACGAACGTCCCCTCCCTGGCGGCCAGAATCATCAACCGGTACAAGATGAGGGACGACGTCAAGGTTTACAATCTCACGGGAATGGGGTGCAGCGCGAGTTTAATCGCGATCAACATCGTGCAGAATATTTTCAAGTGCCGGAAAAACGTCCACGCGCTGGTGGTGACGTCGGAGTCGCTGAGCCTGAATTGGTACGCGGGGAACGACCGGTCCATGATTCTGGCCAACTGCTTGTTCAGGACTGGCGGGTGTGCGATCCTTCTGACCAACAAAGTGGCCCTGAAACACCGAGCCATGTTCAAGTTGAAGTGTCTGGTCCGGACCCACCACGGGGCCAAGGAGGAGTCCTTCAATTGCTGCATACAGAGGGAGGACGAGTCGGGCCGGACAGGGTTTCACCTCGGCAAGACCCTGCCCAACGCCGCGACCCGCGCCTTCGTGGAAAATCTCAAAGTGATTTCCCCGAAGATACTCCCCGTGCGGGAGCTAGTGCGGTTCACGATCGCCTCGTTCGTTAGGAAAATGAGACAAGGGAGGTCTAGCAAGGGAGGAGGGGGGAGACCGACGATCGATTTCACCACCGGGGTCGATCATTTCTGTTTGCACACCGGTGGGAAGGCGGTCATCGACGGGATCGAGCAGAGTCTCAACTTGAGCAAGTACTATCTAGAACCGGCCCGCATGACGCTCCACCGGTTCGGAAACACGTCGGCGAGCAGTCTCTGGTACGTGCTGGGGTACATGGAGGCTAAGAAGAGGCTGAAGAAAGGTGACAGGGTGTTCATGATAAGTTTCGGAGCGGGGTTTAAGTGCAACAGTTGTTTGTGGGAGGTGGTGAGGGATTTGGGGGATACGAATGTGTGGGAGGATTGCATTGATGAGTATCCGCTGGAGAAGCTAACAAACCCTTTCATGGAGAAGTATGGATGGATCAATGATAAAGACGAAACCACCTTCGTGATGCCTGAGTCAATCTAAAAAGGGAAAAAAGAGAAAAGGTCTCATCAAAACTTACCTCATATATTTATACTGGAGTACTTATTAATACTGTTTTTTTCTTTTATCTTAATTAGTTTTTCTTTGTTCTTATTTTTGAAGCAAAATTTTATTGTGTGCTCATAAAGTCCTGCTGCCAAACAGAGGGGAGCCAGGGCTATTATTCATATTGTAACAGAAAAGATAAGAAACCATGAAAACAAAACGAATAAATAATGGTCCAGATTTAAAAAAACTCTTTCAAGGGGACCGTTGACTTGAGACTCAGTGGCTTTGTTGTCCCGGCAGAGTGGGGCCCACTCCGGTCTCGCTGTGACGATTGAAAGTATTCACTTCGTAGAACTCGTCGAGTAGAGAAACTCTGTAAAAAAATAAACTCGATCGGATATCATTAAGTGCCTGATCGGAACACTTATAACTTGTCAATAATGGGTTCCAATAGATTTGATTCAGTGTTTTGGATCCATTCTTTTCAAGATAAAAATGTCTCAATTAGGCACTTAATGATATCCAATAGAGTTGATTTTTTGCAGAGTTGTTATGCTCAACAAGCTCTACGAAGTGAACATTTTCAATCATTGGAGCAAGACCGGAGCCGACTCCATTCGGCCGGGACAGCGGAGCCCCTGGATCCGTTAATTTGTTGTCATGGACAGTGTCCTATTTTCTCTTTACTCGACTGCACCAGGTCTGTATTTGTAGGGTTTTTTTTTTTTTGTGGTGCATGGAATGTAAAAGTTCCTTTTTCTTGAATGTAATGTTGTACTCATCAATCAATCTGCAAGTTTAGTGACAGCAATAGTATAATTTTTATTTTTATGAGAAAAAGGACTTCAATATATGGTACTCCGGAGTGGGATGATTTTAGTATAATTTTATGGTTGCTTGGGCCCCTTTGATGCGCTGGAGGAGGGGGATAGGGATAGGAGGCGACATGGGACCCACATGTTCTCTCTTTATTTATAGTACCGTTTTTATCGCTCGTACTACAATATCAAGAGAGAGACTAGAGCTCGAGAGTCAGGACTATTTCATGAAACTAGCGTCCCACATGGGGTACTCCTAATTAATACTACCACATGCCACACGGAAGCGGGGGCGGGGGCGGAGGGGTTGACAGCAGCGTGTTGCTGTGCTCGATTTCTGGATCCATTTCGGTTTCGCTCTGATAATCGGAATCGTTCATTTTGTAAAATTCATCAAGTAAAACAATTATGTAAAAAATCAGTTTAATTGGATATCAATAAGTGCCTATCGAAACCTTTTTATCTTAAAAAGAATGGATCCGAAACACTAGAACAAATCCACTGTAACCCATGGACCGAGAGTTATATGGGCTCTGATCAGGCACTTAATGATATCCAATTAAGCTGATTTTTTTCATAATTGTTCTACTCAACGAGCTCTACAAAGTGAACAATTTCGATCATCGGAATTGATCTATGCGATTAGTTTGGATTTTTTGGAAGCCAAATACTACTAATAAATTATGTTGGACACAATATGTAAAAAAATAACAAAAAACTATGGCGTGCGTATGTTACTTATTATTCCCTCCGTCTTATTTTCTTTGTTCTTTTTTGATATTCATGTCAGTGTTCAATCGCTTATATCTTATAATATGAATCTCCAAAAATATGCAATATAGATCTTATTTGATAGTATTCGATTAGGTCAAGATTTGGTGAAAGAGAGAATTAGATTATTACGTAGTAATTCTTTTGTATAGGAGTACGTCTTCGCTGTTAATTTTATTTCATACGCGGTTATGGGTCGAGTTATGTCGTGAATTATTGTGGACTTGATTTAATTGTTGTGAACATTACATGATTGTTTTGGCTGTTCAAAAAAAAAAAGCACGATTGATTTAGTGTTCTATCATTGTAACTCTTTGCATATAATTCTCTCGTCCCTTAACATTTAAAAAAAAATACTTTCTTCATGTATGTTGTTAATCGTCGTTTGGATGTCTAAAACAATGTCTTTATTTTTTTACTTTCGAATCTAGCATTTGTAAAAAAAAATATCAATCCAAGAAACATTAAAAGATGTTTGAAATGTCATTTTTTATTTTCACGGATATTTCATATTTGGAATATCTGAAGGGTTGGACCTTTTTTTTTATTTTTTAAAAGGACGACTTTTTGTTTTTCTAGAAAGCCCAAGCTAAGCCTTAAGCCTATTTTAGCTAAATAAGCAAAGTGTTTTTTTTTTTTTTTGTTGTTGTCTTTATTCAAATTTTTTCATATATGTTTGTTTGTGAATTTTTTTTTATAGATTATTGTGTTGTCATGACGAGAGGAACCTAAAAAGTAAAAAAGTAACATTGGAACCCAATTTTTTTTTGAATAAAAACAAAAAAAAGGTTTATTTAATTGCTTATTTTTTGCTTTATTAAAAAGAATGGGTTTCGATTATAATTTGTTACGACGTAGCTAGCGTTTGGTATTTCCGGTGGTATTATTGCCCACCTCACAAAGTAGCCTAAGTAGGTAGTAGATAAATAGGAGGTTGAAATCAGATATGGGAAAAGCCCATTATTGGAAATTAATAAACACTCCTATAGGATTATTGTAATGTGGGGATGACATTTTTTTAATGGATAATTTGTTTAAAAATGAATAGTGCAACTGTACAACACTAATTTATAGGGTCATTCTATTTACGCTGGATATGGCTTGTCTGCAGTCTAGATTTAAACTGCATAGGTGCAGTTTAAGTGATCGCAAGTCACAACCATCGGTCAGTGTTTTCAATGGTTCAGATTTGTTTTGAATTTTTTACCGGTAATAATATACTTTTGAAACATTAATTGTCAATATGAAAGGTCCCGATTAGACTGTAGCTGGATCCATTTAGGGACTAGATCCGGTCAAGTTGGCTACCGACCAATTCAGTCTATTTAGAGCATCTGGGCCGTCTGCAAGGCCCAAATTTAAAGATGGTGTTTGTTTTTGTTTATTTCCTCTAAAACACCCCTTTAAAGTTGGGCTGTCCAAAGCACTTTTAGATTGCCTATATGCGCCAAATGGACCTAATTGGTCGGTAGCAAATTGACTGGATCCGCTCTGAGTATATGCTTCATTTTGTTTTTTCAAGTTGTCCATTTGACTTCACTAGCTATTACCACTGTCGTCTGTTTCCGCGAGCCCTCCACAACGCCTCAATCCCTCACTAGGCCGGCCTCCCTGTTGTCGTACGTAACACCTTTGGTTTGTCGATAAATTTTACTTTGTCGAAAGGTTAGCCAACTTTCTATCCCATGGTACTGAACTCACTGAAGATTATTTGATCATATAAACAGATGGTGATCATTGAATTTTTTACAAGAGAAAATCTTATTCACGATAAAAGATTAATCTATTACCGTTAATAAATTATTTTTAATTTGGATCGTACAAAACACTTTTGGACGGATGAGATT
Source organism: Rhododendron ovatum (assembly GCA_019656835.1). Lineage (NCBI taxonomy): Eukaryota > Viridiplantae > Streptophyta > Magnoliopsida > Ericales > Ericaceae > Rhododendron > Rhododendron ovatum. The sequence goes on along the minus strand of CM033793.1, from coordinate 24,465,762 downwards.
GAACGGAGCGGTGAATTAGTTTATCTCTTTTTTAATTTACAATGAACAACACGTGAATGTTCGATCATTTATGACCAAACAAGGAAAACTGATTTACCAAAAAAAAAAAAAACTTTTTCAACATGACGCACTAATTTGCAATTTACGGCGATCATGGCAATTTCTTGGCCCAAGAAAGGGGGAGTACTGCGGAGATCCAAAATTGCAATTTTCACAAGAGAGTTTCAAGTGGCCGGCCGGGAAGAGCCAGAAGAGACGGCGACTAGGGCTTGTTGGGCGCGCGCGGGGGAAGAGGGTTAGATTGCAATTAGAAGATGCCTTCTTCAATATAAGTCTATAACACACCCAAAAACATGTAGCTAGGATGTAGGCTACAGTAGTGTGGTGACTTTTTCATGTAAGTTTGTAACCAAATCCCACCTAACAAGAAGAACAAAAAGGCTACCCACCCCATACATAAATGCTTCCACATGCACATGCACCCAGCTAGCCTTTTTGTGGTGATATAATTACATCAATGATCAGTTGATGCACCCCCTAATTGGTTGCTATCACCTGATTTTTTCATGGTTAAAAGCAAGTAGGTGATCACTTTCTATCTCATCTGCAAATAATGCTTTTCTTATCGTTGCTCATAAAAAGTTTGAACTATTTTTCGATTCGTGCATCTCATCCTTGTGAAGGTGTTCATAGTTGGTCGATATACTTATCGTCATTTTAACTACCAGGCTGATTAGATATCGACAAAGACTTCGTCGGATCATATTTGTCTGAATGTTAATTTCTCTTGTGATAAATATGTTTTGTACGAACTACTATTGCTATCTAAGTTGGCCAAATTTTTTTAAACGGGGAACAAACACGTTAAGGCCTAGAAAATGAGCAACTCGATTTATTAAATAGTATCGTGATGGTTCATATATCGCTCTCACATATAGAAGAACACGCGAAATCATCACGTGATATAGATTCGACAGGTGAGGAGACACAAGATTGGATTTGGACTTACAACTAATCTTTCTCGCGTCGTTGTATGGGCTCTACAAGCCAAGAACCAACGGTATGAGTTTTCTGTTTTGGATCATTGAAGTCGCTGCCCCATCTATCCTAAAAAGGCTCTCTCTCTCTCTCCAACTCTCCAATAGCTCCTCTGAATTTATTGTCCCCAACAAAATTGGATGCCAGAATTGATGAAGATCAGATCCCACCGAGTAATAGAAAAGGAAATTTGATACTCCACCGAAGTTTCCAATAAATTGAACGCAGAGGATTTGTCAGAAGCTGGTAAAGATTCTGGTAATCAGTTCAGAAGCCCTTTCAAGGTACATGAAGATGGTTTGGTCGTAGATAGTTGGCATTGATGAGTAATGCTTTAGTCTTCAGCGAGTCTGTGTACACGCACACAAGGTAGGATTTAGGTTCTGTTTGGGTTTTATTAAAAGTGAAACCCTCTCTGGAATTCTGTCATTTTTTTAGAAGTTTAATTTCTAATTTTGGTCAAACAGTGAATGGTTGGTGAATCTATATAGATTATAAAATTAAACACTGTATGTTATTGAATAAGGTTTGAATGACAGCGGTATTACCCATTAAGAATTGTGATAGTTTCAATAATGTGATTGGGTAATTGAATAATTGACAAGTCTCTATTAGCACGTGTCTTGGGCCATATTACGTGTGTTTTAGTGGTGCAGATTTATTTTATACGTAAAGACCAATTAAAAGGGAACAATATGATTTTATCTATTATGATGGGTTATGAGGGAATTAAGGCTTATAAATAGGTCCTCACTCCAAATCCTAGCATCTCTTTTCATACCATCTGATCATGTGTAAAACTAAAGTTAAAATCAAGAGAAGTGTTTTGGAGGTGGATGACGAACAGTCAAAAGAATATTTTTATCCCCCATGGTGACAAATGCACATTTAGTATTATTTTCTTGAATGGTTTGAAGAAACCCTAAAGTGAAATTTTCCCATGGATGATCTATTCTTTTTTTCAATTTGTATGTTCCTCTGGGACACAAACCATAAATTGTAAGATGAGGGACAAATAGAACAGAAGAAAATCATAAATATGACAAATTCCTGAAAAATTCAGTTTTTTTTTTTCATTAGTTAATCCTAATCTATTCTACCCTAGGGGATTTGGGGAGGAAGATAGGTGCTTACGGGAATTAAACCCTGCCCATATACATGAGAGTATACGGGAGGCGCCAACGGCACTGCACTCCACTTGCAAAAAAAATCCAGCTTTGAAGACGTCAATAACAAGCCTTTGGACATATTGTGTGGCGCCTTAAACTCTAACTGCAATATCAAAATGTCACTCAATCCGCCCCTCCCATTTCGGTCCTACAAGTACAGGTGACATTTTGGGGAAAAATTATTTATGTCTTTGGGGCACCACCACGTGGTACTCCAAAGTCCTTCTCTATCACACATTGTTGTAGGGCCCAAGAGAAAAGTATGAGCCCCACAACAATATGTAAGGAGGCCCTGTGACACCGTGTGGTCGCCAGATGCACGAAATAATTACTCCATTTTTGGGTTAGAGCAAGAAGTTCATGTAGCATGATGCCTTTCCTCCCCAAGCACCAAATAATTTTCCATTTCTTCCACAAATCATTGAGGTAGCTAGTGTCCCTTGTCACTAAAAAAGTACAATCACAAAGAAGAAAGAGAATCAAGTAGACACACACAAAATTATTTTTGTAATAAATCTAAGATTACATTGCTGGTAGCCCCTTTCTTTTATAGGAAAATGAGAAGTATAGAATCTAGAAAAGTGAAAGTATACAAGCATAATGATACCACATGGCTACATGAAGGTATTCCCTACATGGATTCCCTTTGATATATTTCTTACAGGCATTATTACGATGGACAAACAACTTTATCATTCCCTACGAAAAAGAAATGACCGAAAGTAAAACAACAATTATGCTTGCCACTTGTCTTAGTTTCTAATTTTCAGACCTCATTAATCGAATTATTGTCAGTCTTGGGCATGTAAAATTGCCGTCCATAACAGTCCATGTTGGGCATTTTTGGGCTGGGCTTATCTTGGTCCTAGGCCCAATGTCAGAAACTGCGGTTCAGTACCAGCCCATGACCTTAAGAGCCTTGGACTCATTCAACCAAACAACCCCTAGAATTGTCCACCGACAATATGTAACTTCTTTTAGGGAAAAAGACACTCAGAACGCGTTTTGATAATTAATATCCGTTAAGGACATGCTATGAACGTTTGTTAATACTAAAAATATCTTTGGTGGGTATTAATTATCAAAATACGTCATTGACCGTCATTTTCCCTAACTTTTAATAAAACATCACAATCCTCCTATCATATGTGACTATTTTATGTCAATCTCGTGATTCAAATTTCAACTTGAAATGTCTACATTAGTTGATTGGTTCCTTTTCTTCTTTATGGTTTGTGTTGTTAATTTTCTCCTAAATGCAAAAAGGAGCATGCCCACATTGTTGGTCCACAAAGTTGCCCCTACAAGTTTAACTCAGCGACATGCACCAAATAGCGACATGCACCAAATGCACTAGAACCCTTTGGGGCTCTTCAAGATATAATCATCACGATTCGAAATGTTTATTTTATAGAGTTTGAGAGGTTGTGGGTTTCAACTCTTATGAAGAGAAGATCACCCCCTTGTGGTAATAATTAAACTGCTAGCTCTATTTATGTATACCTCATGACAAAACAAAAAAATATTTTATCTGTTAAAAACTACTTAACAAGATTTATAATCAAGCGATTGAGATAGATCTATCCTACCATTCGTTTTTTTAATCATACTTACCATTTGATTTTTTTTTCCCGAGAATGTGTAGTAATATATATTTAATTTGATATTGTGTACATTCCAATTGCGTTTTGACTAAATTATTTTTTTGTGAAATATATTCAGTACGATTTAACTTTTAGTTACTATTTTTTTTTAGTTTTTCATCATAATTTGTACGCCCATTGTTCATCGCAATGAGGCAAATTAGAAAAGTAAGAATATAAATCAAAATTGAAAAAAAAATAATAATCATATTAGAAGATTCTAAAGATACTTAAAGGCTGTATTTTATTATTATTTCTTTGTGTGTTTTTTGAAATTTTTTCGTCTTTAAGTAACTTTTTTCAACTTTGATTGATATTTTAATACTTTTTCATTTCTCTCGTCGAGACGAACGATTAAACTAAATTTTTTTTTCTCGAATCCAGTAAAAATTAAGTGAAAAACTACTGCAAAGACCAAGTAAAAAGACAGTCAAGGAAAATCCGTAGTGCGCCAATGCATTATAGAGTTGTAGGGCGCCTCCTACAAATTTTGTCATCGCGAACCGAACCTTTATATTTGCGGAGTACATTGGGTAGATCATCCATTAAGGTTTACCACAATGGATGGTTTGTATGGTTTGTAGTTTGTACAATATTAAAAATGTACTGTGAGACAACTCTAACTAAATTATATACTACTCCATATACCAATGTCAATCAACTTCATTTTTGTCTTACAAAAAAAAAATGTTCAAATTTTAATGACAAAATTTCGACTGAAGGCTTCTTTGTCCGTGAAAAGACAAATAATTACTCCAGTTCCAGTCATAACAGTAAAACCTGAAGCGTCCGGCGGTTGTCCTGACGAGACGAGAATTGTTGCAATGGAAAAGGCAAACCCAAAGTAGGTCGGCGATTGTCCCGATCGTCCTCCTTACGAACTTCTCGTAAAGTAACAAGTATAAATACACCATATATTGAAATTTAAGCATAAAACTAATTCTATATGTGTATTTTCGGAATATATACAAGTGTGTATGTTTATATATTAGCACATTTTCATAATTATGTTAATTTATACATAAATATTTTTTAAAAATATTTTAATTTTGAATGGGAGCACGCTTTCGAGTGGGGGCACGCACCCCCGCGTGCCCTCCAGTGGATCCGTCCCTGGCACCAACGGCACTGCAGTCCACTTGCGAAAAATCCAGCTTTGAAGACGTCAATAGCAAGGCTTTGGACATATTGTGTGGCGCCTTAAACTCTAACTGCAATATCAAATTGTCACTCAATCCGCTCCTCCCATTTCGGTCCTACAAGTACACGTGACATTTTGGGGAAAAATTATTTATGTCTTCGGGGCACCGCCACGTGATACTCTAGAGTCCTTCTCCATCACACATTGTTGTAGGGCCCAAGAGAAAGTATGAACCCCACAACAATATGTAGTGAAAAAGGCCCTGTGACACCGTGTGGTCGCCAAGGGCACGAAATAATTACTCCATTTTTGGGTTAGAGCAAGAAGTTCATGTAGCTAGCATGATGCCTTTCCTCCCCAAGCACCAAATAATTTTCCATTTCTTCCACAAATCATTGAGGTACCTAGTGTCCCTTGTCACTAAAAAAGTACGATCACAAAGAAGAAAGAGGATCAAATAGACACACACAAAATTATTTTTGCAATAAATCTAAGATTACATTGCTGGTAGCCCCTTTCTTTTATAGGAAAATGAGAAGTATAGAATCTAGAAAAGTGAAAGTATACAAGCATAATGATACCACATGGCTACATGAACGTATTCCCTACATGGATTCCCTTTGATATATTTCTTACAGGCATTATTACGATGGACAAACAACTTTATCATTCCCTACGAAAAAGAAATGACCGAAAGTAAAACAACAATTATGCTTGCCACTTGTCTTAGTTTCTAATTTTCAGACCTCATTAATCGAATTATTGTCAGTCTTGGGCATGTAAAATTGCCGTCCATAACAGTCCATGGTGGGCATTTTTGGGCTGGGCTTATCTTGGTCCTAGGCCCAATGTCAGAAACTGCGGTTCAGTACCAGCCCATGACCTTAAGAGCCTTGGACTCATTCAACCAAACAACCCCTAGAATTGTCGACCGACAATATGTAACTTCTTTTAGGGAAAATGACACCCAGAACGCGTTTTGATAATTAATACCCGTTAAGGACATGCTATGAACATTTGTTAATACTAAAAATATCTTTGGTGGGTATTAATTATCAAAATACGTCATTGACCGTCATTTTCCCTAACTTTTAATAAAACATCACAATCCTCCTATCATATGTGACTATTTTATGTCAATCTCGTGATTCAAATTTCAACTTGAAATGTCTACATTAGTTGATTGGTTCCTTTTCTTCTTTATGGTTTGTGTTGTTAATTTTCTCCTAAATGCAAAAAGGAGCATGCCCACATTGTTGGTCCACAAAGTTGCCCCTACAAGTTTAACTCAACGACATGCACCAAATAGCGACATGCACCAAATGCACTAGAACCCTTTGGGGCTCTTCAAGATATAATCATCACGATTCGAAATGTTTATTTTATAGAGTTTGCGAGGTTGTGGGTTTCAACTCTTATGAAGAGAAGATCACCCCCTTGTGGTAATAATTAAACTGCTAGCTCTATTTATGTATACCTCATGACAAAACAAAAAAAATATTTTATCTGTTAAAAACTACTTAACAAGATTTATAATCAAGCGATTGAGATAGATCTATCCTACCATTCGTTTTTTTAATCATACTTACCATTTGATTTTTTTTTCCCGAGAATGTGTAGTAATATATATTTAATTTGATATTGTGTACATTCCAATTGCGTTTTGACTAAATTATTTTTTTGTGAAATATATTCAGTACTATTTAACTTTTAGTTACTATTTTTTTTTAGTTTTTCATCATAATTTGTACGCCCATTGTTCATCGCAATGAGGCAAATTAGAAAAGTAAGAATATAAATCAAAATTGAAAAAAAAATCATAATCATATTAGAAGATTCTAAAGATACTTAAAGGCTGTATTTTATTATTATTTCTTTGTGTGTTTTTTGAAATTTTTTCGTCTTTAAGTAACTCTTTTCAACTTTGATTGATATTTTAATACTTTTTCATTTCTCTCGTCGAGATGAACGATTAAACTAAATTTTTTTTTCTCGAATCCAGTAAAAATTAAGTGAAAAACTACTGCAAAGACCAAGTAAAAAGACAGTCAAGAAAAATCCGTAGTGCGCCAATGCATTATAGAGTTGTAGGGCGCCTCCTACAAGTTTTGTCATCACGAACCGAACCTTTATATTTGCGGAGTACATTGGGTAGATCATCCATTAAGGTTTACCACAATGGATGGTTTGTATGGTTTGTAGTTTGTACAATATTAAAAATGTACTGTGAGACAACTCTAACTAAATTATATACTACTCCATATACCAATGTCAATCAACTTCATTTTTGTCTTACAAAAAAAAAATGTTCAAATTATAATGACAAAATTTCGACTGAAGGCTTCTTTGTCCGTGAAAAGACAAATAATTACTCCAAGTGTGTATGTTTATATATTAGCACATTTTCATAATTATGCTAATTTATACATAAATATTTTTTAAAAATATTTTAATTTTGAATGGGAGCACGCTTTCGAGTGGGGGCACGCACCGCCGCGTGCCCTCCAGTGGATCCGTCCCTGGCACCAACGGCACTGCAGTCCACTTGCGAAAAATCCAGCTTTGAAGACGTCAATAGCAAGGCTTTGGACATATTGTGTGGCGCCTTAAACTCTAACTGCAATATCAAATTGTCACTCAATCCGCTCCTCCCATTTCGGTCCTACAAGTACACGTGACATTTTGGGGAAAAATTATTTATGTCTTCGGGGCACCGCTACGTGATACTTCAGAGTCCTTCTCCATCACACATTGTTGTAGGGCCCAAGAGAAAGTATGAACCCCACAACAATATGTGGTGAAGAAGGCCCTGTGACACCGTGTGGTCGCCAAGGGCACGAAATAATTACTCCATTTTTGGGTTAGAGCAAGAAGTTCATGTAGCTAGCATGATGCCTTTCCTCCCCAAGCACCAAATAATTTTCCATTTCTTCCACAAATCATTGAGGTACCTAGTGTCCCTTGTCACTAAAAAAGTACAATCACAAAGAAGAAAGAGGATCAAATAGACACACACAAAATTATTTTTGCAATAAATCTAAGATTACATTGCTGGTAGCCCCTTTCTTTTATAGGAAAATGAGAAGTATAGAATCTAGAAAAGTGAAAGTATACAAGCATAATGATACCACATGGCTACATGAACGTATTCCCTACATGGATTCCCTTTGATATATTTCTTACAGGCATTATTACGATGGACAAACAACTTTATCATTCCCTACGAAAAAGAAATGACCGAAAGTAAAACAACAATTATGCTTGCCACTTGTCTTAGTTTCTAATTTTCAGACCTCATTAATCGAATTATTGTCAGTCTTGGGCATGTAAAATTGCCGTCCATAACAGTCCATGCTGGGCATTTTTGGGCTGGGCTTCTCTTGGTCCTAGGCCCAATGTCAGAAACTGCGGTTCAGTACCAGCCCATGACCTCAAGAGCCTTGGACTCATTCAACCAAACAACCCCTAGAATTGTCCACCGACAATATGTAACTTCTTTTAGGGAAGATGACACACGGGACGTGTTTTGATAATTAATACCCGTCAAGAATATACTAAGAACATTTGTTAATATTAAAAATATTCTTGGTTGGTATTAATTATCAAAACACGTCATTGACAGTCATTTTCCCTAACTTTTAATAAAACATCACAATCCTCCTATTATATGTGACTCTTTTATGTCAATCACGTGATTCAAATTTCAACTTGAAATGTCTACATTAGCTGATTGGTTCCTTTTCTTCTTTATGGTTTGTGTTGTTAATTTTCTCCTAAATGCAAAAAGGAGCATGCCCACTTTGTTGGTCCACAAAGTTGCCTCTACAAGTTTAACTCAGCGACATGCACCAAATAGCGACATGCATCAAATGCACTAGAACCCTTTGGGCCTCTTCGAGATATAATCATCACGATTCGAAATGTTTATTTCATAGAGTTTGAGAGGTTGTGGGTTTCGACTCTTATGGAGAGAATATCACCCCCTTGTGGTAATAATTAAACTGCTAACTCTATTTATGTATACCTCATGACAAAACAAAAAATATTTTATCTGTTAAAAACTACTTAACAAGGTTTATAATCAAGCGATTGAGATAGATCTATCCTACCATTCGCTTTTTTAATCATACTTACCATTTGATTTTTTTTTTCCCGAGAATGTGTACTAATATATATTTAATTTGATCCGGAGGGCAGCGGTCATCGGTGGTGATTTGGGCCAATAACGCTATGGGTAAGTTTGGGGTTTTGTTTTAGTTTTGTCTCCGGCTTGTTCCGGTTCTACTGGCTGGTTTCCCCAGTCCGACTCTGTTTCCGGTCTGGGGTTCTCTAGATCTGGAGTGATACGCCCCTGAATTTTGGTCAATAAAAATTTCGTTAAATATTTGAATCTTATTTTTATTTTTTATATTCCTTCTATATTTTTTGATATTTCGTGATAATTAAATTTTCGTCCCTAAATTTTAACCATTGGCTAAGTAGTTTCCCGAGCACATAGAACTAGATTCTAAACCGATTAGTTTGAAACCAACTACCTAGTTCCTTGGATCCTTTACCCATTGGGTAATAACCGTTAGGGAAGTTAGTGACCATTGGGTAATAGAGTCTTATGACCAATAAAGTACCGATGTGAATAGAAAATCTTCCGATATATTTGATTTGACTAGTCATAATAAATGAATCTTGTACCTTATTTCCTAGAAGCCAACCTTGTCACTTCAAACTTTCTCATCAAACTTACTTTATTCTTTATCCATTGGTCCATAATATTAGGGTAACTTTTGTCCATTGGTTAATAACATTTTCATTATTTTATTTTGTTTAAAATACATATGGGACATGTAGTCTTTTAAAAAATCTTATTTAAAGTATAAAAGTACTTATACTTCTTTTATCCATTGGTCTTTATCCGCTAAAAAAATTATTACTCATTGGTTAATATCATTAGTCATTCTTTAATTGACTTGTACTTGAAAAACTAGAAGATTTAACTTGTACCTTGAGATTCTTTTGTACTTTAATATTATAGTTTAATAAAAATATGTGCTTATTTGATTTTTTTAATGAGGAAATCTTGTACTTGCAATCTAGAAAGATTCATATAGTACTTAATTGTAGTTGTACTTGGTTATATATATATATATATATGTGTGTGTGTGTGTGTGTGTGTGTGTGTGTGTGTGTGTGTGTGTGTGTACTAGCATGAGAGAAAGAGAGAGAGGAGAGAGGCCGAGAGAAAGAGGGAGGAAGAGGGAGAGAGAGAGAGGGAAAGGGGAAGGAAGAAGGAGGAGGATGGGACTTGTACCTTGTTATTCTTTCATCCTTTCAACTTTTGGGATGAACATCTTCCAAATCCATCACCTTTTGTCCTTAAATTGTTATTTAAACACCAAATCTTGTACAACTCTACCTCCATATCTTCCATAGTCCCCTCCAAAGTATTAAAATTAGCCATGCAAGCCTAAAACTAGGTGGTTAGTGTGCAAGCAAGCCTTAACTTCACCCATCAACCTATCAATCAACCATGACAAGTGAAAGAAAAATGAGAGAGAGAAAGAGAGAGAGAGAATCGGCTAGAGAGAGAGAGAGAGGGGAGTTTTGGCCTATAAATAGAAGTTATTCCAAGCTTCAAACTTACACCTTCAAGCTTTGTTCTTCCTTCTCTCTAGAAATTCTAAGTGTTCTTAGTTCTAAAGTTCTTGTTTTCTTGAGTTTCTTGAGAGTTCTTGAGAGAAATCACCAAATCACTTCCAAAATCACCTCTAGATCTCTAAAGTAGCTTAGCTTAGTTAGTAAGTTATTTCTAGGAAAGAGAAAAGTTCATCTCTCTTCCTTTTGAAGCAATCCAGAGTCGTTACGCCGCCGAATCGCAAAACCGACGAAAACCGACCAACCGCCAAGAAGTAAGGTAGGAATCCTAAGCCACCAACTCTATGTATTGTATAAAATCGTATGTTGGAGAATAGAACGTCATTAAGAAGTAAACTTTGATCATTCTTTCTAAAGTAGATAAGGTTATCTTTTGTTAAAAATGTTGGAAATGCATGATTTATGTTCGCTCATGGTGTTTCAAGCATGCTAAGTAGTTTGGAGTTGGATGATCTTGTTAGATTACAATGAATGATTCATGCTTACTTTGTCCTACCGCGGAGTTTTTGCATGTAAACGAGACACGAGAACCCAGAAAGTAAAAACATGGCACCTAGGGTGTGGTTAATGAAAGGAAATGTATTCCGAAGACGGAAATGTTTTTGAAATGACATAATGACCGATTTTGGTGACATTATGTGAGATGTGTATGTGTTCCAATGGGAATCTAGAATAGCGGAACCATTGTAAGGTTGTGTGCGTTCTCATGGGAACCCGGAGCGGCGGAACCATGGTGAGGAATGGCTTGGTTATCCGCGGTACAGAGCCAATGCAATTGTGTGCCAATGGAAACCCGGCGCGGCGGAACCATTGTGAGGATACTTGGGAACCCGGCGCGACCGAACCGAGGTTGGGTGAGTTAAACAAATAATTTTGAAAGGTTGATTTATACGTGAAAATGTTGACACGGTCTACGATGAGTCGCGTAGGAGAAACACGGAAATCTTGGACACCAACGATAGATGATTAACAAATGTGGATGTGTGATTGCTAGTGTTATTGTAAATGATTTACTGTTGTAAGGTTGGTGGGTAAGGATTTCCTATTGAGCATTGTAGCTCACGGTGTTACCGTTTGGTGACCCTGACATATTATATTGGTGGTGACGCCGGTATAATGTGTCAGACCTTATAGATGAACATGGTGAGATGTACACCTTGGAGGCCTTCGGAGCCGAGGAGCTAGCCAGGATGGAGGAAGAAGCGGAGCAGTAGATAGGAACCCTAGTTCCCTCCTTTATTTGAATAAAAGTACTTTTGTAAGGTTTATGATGTAATAATAAGTCAGACTCACTTCGTTTTTATAATAAAATGTCTTATTTAACGTACCCAAAATTCGGGGAGTTACATAGAGGGTGTGGTGGTGGGCGAATAAGCCTAGGTTAGTTTTTTGTTTTCTGTTGTGTTTTTCTCCATTTCCGGAGTATGGCTGTTCATCTTCATCGGTGAAATGGGTTGCGCCGGTGCGGTGTGGTCTGTGGCAGTGGTGCAGTCGGCGCCTGTTCTGGTTTTGGAGCAGATTTCATCCATGCTTAGAGCTATGGTTTGAGCTGGGCATCCCTTTGAGCTCTGCTACTAAAATCGGAGACGGGTTCATTACCCTACATTTATGTATGGTCTGCCTTCGGTAGAATGTGCTTAGGAGCCTCCTAGTGGATGTGTTTTGTGTCTAGGTTTTAGTAGTTTTGGTTTTTTCCTGTATTTTATGATGAAATTGTTATAGCCTTTGGGCTTTTACCTTCGGATATTGTGGAATGAATTGACTGATCAAATATATATATAGATATATATATATATATATATATATATATAAAGTTTGATATTGTGTACATTCCACTTACGTTTTGACTGATTATTATTTTTGTGAAATATATTCGGTACGATTTAACTTTTAGTTACAATTTTTTTTAAAGTTTTTCATCATAATTTGTACGCCCATCGTTCATCTCAATGAGGCAAATTAGAAAACTAAGAATATAAATCAAAATTGAAAAAAAAATCATAATCATATGAGACAATTCTAAAGATACTTAAAGGCTGTATTTTATTTTATTTTATTTGTTTGTTTTTTGAATTTTTTTCGTCTTTAAGTACCTTTTTTCAACTTTAATTGATATTTTAATGCTTTTTTCACTCCTCTCGTCAAGACGAACGATTAAACTAAATTTTTTTTTATCTCGAATCCAGTAAAAATTAAGTGAAAAACTACCACAAAGACCAAGTAAAAAGACAGTCAAGAAAAATCCGTAGTGCGCCAATACATTACGGAGTTGTAGGGCGCCTCTTACAAATTTTGTCATCGCGAACCGAATCGTTATATTTGCGAAGTGCATTGGGTAGATCATCCATTAAGATTTACCACAATGGATGGTTTGTAGTTTATACAATATTAAAAATGTACTGTGAGACAACTCTAACTAAATTATATACTACTCCATATACCAATGTCAATCAACTTCATTTTTGTCTTACAAAAAAAAAAAAAATGTTCAAATTATAATGACAAAATTCGACTGAAGGCTTCTTTGTCCGTGAAAAGACGAATAATTACTCCAGTTCCGGTCATAACAGTAAAACCTGAAGCGTCCGGCGGTTGTCCCGAGGAGACGAGAATTGTTCCAATGGAAAAGGCAAACCCAGAGCAGGTCGGCGATTGTCCCGATCGTCCTCCTTACGAACTTCTCCTGATTTGTCCCCCTGGTCTTTCTCCTTCACAGGTAGGGATCGGTTCCGATGCCATTGACTTCAATACTTTTCCAATGCAATGGTCCAATACTTACCTGTATAGTCTACAGTATTTAGCACTTATAAACCGCGTCTATGTCGGCAAGGTTTCGATCTTTCGTTTGTATTATATATCTTATGACGTGTTAATCTGTGGAAAAATTAAGGTGTCTGTGGTTTTCGATGAAGCGTACGATAGGATTCCCCACCCGGCGATCGACTTGGAAAACTCTGTTTCTGAGGTTAGTCGCGCTTTTTTTGTTCTTATAACTTGAATTTCTCGGGTTTCGCATACAGTTAGTTCATACGATTTACAGTTATGTATTTGTGTTGTTTTCTGCGCCTTGTTCTGTAGCTTTACGGCTACTTGGGTTAGAAATGGAGAGAAAGGAGTGTTGTTTCTCTTAATGATGAGAAAAAGAAAAGAAAAGAAAGGAAAGGAGTATGTTTTCTCACCATCTCATTTGGATGGGCCTCCCACTTTCTCTTCTCACCAAATCTCACCACTTTTGGTGATAAATAAAAATGGCTCCATAAGGGGTTCTTGATTCTCGCCCTCTCTCACCCCTTTTACCATCCAAACAGGGGACAGAAACCTCTTCCCCTCCATTGCTTTTCTCTTCTCCTGAAAACCCCCAATCCAAAGGGGCTGTTAATCTCTGTGTATGAGTCTGGTTTTAGCTAATCGGCCAAAAAACACTTAAATTGGATGGAAATCCTGATTTTTGAGAAGCTCCATTGGCGCTTTTTTGGCTTCTGCTTTTCAAATTATATTCTACTTTTTTAACGCGTGCAACGAGCCCTCAAGTGTAGTAGCCCGGGGGCTCGTAACCCTAGGTTTGAGTGAATGTGTAGAGGTTTTATAGGTTTAAACTGTCCGTTTGCTAGATTCAGATTGTGTTTGGATCAAGGTTTTTATGAAGAGAAACAGAAACATGACGTGAAAAAGCTAAATCTATTCTTCAATTTCCATGCCATTTTCCTTTCCGCCTAGAAATCCATAATGCAAATGCTGGTTTAGTGGACATCATAATCTGTTAGTCCGCTGTGCTTTTAGTTCTGGACGTGAAATGATACTACACTTCTTATCGCTTATGAAGATCTCCCATCTTGAAAATGCTGATTACCCCATGCCCATGGAATATTTGAATATAATAGCTGATTGTTAGTTGGATAGGAATTACAAAGAGGTCTGATTTTCCCATTCATAATGATATCTTGTGAGGGGGCTTTTTCTTTAGCCCTAGCTCCAATGTATACTTTTCTTTTTTGGTCTTTTAGTTTGGTAGGGGACCTTATCTATTCCTTCATCAGTTCCGGCTATGACTTGCATTCTAATTGGCTTCTATTCAACTGATTTCCAAAAGAAATGGAATCCTATATCATGATGATGAATTTGATTTTTTTTTCTTTTATTGTGCAATATTGTCTCATCAGATATGGGATCTGAGGGTTCAGCAAAACTCATCATTGTTTAATGGCAAAAAGTTCAGGGTATGCCTTTGACATTGGAAGGAGATCATTGAGTGTGTTGTATTAAATTTCAATTGGTATGAAACTTGTGTCATGTATGCTGTTTGCTTAATTTGTCATGTTACTTATCCAATAGTCACTTTGTTATAGTGCAGTACGGTGGACACGCCTTACTCAGTGGGGCTGACTCCGATCATTTGCCCCGCGTATGCCTCCACCTTGGTTTGACAGATTATAGGTTAGCGCTCGCTCTCTCTCTCTCTCTCTCTCTCTCTCTCACACACACACACACACACACACACACACACGAGCGCGCGCGCGCATGCACACCCACGTGCACGCATTTAGACATGCCCATGCACTCTTTTGTGTGGGTATCACAAAATAACAGATATCTAATTATTCTTTTCCTTCGTAAAGGTTGTGGCATGGAAGCTTCATGTTCTATATTCCATTTGTATTTGGTTGCATTATAAGTAGATGTAGTTTCATTAGATATCATGATAAAGAGACAAACCGTTGGCCATCTTTTGTTCTGCTGTTCTGCCCATAGAAATGAATATTCCTCATGTTATATTTTATAGAACCTTGACTTCATGTAGAAATTCTCCATAGTAATATTTATGTTGCTGTACTTATATCTCAGGACTTTTGTGGGGACAAATTTAAATCCAATGTGGGAAAAGTTTCTTGTTCCATCAGAAGGTAAAGTTAAGAGATTATAATATATTTTAGAAGGGCATGTTCTCCACTTTGTGTATTGATTCTGGACTGCCTACAGATAGTATGTAATCCATATAGTTCCTTTCTTTTGTTGAACATCAATCTCCATTAGATCTACCAGCTGAAGATTTCATCCTCTGACATACGATGTCTTCTTAGGCTTAGAGCAATGTGCCAAACTTTTTGATTCATTCATATTTAAAACATAAGCGCATATATGTTATTGAATCAAGTATCATCTGACTGCTAGTGCTAATGAAGGTCTTGATACTCTAGAGTCTTTCAATTTGATTTGAGAGATCCCTGCCTAAATACCCAATGCCTTGGGTTGTTGATAGATGATTGTAGGAAGTGCCAGCACACCTCAAGTCCTCTGGGTAATGGTGCAGTTGTAGAGACATCTGACAAGAAGATTCTTGTGCTGCAAAGAAGTTATAATGTTGGGGAATTTCCTGGACACTACGTTTTTCCTGGAGGCCATCCTGAGGTATCTATGTTAAAAGATTTGCAAATACGAGATTTTAAGTCCTATAATTCAGGTCATTGCTTGGCACAAACGTAAAATCTTGCACTACCAGCATTAGGTATAACCATGGTAAGGCTGGCCACTTCATGCAGACAAAGCTGGATGTTTTGTATGTATCTGGTCTACTCGTCCAAGCATCCTCCATATACCAAGCTTTGTAATTTCCCCCTTTCTCTGTTGGTTTCGAAACTTCCACTTGATTCCCTCTTTGCAGAATTCAGGTGACTATTCACTGTGATTCAGATGTTCACAGGCAATTAAGTCCCCATGCATGGATTCCTCTGTCTTATATTGTAATTGGTACATTTAGGAGTGCAATTTTGTTTTATTCCTTTAGGTGGAGATGATAAACAGTATTCCCAACTGGCTTGCTTCCTTTTTTGACTACTACACCTTGTTATTTGATCAACTATTTATTGTCTATTGCTCTAACTGATGGTTGACAGCCCGAAGCAGTTGGGATAGTATCTCATCAATATGCAAAAGACTTGAACAATGCTGAGCTTATTAGTAATAGAGTTTCTCAAGAGATGTTTGACAGCATTATTCTTGAAGTAGTTGAAGAAATTGGAGTACCTGCAACAACCCTTGTAAGTTTGTCTATGACAGGGATGGGAAACGATCCACTAAGGTTTTTATTGATTTTTGGGTAACTTGAAATAATGTGCTGAAGTGCTGCTTCTGACTGTGTCACGAGATGATGTCACAGTCAGTTTATTATTCTCTTGAAATACTTTAGTTTGTTATATTATGGGAATTGTCCACTTGTTTGAGTGACCAAAGAGTAATATGCATTGCGTTAAAGAGAACATGAATTTTATAAACTTGCAGCTTGCTACTCTTTTACGTTGTAGTTGTAGCAAATAGAATGGTGCTGCTGAATGATGCAGCCTTTTAAGGGAACATAGTGGACAAGCAGATATAAGACTATGTCAATGCACTTTTAGTAAAACTATGATGAGATCAAGTGACTAGTAAAGCTCATATTTCACTTGTCAGCATTGTTTTTGTTTTGGATATTCCCTTCAGAAAGAGGCTGAAGAGAAAGCAACCTGCGGAATTCAGAGTGATTGTATTTGGTATTTTCTATGTGCTTTTGTTTTACAAATAGCTTTAAAAATCAGTTGGTAAGCAATTGATGAGGGCTGTTACGCTCTATAGCTTGGATTGCTGGGTTGTCATAGCATGTGTCGGAACAACTTGAATAAGGATGTTGAGAATTGAGAGGAATGAGTTGCAAATCAACGTGAAAAAAAAATGACAATGGAGACGTACATTGTAGGAATAAGACACGGAGCTTACCAATTAAATAACATGACCACGGGTAGATTGGTCAAAAACCTAACCTTTGCCTTAGGTGCCCAAATTGGCCCCCGCCTGTTCGAACATACAACCTCAATTTTCATAGGTTGAGTTTTAAGCAGTCAACTAATGGCCACCGAATAAAGCAGAACAAAAGGTCTTTGCTGATATGGCTTGTTCATGTGAAAAGGGAAAAAATTGTGCCTACTTGAATAAAGAGTGCTATGTCTCAGTTGAAGATGCACAAGGTAACGAGAAGGTTGACATGAATGTTGAAATATTCGTTTTAATACTGATTCTGAGGTATTGGCTCAAAATATTTTGCCACATCCACCTTCCTTCACATATTTCCTTCTAAGAAACTTGAACAGTTTTCAGTTCTTTTGCCTTAATACTGCATAATGCAATATTCATGCATATGGTTTCTAGTGGCATCTCTTTTACCCTGGGTAATCTATTACCCTCTACAGTTGAATGAAACTCCTTTTCTGGTGGCAGTGAAATTTTTATACATGATAATCAAAGGGATGCCTGAGTGGAAGGTTGATGACTTGATTATCCATCAGATATATAATTATCCTTTTGAAAAGCATGTCCATCTGATTCTCATGCAGTGCAATCCAGACTTTATCGGTATATCTCGCAGAGATCTGAACATGAGACCTACTGCTTTTTTCTTCATAAAATGCAATCTCCAGTCAAAGGAAATTCAACAATTTTATTCTCGTGCACAAGATGGCTACGAGTCAACACAGCTGTATACCGTTTCCATGGTTAGTTCATAATTCATCTTTTTCCTTGAGATGGCCTTGTATTTAATTGTCACTTATCGTGATCGACAAATGTATTGTTTATACTTTATAGTTTATATGATTAACTGTCGAGAACATGGTGGTCTGCCACTAGTATTAAGCATGGTGATCTGCAGACTACATGTAATACTAGTTGGCATGTCACTACTTGGGGAGATGGTGGGGTGTTGAATGACATTAGTGGAATGACTACTTGGGGAGATGGTGAAGTGCTATGGTGATGACTGGTGATAATGGTATTGAGGTGGCTGTAAGGAATTTATTGTGGTTCAGGTAGTATGGTTTTCTTCTGTTCCATTTTCTTGGCACCCTTTTCAGCAGTGGATCACCTATGTTAGGCTTAATTAATATTGCTGTGGTTTTGTGTTACATTGAAATTACGGTTGGTCGTATTATTTTCCTCTAGGAACTTGGAGACAAATTTTGGTGTTCAGGTTTACTGGGTTGGAAGGGAACATTTAGAGCAAGCTTTTATTTTTTCTTTCCCTGATAATTGCTATTTTAACTTGGGTTTCATTTTTTTCTTCTGTTCTCTGCCAGAAAGACTTGGAAATTATGGCATCCAAAATGCCTGGCTGCCACCAAGGGGGATTTGCACTTTATAAGTTGATGGTCGAAGCGGCAAAACATACATAATAGTAGCAGCTACAAAACTATAAATAAGAGATCCGTAATGGAAGTCCGTGATTCCTTCCCGATCAAGGTTGTCAGCCCTTTGCAATTGAGCAGTTCTGGGAGACATTTTTATGGCTTGGACTATATCTCGTGGGATCTTTTATCTTCCTTCCAGTTCATGTTGAACATAATTGATATGGCATATTGCCTATACGGATTAAGCCTTGCCTATACGGATTAAGCCTATACAATTAACTCAAAACTGTGTTAATACACTTGACTCATGGTGTTGATTGGCTATTACTTACAGTAGATCCATAATATATTCTCACACTTGATTGACCATTACACATGCCTGTGGTACAGTGTGTGTGTGTGGCGCCTTTGTTTTGTGTTATGGAAGTCTAGTGCAAGTCCAAGTAGGTACGCTGTAAGTACCTCTAATAATCAAGCTTTTAAAGTTCCTTCTTTGATTTCTTCGAGATTCTCTCTTAAGTGAAAAGCTTGCAAGTAGCATGGAAAGCAGAAAACATTCCCACAATGTTGATTCCCTGCCATATACTGAAAAATCAAGTGGATGTTGTTTTATAGGTTGAGTTCGGTCTATACATCTGTTTGGTAACTGATTTAAAAAATAAATACCTGAGCTTGATGCTGATTAATATGCTGTTCTTGGAACATCTTGTTCGAATTAAAGGTTCGTCTGAAAAGCTATATCTGATTACCTTTTGTGGTTAGCGTTGAAAAGGTGGGAAGGTTAATTAGTCTTATTGGGGCAAGTGCTCTTCCTTTGGAGCCAAACTAAGCCTAGGAGTGTGATATCTGCCTTCAGACACAGGGAACATGGTCATTTTCTTTTTAATACTCCATCTTTTTGTAACGGCAAAGCCAATTAAGATATTTTCTTCTTTGATTCATAGTCAGAAACAGGACCAGGTGATAGTGAAGTGGGATAAAATTAAAGAACTTTTGATAGTGTTGCTTAGGTGTAGTCCAACTGAAATTTTGACCTTGTGTGCTGCATTATGCATCGAAACTAGGAAAGAACTCTTGATTAGATAATTACCAGTTGAGAGGTAAATTTGGAACTGGATTGTTTTTTTTCTGTCTTTTTTTTTTTTTTAAATTTATTTATGGCATAGGAGTTGTGGACTAAATTCAAGGGTACCTCTTGACTCCTGGAATTCAGTTTCAGAGCACTTCATTTCTTGGTAGAGAATTCTTCTTCAGTACATCTCTCCCCCTTTCCATTGTAAAGCATGTTTGGTTGTTTATAGCGGGTCCTCTTGTTTTTGCTATTGTGTGGGACGAAGAGAGAGAGAGAGAGAGAGAGAGAGAGAGAGAGATATGTGCACTTATTCATGCAGAGAGTCCGGTGTCTAGCCCAGCTCAAAATTCTTCGTTTCACAAGAGCCGTCGGAGTCGGAGGACGCTGAGAAAGAAAGAATAAGACTGCCATGTTACTGACAGATGTTGTTGGGGTTGTGGAAAATCCTGCTATTCAAGATTCCCATCTCGGCTTGTTTTTAGCTTCATATGGTTTGCTTGCTAGTCTGGGCACTGATTTAATTGGAAGGGTGGGCTAGGGACTACGAGAACGTATGGCCCAGTATGTTTTCCTGATTAACTAGTCCAGAGTGTTTTATGTGAGGTATGAAGATGAGACTGGACTAAGGTGAGAAATTTTTTTTTTTTTTTTTGTCATACGGTATACACTAGAGGAGATTAGTGGGAGTGTTAGTATGTTAGTCAACGGAGAGTTCAATGGCTATCCATAGCCTTGAATCCCAAATCTGCTCCTCGTGAGATTCGAACCTAGATCACTACTAGGGAGAGAAATGAGACAACCAACTTGACAAACTTGGTTTCTCAACTAAGGTGAGATTATTTGTCCGGCTCCGTTCCGCTAAGTAGGGACGGATTCAGAAATCTAGTCTAGTGGGGGTACCAAATTTTTTTCCCTAGTCAACTATAGTAAGATCATGCTAAATTAAGACATTCATTATTGACTATAAATTTTATAATGTAATTTTTTTAATAAAAATATTAAAAAATATGCCGACAATCTTAGACAAAAATTTTAGAGTATGTTTTACATTGACATTGACAAGCTTTTAGAATGATTGAGATGGTTTTTTAAATATATTTCTCCATTTCGGAAAAATATAAAGAGAATCAAGAGCTACAATCTTTAAATAAACGAACAGTTTATAAACCAATAACAATAAATGAACCAATCAACAAAAGTTACAAAAGTTGAAGCACAAAACTAATTCTACATTTCTGTGTATGCCAAATATAGTATACTATTACATTGGAGTACATAATTATGCTAAATATGTAATCTTTTAATTTATTTATTTTTGGTTTTGGGCGGGGCACGTGCCCCTGCTTAAATCCATCCTCGCCGCTAAGTACTTATTTTTTGCTCTACGAGACAGGTTATTCCCTCATAATACATCGCTTTTAATTCAAAAAATAAATACTGATGTTGGTCTCTCTTATGCATTTTGTTTTTTATTTGGTTTCTCTGCATGTATTTTGCATATGTTTGGTTTCAGAAAGTCTACTGGCATAGCAAATCTATGCACAGATTGTGCACAGATTTATATGTAGGGTCCACTAAGGGTCCCACACAAGTGATCCGAACCGTTCATTATGTTTAAAACTTTTTTTCAAGGCCCCTCGCAAAAAATCAGCTCAATTCGATACCTATAAGTACTTGATCTAATCGTCTAACTTTTCATTCTCTAAAAACTTGAATGAAAAGTTAGATGATTAAATCAAGCACTTATAAGTATTGGATTAAGCTGATTTTTTGCGGAGGCCCTTGAAAAAATATTTTAAACATAATAAACGACTCGAATCACTTGTATAAGATCCTTAGTCGGTCTCACATAGAAATATGTGCACAGATTTACTGTGCCAGTAGAATGGTTCGTTTGGTTTATTACTCCTCATCCACTATCATGACCATCAACCACCATGGTTGTGATAGATTCTTGGGGACCCCGCCGCACAGCACTTCTCTCCATGTTCATATTTTGGCCCACCCACCATCGTTTTTCAACAGTTATTGCCTTTCGTTTTCCCTTTTTGGAAAAAAATTTACAACTCAAAAAATACTCGTCACCTTTACTTTCAGTCATTACTTTCAATTCTCATTTATCTCTCTAGCTATCTCTTTCAACTCATTTTCCAAACACAACATTAAAAGATCCTCCAGCACCATTAGGGGAAATCTTTATTTGCAGTAAATAAAGTTTATATATGGAGGTCACTCTCGGTCATCCAAAATTATTTTGGACGATCTAAATTAAAGACAAACTATTAACGGTAAGAGATATTAGTTACTACCGATTAAAGATTAAAAACATATCTCAACTTTTGATTTCCGAAACGGATGAATAAGATTGCGCTCCGTAAATAAGTGTCTCTCTCCTGTTAGATACGGAGTATCTCTTTGTTTGGGCTTCAGCTTCCGCCAGACAGGAATTGACCAGATACATTCCAAAAAGGTTTCCACAGTTGCTCAGCACCACAGAGTCCGCACAAATTATGGCAATTATGAAAAGCGAAAAACCATCTCCTTGGGTGAGTCAACGGACAGCTGGTCAATGCAAAATTGTTTTGTTAAAAAGCAATTAAAATTGTGATAAGATAATGTGTCCAACGTTAGATGAATGAGAGTGACAGCAACACTTATCTACGACGAAAATTGCTCAGTGACTTGTAATTGACATAACTATCCAATCCATGTTGAATTACGTTGCCAAATTCTTGCGCAATTTATCTACGTAGTGTAAAATTTACTGAATTCGCTGTACCTTGAACGTTGCCTTGATTTCAGCTGATAATTTTTCACTTATGGCCCAAGCCTAAACTCATATCCTGCTAGTTGCAGAGAGATCAAACATTTTCCAGTTGATATCGGTAAAAGTTTCACTTGCATTAGGTTATTAAATTTTAACTTTTCTTTCACAGTCGATTGTCTTTTTAATTATTTTTAAAACTAAAGAAAACCACACAGTCGACCTTTTCTTTATCGACTTTTTCATTTTTGTTTTGACTCCACAAATCCAAAATCTAAAGTTGATTATTGATCGATATAGAAAAATCCACATACAGGTACAAGATTTTAATTCAGAATTAACAAACTATTTGTTCTTTCACGTGGGCCATAAATGGAAAATTACCAGCTGAAATCAAGGCAACGCCAACACACCTTTGTTAGTTTTTGCCGTTTCAATGTGGTTGGGATCTAATGGAAATCTATGTTTACTTTGTTAGGCACAAAAATAAAACTAAAAACCTGCGTATAAGTATTCCTGTATTTGTCTCAACTAAAGAGTAAGAAACCAACGGAACAAAAAGGAACTGCAAGTTGGATTCCCCTTATGGTCTTGGCCAGTTATTTAGGAGTTTGCTCTCATTTAAGGTCTCATATTTGAATCCGCATGACAGCAATTCTTGGGGGTTACAACAGCCCCATGCGTAAGCGTTTGGAAAAGTTGTGGGAGGGGCTGTAGGAATTAGTTTGAGGTGTGTGCATGCTGGTCCGAAAATACCCCGCATTACAAAAGACCAAATGGATGTCGTCGTCGTTTCGAGGCTGTTGAGTGTTGTGGAACGTGGAGTAGTTCTCGTGTTGAGAAGTTTTTGGATGCCGGGCGGATACCACACATACGGGGTACCCCGTCGGTGATTCCAGTCATCCAAACGTGTTTTGGACAATCCAAATTTATTCCCTCTCTCTCCCCTAACTCAAACACACACTCTCTCTCTCTCTCTCTCTCTCTCTCTCTCTCTCTCTCTCTCTCTCTCTCTCTCTCTCTCTCTCTCTCTCTCTCTCTCTCTCTCTCTCTCTCTCTCTTCCCTCTTTAAAAATCCGGACCGCCCAAAACACGTTAGGACATATGAGGTACTCGCTCGGCAACCAAAAATCCCTCCCTTGTGTCCGTCCAAAAAGCCCACTCGCGCTGGGCCCCCAACGTCTAGCGGACGGTAACCTGGGCCTGGCCCACCACACATTGACTCTTGCTCACCTGCCCCTCACCTTATTCACAAATTATTGGTCCATTCTAGATCTTTAGTAGTGCTAACCAAGTCACTAAAAATCTAGTTAAAAGTAGTTTTGTTTGGTAAAATTTATAAAAAATAAACTATTTAAGGCATTGCAAAAAAAAAAAAATTTAAACCTCACAAACCAAAGTGGAAACAAGGAATATCGAGGGCAAATTTCAATCTATCTGGTTTTTTTTAATCAAATCAATCTATCTAGTTGGGCATTGAAATATATATGAAGCACGGTTATTCATATACCCAATCATTTCAGGATTGAAAATTAAAAGTGTCCCATTTTGCACATGGAGAGAGAGAGAGAGAGAGAGAGAGAGAGAGAGAGAGGATATGGGAATGATCTCCCGAGCCGGCTTTGTGTTAAAGCTCATAAAGTCACCGCTTTAGGCTTCAATTGTATAGGCCCATATAGAAGTGAGACCTATATATAT
This sequence comes from Rhododendron ovatum, assembly GCA_019656835.1. Classification (NCBI taxonomy): domain Eukaryota; kingdom Viridiplantae; phylum Streptophyta; class Magnoliopsida; order Ericales; family Ericaceae; genus Rhododendron; species Rhododendron ovatum. The sequence continues at coordinate 24,441,438 of CM033793.1, read as the reverse complement.
AGAAATTAAGTTAACCTACTTAAAAAATTTAAGGGCTCAATTCAAAGCAAAGCCCGAGTGGAAATATCCAAACATGAAATTATGCGGTGTTTCATTGTGCAAGTCTGAAATATTTTTTGAAAATAGATGTGTTGTCCAATATTAATGGGAGGGATTTATGTTCCGAATAGAAAGCCTTCAAAAAAGTTTCACCAAATGTGCTCGATCACTTACTCGAAGGTATAGGACAGTTGTTTTCCAAACATATGAATTGTCGAATATTCTAATTATATTTGCCTCAAGGTTAAGAAATTTCGCGAAGTTAAAGTTAATAAAAACCTACCTTTGGCCAACCATGCGACATGAGAATTGAATTCATTGGTTTGTCTATAGAAAAGACTATGGTGGAAAAAACTTGATTATATGTATCAGTTTAATCAGCACAATGTAGCTAAAAATGCGAGAAAATTAATATTTAAATGATAGTTTTGGGGATACTGTAATGGTTATTGTTTTTCTCAGGTTTTAATTGAAAAGGGTTGATTTGCTGAGAGTAGTGTTCTGTTTTTTATTCCGGTTTGCTTTGGAGTTGACAGATCATTACTGAATAGAAAAATGTTTTTACGGAAAAAATATTTTCAAAAATATGAATCATTAATTATCGAGATGAATGATCGAGATGCGACTACTTTATCAACCCACCCAAGCTACACATATGCCGGGTCCTTCGTTTTTTCCTCTGTATTTCATGTCATTTTTTTTTTTTTTGCCAAAGTTTAGGGTAGTTCCGTTAATAGGAAAAGAAAACAATAAATCAGGAAGGGGATACAAGCCAAGTGTGCACTCCACTATATTCTAAGCTACACCATGCGCCATAGAATTGCCACCACTCTGAAAACTCACCGTCATCTCATCAAAGCACTCCACATAGCCACTAAAGGAGTGAGAAAAAGAAAAGCCCGCACAGAAGTAGGACAAATCAAAGAACAACGACCTCCCAACGGAGGCTCAACAAAACAAGAAGAACAATCCTCCAAATCTGAGGTGGAAAGCTACAATTTGAAAAAGAAAAACGAAACAATCAATCAATAACTAGTAACAAGTCACCTGAGTAGCCCATTGAGTCATTCATTGAGTCACACCAAGTGGCATCGAGTTAACGACGAGTCGCACCATCACAAACCATCCCGAGGTCAAGGCTCCATCTGAGTCAAAACTCCAGTGACCTCGACCCCAAAACCCACATCTGACAACCATGAGCAAATAATAGCGAAAACAAGTGATAAACCACCGGACAACGCGGTGGAATCGTTGGAGAAAGAGCGGCACAGAGAGGCGGCTGGTGTTGGTCTTATGTGGAAGAGGAGGATGGGGGTTGACGGAGGAAAAAAAAGAAAAAGAAAACTCCCAAATCTAGTATCGAGAAAGGGAGTTCACCAGCGAGGGAGAGAAACCCCTCCCCTCCCTCGCCACATAAGGGTTTAAAACCCTACGAGGGAAAAATTTTCAGTGCCGAGTGGATATCACGTGATGCCCGCTCGCGCATCCGAGCAGTCCATTGCGTGCTTGAACGACTCAGATTTAGAGAGAGAGAAAGGAGAGAAAAAGTTATGTGTGAGAGGAGAGAGAGGGTTTCAATCCGAGCCGTTCAAAAATGTATCGGACGGCTTGAATGCGCCGAGCAAATATCACGTAGGATATACCCATTCGACATTGAAAAATCACTCCCCTACGAGGAAGGAGGGGGTGGGGCGGCGGCTGGGTTTGGTGAAGAGAGGGGAGAGAGAGAGGGAGAGGGAGAGAGATAATACAAGTAGTTCTTGACTTCATGTCCAATTGTCCATGGTTAGATGACTGCCAATTGAATATTTTATTTCCTTCAAGAAATTCCAACAAACTTGGCCCACTAGAGAATTTCAATGGAGGAGGATAGTTAATGCACGCAAATGTCAAGAGACTCTGAGATTGTCTAATTTGTATGCCCACGATCCTTTAGTAAGTTTGTTTTTTTAGGCTGCAAGTCAAAATATGAGTAAGCAATGGGGATCCGGGGGCTCTGCTGTGCCTCATGGCACAGTAGCGTGTACCCACACCAAAAAATGTGCTGTTTTGAATAAAAAAAAATTTTAAGTTATCTATTTGCAATCCTATGGAGCAGAAACGTAATTATAAGAGCTTTAGAGATAAAATTTAATTATGTCTCTTTAGAATAATATGATCAGAATAAAAACATCTTTACACTGGTTCAACCTGATTGAAAATTGGATCAGTTAATTTTTTAACCATATTTTTTAATATATAAACGTTCTAAAAAAATTAAGTGCTCAAATTTTTAATCCGTTTGAACAAGTACGAAGATCTTCTTCGGTCCCTTGGACGATCCTATCCTGCTCATTTTGTACGGAGATGAACGCGTTTTTTTAGTCCATATGATGTTCCCGCATTTCGTTTCTTGAAACTGTGAAGGACATCGTTCAAGCCGAAAATCATGTAGATTTGATATTGTTTGCTGTGTTTTCGGGACACGTCTTTGTTGGAAAAAATTAAAAGATTACGTTGACGTATTTCAATATATTATTCACGATAAATGTGCGTCAAAGTCATCATCAAAGACGAGAACTGAAAACCATTTTCATCTTTGGAAAGTGAATTAAGTGATAATGTCCAAAACTCCAATGCATAAAAGACTTATACCATGTCCAATGTACAATTTTTTAATGAGATGGAATTTGTATGGCACCCAACGAAATATCCATTATAACCTTCAATTCTTTGGGAAGTAATCTTGTTTCTCCAATAACTAAATGACATACAGAAAATATAAACTTAAGTGAACTTATAGCTATTAGCCTAGAAAAATACAAGAAGGTGGATATGAATTTGGGGTCAGTCCACGAGAGAGAAATCTCTTATTAATTTCCTAGTCCCGGCATAGGTGCCTTTGACTAAACCAGGGAAAAAAATAATCGAGATGTGTATAAGCTAGTCTGGACATCTTTGTCTGTCAAACCAAAAAAAAGATACTCCTTCATGAATTGGTACCCTATAAAGCACAACAAAAATTATTTTCACACACAAAGTGGGGCACCGGCCCCTTGATAGTTCCTTCACCGCTCTTACCCCTCGACTAAGACAAACACGATTATAATAATTCATACTTTGAAAAACAAACTGCTAAAGAGCATCTCCAACAGGATGTGTCAAGTTGGTGTTGTCAATTTTTTTTTGAAGGCTTATGTGACATTTTGACATCTCAAATTTGACATTAAAATCCCCTCTCCAACCCTTATGCCAAATTCTATTTATTTAAAAAAACAAATTCAAACAAGCAGTACAGAGAGGTTTTAAACTTTCTAAGAATAACTTTTTACCTTCTAAGGGTTACTTTTTGAAATTTGGCATGGGAGATAGTAGTTGTCAAAATTAGCATGTAGGAGGTTCATACTAAAACAACATCAGTTTTGACATGAGTGAAGGTGGATGGGTTGGAAGGTGAGTTGATACCAAAAGTAACCATTACACCGTCCACGTCATGTTTGACGACATCTCCCATTGGAGATGCTCTAACTTCGCTACTATTCTCTTTCCAGTTTCCATTTTCTATCTTAAATTCATCATAATTTTCTCCTAATTTCGTTTCCCCTTCAATAACACGTACAAAACGAGGCCGGCCAGAGAGTTGTGTTTACTTCGATTGGGAAAGTTGGTTGGCCCATCATCCACCCCAAGATTATGAAATAAACGGCCTGTGCATTTTTCAAACACCAAACATCCCTTTGTCGTGAATGGACCCCAACTCCACGCACCCCTGAGCGCGTGGTATACACCGCATCCTACCCGTTCACCACCCATGGATATGGGTAGGGATGAAAAGGATGATAATGGGGCGGGTTGGAGTCCAATTTACCGTCCTCGTTCCCACCCCGTTCTTTATTGGATCGGAGTCGGAATAGAGGTAAACAAAGAGGTGTCGGGGTTGGTGAATAATCGTGTCCCTATTCATCGTAGTAAGTTGGCTAATTCTGTTTTTTTTAGAGTGCTTTGACAAGAAATTAAGATATTGATGACTGATAGTTAAAAAAAAAAAAACCAAAGACATAAACTAGTGATTTATTAATTATTGGGTATATTGCTCTTATATCAAAACAATGAAATCTATTTAGATATACTCATATAAACATACAAAAATATAAATAACTACGATCATAATCGGATCAAGGAAGCAAAAATCATCACTACCCCATTTATTTATCGGGGTGGGGATACCCGGTCGGATCGGACAGGGAGGTCAGAGGCGGGGATGGATCGAAGGTAATTGCCATCCCTAAATCATGGAAGGACATCAAACCACTATCAGGGCTGGCCCTAGGATAGGAACCAAGGCGCCGTCGTTTTAGGCCCCCAAAATGTATAAAATTAGAGCTCCAAATTATTTTAAGTACTCAGTATATAAGTCCAACATTTTTTGTTGCATAGCATCATAATAAGCACTTAAAAACCAAACATCTCGTTTTCATCGGCCGAACTTCTTACTCCTACAAAACAAAGGGGAAAAAAAAGTGCACGGACAAGGAGAAGTTTTTGGATGCCAGGCGGATACCACACACGTGGTACCCGATTATCCATCAATAATCTCAGTCGTCCAAATGTGTTTTGAACGATCCGCATTTTAGAGAGAGAAAAAGAGGAAAGAGAGTGGTGGGGTGAGGAGAGAGAGGAAATAAATCTGAGCCGTCTAAAACACGTTTGGACAGTTGGGATCGCCTATGGATACTGCTACGTGGTACCCGCTCGGCACGCAAAAATTTCTCACTGACAAGTGTCTCCGGGCGGAAGAATCCAAAATTTATGCTTGAAAATGATCATATGTGAAAAGGGTGTGGTTGAAAATGTGATTGGCAGGCGTGTAATCGTGTATGTAGCATTGCGGTGTCAACGCGCGTGTTTCCGGTATTACCGTTCGTTCATTGCCTAGCTCCTCTTCCTCTTCTTCTAGCTTTAGCTTTTGCTTTAATTTCTTATTGCATTGTTCCCCACCCCGCCTTGGACGAATATTATCGAAAATCCTATAGCTACCGACCAAAAAAAAATTGTATCAACGGTCGTGCCGGTCCGTTTTCGGACATATATATACAAAAAAAGAATATTTAGATCAAGTATTCTATACGCATCAAATGAGGTTGATTCCCGCGCAAGGCCCCTCGTTTTTTTTATTTAGAAGTTTTGGGCGGCTCGGATCGGCCGTCCGGTGGCCATAGACGGCCCGGCGCTGCCGTCAGTACGATTTCCCTACGTTTCGGTCTGTACGTATAGCAGTACTCGAATATTATTGATCCTTAATTACGTAATCTGCAGCTTATTAGACATCATCGTCGTCATCAACTTTACAAACGACCCCACCTTTTTCGGTTTACAGGTTCTGATTTCTTCGACATTTAATTTTGAGACTGAGATTCGTACATATGTAAAAAGGCTTTGTTGCACACATGTGCCTTTCATCTTATTTGTTCTCTCTCCTCTTCACCTTCCTTTGCCTCCGATATATAGAAACACCCCTAAACTTGGATTGCATAAATCTCTCAACCTCATTTACAGGGTGTTTCGATCATTAAAGTCATACCTTTTCATCTCTCTCTCTCTCTCTCTCTCTCTCTCCATTTATAGTATTTGTGTATGAATAATATAGATAGATTATAGAGATATGTAGACACACACTCATAGAATAGGAGGCATTTGTTTGGTTGATGGAGGAGAGGAAAAGGTGGAGTTTCCTTCATACCCAGGTAAGCATTGAGACTCTTTCTTTATAGGAGTACTAGTTTCCCTTCTCTTGTTTCGATTCTTTTTTCTCTTTTATTGTATTGTGTCCTTAATGGAGTACAACAAAGGGGTCATATTGCATTAAAAACAATAACAGAAGGGAAGAATTCAAAAGGTGAAAGGCAAAATGGACTTGATGGTATGAAAGGTAGATATAATTTGCAGAAGATTGGAATCAACCTCATTGTGTGATAGGTTATTGTATGGAATTGGAATTAATTTGGGATTTGATCGTTTTCAGAAGGTGGGTTTGGGGAATTTTTTTTGGATTATGCAAAACTTGTTAATTTATGATTGTTGTTCGTGAACAGGTCATTGATATGGGGGATTTTCCGGATGATGCCAACCCAAAGCTGAAAGGATGTAAACAGATTCCAATGTATTTGTTTCTTCATTCCTCTTGCCCATGAGTAAAATCTTCGACGAGCTCTGTTCTGATCGTACGAAATAGATGCTGCTCCTCTGGAAATCCGATTGAAAATGCTATTTTTCATCTGGGTTTTTGAAGGGAAGAAAAAAAGACTTCATATTATCCGTCGGTTGTAGCAGTGGAGGACAATTTTGTTTTTTTTTACCTTTTCGAGTTTTCGGCCCTGAAACAATACTATGGAGGCAACAACGGCAAGCACGCCCCGTAAGAAGATGACGAAACAATTGACCGGGAAACGAGACGACACCCCCTTGCACTCGGCCGCTAGAGCCGGGCAACTTGGCGTCATAACGGAGATCCTAAATGGCGCCGGGGGAGAGGAAGAATTGGCAGAGTTGTTGTTGAAGCAGAACCAAGCCGGGGAAACCGCCCTCTTTGTTGCCGCCGAATATGGGTACGTGGATGTGGTTAGGGAGATGATCAAGTACTATGATCTTGGCGCAGCTAGTATCAAGGCTAGGAACGGTTTCGATGCCCTGCACATTGCTGCCAAACAAGGAGATTTGGGTACGTATACTAAATTAACCATCAGACAAATATTGCCTGGAAGACTAGCATTTTCCTTTGTTGTTCCTTCTGTGATATCTAGTTTTACTTTGGCATGCTGGCAGCGGTGGTGAAGGTGCTAACGGAGGCCCATCCGGAGCTCTCTATGACCGTTGACATGTCGAACACAACGGCTCTGCACACGGCCGCCACTCAAGGACACATAGAGGTGGTGAATTTCTTCCTGGAGTCGGAGAGCAGCCTCGCCACCATCGCTAGGAGTAACGGGAAAACAGCAGTGCATTCTGCAGCGAGAAACGGGCATGTGGAAGTGGTGAAGGCGCTTCTGAGCAAGCAGCCTGAAATCGCTACGAGGAATGACAAGAAGGGGCAGACCGCTCTTCACATGGCGGTCAAGGGGCAGAACCTGGAAGTGGTGGAGGAGCTGATCAAGGGGAATCCCTCGTCGATAAACATCACCGATACCAAGGGAAACACCGCGTTGCATATAGCAACAAGGAAAGGCAGGGCTCAGGTAAATTTGCAAATTTCTTCACTATCAAAGATTGCTTTGCCCTATATTTCAAGTAGTTGTTGCAGTTGATTTCTCAAAAGAGCCGTGATCTGCTATTTTGGTACGAGTTTCCCAGTCGTAGGCCTTTCCATGTTAAGACGGAAAAAAAAGCTATTGTACATAAGAACACAAACAAGAGCTCAATTTTACAGTTGTCAATGGACCCAGTAATGTTTTCAACTCGTCTTCCTCCTAAACAAGAGCTCAATATCCTTGTGATCTTGTCTATGGACTTCTCTTGCGAATTCTCGAATCCCAGGAGTTACACTCTTCATGCTTTACAAGGACATACTCACTGAAAGTGAAACTTCTTGTGCTGCTGCTGTTCACATTTTTCTGCATTTTTAGTGGTCCATCACTCCATTGTCTTGGTTATGCACGAAGAAAACATTAGTATTACAAATGCCGCAGAGATTTTTTAGTTGAATCATATACCCGTTGAAAATCATACACGTACCGGCCAAGTGACAAGGGGAAACTAACACAAATCTCATTACATTTGTGCAGATTGTCAGGCTATTACTAGCCCACAAAGAAACCGACACGAAAGCCGTTAACCGGTGCAGCGAAACTGCCATCGACACGGCCGAGAAAACAGGACAGGCCAATGTCGCAGCCATCCTGAGGGAACACGGCGTCCCAAGCGCCAGGTCCCTCAACCCGAATGCACAAAATCCAGCCCGCGAACTAAAACAAACAGTGAGCGACATCAAACATGAAGTCCACAACCAGCTCGAGCACACTCGCCAGACCAGGAAACGCGTCCAGGGCATCGCCAAGCGCCTCAACAAGATGCACGCCGAGGGCCTCAACAACGCCATCAACTCCACCACCGTCGTTGCGGTTTTAATAGCCACTGTCGCTTTCGCGGCTATTTTCACTGTCCCGGGCCAATACGTTGACGACCCAAACGACATTCCCCCTGGGCTTTCTCTAGGGGAAGCGAACATCGCCCCCAAGGCCTCTTTTATAATCTTCTTTGTTTTCGACTCAATTGCCCTCTTCATCTCTCTCGCTGTTGTGGTCGTGCAAACTTCTGTTGTGGTCATAGAGAGCAAGGCGAAGAAGCAGATGATGGCTATCATAAACAAGCTCATGTGGCTTGCCTGTGCCCTTATTTCAGTGGCATTCTTGGCGTTGTCGTTTGTTGTGGTCGGTGATGACGAGAAGTGGCTGGCGATCGGAGTCACGATCATAGGGTCCACGATCATGGCGACTACGCTGGGGACAATGTGTTACTGGGTGGTTGTGCATCGGATTGAGGCCTCGAATTTGAGGAGCGTAAGGAAGAATTCGCAGAATAGCAGATCGAGGTCTTGGTCGATGTCGATGATGTCGGATTCAGAGGTATTGAACGCCGAGTACAATAAAATGTACGCGATTTGAAAGATTCGCACGCCCAACTTATATTTAGCGTACGGCATACCGGTCGTTTTTTGGTCGACCTATGTATGATCCTTCATGTGTATAGTACTCCTAAGTGGATGACCATCGCGTTGATTACCCAAAATACACAGATTACGTTCATGCGTACGGAGTTACTTACTGATAGCAATGAGAACCGGATTTCGGAAAGCAAATGCAGAAGTCTAACATGAGAAGTGTAGAATTCGGTTTCATATCCAAATCGGATAGTACACATGCACTTGCAGACGTATGTGTATGATTGCCAAAACCTCCTTTTGAAATGAAAGTGGACTTTAACAGTAATGATGAGGGTTGAATTTTCTACAACCAGGGTGGCATCAAGTCAAAGTTTCAAAAAGAAGCTTCTGATTTTTGCAACAACTCCGGTGGTCCACATGGAGGCCTTTTACCTAAGCCCTTCTACCTTATTCAGCATAGCCACCACAGCCACAGGTCACCTTTTTTTTCCACAACTTTCTAAATTTTTGGTTAACATCACTATTCTAGTGATGTTTCTGCATTGCGAATCGTACAAGAATTTAGGGTCAGATTGGATGCTGTATATGGAGAGGGTATTAGGTACTGCAATAGGTAATCCTCCTAGCCTTCGTTTGGCCACCAATTCTTTCCCCGGATGAACTCATCCCCCTTCGTTCTTCATCCCCTGAAGTCGGATTTGGGGCCATAGAATATGGATTGCTCTCGACCAAGGCATAGCTCATCCCCCCTTATCCCCTGTTTTTTTTTACCATTTCACCCCTCCTCATCCACCCTCTTCCAATCCCAAAATTTCAGAAAATTCAAAACCCCTCTTTTAATATAGGTAGGAATTTCAACTCGACATCTTTCTTCGTTGTACTTCCTAATATATTTGATCAATTTATTGTTTGAGAGAGACTATAAGCATCTCCAATTGATTTATCAAATACTATTATCAAAAATACTAATAGAGTAGTGGCTTGGAGATACTAACAACTTATAGAACGCATGAAGGATCCAAAAAAAACTAAAAAAGAAAGAAAGAATGACATTGATCCAATGCTTCCACATGGAAGTAAGGGATTGACGCCTAATAAGGGCCCGAGGGGCGTTTTGGTGGATTAAAAAAATAGAAAAAAGAAGAAGCCTAGTAAGGGATGTGTCACACACCGGCCCACAAAGGGCACCCAAAATGGGCCCGAGTTGGCGCGACCACGTGGCATTCCATACAAAAAATCAAACCACACCTCACAACCTGTTAGAAATAAACACCCAGCGAAAGACTTAATATCTTAACATAAAATGAATCAACGTATTGACCAACCACCCATGACATTGCACGGCCAAGAAACAATACCTGCATTATAGTACCTTAAAAATTCTATACTTCAAACATCCACCGATGACTTACTTATAACTTGAATAAACCAATTTCTTCATCAACTACCTACAACAAACTCGATTATCCACAACGTCCAAAACTAACCTCAAATAGAACACCAACCATCGACCAAATTTAATTTCAACCTATACAATTAAAAACTTTAATTATCCTTAGTTACAACTCCTTACAAATTAAGTTCTGCACCAGCAAAGGCACTCCACAACAACATAACCAAAATCCCACCTGACGCTAGCAAAACGCCTCAACACAACGACCTGTAGTAGACCCACTCTAAGCAACCTGCTACCTGAAAAATCAAAAAGGAAAGCCAGAGTGTATGAGATATAGAAATACTCAACATAATACCACAATACCCGAAAGAATATCAACATGAATACACATCACCAAAGTAACTGAAATACTAGAATGTATACAACAGTTATAACCAACATATCCACCCAATTGAGCAATAATAATCAATGCACGACAATATGAATGTAATCACATCATATGCAGTGGCACGTCTGCCACATCCCATGTACCCAAGGTATTGTGTCCCGCACACCATATTTTCATTCACCGTTAATTAGACGGCACGGTCCACGACATGGTGTGACTTACTTCACAATCCTTAAACGGGTACAATCAACACACCACAACATGCATATCGATAACTAAATCTCGATTAGCATGATATACAACCTATAAGCATACATATCATCATGCATGCATATCAACAGCTAAATCATCTGTTAGCATGATATACACCACTACTATAGCAGTATCCCATAAAAATAATCATATCGAAAGCTAATTACGATTAGCAGGATATGCACTCACCATCACAATAATATCTCATAAAAGATAACCACATCGAAAGCTAACTACGATTAGCAAGGTATATACTCACCACCACAAACAATATTATATTGAGAAGAACCATATCAAACACACTCACCTTTGTATTGACCGAGGTACGCCAAACTTACGGTTTCGGAACCTCCCCAATTGACTGGCTTGTTACCTAGTCACAAGCTAACTCTATCAGTTTATTGAACGTTTAAACGTTATCACAAACTCCTGAAAATAATCTATGACACTTACAATAGATTAATGATACTTAACGCATACAAGCATGTCCATCTTAAAAGTTTATAACTGTCCCCAAACAAGCGTAACACTCAAACACCACATCACCCCTACATTTGGTTTGAAATCTACAACCAGCTTGTAGTATTCTGTCTATAACTTTTTATAGGGTTGAAACCAGATCATGAAACCACCACCATTAGAAAGTATACCTCCGGTACATAATTTTTGATATAAAATTTGTTAAAAACATAGTCTGAACGACAAAGTTATGCTCGTCCGAAATTACACAATAACCTGTCCAAAATCACAGATTCTGCACATCTATCAACTTCAAATCAAAAACTGATATAACCTGCTACAAACTAAGCCACAACTCTCACATATTCCGAAAGACATAAGAGTCTAGTTTTAGAATCAAAAATCCGTGCGCAAAGCCGATACCCGAGCTAAGAAATATGACCATTTTTTCAAAATGTGTCAGTGCAGTAAATACAAAACTCAGCAGGAACACACTAACTTGTAAAATCCATCAAACTTAGACCACACAACAAAATGACATGAAATTCGGTAGAAATCATAATAACATCTCAAAGTTTATCCCTGATTTTTCTTAGATTTTTCACAATAAAGGAACCTAGTCAAAATCACCCCCAAACTGAGAAATTCTGTGCAGCGAAGCACAATTTTCAGCGGAACAGTCTGTGTTTGAAAATTCATTAAAAATCGAATGCTAAATACTTTTTAGTAATTCCAATACCAAAACATCCCCAACTTATCAATCTTTAAAATTCATAAGGACCCATAATCAGGAGGATCGTTTAACTATAAAAAAATTGATAAAAGACGCAGCTCTGTAAGCTGTCTGTTAAAAAATAGGATCCTGACCACAGTTAGATTTATGATTTTTATCTTTTTCTATACTTCTCAGAAAATTCTAAAAATTTAACACGATACAATAGACACACTAATAAACCTTTGGTAAAAATATCAGAAATTAACAAGCTTTCTAAGTACCTTGAATAATTTCGTGAAGAGCAGCCCTGTACTTAATTTTTTCCTTATTCTCCTTCCCTCTGCCGCCTCCCTCTCTCTCTCTCTCTCTCTCTACGTAGAAACAAGATACGTATGGAGAAAGATTAAATATTCCCAATGTAGAAATAAGATACGTATGGAGAAGAAAGATAAATATTCTCAGAATATTTTGTTATATAAAGGCACAAGGAAATTTATCACATGCAAACGGAATCACGTCCTAACTTATGCTCCAATCACAAATTACACACATGATCCTCGCAAATTCTATTGTTGACGATTTAAACCCCTAAAACACGTAGTTCAATTAAAAGTAATTGAAATATCAAAATATCCGGGGCGGATATTACAGGATGTGCCCGCGCAAACATGTGCCCAACTACAACAAATGAGTCAAATCAAGTTGAGTAGTGAGTTGGCTCGTGACTCGTGAGTTGATCAAGTTTCTTTTGTTTATAAGTAGCATAGCGAATTCTAGTCAAGTTGATTACAATTAATAGAGTTCAAATAGCTTGGTTTTACAGTATCAACTCTTTTGTTTGGTAACTAGTAGTATCAACTTTAGTTGAATTACAATAATTTAACGGGATCGGGGGACGCTACCGAGCGTCCCCTGCCAAGCACACTGCCAAGCAAAGAAACAGCACCGTTTGACAAAGCAAAAGGACGCTGCCTGCTTGCTATTTTACCTTTTTTTTTTTTTTTTTTTGTGGGACGTTTGGTTTGTCCACACATTTTACTTTATATTTTTACTTTTTTGGGACCTATAAAAATGACTCAAATCGCAAGTTTATTCTTAAAATATTTTTTATGGGTTCTTTAAAAAATTAGTTCAATCCGATATCAGTAAGGGTTGTTTCAATATTCGTAGAATCGTAGGGAGTTTCAAAAATCATAAGGCGCCCTATGAAAGCCGTAGAGTCAAAAATTAACTATAACCTTTTAGGATAAAATGATCAGGTAAATAGGATCTTTACATCGGTTCAAACAGAATGAAAATTGGATTACTTAATTTTTAAACTCATAATGGGCCGCAAAAATAAAAATAAAATATGATTAAAAAATTAAGTGCTCAAATTTTTAATCTATTTGAACCAGTGTGAAGATTTTATTTTCCTAATCATTTTATTCTAAAGGATTATAATTAATTTTTGACTCCAGAACTTTCATAAGACACCCTACGAATTTTGAAACTCTCTACGAATTCTGAAACTCCCCTTACCGATATCGGATTGAGCTAATTTTTTTTTAAAATCCATTAAAAAATATTTTAAGCATAACTTGCAATTTGAATAATTTTCGTAGGATCCGTAATGGACCCCATAAAAATCAATAATAAGTAACATGTGTTAAGGCAAACCAAACAACCAATTAAACGAACACAGCAGCAAGCAGGCAGCGTCCTTCTGCTTTGTCAAACGGTGCCGTTTCTTTGCTTGGCAGTGTGCTTGGCAGGAGACGCTCGATAGTGTCCCCGGATCCTAACAATTTAACGAGATCTAAAATGTGCCCAATCTTAAATTTAAATTATATATTATATATACATAACCAACCAACCAGACGATCTCAAATGCCTTTTATCGAGGAAAAAAGAGCCGAACTTAAGGAATTAGGCCCAAAGTCGCATAATGCTCATGTTATGATCATGAGCGAAAGCAAGAACAAGAACAGGAACAAGAACGTAGGAGTACCTTTTAAAAACATAACAAATTACTAAAAGTCACAAGAGCAATAATTGAAAGCGGGAGTTGAGAATTTTGAAGAAAGAGTATACTTCCCACATTCCGCCATTATTTACTACACACCCAATCCTCATATTGGAGGGGTATTTTGGATATTTTACACTAAAAACTTATCTCCTTAAATCTAAGCCGTCCAAAAAGTGTTTTGGACTGCTCGGATGGAGTGCCGGTTGGGCCCAAGCATTTTGTTGGCCCAGGAATACACCATTTGCAATAGCATTGCGTCCATACGGCCCAAGCCCAAAATGGAGAACAAAAAAATCCGGGGTATCCAAAAAGAGAGTTTCACCGATCCGATGAATGGATGAATCCCCACAGTAACGCTTTCAGACACCCCCAAAAACCCCCCCTTGGTGCTCGCAGGTAATCGACGATTACCGTCGCCGAAGCCTCCGACTGATAACCTCACGTCTCCGACCAAAAGATAAATAAAAAATGGATGAAGAATTGTTGGAATTGCAGCGACAGTTCGAGTTCGCCCAACAAGCCAAGTCCAGCATCCGCCTGTCCGATCGAAACGTCGTCGAATTGGTCCAGAAGCTCCACGACCTCCGCATCATCGACTTCGACCTCCTCCACACCGTCTCCGGCAAAGAATACATCACTCCCGTAACCCCTCCTTCTCTCTCTCTCTCTCTCTCTCTCTCTCTCTCTCTCTCTCTCTCTCTCTCTCTCCTCATAACATACATACGTTTAGATATGCACGCCATCTATCCATTCATTTAATTTCTTTTCTTTTCTTTTCTTTTTTTTGATTTTAGGAGCAATTGAGTCTTGAAATTGTCGCGGAGATCGAGAAATTAGGGCGCGTTTCGCTTATCGATCTCGCTGACGCAACCGGCGTAGATTTGTACCACGTAGAGAAACAGACTCAACGTATAGTATCCAATGACGCGTCGCTTACGTTGATTAACGGCGAAGTGATATCAACGTCTTATTGGGACACGGTGGCGGAGGAAATCAATGACAGGCTTCAGGAATGCAGTCAAATTGCGCTGGCTGAAATCGCGGCGCAACTTCAAGTCGGTTCCGAGTTGATTGCAACCGTGTTAGAGCCGCGACTCGGGACTTTGGTACCTTGTTTTAACAATTGCATGTCGATTTCCTGTTCATTTCCATGAAAAGTTAGGGTTGATAAACGAGTTGTTTAAGCTTGCTTCATTGAAAACTTAACGAGCTTACTTGTTAAAGCTTAACTTGTTTATGGGATGAGCTAATCTCGAACAAGCTTTAATCGAGTCGATCTCTTGAGTAGCTTGAATTTTTTATATATTACAAGGCAAGCGAGTCGAGTAGTAGCTTGTTCCAGCTTGGTTTGAAAACTTAACGAATGTCAAAAAAATGTTCAAGCTTTGTTTGTTTTTGTTTCAAACCGACCTTGAATGTGCTTTTAACGAACGGGCACGAGCTTAATCTCGAGTAGCTTGGTTTGTTTATCAGGCCTATGAAAAAGGTTAGGAGTTTGTGAATGTGATTATGTTGTGTGGTCTATATAGGTGAAAGGTAGGCTGGAAGGCGGGCAATTGTATACTCCTGCTTATGTTTCGCGTGTTAATGCAATGGTTTGTGGGGCTTCAAGGGGTATTACTGTCCCGACCAATTTGTCGGCAGTGTGGAGCTCGTTGCAGATGTTGTTACAAGAAATGGATGGAGCCAGTGGCGTGGCTGTTGAAAGTTCGTTCTTTCAAACATTGTTCAACGGTTTGGTGAAGGACGGCGAGATTCTTGGATCACTTCGTGCAGGAGTTCACTGGACACCCGCAGTATTATTTCACACCACAATTTGTGTGTTTTTTTTTAATCTACAGTGATTCTTCGATGTTCTTATTGCATTTACTGTGTTCTGTGTACAGGTCTTTGCGATTGCTCAAAAGGAATCTGTAGATTCTTTCTTTTCACAGGTTGGAAGCCTTACTTTTCCACTTGTTTCTCAAGTTTTTAATTTGTGATATATACTGAGAAATCGTAGTTCAATATGTAAAATTTTATGTATCTCATGGCTAATTTGACTCATGCAAGTCACTTACCCAGTTACACATTAATCCAGTGTTTAGCTATTTACTATGAAACTTGTAAGATTCTCATCTATGTGGATAGAATTGGTTGAAAAGAGGTCAATGTTCTTAGTATTTGTCCTACCAAAGATTCCTCTGGAGTGATGGTAGTAGAGAAATCAACCAGATATGGTAAGCGGGGTTATGAGTGAGGTAGGTGAGTGTATCTTAGCAGTAAATGGTCTGTTATCGGTTTTGATTGATGAAATAGAAGGGAAATTGACTTTGACATTTTGGTTTAGTGGTTGGGGCCAACAGGAGGACGATACAATGTGGCACACCTGAGCTTGAAGGGACTGGTGATGGTTGTAGATGAAAAAGTAGTAGCTTAGCACTTAGCAGTCATTTGGCTACCATTAGTTTTTTCTATCCTTAAACCAAGGGGCATTGAGCCTTACAAATACTTTAATATAACCGTAATCTTCTTGTGGTTCTCTTACTTAAGAATATGATGATAGAACTCAATTGCTGCCATTAGCTAAATTGATACTCCCTCCGTTCCTTATTGTTGGTCCCTCTTAGAAATTTCAACTTTTGAAGGAGACATGTAATGATTGCATCTATATTCAAATTGAATGCCGTCATTTCCTTTATTACCCCTACATCCTACCTACTTTGCAACCTATGAAGCATGAATACTCTATTTTGGCCTCCGTATCACGTATTGTATCTGTATCGGATAACGATACTCTCGGATACGTATCCAAAACGTTTCTTAAAGTATCTTGCTTTTAGAATTATTTTTTGGTATCCCGATACGTTTCGGATACTTTCGGATATGTGTTGAATACGCTCGGATACGTTTTGGATACACACGAGGGTAAATAAGTTATTACTTAAAATATATGAGTTAAAATTGCAATTAGGACTATTTTTCTTTTTTCCCCACAAATCGACACCAAAAAGGCAGAAACACACCGACGATATCCTCTCTTTCGTCTCTCTTGATGACCTTGTAAGTCTCTTGTCTCTCTCTCTCGCTGTGTGTATGTGTGTGTATATATATATATATATATATATAACTATATGTAAATATATCTCTCTCGGCATGTGAAATGGTGAACTTGTGTAATGGAAAACTTTAATCATTAATGGAATTTTAGGAATTAAAAATTATATATATATAATATTTTTCATTTACTTTTATATTCAACGTATCCCCCAACGTATTGTATCCTTCTTTTTGGAAAAATCACGTATCCGTGTATCTATATCGTATCCGTATCCCGTATCCATGCTTCTTAGTTTGCAACAATTATTATTCGCCTATAACTCTATAAGAAATATTTCTTGAAAATCATCAAATTTCTACTTCTAGTTTTAGAAAAGAACTAGTAACATTTTGGAACATCCTAAAATGGAATAATGGACATGGACTAACAATTAGGAACGGAGGAAGTATATGAATCCACAAAGGAAAGAATTCTATTGTATCTGAGAGTTTAGCATACGTATACTAACAATGTTCTAAAAGAAGGATTTAATCACCGATTAATCGGATCGGCGATTAATCGGAAATTTGGCCTAACCGATTAGATTAATGCCTAGTCGGTTGAATTAGTAGGTCAGGAGGTTAATCGGAGTTAGTCGGCAATTAACCGGCGATTAGTCGGTCGGCGTCTAGCGGCGATTAGTCGATTAATCGGTTAATGGGCGATTGTTCGGCTATTCGGCGATAAATAGGAGTAAAATCTAGAATTTTGGAAAATCAAGGGGTGTAACTGTTATATACTCTTACCAGTTTAAGGGCTTTGAATCACAGTTTTTAGGGCTTGCTTAACACCCAGTCATCGATTGATCGATCTCGGAGTCACCTGTCATATCTCTGTGAAACCCTAAAACACGATATCTTCGAGCTGCCTATCGCCTCTTTCTCTCTCTCTCAAGTTTGAGATCTCCTCTCACTCCACGTCTCCAATGACCTTGAACATTAGTTTTTTTTTTTTTTTGAAAAGTCCATACCCATATTGACACGTTAGTGATTTTGGAAACAAAGTGTAGCAATATTTTTTATTAAATTGTAACACGAAATTTAGTATTGTTTGGTGTATATAAATAAAGCTATTATAATTGGTAAGTGACTAATAAATGAACGGCCCATACCCAGTACTAGCGGATGTTATAATCATGTTAACAGTTTTCTGTAAAGGAGAGATTTCTATGTCATATTTGAAAAACAATTGATGTTGATGGATTGATAGATGAATGTTCAATTTTTTATAAGAGTTGTCATTGGGGAGTATTTATATATAAATAAATAAAAACCCGACTAATTGCTACAAGCCGATTAATTGGCGATTAATAAGTCTCGAAGCTCGAAGGTGGTCGACCGAGTGACGAACGCCGAGCGACTTTTAGAACATTGTATACTAATTACTAAGCGGGTTTGGAGGCATATATGTGTATTAACTATTGAGTTCAGTGATAGGAAGCCCATGCATTTTGATTTTTTGAACATTACCCTATTGCCCTGTTTTTTACTTTCCCTGATATTGAGCTGTGTTAATATTTCTTGCAGCAGATTCTAGGAATGAAGCTATTGGAGCATTATTATACTTATGTTTTTTGTCTTTTCATCAACATGCTTGCTGGAAGTTCTGTATACTCTTGGGTTTATTGTTTATTATGGTTTCACTATGCAGAATTCTTTCGTTAGCTATGAATTTCTGCACAAACTTGGAATACCCCAGCCCATTCAATACCTGCAGGTATCTTGATAGTGTTCTGTTGTTTTTTTCCTCAAGTAGACTTCAAAGGCTACAATTTCTAAGTACC
Organism: Rhododendron ovatum; assembly: GCA_019656835.1. Lineage (NCBI taxonomy): Eukaryota > Viridiplantae > Streptophyta > Magnoliopsida > Ericales > Ericaceae > Rhododendron > Rhododendron ovatum. Next base: position 24,422,684 of record CM033793.1, on the reverse strand, counting down.
AAGTATTACTTTTCTGGTTTTTATCTAATTAAAATCGTTTTTGTCCACTCCAATTTAGTCCAGATACCCTGAAGGTATTCCGCTAGAATCTATATTTGTTCATCCATCAACGATTGAGATGTTGGATGCGGCTGCTGAGGATGCCATAGAACGCAATAGCTGGTAAGGGCCTGACTTTGGCATGGAATTTTTTTTATTGCTGATTCTGTCTATTTAGTTTCTCAATGCTTGTTGTTTCCCAATGAGTTTCAGATAAACGAGAAATATATCTGTTATTTTGAGTGGCATGCCTTGACTATAGATTCTTTCATGCTTTTATTTAGGTAGTTCAAAATGGTGGAATACTGGCTCCACCTGTGCGTAACCTGTTTCTTTTCAGTCATTTACTATGCCACCGTTAGCTTTTTCTTCCTTTCCTAATGTTCTACAAAACGTCAAATGCATTTTGCAAAACAGTCAACAATAATGTAGGCCAATTTGGAGTTGTTGTCAACAATGTACTTGCAGATATGTTCATATATGTAGATATAAAGGTCCCCTCATCCCTTTATGCCAGCACTATCAGGTCAAGCCACTTGTACAGTTCTTTCTCTGCAGACCTAATTGTTTGGATTGCTGCAGGATTGATTCCCTTTCAGTTTTACCAGCATCCTTTGCATCCCAAGATGCATCTAGGATTCTGTCCCTTTGTCGATCAGTTCAGGTGGCCGTGAAGGTGATTCTTTGCTAACTCATGTTATTTGCTGGTGCAATTATCTTTCTGTTTTGGAATATTTTCGGCAGTTGTTTCTGTTGGTATGCTCTATTTACTTCTTTTTTTAATGTTGCTTTTCAGTCTAATAAAGCACTCATCTTGGGAGAATCATATGTTTTCGGCATGGGATTTGTCAAGGTACAGCCATTGAGTGATCGACCTACTAGTTTTTCTGTTTTGTTTCACTTCTGGTATTAGATTTTAATGTTTGTAGTAGCTAGTGTTTGTGCATTGATGATTGTTTGGATATTTATAATGGATCTCAAACTGTGGAAAGAAGAAAGTGGGATCAGTTGGTAGGATGACTGTATCAGGTCAAAATGACTGGTGTGGTGGATGGAAGATAACCTACATGGATAATTGGTTTCAGAGGTCTTGGCCTCAATAATTCTACCATTGTCATGATTTGTATATGCATTACACCTGTGGTTTTGGCACAAACTGACAGAAGTGAACTACTTGTTTGGCATACATTTATGCGGATGTTCGGCTGTTGCCATTAGGCTGATATGATTGTTAGGTTTTTGGTTTCATGACCTTAATCTCATCTCGCCCTCCCTATGTGTGTGTATGTATATATGTATTCTATTTTTGTCGTGGCGATTAATGTTGTACACAATGATGAGACCAGTTCAATAGTTCAACTCAAACTTTTTCTTTAACGTCTAACCTTAAGCCATGGTGAATCTTAATAAAGTGTTACACCTAAATCTTACATTTTGGTGCAATCATCTTTGAATATTCTTTCTGTAACTTTATGTGGTAGGATTTGTTTGATCGCATGGAGAAGGAGACGGAAATCTGCAATATTTCTGGGTTTTCTGGTACTGTGCGTGATGATCTTCATGCAGCTGAAGAAGCTAAAACTGGAAAGGAAACGAGTAGCACCCTAGCTGAGTCAAATGAAATTGTTAATGTCAGTAGTACTAATAAACAAGGTTTTGAGAAGGGGTCAAAAAAGAGAAAGGGAAAATCAGCAGGTAAAACAGGGCCTGCTGAAACTGGTCCAGATATCCAAGAGCCCACCGTCCCTTCTAAATCTAAAAAGAACCAGAGAAAAGGAAAGGATACTGCTGCTTTTCAAGTGTCGGATGCAAAGTCAGGTGTCAAGAAAGAATCGGATAGGACGAAGGAGGACAACCTTTTTGTCTCAGAAGAATGGCTAATTGAGAAGATCATGTCACTATTCCCTGAATTTGATGAACAAGGTTATTGAATCTTGTTGAGATTGTTCATTCTTATGTTCTCAGGGGGTTAGCCTTTTATTTTGTATCTCATTCTGACAGACAGTGGTCCAACTTTGTAGGTATGGATGATCCTGAGACAATTCTTAGACCTCTGGCGAATCACGTGAGACCAATGCTGCTAAATTCATGGAAGGAAAGAAGAAAGGTGGCATTCACTGATAATGCACAGAGAATGAAGCGAGTACTTGATAATTTACAAAGAAAAATCGATGAGGTGAGCGAGCCATTTGGCATGTTCTGAATTTTTTAGTTAATTAGTTTGGACTCCATAGTATTCTTTATTGCTCCGCTGGAAAGTTGTCATTGTTGTGGTGGAGCTGTGTACCACATTACATGATGCAACCATCGGTCACCAACATAGCACTTGTGTTTTTTTCTACTTGTTTTAGTTTTTTTCATTTGAAGTAGGAGAACATTGCACTAAAATTCCAGCACAAGTTTGATTGTTCATTTGTTACTTATGAGGGAAAAAATAGTGCAGTTGTATGGTAAGCTGATTCTTGTGGAAAATGTGTTTAGTAATCTGACATGTTATGCCCTTCCCATTATTTTCTGTTTGCAGTCTTTCTTGAATATGCAGCTATATGAAAAAGCACTAGATCTGTTTGAAGATGACCAATCAACCTCAGTGAGTTTCGTTTCTGATTTTACCGTCCATTGTTTTGCTGTTGAAACTGTAAGCACATAAGACAGTTGTTCTACAATGCACAGGTTATACTGCACAGACATTTGTTGAGAACCACAGCTACCTCTATTGCGGACACAGCATTACTTAACCTGGTATCACATATGCACCATTCCCTTGCTCGTTTACTACTTTCAAAGATTCAATGTTTTAAAATCCTTGTTGAGATGTACATGAGCCCTTATGCTATTTGTCCTCTGGAATGCAGGACATACACGACAAGATAAAGAATGGAATTGAAGTTGAAGAATCTCAAAATCCAGAATCCAAATCACTAAGTTCTGGAGAGAGAATAGCTTTCGTATGGGCTGCCTAATGAAGCTCTGTTAACCTTCATAGCTAATTTTGAGCTGTAAATTTTCTTGTTACTTTGGTTTTTACAGGCAAAGAGCTTACCAGGACTTCTTTCAGTTAAGGCTGTTGCACTTGTTGAATCTTTGGAAGGGAAGGTGAGTGCTCGTTTGTGGGATCACATTGATCTGCATTTTTTGAGAATTTGGTGGGTCAGGATAGATTACAATGCCTCCTGTGCAAGTTTGTGGGTGTTTTACTTCAGTGAAGCACCACCATTTCTAAGAAGGGGGGAGGTTAAGGTGCTTTTAGTTTGTTTATTCTTTGTTATATATTCCATTTTCCTAATGCAAATGCTTCGTTCTTATAGATTTTACAGCCTTCCCCTTTTAGTGGTTCCCTTTTTATCTACCATTGAAAAAAGACAAAAGCCGTTATCCCAACTGCTTTTTTTACATCCTGGAAGGCATCAACTTATTGATCTGGAGAACTTTATGATACAGCTTATCATTTGTTAGGCCATAGAACAACTCTAAAGTTAAATATCGTATATTGCAGAGTGTGGAATCATTTGTGACTGCATTCAGAGCAATGGCAGAGGAGAGGTAGGGATGTTGATGGTTTCTTTTCTCTATTTGCCTCCTTATGAAACATTTGGATGTAGATGAAACTAAGCTTATGTTACTTCACTTGCTTGCTATGGGTATGTCTGCAGTGGGTTAACTTTGAAAAAGCTTGATAAGAAATTAGAAAGAACGCTTCTGCACTCTTATCGTAAGGTATACCTTCTTTTTCAGTGCCTCTCTCTCCCACACACACAAGACACTTGCAGACATCAAACTTACAAAGTTTATGGAAGCAAGCATTTTAATTTCTTCAGGCAGGTGCCCCATGTCCGTGCATAATTAAAGTACTCTGCATTTGCAGGACTTGATTTCCCAAGTTTCTGCTGAAGTTGACCCAGTTCCACTTCTGCCAAAAGTTGTATCCCTACTGTACATACAGGTCAGTCCATTTACAGGTTGTAGTTATGTTCTCTGTATGAGCTGCGCACAAAAAGGAAGGCATGCTATTACCTTCTTTAACATGTTCTTTTGTTTTTTATTTTATTGAATAGGTTCATAATAAAGCTCTTCAAGCCCCAGGGAGGGCCATTTCTGTTGCTGTTTCTCGATTGAAGGTATGAACAAATGAATTTCCTAAGTACCAAAAAAAAGAAGGTATGCACAATTTTTCCTGTTTTTCCAAGTAAAGAAAGGTCTCTTGAGCTCCCCCAAAAAAGATGCGATAAAACCCTTGGAAGTACTGTAGATGTTCCAGTACCATGAAATCTTTATCCAAATTAGGCTCAAGAGATGACCAGTTGGACATGGATAATCTGATTTTTGGCATGTTTTTGCTGATATTCCCTCAGATGAAAAGGGCCTTCTAACTGTGTCAATACATTATGGTACCTAGTATAACTTTTGTTGATAAGTACAACTATTGGTTCCTAATCCCCTATATGCTACAAAGCGATTTTGTATCATTGGTGTCTTATATGTGTCTGGATCTATGTATTCTTTTATCCCCAAAGCTTGCGTCAATGTTTCAGGATAAATTAGATGATTCGGCGTACAAGATCCTAATGGATTATCATACTGCAACTGTGGCCCTTTTAGCACTCATGTCTGCTGCAACTGGTGATGTGAGTTAAATTCTGTATTTTTCCTCCCAACTGAATTGTTCTTGTAGCTTGTAAGTTATGTTTATTCTGTTACTTTTAAAATCTTTTTAGCTTCTTGTTGTTGGAAGTTGGGATTGGTTTGTTATTATTGAAGGAGTTAAAATGTAGAGTTTCTGTCTGCAAGGAAAAATTGTTCAGTTGATTTCTTGGAAGGAAGTTTTGGTCCGCTAAAGATTATTTCCATTGGTTGGTGGTAGGATGGCAATGCCAAAATTAAGATTATGGCGTGCTAATCGGATGGGACCCATTTGACACAACACTAATCGGAGCCCCACACAAATAATCGGAGCTGTTCAATTTGTTTAAAACATGTTTTTAAGGGATCTCGTAAAAAATCAACTCGTTCGAATATCGGTAAGGGCTTGATTAGCTCATTCAATTTTATGTTGTCAAATTTGACAAAAAAACCAAATGAATGAACCAATCAACCACTTACCGATATCCGAATGAGTTGATTTTTTACGGAAACCCTTAAAAATAAGTTTTAAACAAATTAACGGCTCCGATCATTTGCAAGGGACTCCAAAATGGGTCCCACAAAAAACTTGTGTCAAATGTTGTGTCAAATGTTTTGTGAGCGGAACCGGCCCCTTTAAGTATTAGCTTCAAGCCCAGTTGACGCAATTAATATGCTGGCGAATCCCATTTATCCAGAGTTGTTTTTCCCAACTGCCATTATTTGAATGATTTATTACCTCAAAATTTGTTATTTTGATATCTTCTCAGTAATCCTTTTGCAATTGTTCACTCTGCCATTATCTATTTTCCGTACATTATAGTCTTGTGTGTGATTCTGTTATATTTGTTCTATCTGCCATTGATCTGTTGGTTATTCTAAGTGTTTTGTAGTTTGTTCTTCAGACAGCTGTTATCTTTTCGGGTATATTTTGTTTTTGCCATTATATATGTCTGGAATCTCCACTGTTGCCATTCATGTGTTTTCTGTTGGTTATTCAAAGTTTCTTGATCTATTTAGAACCATGTCGACAGTTGTTTGCGAGACTGGTAAATCGTAACAGATTCTTATTTTTTTCATTTTGCTTACTGAGACTGTTTTGCTTTGTGGTTAGGATGAGGACTGTACATCTGATAGAGTTTTGACGAAAAAGGAGCTGCTGGAAGGTCTAATGCCAGAGCTTAAAGGCTTGGTCTTGAGCTCCTCGCAATCTTAAATTCAGCTTAGATTTGGCATTCCCGAAATTTCATTTTGAGAGCAGAATAACTCTTCAACCTTACCCCTGTTTGGTATACCTTTCATTTAAGCTGTAGATTCTTTCCACCCCACTCTGATGATCCAATTCCTTTAGGCCCATACTCGACCTGATAATTGTAGTTCCATGCTGTCAGAAAAAATGGATAGTCTACATTCAAAATCAACCAGTCCTCGTTTATTTTTTAAAGAGGCATGTTTTGAAATTACGTGAATACTATTATCAGATCTTTAGTTTTTTCTCCTGAATAATCCACATGAGCGTTAAAAATGGATGGATGAGATCATCAAAGTGAAGTGAGTAGACGGCCAATGGGTCAACAATCCAGCGCTCTATAAGAGGTGGAGAGAAGCTGAACTATATACTACTTTTCAGGTTCCTTCCCGACGAAAGTTTGTGGAAAACAGGAGATAGGTGACTCTTGCAGATTCCGGGTACAAATTGTAATGGTCTACATCTCAGGACACTGGCAACTTGCACATGAAAATATGGCCTCTTCGAGATGTGATTCTCGAATGCTACTGATTCTTCTGTATGGTTACTGCCAGGAACTTACTGGTCAACTAGTATGTAGTACCTTTTATACTGATTACATTTCCTTTGATGGTTGGATATGTTTGTTGCCGTTCTTAATACTTGTATGACATGCAAGAACTGACTGAAGATTAAACGAACAAAGGTTGTGTAAAGTTCAAGCCATAATGAAGGCTTGCATTTGAAATTTCCTGTTTTACGGTAGCACAAATCAATCAATCATACAGCGTATCTGAGCAATTTACCATACGCATGCTAGGTGACTGGGTTTCTGCTTGGTAGGGTTGCATGTGCCTAGCCCGGTCTCCAGGCAACCCTCTCAGACAAATAGACAATTATTACTGATAGCAATGAACTCGCAGTGAAGTCTATTGCCAGGAAAACCTTTTCGTAGCCACCGAATGAAAACTGCACTGTGGTTTGAATTTTTTTTCTATTGCTGAATTTAGCTTCATATAAGAGAAAAGGAGGCTAAATTAAATACCACTGGAATCACTAGTAATGCTAACCGAAGGAAATCTAAAGAACGGATTCTTGCGTTCTAACAATAACGGAAGCTGAAACTTTACATATCAGTATAGATAACAAAATTATCCTGCGGGAAAACAAGGTAATCCATTCAGGTGGTGAGTATTAAACTATCAAATCATCGGGTGGGAAATTAATCAATCGTATTTCAACAAGTGTCAACGAAATCCAAACCTTGCGAAGTGTTTCCCATGTGTTCGGATCAAAACATATGTAAGACCCTCTCTCGTACGTGTTTGTCTTGACATGCGGCTCCATGTTCGAAACCCTTGTAAGCCACAGATGAAGTTCTCTGTGATAAAACCAACCCCTGTTGTACCTGCACACAATAAGTGTAACACTACTCTTAGCAAAGTGCGCCCCTACTTGACTATCTAGTAGGAACAGTAAAGGGCATAAATGCCACTTCAAGTGCTGATGAGCTCTCAGTTGATTGGAAGAAGTTGCTAGTGCAGAAATTGTAGCTATGGTAGACATGAGCAGCGGTCTTTGCTGGCTTTAGCTTATGGTGAGAGGGTTGAAATGAACCCCTTGAGATTCAAAGAAGGTAACTCCAACCAAAATTTCTTTTGTACAAAATTCTGTTACCATTATAATGGTCCATTGGGCCAAAGGAAATAAACCCCACTTAAATTTTGGGATCTCTGCTGAATCAGCCGTTATCAAACGAAGGAAAAATTGTGATGTTATGACGCTAGTTAAGGTGTACAAGGACGAGTGCAATTAGTGAAGAGGAATGAGAATCTCTAATGGTCAAGGGTGTCAGGGTGTGCTCATTTTGCAGCAATAGTATTCATTTTCTAGACATGGAAGATGAATGGATAATGATTAGCTGATCATGCACATTGAGGAGAATATGTTGGCAAGGTAAAAAATGCAATTCTTCCAAATTTGAAAAATCGTCGTAGACACATTTCAGAGTTGTCTTTGTGTGCTGTGTTTTGTGAAACAATGGTATCTGTATGTTGAATTTCCTTTTTTACTTATGATTGGAAAGTTACTTTTTAACTTCTTCATTTTTTAAATCGGCAGTCAGTAATGTTAGAATAGTTAGATTAGCACTTTGGAAGAGGAATTGAATCCCTGACCTCCTTACTCTTGGCATCTAAGTGCAAACCTTATGCGTTGGGCCAAAGGCCTATTGGTAATTTAACATTCTTGGTCTATTGATAGATATCAGAAAGTATGCCCTTGTGTTCTGTATAAGACTTTGTATGATTATGTTTTATGTACATTTTGGTCACCACTGACATAAAATTCTGGAGCCACCCCCGGCAGCATCAAAGGAAATGCACACGCGTCAATACAATATCAAAGTGGATAGAGTCGAGAGAGCATACAGTTCATTCGCAGCATATATCTGGGCTTCATCTCTTGGCATGCTACATATCAAGAACAGAAGTTGACATCAGTTTATACTGACAAGATTGACGAGTACAGGGCAATGATCAAGAGTCAAGACTCAAGAGGCATACCTGTGAAAAATGTAAAACAATGTGTCCATTGGGAACTTCGAGAAATAAGATTGCTGCAGCAAAACCAACAATCATTTGAGTAAGAAGAGATACTGGGTAGCAAGACAAGCCGATTAAAAGCAAGAAGCAAGAAAGTTACATGTAGAGGAGGCGTTTCTTTAGCATAATAACATTGTGGAACAGTAACTTCTGGGTCACCCTTGGCAAGTTCGTCAGACCAAGGAGATCCAAATGTCTTGTGAAGATTTTCAGCGGAGTTCAAGTTCAACCCAAGCGTTGTCAGATCAATTCCAAGGGCAAGGGATGTCAAGTGAGGATCAGTCATCCTTATTACACTCAACAAACCAAGCAAACAAAATGGATCTGGAGCAGCTTGCATTGACTTAACACCTTGATCTCTATATGACTGATTTTGATTTTTGACTAGATATTTGCTGCAGCCGAAACTGATTCCGATTGCTATGCTGTTGATATTGCTGGATAAGCTGGTCATGTGATGCCATACCAGAATCTATATTCGGAGAGTTCAGAGGTCTTAATCCTATGCCAGGTGGACTGCTGGTCTGGAACAATGTGCAACGAGCATTTGACAACGAAACAGATGGTTTAATGGATAAACCAGATGGCAAAGACAGGAAAAGAGAAATTTCCAATATGCAAATTAGCAAATATTAACTCTTAATCCCTCCCATCTCAGAAGCAATTTCAATTACTTGGAACTGGACAAGTAGTAAGATAATTAACAAGCAGCTGATTCTAGATAGCAATATACTCCCTCCGTCCCATATTCTTGATCCTTCTTTCCTTTTTGTGTATGTCCCAAAATTGGTGTGCAGTTTGAAAGTCTAAGCAAATATGTCGTTGCTTTCCAAAGCCATCCATTATAAATAGCTATAAATGTATTTGAATGCGGAAGAAACTGGGGACAAATTAGGAAATAATGCCATTGAATTTGATTCCAAACAAATTAATTGCATGCAAAAGTTGAAATCCCAAAATAGGACCAAGAATATGGGGTAGAGGGAGGGATGAAATGGTCATTTCCTACAAACAAAATCGGTTTCTCAGAATAAATGCTGTGATGGGGGAGTCGTGCCCATTCTCTCTCCGGGCACAAGCAGGATCATCCAAATTGAAGACCAAATATATGTACATGACGTAACGACACCAAAAAAAATCAGGCCGAACTTATAACAGCCCCTTCCACACATACAGGCACTAGCACTCATGGGATTGTAATCCCACTCACGGAACAAGCAAGCTAGGGGTTCCATAGAAAGAGGGCGCTTTCACTGAGTTGCCTACCTACTTCATCTGAGAGTCCGTTAGCAAGAATCAAACTTCAATTGATCTGGAGGTTGTTCTATCATTCAATCAATTTGAATAAAAAAAATGAGAATAGAATCGAGTTAAATAAAATTGACAAGGAGGACGGAATTCGATGAAATTCAATTAGATTAAACGCGATTCAGAGTTAGTGAACTGAGGAAGGGGGCAGCTACTATTAAGAAGGAGAGTGCGCACTTCCTTTCACTGATAAGACGGTGCAGACGTTGGACTTTCAGTAAATAACAATATGGCACACAAGACGAGAGACTTCCGGTTCCTCATTAATAAAGGTGAAAATCCTATGAGGCATTATTTGGAACCAGGCAAGGTGGGCATTCCTTCAGTTCTGAGGTTGAATGGCAGGAGCATAAGGATTTCTATATGAGAACCCTTATATACCACTTTGATTTCTAATAAACGAATCAAGGCATCATCTGAACACACCTGCGGACGATAGCCTGAATAAGCAGATTGGAACATATCCGAGCCATGTAGATGATCCTGGTTTACACCTGAAAAGGATATGCCACTGCTACTAACTGATGGAGGATGTCGTTGTTGCTGTTGCTGCTGTGGACGATGCGATGTGTATATTCCTCCCAAGTTGAATCCAGAAGACCTCCCCATCTGCATGTTGTAGCATACTATTATGAGGGACAAACTCAAGAAGCGCAAAACATCGGATGATACTACTCTAATGCTCATGTGGCATAATTTTTTCAGAAAATAACACTAATGGAGAAGTGCTGATACTTTACCATGGACATAGCATTGTCATGAAATTGTTCTTCCTGGTGCAGGTCCATAACATAATCTCTACCGCCTGCGAAAAAAGTAATACGCTAGTCATTATGATGTGGTTCAAAATGCAGTTTGTAAAACGATGCATTCCAACCCAAGCTGTATGTGGAAGTACAAACATTAGCCATATTATATATGTGGAGTCTGTTGGCACTTTGACCCTGCCAAAATCTTCCATCACAACCAAATATTGATCAGGGAAGCACAAGGTAAAATTCATGCACGTTGACAGAAAATGACATAAACATGCTTATCAGAGGATTCAAAGCCAAAAGAAATTATCGCATGAACAGTTGCTTTACATCCAAAGCCACAAACCGCAGGGAACATGAAATTTTGTTAATCCAACAACTAATGATGACTAGATAGCTGAACCACTAATTATCCACCGTCGAATTAATTTGGTTTCTAAGATATTTATAATTTAGGAAAAGTACCAATTACTTGGGCAGTTGGTTCATGCAAATTACAACTGTTGGGCAAATTCTACTGGCAGTCACTGCACAATACACATCCTTTTACCAATATGTAAGTTACCTGTAGGAAACCACATTTTCCATCATCAAAGCAAAGGAGAAAACTTGGGGAGAAGAAACAACCAAATATAGAGCTATGCACATCTGTTATAAGCTAGCAAGCATTGATACATTGTACACATCTGGTTAAGAAGCACACATGCATACAAATACATATTAAACCTAGACACGAACTATTAAGAGCAATGAACATGGACAGGTTACATGATGTTCCCAACTCCTTACGGGGTACGAAATTGATGGTTAACACCAGATGAGCCATTCATAAAATGATTACAAGTACACTTGGTTGTAATGTCCTCCCCAGGAAAAAAGGGGGAAAAAAACTTACATTACGTATGTGACAGTTTATCCTTCAAAGATTTATAATGGAAAATAAGGCGCGACAGAGAGAAGAGAGTACGTGGCAACTTTTATATCCCGGTAAAGCTAGAAATCTTCATTTTGGATACTGAACTCTTGGTTTTGCTGAACAATAGGACCAACTCCAAGACCCTGTTTAAGAGGCAAACCTGAAAAACTTCGGTTTATATAATGTGCTAATAGCGGGGGTAAAAACTTAAAGAGTACTCTCTTAGGCAAACCAATAACTAATTCATAAAGAACTACCAAACTTACCCAATGGTCCTCGAGGTTCTCCAGAGGAACTAGGGCGGCTGGTCAGCTGAGGGAAGTCATTTATGTCAAAGGGGGAACCATCACTGGAATTTACATCATTCAGCATTCCCATAGACCTCAGATTATTCATTGCTTGGAAATGACTTTGAGATAGGGGGGCACCAACATTTGCACATGAATTTTCTAGCATAGAAATCACATGTGGAGGAGCTGAATCCACAAAAAAGGATTTACTATACCGAAAGCATAAAGTAAACTATCTAAAATGTCCTAGATAACCCTTTAGAGAGAGAAATAAGAATTCGAAGGTCATAAGAATCAGTAAACAGAGTAGCCACTCCACCCATTAGGATTCAATAGCCAACCGCAAACTAAGATACTTGAGCAAGTGTTAGGAGAAAAGAAGGAAGAAAGAAAGAAGATGATCCCACAGACAATAATGATGCTCCAAGCTAAGTGAATTTCTAAAACGTTGAGATGAGAATATATGTGTCACGAACTACCCTGCACCAATCAAAGGGATGACAAATATGCAACAACGTGGATTCTGAAGCCTAACGCCATAATCTAAGCTTTTTCAAGCCACTTAAGGAATGACCAAGGTACACGTCCTTTTCCAGATTGACTGATTTTAGAAACAGCGATTTATGCAACAATACTCTTAAATCATACAAATACGTATTGAGATGAAACAGGACCTTAATACTGGAAAATAACTGGCAGTTATCAGCATATGAACGGTTTTACAATGGCCAATAATCCTGTGGCAGAAAATTTGATCTTGCACAATCTTTAACAAAGCAATGTTTTTCCTATCCACCAGCTTTACCCATCAATAGTGCAAGATGACCTCAGAAAACCAGTCACTAATGAATATGAAAGCATTTATGCCTGAGATGCTCACAGATCATCAACATTTTGTGGTCAGTCAGTAACGAGGGGAAATGAGGTAAACAAAACCAGGAAAATCTCAAACACGGGTATGCCCAAATTTTTAAATCAAGGTTTACGCAGAAGAAGCAACATTTGTGGCGATGTCCATTCACTCAGTAAAATACTCTATAAAACAGTCTTCAACTATAGTTTGTAAGGCTTGGACTTCTATCCTAACCTTGTTTGCAGCTTTCCGCGCCTCTAAATAAATTGAATAATTAGACTAACAGTCAAAAGGCAAAACCAACATTATGTAAACCCATGACATTTAGTTACAAGTACAATCTAGAAGTAATATACCTTGTTGAAGCATGCCGCTCAGTCTACTCGGACTTTGCAGGCTTAAATTTCCCGAACCAGTGTTGGCAGTTAGATTTAGGCGAGAAGCAAGACCAGGCACAGATAATCCTCCACCAGAGCTCATGCTCCTCCCAACGCTGCTGCCACCAACTATGTTTCCCACTGTCCTGGTAATCCAAGGACCTGCATTTCCTGCACTCCTGTTACCAATTGCTGTGGACGTTGACAAAATTCCAGGAATAGAACCACCCAATCCGTTTGTACTGCTACTATATTCGGGGGTTCCAACAACATTCATTCCAAGTCTACTTGTCACCCCTGAATGAACATACGAGCTTCTGCGAGTCATCTGCGATACAAATCGACACATTCGGATAGAGTTCAGCAAGAAAAAAATTTACAGCACAACTATATGAAAAAACTCTTTCGTAGACATTTTGACAATTAAAGTTAATTGAAATGTGTGAAACAAACACAACCACCAGAGAAAAGACCATCAAGAAGATTCTCTGATGCAAAACATATACTAGAAAGGATTCCAATGGGTTGTTGAACCCCAAGTGAAGGAACGTTATTTACCATAGTGATTCTAGATGCAAGAGTGTCAGCCATGTTGGGAACACTGAAGCTCCCATAAATGTTATGCAGGCCTTGACTGGTTCCTGTAGAAGTAAGCTTGTCTATTTATGTATGTAGTTTGGAACCTACTGAGTCGTACATGGAATACACTGACCTGTGTGTTGAAAACCAGCGGAGGCTGCACCAGATGGAGCAGAGAAAGATGTACCCAATCTGGTCAGAGATGACTGCAGAAAATGACATAATTTAGTACTTTTGGGATATTGCTTACCAGAAACAAACTGAACAAGCACCGGTAATATGCATATCACAGTTAAGTCATTTGTAAGTTGACACATAGCATAGAACTCATTTACAAAACCCAGAATTAAGACCAAAGAAGTGACATACAAATAAATACAGAATGCGGTGAGACAAACAAGGAAACGTGGATTACTGAACATAACAAGAGGAAATCAAATGAACGACAATCTTCCTGGCTATCATGTTGGACAGGAAGTTAATTGTTGAAAAGCAAGTGTCCATAACTTCCTCAGCCAGTGATAAGACAGTTCTGAGCTGAAGTAATAAAACTAAAGTCTGCTGGCTACAGGATACTGCCATAAGCCCTTAACACTCCTTAATTACAATGGAGATCTGGAACCTCAAATCCTGCCTCTGACAATTTACACATCAGCCTTATGAAATTCCCTATCAAAGTCTATAAGCTGCAAAAGAACCTCTCAAAGAGTGTTTTATTCACTTTGGAGACAGCCTCCAATATTGCTTAAAATGTGACCAGCCTTGAAGTTGTTAAGGATAGAGAAATTTCTTGTTCTCTATAGTTTGGATACTCTGCTAGAAAAATATTCCCTCCGTTCCTAATTCATTGTCCCTCTTTGGGAATCCCACTATTTAAGGGAGCATCATTATTGCCTAAACAGAACTTTTACTTTCCTGTTTTGCCCTTGAAACTAGACGTGTGTGATTGAAATTCAAAAAACAGAGGTCAAATCCATTTGCAATAGTGGCGTCTTTTGAGAAAAACAGAGAGGACAACTCTTACCCTATAATGGCGCCAACTTTTGAATTAGTTTGGTTTGCTAAAATAAATATCTAAATCTGAAGAAGAAAGGGCATAAAGGGAAATTAGTAGTCTTTTTTGGGTTGACTTTTGAAAATGGACAGAACACCCAAAAAAGGAAAGATGGACCTTCAATTAGGAATAGAGGGAGTATTTGCACATGGTAGTGCTGAATTGCAGAAGGGGATGCATCACATTCGGTTGGATTCTAATTATGTTCAATCAGACAAAACCTTGTAATGGCAAGGAACCTCTCCAAGGCAGGCCATTTGGGCCCGCCCATACAGAATAAACCAAAAATACCTGCAACCACTCGCAAACCACAAACACCGGTTAATCTGGTAAGATACAGGAAGAGACGAACCAAATATGTCAAGAGTTTATGGCTCATCCCATAATTAATGCACTTGACGGGCTACTCGTGTTGGTTTAAGTTTCTCTTTCACGCATCCTCTTACAGATTTTTTAGAAATACTACGTTGATAATGTTGTTGAGTCCGCATTTTAAGAATAATCTAATCTGATCAGAAAGAGTTTGATTTTCTAAGTCCAATGTACTTCAATTTCCACTACTCCCATAGGAATGCAGTTACTCCCACAGGCAAGTAACAACTAACAACGCACAATATAATGAAGAAAGACCACATGCAAGCATCCAATTTAGGGCATAAATTCTGAATGTTAAGTCCCAAGTGAAATGGATAAACTACAGATTTCATACCCAGTACAATAAAAAAAACTCCATACATGTACAAAATACAAATTGACCCAAACGAGCTTAAGAGACAATTAATCCACAAGTATGATAGATGTTGAAAGACTTCCGATAATGACATGGAAGAGTGCCAATTGAACAGGGGTTTAGTCTTTAAAATATTTATTTTGCTCCCACTAAACTGCTGACTTGCAAACTGATTATCCAATGTCCAGAAAACATCCCAAGTACTAAATGGCATGATGCTCATGAAAATGCACATAAAAACGACATTCCCTCACATAGTAATCCAAAATGAATCACTATTCGAAAACTAAGAGGAGAAGATGCTCAAATATCCATCATATAATTAACCACGTTGGAGAAGTGAGGAAGACGAACAGAAAAAGACGAAATCAATTAACAGTGCCAATATACAAGATACACAATTCATACCCAATAACAAACCGGAAATAATCCAATCTATGTGGCTAACACGTCATCATAGTTAAATAAAGGTTGCATAAAGAAGGGCAATACATCTAGTAACCCTGACATAGCAAAAATGTCACAGGTCGTGCTGGGAAGTCTTCCTAGAATCCTAGCTGAGCAACACTTTTTCCTTAAAGCTGCAACCATATTCAAGCACAAATCACAAAGGACCAAGAGACAGAAAATTAACCGGGCAATGGAGAAGGAAAGTCTATGCACACAAGAGGAAAGGAGAATGCGAGCAGCTACTTAAGCTACCGTGTCCTGCAATTCTAGTAACACAACTGTCAATCTCAACCATTTCGCTCTAAAGATAAATACAGTACCGTCCCAAAATCTTTGTCTGATTTGTGATACAATGACCTAAAAATAATACATTTTTTTCAAGAGAAAAATCAACAAAAAAATCTGTAATTTACTAGATACAATGAGTTATTTTAGTTTATGCAAAAAAAGTTTGAATTTCTTCTTTAAAACGTTGCATCATTTTTAAGTCCTCGTTCAGGGGACTGGACAAACATTGTAAGAGAGAAAACATAAAAGTCTCCCCATTTAGGCATAATACAGTGAACTGTTACAACAAATACAAACTCGCATGTTTCTTAGCTATGCTGTTCCAGACACAGAACTATCAGAAAATCACCCAATCAAAATGTATACCGATGATACGTAAAGGCCTAGAGGCTAGAGTTCATTGAAAACTCATGAGGACTTTCCAAGAGCTAAACCCTAGAATCTGTTTTTTATGGTTTTCATCCATCGATAGAGAATCAGAGATTTCGAGAGTTCGAGTCCACTATGTTGGCATCTAAAGGAAGAAAGAAAACAAGGAGGGAGAGAGAGAGAGAGAGAGAGAGAGAGAGAGAGAGAGAGAGAGAGAGAGAGAGAGAGAGAGAAGTTACCTGATAGGTGGAGTGATAATTTTGCTAGGTCGAAGGTGGGTCTAGATCTATGAGGAAACTGGAAATACCGAACTCTGTTGGTAGCGACGAGGTGCCATCACTGAGAGAGAGAGAGAGAGAGAGAGAGAGAGAGAGAGAGAGTGGCGCCAATGTTTGGCCCAGCAGTAATGCCAGTATTTGGGGTGGCCAAGGTGTGCATTGATGTTGTGCCAAAAGAACAGATCTGAGTTGGACCGTATGTTCGAACCAATTTATGCGCATCTAAATTAATTACCACCAGATGCAAGCATTCTGCAGCTTGGTCAATTGGTTCCTATCTTGGAAGACATCACTTTGACGTAAGATCTGTTGATCCTTTTTTTTATAGATAAATCAGCTAAGCGAATATACAGTCTATAAGGGGCATATTTCAAGAAGAAAACAAAACAATTAAATTGACTACGCCTCGGCCAAATGGCAATCACAGCGCTATTGCATCTATTGGTCCTCTTTTCCTTCTACCAGAGACAGGGTAATCGGATTGCTCATGAATTAGTTGTCTAGGCTATGCGATTAAAATTTTCTCCGTCTTTGGACAAAGAAGAAATCCCCGAGCTTGCTTGTGCCGCCATTATCATTATCAATGTCAAAGTTTAGCAAAATCTTGCGGTCTTATCCGGTGATCGGTTCTCTCTCTCTCTTTTTTCGTTATTTTTCCCCTTCCCTTGTTTTGATTTTACTCAACAAGAAAACCCTAATTTCCTCCCCGGTCAGGAGTGTCCGGAGCCCACTTGGATCCAGTGTCAAAATCGAACATACAATGTTAGCAGTTGGCTAGGACAAGTTCAATTTTTTCACGAAAAAAATATCAAACTGTTTCTATATTCTAGAAGAACAAACTGTATTTTAATTATATCCGTACCCATTTATAGCCAATTTAACTTGGTTATTTTTAGTAAGTTACGTACCCGACGAACTCAAAAAATAAACAATACTCAGATTATCGGATTCAAAGTGAGCTCGACCTTGTTGACTCATATTAGCTACCCCATGCAAACTGTCACATCCTATAGTGGGCATTGATAAGAATTGGATTTCTTAAAATTCAATACTATTACTAGTTTTACCTCAATGAATTAAGATATATTTTTTTGGTCCTCTTATCGGATACAACTACCAAAAGGCATCACTAACTAGTAGCTCGTTTGGTATGCTAGAGTTCATGAGAGAAGAAAAGAAAAGGGGAGAGAGCTCAATCTCTCCCTCGTTTGGAAGGGGAAGAAGGCAAGAGAGGGTGAGAGACGGAGGGAGACGAGAACCCCTCCCTAGCCCAATTTCCGTTTCTCGCCAAAAGTGGCGAGATTTCATGAGAAAGGGGAGTATGTGGTCCACCCCCTTTTCGAATCGTCATTAGACGAGTGGCTGTATGTCGCCAAAGGAGGGAGAGAGAGAGAGAGAGAGAGAGAGAGAGAGAGAGAGAGAGAGAGAGAGAGAGAGAGAGAGAGTACAAGGTTTGCCGGAGATGAGAGGGAGAGAATTTCAGCTTGTCGGACAGTCGTCGGATTTCTACGCCTGTGAGAATTTGATTTCTCACTGTTATTTGGATGGGAGGGTGAGAAATCACACCACTTTCTTTTCTTTTTTTCACTAATAAGGGAGAACACATCCCTTTCTTTTCTTTTCTCACCCCTTCATCCAAAGGGGCTGTAGAAGTCTAGAATGGAAACCAAACCATCTGAGAATAGACAACCCAAGAAGGGGAAAGAGATCGAGCCTTTCAAAGCCTTAGATATCGATGCACCCTGTTTGCCTTCTTTTCTCACCCAGCTGAGCTTGAAACTTCTATCGGCCATTCTCCGAACATCCAGAACTAGCGCAAAGACCTCCAGGGGGGAACCAGCTTTGAGACGCTAAGGTCATAAATGGACGGAACCAGGATTTTATTCTAGCAGTGGCGAAATGTATATTAAAAAAATCTAGTGATGACAAGACTATATATGTTGGGCATAATTTTTTTTTACATATAATAATTGCATTTTTTAAAATTCTTGTTGTAACGGTCTCCGCCACTAGATCCCCTATCCCATCCTTATTAAGTTAATGGCTTGTTTGTTATCGGATTCAATCTCCACCTGACATGCATGAATTTTGATGTTTAATTATCTCAATGACCCATCAAAAGACCATCTAATAAAAATGAGTCCGTTCCGCTTAACTTTTTCTAAAAGTTAATATTTTGTTCTTATTTAAATATTTTTTTTCGCTTGTTCGTTTTGTGTCAATTTTTTTTGACTTTCTGATTCGTGTAGACGAAACGAATCGGAAAAGTAAAAAAAAAATTACTTTTACCCAAATATTTTGATCAATGACCACTTTTAAGCTCAAAAAGTTTCTTATTCAAAATATTTTGGTAAAAATAAAAAAAAAATTACTTCCGATTCGAAAAGTAAAAAAAAATTGATGCAAAATTAAAAAATTAGAAAAAAAATTCAAATACTGACAAAACAAAAAAAAAACTCAAAAAACCCAGAGAAACGGGGTCCAAGAGTTACGACTTACGTGACTATCCCCTATGTGCAACCTCTCACGTATATATAGGGCCCACACATAGACACATAGTAGTGTATGTGGAGCCTACATGTATGTGAGAAGTTGTGTTTGATATTGTGTTTGGATGTTGCGTGAGTATCATTTTTGTTAAAAGTGTAACGTATAGCAGAGAAAGTCGGTCCAAGAATATAAGAGGAAAGAGTAGTGAAACTCCAGTCTCCGGTGAAAATGATAGATGGAGGGCAAATTTTCATAAAATATCAAAATAAAGTCAAGATTATTGTTACAGAGTATCAATCATGTAGTATCCAGTTTTATTCTCTCCCGTTTCTGTCTAATGTATTCACAAGAGTAATGTCATTCCACTATACTTCCCCAAAACAATTAAGAATGACTTGATATCTATCATCTTGGCCAAGAATATTATGTACGTAGCTAGAGATTCAAGTAGGTTGCTCGTCATTTTCCTGCAAACAAATCAGCTACAAAACAAAGAAAAAACAGGTACCGCTTCTTGCGGAGAGATGAATTCCGATTGATTTTAAAAACATAGTGATAGATAGAAAGATGAGAGTAATATATGGAGAGAAACCTATTGACAACCGTGCACGGAAAGAGGGGGAAAGGTTACGAGAACCCAAGAGGACAATATTCATCTCACCTGATTGACTCACTTCTGTCGTCAAAAAAATGACAATTCGATGCAGTAATTCAATGGCTTTACAGCCGTAGATCTTGAACAGTTGACTCTACTACGTGGTGACACCAATGTCAATGTCAACGATTTAGTTATTCAAAACAAGTGGTGATGTGCTTTTATCAAAAAAAAAAAAATTGTAAAGCTAAGGAGGAGATTAGGCAAGCTCGATGATTGAACAGGAGTTACATTATTTACAGCTCGCGGGCCACGGAAAGATATTGGGTGATCTTAAGGCATCACCACACGATGCCCTAATGCTATTCGTAAACCGCCTTTGTTTTCCTTTAATTTTAGTTCGAATTAGTTTTGTGACGTCCCCCAATCTCATCTCTCATACTGTCTTCTTACCAAAAATGGAGTTGGGATATGTACCTCTTCGTCAATATTTATTGATTTCCTGGCATTGACAATATTAATAATGACTCACCCTAATAAAACTACTTTATAGTAATGATTGTAAAGTCAAGATTATTCCCCCATAAAATGGGAGGTACTCTTCTCCAGCCTTATATGCTGTCCCCTTTGATGATCATCTCTCGTTATCTAACCACCGTGGCTGCAGTCCATTTCTTCCTCGTTGCTTTATCTTTCTCGGCTCTATCTGTATCTGCCGATGGTAAGTTCACTCTATTCGATGTACCCTTGTCAAGTTTCTTAATAAACTTTTTGTTGTTTCAAAAAAAGTTTACGCTATTCATGTTGCCCTCTTTGCTTTTCCAAAGTACGCATACTCCTCGTTAATTTTCATGTCGTACTTTTCCTTGAGGGGAAAAGATTTTTCAGGACTTGGAAACATCTTGTTGGTCTTTACTTTAGATGGATTTTTTTCCAAAAAACATAAACAGAAAACAAAAAGGATACCAATCAGGCAGACAACTCTTTTACATAAACCTGTTATTAAAGTTCTCCTCCTTGAATCATTGATTTTGCAGTGTCCGTGGGCATCCGTTGCTGGTTTTCCGGCTTCTACATCGACGAAAACTCCATCGTATGGATGGGCGACAATAACCTCACCCAAAATGGCGAAGCCCGATTCATCCAAAACAACTCATCAATCACTCATGTAGTAATGCCGACGCTACGAGTGTTCACGACCCGAAAGAAATATTGTTAACTCGATTAAGGTTGATCAGGCGGGAAGAGTCCTAGTCCGAGCCAGCTTAATTCTACTAGGGAAACTATGACGGGAAGAATTCTCCTCCCACATTCGACCTTCAGTTCGATGGCAACTATTGGGACACCGTCGAGACTTCGCCCAGTGAAATCAATTCATAAAAATTTGAATTTGGGTTTATAAAATCGACCGTAGATAAATTTAAAATTAAACTATCCATGAGAAATAATATCTCGAATAAGAATCTTCGCAATTCCCCGCCCCATCACTTTATATAGCGTTCGTTGGTATGTACTTGAAAACGCAAGTACCAAGTACCGACGATCACCGTCAACGCAGAGGACAACCCGCTCCAATCCGTACTCGAAAACGCAATCACCACAAGAAACACATCCCAATACATAACTTTGACCCCAGCATCAGCCAACATCCCAATCCCGATTTACCTGACCATGTATTTCCCCGAGGTGACCGAGCTTGACTCGACCCAGAAGAGATCGTTCGAGGTGTTCAAAAACCAGTCTGTCTCGGAACCCATTGTGCCTCCTTTCGGAAATGTGACGGAATTGTAGGCCAGCAATATCACCGCCTACCCGAATACTAGTTTTCGTTTGGTGGCTACGCCTGATTCCACTCTACTTCCCTTGATTAATGCAATGGAAGTGTTTCACAACGGCGGTCCGCTGACCAATGGGACTGATGCCAATGACAGTTAGTATATCTGCACAATCAAATGTTAGATCTATTCATTAAGTGTGGCTTACATGACTTCATCTTATTATTGTATTTATGTATTATATTTATTAAAATTTGAATATTAGATTTAAGTTAATTATCCATATAATGGTACCTTTATGAATAGTTGGCTAATACTTTCTTGATGGAAGGAAGTCTAAGGGTGTGACTCTCGGTGAAGAGTCATGGGATGTGACTATTGGAAAGGGTGTGACTCTTGGTAAAAAATCACATATTAGGTTGTAACTATTGAGAAATGGTCTATGTTTATCTATGTAAAGGCATGTGATTACCATCAAGTTCTGAAATTAATGTGCAGATATAGAATAGACCGGAAATCCTACCCATTTCTCTCCAAACAAATCAGTGAGGGTTGTGAGTGTTAGACAATTTGGTTGAAGATCAAAACAGTATCTAAATTTCTCAGGACTTAAACACCATGGCAGAAGCCAGAAGATAAGTATTTTTCCGCTGCATATTTATTTTGATTCTCCTATATAAGTTTATCATCAAATCCTCCATACTAAAAAATTAGATACAGTTATACCACGAAAAGGTGCGAGAAATTCACTAAAATTTGGGTTTTCGGACATCCTAAATAGGTAGAGCGAATGTAGCGTTGCTAGCACGAAATCGTAAACACATATTTTCGAAAATATTTTGCATCGTTATCGTTTCTTTAGATCTAAATCAAATCTGTATCCCTTGTATTGTGAGAATTCCTAATTGATCATATGGTTAGTGGTTAATGTAGTTGTGGGATTGGCTTCGTTGCAATCCGAATTTGATGTGCTTCAAGGATGGGGAGGCGACCCTTGCCTTCCAGCGCCATATTCATGGGAATGGATCAATTGTACCAGCGACGCCATGACTCGCGTAACAGCACGGTAAATCACACCTCCTTCGTCATTTGGAAAAAATGATGGAAATTAAAGAAAAAGAAGAATAGATAAATTTTCGGTATCCGAGTGTTTTGATTTATTGACTTTTTGGGAGATAAAAATTTGCAGATACCTCGGTAGCTATGGTTTATCAGGGCCGTTACCGGATTTTAGTTCCATGACTGCTCTTGAGATAATGTGAGTAGAGTACCACGTTATACTTCTAACTTAACATATTTTACACACATAATACTATAAATGCTTTTTCATTTGATTATGGGTTTTTTTTTTTATATCAAATTACAGAGATATGAACAATAACAGTATATCCGGCCCCATTCCTGATTTTCTTGGAACTTTGCCCAACCTTAAAGAATTGTGAGTATTCCCTCTACATCCTTCGGACCGTAGAGCGGTGCAGAGCAGCCGGATCGACCACTCATCTCGGCAATCGACGGTTCGGATCTTAACCGAAAAATGGACCGGCTCAGATTTATATGCACTCAGATTTGATCTGAATCGTCTGTGCCGAGATGAGCAGCCGGATCGGCCGCTTTGCACCCGCTCGGCAACATCTCCGGGTCCCATTTTCTTTACACGTGTTGTTTTCTAACCAATAATTATTCTATCTTTATCTTTGCATCTTGCAGGAATTTGGCTGATAGTCAATTAACTGGATATATACCCACTTCCCTGTCAAACAACAATAGACTAAAAGTTGTGTAAGTTATCTCATGTGCAACTTTTACACTGTGCTACTAAAAGAAATATTTAAGCATCTTCATTGTATTTTTCTTTGATGCAGAGTGACAGGGAATCGGAATTTGTGCACATCTGGACAATGTCCTATTTCGCCCTCTTCCGGTAGCAGCAGTAAGAAGAGAAATAATCTACCTGCAATCCTTGGAGCCACAATTCCAGCTTTCATTATTTTCTGGGCCATTGCGGGTGTTCTAGCCATATTGCAACACAAGAGAAAAACAGCAGCTGTGGCTGCAATTGACGCAGGTTAGCTGTAAAAATATCTTTAGGCTATTTTCAAGGTTGTAACCTTAAAGAGTATATAATAAGGCGAATTACCATTTGGTCTCTTGAATTTTGCTCTAATTTATAATGCCATCATTCAAATGTTGTTTCCAGTTACTCTAAATTTTAATATGTTGTTATGTTTCCTCTTTCGAGCGTTCTGAAGACGTATATATGAATAACTTTGATGTTTTCAGGGCAAAATGTTGGAGCTAACAATATGCCTAATGGCACAAAACAAGGAAATACAGCGACGGCGGAAATCGTCGGTAACATGGCATTACTATGTAGATGGCAAATGATCCGATGAACTATCAGTAGTAGCCGGCTTATCAAGCGGTCAACAGCCCAAGAACACTTAAAAAGCGGGGGTCAAGACATTCACATTGTCAACAATATACTGTCTTCGACCCAGAGACGCAAATTGTAATTGGGGTCCGTCATCCGTGTAAATTGTATTGAAGAACCACTTCTGTCTTTTTTCACGGAGAACTACATCTCTTTCTCATAAAAAAAGAATGAGAAAACGTGGACGAGCGGTTGGAGTAATGATTATGCTAAATCGGAGAGACAGAGACTTAATGATTTCCTTATCTAAGGTCATAGGTTTGAAATTTCTAAACGCTATCAATTCTTGTACGTCAGTCCAACAACTTTTGAACAAATATGTGAAATTTTATAAGTCAACTTTCCTCGAATTAGAATAAGCTTTTCATAGTTATGGGAGTAATGAAACTTCCATGGTCCATATGGAAATCTGGAAGCAACATTGGCAATATTGAAAATGACAGTAACCCAACCACTTTATTTGACCACTTCTATTTAAATGCAATGGTAAGACCTTATATATAAAAAATAAATAAATATAAAAAAGCACAGGTTTTTGTGTGCCTATTTCGTGTACACATTTGTTTGGAATTGTTCTAGGTGAGCTTCATAAATTGAAATTCCTATTTAGCTATCCGATCATTTTAACAAGCAAACTAAAAGGAATTTGACAAGCAATAAAGAGTGAACATGCGAATATACGTGAAAAATCTCTTAAAAACGGTAAAAACCACAGGAGAAAATCAAATGTGTACTAAGGAAGTCCATAAAACCGTACTGCTTTGCTACAGGAAATGATTATCTATTTGCTACATACAGTGGCAAGACAGAAAATTGGCCATTCTCATATAGTGGTCACCATTAGTTTCCCAAACATAAAACAATTTTTGTTATGGAATCCGGACTCTTTTGTGGATTTATGACCGTATCCATCGTAGGTCTTGGATATTTCTTTGTTGTATCCAGCTTCTTCAAAAAAGACATCCAGAAATGGGTAGCAGTAATGACTGATTTTTTTATGGGACTATTCGTGATGTTCACATCGATCTATATGGGCCACTACATCAAGTATTGGTTTCTCAAAGTCCATAAAAAAAAAAAAAAAAGCCATCAAGTATTGATTTTCCTTGTATATGTAGTTGTGCAATCAACTCCCTCTTCTTTTATAGGTGGTAGATTTGTGTCTTTTTCATATATGTTCTACTCCACAAGTAATGTAAAATAAGTAAATAAAAATCAGTTTCTTGAAAATATCAACCAATTGCAGTATCATTCGATTCATTCCCCACTTTGTTCTGCCGTGTATCAAGTAAATATTGTATATAGTTCCCCATGAAATAATTTCAAGAGCTTTTCACGTGGACCAAGGCCGATTCTGAAATTCGTGGGGCCTAAAGTAAACTTTTTCAATGAACTCTTAAATCTGATCCGTATACTTTTAATAGTTTAAATTTGATTGGAAAAATACAATGATAAATATATATATGTGAGGCATGATATGAAAACATAAACTCAATCAACA
Source organism: Rhododendron ovatum (assembly GCA_019656835.1). NCBI lineage: Eukaryota > Viridiplantae > Streptophyta > Magnoliopsida > Ericales > Ericaceae > Rhododendron > Rhododendron ovatum. Next base: position 24,397,152 of record CM033793.1, on the reverse strand, counting down.
AGAAAGATTCAAGAACAATCCCAATTTTGAAAAGTTCAAGTAAATTAACAGAGGCAAAAAAAACTTCAAGGGAAACGGGTACGGGAACATCGAGTCATCACTCACCCAAACCAAAGTAACATCTATAAATGAATAAGTCAAAAGGAGCAACATCAGTAATCCTTACAAATATACAGTACTTACGAAATTCATTTTGCTACAAATTACTAATTCTATGTACTTCCTCCGTCTGCAAATTGTTGGTCCTGTTTATTATTTGGGACTTCTAAAAAAATTGATTATATCAAATATGAATCTAATTTGATAAATCTCAATTAATTTTATTAAGCAAGATTTTTGAAATTATAATAAATATTATAGATTATGACACATAGACAATTGTTTAAATGACACAAAAAGGAGAACATGACCAAAATATCCTGGGAAGGATGGAGTAGTAAACAAGGAAATCTCTAAAAAAAAAAACTAAAAAATGAGATTATCTATACAGATATCTGGTATCTTTACCATTCTTCTATAGCTAACCAACACTTACACAAACACTCTCACATTCACATGCATGAAAACCCACACACTACATATCCAGTATGTGGGACCCACAAATAAATACGAGTGTGTATGTATTTGTTTGTGTAATTAATGAGTTTGTGGTTATAGATTTTTTGGTATCTTTATGCAATATGTTTAGAACCACAAACACTTGCACGCACAAATACACAATTTCATTCACAGTACCCACATTGAAAGTGAATTTGTGTGTTTGTGGTACATGCAAGGCCAGATAGTTTTGGGCATTTTGGTTGTACATTCAAGGCCTCCTTGATCCTTTGGTTGGTCTCTTAATAAAGTTACTATTTCAAAAAAAAAAAAAGTGTTTGTGGTAGTAGCACAATTGATCTTTTGCCATATAATACAACCTTTCGGACCTCGAAAATACCATCCAATAAATTCATGTAGTAATTTCAATTCCATGTCTCCCCATCTTTAATTCAGTCAGTCAAACAATTAATATACTATTCGTCAGTTAGCATTAGGGCGTTTTTTAGTTTGCTTCATTCACTGTGCCTAATCTTAATCTTCTAATTAAACAAGCCTAATTCACGGCATTGTTATAATACATAGTAACAAATACGGGCGGAGGTACAAAGGGCCGGCGTTGCAAGCCGCACCTGAAAAATTATTTCTATAGTAATCTTTCAGGATATATCCAGTAGCTAGTACTTAAAGAAAATTATATAGATTTACTCTCTGTACATAAAATTTTGTGAATTAGTATGAACACATAGTTTACTATTGCTACGAGGAGTCATTGACAATGACACATAATCTCAACTGCATTAGATTATCGTTCCATACAAACTAGAAGAACCGATGCTAAAATTAAGAACAGACAATTCTTATCATCAAGATTCGATTCGAGATAACGATGTAGATGGTATAACTACTAATTCCGCGTCTACTGTGTGAACATCATAATTAGTACTAATTAGTACTAGTAGACCTTGCTGCCCTTGTTTTCTCGTACGTTTTCGGTGGAAACATAAATATGGTGGGAAAGCGATTGATTAGAGGTTTTGCATTTTATTTAATTCCTTTGCATGATAGTGATTATACAGCTTGAGTTAAAAAAAAAACATGGGAGTCTAGCTAGATTAATTTGTGCACATCTTTAGATCTAGGAAAAGTCAATGCGAATTTAGAAAGGTTTCGTATTTGATTGGGAGTAGACACAATACTGAGAAAGGCAGCTTTTGAAAATACGTTACCCACAACTTAAAGCAATTAAGCTACGCCCAAGTCGGTGAACTTCCACTGAAATTTTATCCGACGCCGTTTTGGATTGTTCTTTTTTTTGGTGTTGAAATATTTGCTTCTCTTAGGGCCGAAACCTTATAAGACGCCGCTTTGATTTTTTTGGTGTTGAAATATTTGGTGCTAAAAATTAATTATTATCTTTTAGGATAAAATGATAAAAAAAAATAAGATCTTTATATCGGTTCAAACAAATTGAAAATTGGAACACTGTGGGCTTCCCGACTGCTGCGCTCGAGAGTCACCTTTGGATTTTTTAGATGGATGATCTGAGAAATCAAGGGTTTGATTTGGAAAAGAAGGCTTTTGGTCTTGCAAAAACTTGAGATTTTGAGTCCGGGGGCCACATTATGAACGGAAAAGGTTTTGTTGAAAAAACATTTCGCTCTCCCAGTGAAAACCGGTCTCTACTAAACATTTTCAGAAGGGGAGATTTAATATCATTTGGAAAATTAAACTTTTATGAAACAAATACGGGATAGAGACATATGGGATTGGATATATCACTTAAATGTGCTCGTGGTGCTTACTGTACAGTAGATACCAAATGGATGATGTGTAAATATGAAATAACAGTATAACAACAATCTGCCCAAATCATACTAAACACCGCACAGTGTGGTAGATACATCACACGGTGTAGTCAAAACATTGTGGGGTGTATATTTCTATTGACAGTTTGCCAATATTATTCAGAACACCGCACGGTATATCAGGTACATCGCGCAGTGTAGTCAAATCACCGAGCGGTGTACTTCTCTGTATACTTTAGAACAACTTTACATTTTTAAGATGAAATGAACCACAGGTCAGAAAACAGCTTTCATTCCTTTATCCGTTCCAATCCTCTATAAAACAGTTCGTTAGACCTTTTTGGTTCATTTGATCATAGAAAATAAGGTTAGAAAACCCCCTTTTTGAGTATTCAAGAGTTTTGAATGATCCAAAGATGACTATTATCATAAAGTAATGCTCTGAAATACACCTGCACAGTCTCTCAATAGTATCAGCAGAACGAGCAGAAAATAAATATGATCCATGGGTTAAATGAAACAACAAAATGAGAAAAGCATACTGAAAACAGAACGCCATGCACTGGATTCCATTACATCGGGCGGTGTACTAAAACACCGCATGGTATAATGTTTTCAGTGCAGTCATTGATTTTTGCTTTGTTTCCTTTTGAAAACGATTTTAAGTCAACACTTAACACGAAGAGGCTAAGTGTGACTATAGAAAGCTCCCCTCAAGGCTAAGACTGAGCTTAGCCCAAGGAACTTACTTTATACCTTTATCTTTGAGCTTGAATGTGGATTGTAAAATGTGAGTTTAGGGCTTTGAAGTTGTGATCTTTCAAAGTCGACAGTTTACTGAGCTTTGGAAGAGAAAGAAGAATAGAATACTTCCTAAGAGAGATAATGTTCAGAGAATGTTAGAGTAACTTTCTCAAGAATGGAAGGGAACATAGGGGGGGTGGTTTGTATTTATAGGCAAGAGAGCCAAGAATCATCAATGCAAAGAGGGAAGGTGGCTTCTAGGCCGAAGAGTATTCTCTGCAAAGCTGTTTTTCAGTTAGTGCTCCAACAAGCGTGGCCAACAGCTTTCTAAACCCATCAGAACTTTTTCCCGAAACGCTATGCGGCGTACCACAAAAACCTCATGCATTATAATAAGAAAATTACACCGTAGTAACACCATGCGGTGTTCAGATCCAATTTTGGGCTTCATGGGCTTCTTTTGGGCTTTTTCTGGCTTTAGAAATCTGTATTCAAGCTCTGAGGTATCTTTTCTTCGTTTCATCATCGGGGAAATTAAAGATCATTTGGAGTCCGAATTGGGGTGTCTACAAACACTTAATTTTTTCATTTGGTTTTATGATTCTCTTAGGGCTTTCATTGAAAAGCCCTAGAGTTAAAAATTACTCCAATTATGATCCTCTAGGATAAAATGATCAAAAAATAATATTTTGCACCGATTTAAAGGGATTTCAAAATTGGAACACTTATAATTTTTTCATTTGGTTTAATGGTTCTCTTAGGGCTCTTCAACGAGAGCCCTAGAGGTAAAAACTAATTATGATCTTTCAAAATACAATGATCAAAAAAATAAAATCTTTGCACCGGTTCAAATAGACTAAAAATTGAAACGATTAATTTTGTTAGATGGTTTATATATTTAAAAATATCATTAAAAAATTGGAAAATAAAGAGAATCTTACTTTTAATTTTCAATCAGTTTGAATCGGTGCAAATTTTTTATTTTTTTAATTATTTTATTCAAAATGGTCATAATTAATTTTTAGTTCTAAAACTCTTGTTAAAAAATCTTAAGAGAACCATAAAAAAAAAAAATTAAGTGTTTTTAATTTTTAATCCGTTCAAAAGACTAAAGAGTGTACCGATGCACTACATAGAAACAGTGGTCCCTTCTTTTCAGCCGTCCAAACGGAACGTTAAGTCAAACACAGCTGGAACTGGAAGCCCCACGCACTACATAGAAACCGTGTCCGCAGTTGCTTCTTCATCAGTTACTTTCTCTTTCCTTCCTTGAGTTACTTTTCCACCTGCCACTGCCATTTCTCGCAGCACTAAGAGACAAAAATTATTCGCAATCCATGGTCTCGGTATACCCAGGGAAAAAAGGATAAGATTAGCCGCTCAAAAACCCAAATTAGTTGGCCCATTCCACTCCAAATCCCTCTTTGTTTTTCTACGTTAATTTTACCGATTCATGCATATGAGTGACCAATAATCAATTATTCTGTCAACGTCTTGGTGGGTTTTTCTACTGCTCGATCCTGTCTGTCATTGCAAGATTTCTGCTGTTATGCACAACAATTACTTGTTTATTCCTCTTGTTTGCAACCATACCCTGACCATATCGAAAGGGTACATCTCACTCCCCTTTCTCTATGCTGTATCATTTCTAATCTGTCTCTCTCTCTCTCTCTCTCTCTCTCTCTCTCTCTCTCTCTCCGAGTTGCCCGATCTCACAGGTGCCCTCTCTCTCCCTCTTCATTTTCCAGTGATCTTTAATGGGTGTTTGATTGATTTGTTGCTTGTGCTTTGAATATCAAGAATTTATTTTTGCCCAGTTGTAGTTGTATAAGAACCCTAGATTTCTTGTTTCAGCTGGAGTTGTTTGATCTAATTGTGTTTGACCATTGTTTTACCTCAAAGGTGCCGTCTTTCTCTTCTTTCTTTCAGTAATCTTTGACGGTTCTCATGCTTGTTCTTTAAATACCACGACTTTCTTTCCTGTTACTCCTTAGATTTCTTGTTCCACTTGTGCTCAAAGCAACCCACATCTGTTTTCCCTCTAGTTCTGAGATTCCATAGATGATGGCCTGTGGAATTTTGGAATGGTTCATTTGGGTTTCGAGCATATCATCTTTGTTCTGCTTGTCTAGTGGTTTTAGTCCAGCAGACAACTACTTGATAAACTGCGGATCGTCCACCAACACTACGGTGAATGGCCGCGTTTTCGCGGTGGATAGCTTATACTCAAACCTCGTCTCAACCCCACAAAACATATTGGCCAACACCTCTTCAAATTCCATCCCATCCTCAGACAATTCAGCCCTGTACCAAACAGCAAGGGTATTTACCGGAGTCTCCGAGTACACTTTCCCTATCTCCCAAAGTGGCCGTCACTGGATTCGCCTTTATTTCTACCAATCTGTTTATGGGAGTTACAACTTGAGTTCAGTCAGTTTCTCTGTATCTGCCCAAACTTATACCCTCCTTAGCAACTTTACACCAACTAGCGCATCTTTCATAGAATTCTCGGTAAACGTGACATCAAGTTCCCTTGTAATCACCTTCATCCCCTCCGACAACTCATTGGCCTTCGTTAATGCGTTGGAAGTTGTTTCGGTCCCTAACAGTCTCATTACAGATGATGCTACTTTGGTGAACCCTTCAACTAGTTTCAAAGGCTTGTTGACACAGGCACTTGAGACGGTTGCTAGGGTAAATATGGGGGGACCAGCCGTCTCACCCTTTAATGATACGCTATCGCGAAGTTGGGTTCCTGATCAAGGTTTCTTAGTACAGAAGAATTTGGCGACGAACACATCAAATATCGCAGCGGTCAAGTACCCATCGGGTGGAGCCACGGTTGATACTGCTCCCTCTACTGTCTATGGTACTTGCACCGAAATGAACTCACAAAATGATCCCAGTAGCAATTTCAATGTCACTTGGGAGTTCACTGTGGATCAGGGTTTTCAGTATTTTCTCCGGTTTCACTTCTGTGATATAGTGAGTACAGGTGCCAACCAGCTCTACTTCAATGTTTATGTCGATTCGTGGAATGTTGCTCAGAACTTAGATCTGAGTACTTTAACCTTGGGCATTCTGGCCACTGCCTATTATATGGACTTCGTTACGCCCATAAATGATAATGGTAAGCTTAGCATTAGTATTGGGCCATCTACCATTACAAATGTTTACCCAAATGCCATTCTGAATGGACTAGAGATCATGAAGATGAACAATTCTGTGGGCAGCCTCGATGGGGTGGCTTCTTTGGGGCCTTCCTCACCAAACAAGAAGAAAAGCATGGGGATGGTAGTGGGTTTGAGCATTGGCTTGTGTGTGGTTGTGGTGTTTCTCGCTATTTTATTCTTCATGTGCAGAAGAAGAAAAGTGGGGAGTTCTGGCCATTCGAAGACGTGGGTCCCTTTCTCCACCAACGGAGGAATTTCCCTTACAATGGGAAGTAAATACTCCAATGGAACAACCCTTAGTTCAGGTTCTGACTTGGGATATCGGTTTCCTTTCGCTGCGGTTCAAGAGGCTACTGATAATTTCGAGGAGAGTTGGGTTATTGGAATTGGTGGATTTGGGAAAGTTTACAAGGGTGTTCTAAATGATGGTACAAAAGTGGCTGTTAAGAGAGGTAATCCAAGGTCACAACAAGGTCTTGCGGAGTTTCGTACTGAAATTGAGATGTTATCTCAGTTCCGCCACCGCCATTTGGTTTCCTTGATTGGGTACTGTGATGAGAAAAATGAGATGATTTTGATCTATGAGTATATGGAGAATGGGACACTCAAGAGTCATCTCTACGGCTCAGGTCAACCCAGCTTAAGTTGGAAGCAGAGGCTTGAGATATGCATTGGATCAGCCCGAGGGCTTCACTATCTCCACACAGGCTACTCAAAAGCAGTTATTCATCGTGATGTGAAGTCTGCTAATATTTTGCTTGACGAGAATCTCATGGCAAAAGTTGCCGATTTTGGGCTTTCAAAGACGGGACCTGAATTTGACCAAACCCATGTGAGTACTGCGGTGAAAGGGAGTTTTGGGTACCTTGATCCTGAATATTTCAGAAGGCAACAGCTGACGGACAAATCAGATGTGTATTCATTTGGGGTGGTTTTGTTTGAAGTTCTTTGTGCGAGGCCTGTGATAGACCCTTCTCTTCCAAGAGAAATGGTGAACTTAGCTGAATGGGCGATGAAGTGGCAGACAAAGGGGCAGTTGGAACAGATCATAGATGCCAATCTTGAGGGGAAAATAAAGCCGGAGTCTCTTAGAAAGTTTGGAGAAACGGCAGAGAAATGCTTGGCTGAATTTGGCGTCGACAGGCCGACCATGGGAGACGTGTTGTGGAATCTAGAGTATGCACTTCAACTTCAGGAAGCAGTCCTTCAAAATGATCCTGATGAGAACAGTACTAATGTCATTGGCGAACTGTCTCCGCTTGTTAACGATTTCAATGATGGTGATGATAGTACTGTTTCTGGGGCCCAGTTTGAAGTGTCAAGTGTGGATGATCTCTCTGGTGTTTCTATGAGTAGGGTTTTCTCACAGCTGGTAAAATCCGAGGGAAGGTGAAGTCTAGCTAGACGGTGTTTCCTTTAATTTGTCAAAAGAAAGAGAGAGGGAACATGCTAATAATCTCTTATACACTCTTGCTTTCCACAAAGAGAAGTACTGGAAGCTCCAGTGCACCCCTTCCTACATTCGGTGGTTGTTGAACAAGAGGGCTTTGCGCAGCTTTTATTTATATTCATCCTTGTAAGTTTCTTATAAATCTATGTCAATCCGTTTGGAGTTTTGTCAGACGTTAAACTGCATGGAGCACTGTGAATTGTCTTTTGTATACAAGAGGGGAGGTTAGACGACTACAGAATGAGGTGTTGTATGATGCTCTTTGATAAAGGTTTGGCATCTAAATTTGTTACTGTCTTGTTTGTTCAATTTTATTTGCAATTGTTTATACCTTTCAAGTTTCAAGGCGCATTTAGCTGCTGCATGTGTTTCCATGTATCAATATTAGTTGCCGCTCTTATTGATTCTTATATTCCTTCGTTTCTTTTTTTATCAACGGCATGTAGTTTATCTTTAGTCATGACCTAATTGACGTCATATTTGATCGATGCTGTTGGCTATTGTGTCCTTTTAGCCGGTTGCTTATCTTGCATAATAGTCTGCTGCTGTCTAACGAAAAGAAAAAGTCGTTTCCTTTGTTTTGTCGAAAAGGAAAGAGATGGTTAACACACTGAATCTCTTGGACACACTTCCGGCACAAGTGGTGGAAGCTCCAGCGCCCACCCTGGTGCGACTTCTAACATTTGGTCGTTCTGTGAACAAGAGAATAAGGTTGGGCCCGTATTCTATGGCTATTTATCTTTGGAATAGGCTTCTACAATTGAACTCAATCCTTTTGGAGTTCTTATTCTTCATCCTGGATGGTGCATTGTGATACATCTGGTGTATACTATTGGGGAGTCTAGACTTTAGAGTCTGATTCTGTGCTGGTCTTTGATTGTGGTGGACCTGGTGGTGCTTCTGAATCTTACTATTTGGTTTGGTTTCCATTTTCTTTTCTGTGGGAAATGTTTGAGCCTTTTTTTGGGTTCAACTTTCAATGCTCATTCTTCTACTTGTGTGGTCTGTTTGCTATTTACATCAGTGGCCTGTAGTATATGATAGTAGCACATTTGAAGCTGAGTTTTTTGCATGAATACACAATTTGGCGAGCTCTATAAGAAGAACGGTTCAGATTACCGCAATAAATTGCTTTAGAAGTTTTAGTAGTTAAACTAAATTGAAGTAATTAACTAGAACCACAAACAATTTACTCTTTCAATGGTACATGAACCACAAAAACTTCACACAAATACATATATATACTCTCTCACATCCACTAGAATTTTTCATTAACTCATATCCTCTTGGGGTTTTTTATTTTTATTTTATTTTATATTTATTTATCCTCTTCGGTTTTTTTTTTTTTTGTGATCCGATTTATCCTCTTTGGTTGTTAAACATAATTAGTGCATCAGGTTCTCTCTCAATCATTTTGATTTTGCTTGTTAACCTTTTGCCTTCCAGTGTATTCTTCTCACAAAATCTTTGTTATTTTCTTTTTCTTGTTTGGTTTTCGATAATCAAGTGTCTGAGCCAGCTTATACACATTTCGACTAATTTTGGGGAACAAGGGCGGAGGGAGCATGGGCCCAGGGGGGTCACGTGCCCCACTGAAATTTTATCACCTACTTTCTGTTTTTTTTAAACCTATTCAAATGATTTTGGAAGAATTGAAATTTTTGGGTACTGGGTTTATTGTGTTATCATGGGTTTTCAACTAAATTAATGGACCCCTTCTGGAATTAAATGCTTGTTTTACGAGGAAAATATCGAATTACTACTTTTTGTGGCATATTTGAATCCATCCAACTCATTTTCTAGCTTTTTGAAGAAAAATTTGATTTGCCTTCTTGACTTTTATCCATAAGAGTTTTCTTCTGTAGAACTCATGGTACTCTCTGATCGACTCAATACATTTATTTTTGACATGCAATTTGCTATTTACCAATAATTTCTTATGATTAAAAACTCGTTAGGGTTAATTGTAAGAAAAAAATTGGCAACAAATATTTAGACTTCTGTGCTTATGTTTTGAAGCTTTTGAAGTACAAGCTATTGTGCCTAATAGAGAATATTTAAATTTTTGTGCTCAGTATTTCTTTGTTATATTTTTACTGTGAATATTTTTAGTTTGTTGTGAAATGGCTCCACCACTGTTGGGGAACCAATCTTACCACCCACTTGCGGGAATTCCACTTAAAGCCAGAGCTGAGCTTTGGTTCTTAATTCTCACATTGTTTGACCTAAACCAAACATTTGTTTAGCCTGTATGGGTAACGAAAGCTAGTTATATGACCTCAGAGACACAGATGAAGATAATCACTGTAAAAGCTAAACCAAGCCTAAATCAGTTGGCAATCCTAGAAAAAAATATAATAAAAATGACAGCAATTAATTCTCTAGGATGCGAAAAAAGAAAAAAAAAAAATAAACTACAAGATTGCTAATTACTGTCCTTTCTGGATTTAGCAAGCATCATGAATTTAGGTTAACTGTGTTTCCCCTGTAATCAAGCCGATCGATGCCACTGTTCTCATTATCTCTGCACTAAAACAAAGTTACCTCATTAATCATCAATTTGTTGCCTACACTACACCCATTTTTAATGGTTTTTTTTTTCCTTAACGAAAGTACTAATATTGTGGAGCTGGCTTGTCGGCAGTCCCCTTATGGGAACTGCACCGTGCAGTCGGCCAATTAATCGGCTTGTACTGAGTTTATTTTCGTGATCAGAACTGTTCATGTCGTAGAGCTCGTCGAGAACTTCAAGCATGTCAAAAATCATGTTAATTAAACTTTGTTTATACCTGATCGAATCACATATATGTTGACCGCACTGGATCAAACCCAGCAAATCAAATTTAATAAAGCAAGAAGTCACTCCGATTAGGTAAATTAGCATGATTTTTGATGTTAAAGTTCTTGACGAGATCTACGACGTAAACTGTTTCGATCATGAAAATAAACTCGGTACAAGTCGATACTCGGCGGTGCATCTCTACGACCAATGGTTCATATTTCAAAAGATACCCTGCTTATTTTTGCCTGTAGGATACCATTAGTCATGGTTGTGAATCTCGTTCCGTACTGGCCGGTACGTACCGGATTGAATGATCAGGGAATGAGTATTGATTTAAAACTATATATTATGATGATACCGCTAAATTTAAACGGTACCCGATATCAGACCGGTAACGTACGGTACGTACCGTCTCAGTGAGAAAAAGGGTACCAAAGTGGGTACGGTATTCAAAATCTTGCTTTTAGCAAATCTGATCCATTAAACAGGACGGCTCACTGGCTCCGATTGTGCCCTACACCCCTGTAAAAGTAGGTACACCTCTGCACTACAGGATCCCGATTTCGATTCCGCCTAACAGAGAGAAGCGATCTAGAGAGTCGTAGTTTAACAAGGAATTTCATAAAGATTTAATTGTAATGAAAGCGTATGATCAGGATCCATAATCAATGGGTATGGGCCCCTTAACGTGCGGATTAATGAGTTGTTTCGTGCGCTAAGTGCTAATTACACATTGTGACATTTTGAATGTCACCAAATTATTTTTAAAAAAAACTAACTGGGGCTAATTCAGCTAGCCAGAATTTTTGCATCTTCTAGTGAGGTCAAGAGTTCGAATTTTTCCACCTGCGTATGGATGTTCTTTCCTTTGTATTTGTTAGGATTATTTCTTCTCTTAATGGAGCTTGTAGTTGAGTTGAACTTACAGTAATTATGGTTCTTTTGATGAATTTATTTATTCTGTTGGTTTAGCTGTTGGACTTGGTTATCTCGTAAACTCTCATACGATGGATGTAGTATCTCGTGATTTGTATTTTGTACTTCATACATAATATAATAATCTCTCATACCGAATGACAAAAAAAATTAGGAGTATTAAAAAAAAAGGGGTACAGAAAGCTAGGAAAAAGTTTAACGTATAGACTAGTCGATGAACCCAATTTTACTTTATTCCATTCTAATAGTCCCCCACGTATATTTGTTGACTTTGTGATTATCCTACTCCAAGTCGGTCCACGACCTTTAATTTCCTCTTTTGCTTTTGCACTATTACTACTCCAACAATTCATAAATACCTCTCTCTCTCTCTCTCTCTCTCTCTCTCTCTCTCTCTCTCTCTCCACATGCATATACCTATGAAAAACTATCACCATGTCTCCTCCTCAATAAAATGGACAATATTATTCCCAGTAATTATGAAAGGAATCGAACTCATTATTTTCTCCACAAATATCTACAGTAAACAACTAGTGATCACTAGAACTTTTCGTACATTGCCGCGATTTGTATGAAACGAAACTAGTAACTAGAAATATTTGTTCCGCAAAATTGTTATATATCTATATAAACAATTCGTCAGGACATTCCTACTGTGTGATTTATGACCTGTGAGTCTTCATGTGGCTTAAATACCATTTTGTCATAACGTTTTCTTCAATTTGTCGGTTATTTTGATTTCTGAAATCTTAGTAATTTGTTATTAGTAAGAGTACTCATCAACGCCAAACAGTAATAGGAACCTTACCACATTTTTCCATGTCGAAATTTACGTAGTTATAATTAAAGAGATTTGTGAGCAAAGTACTCAATTGTAATAGATCGAGATTGGAGTCATATATATATATATATATATATATATATATATATATATATATATATATATATATATATAATTAGTTTATATTTAAAAACGATGCATAATTAAAAAACTTCATCGTACCGAGTAATAAGTATTTTGCTTTTGAAAGTTGGTTTTACTCTATTTTTAAGAAAGTCATTTTACATACTTAAAATATATAAACATGGACTCATCTTTTAATTAAGGGTTCGTTTTCTTATATTAAAGAAAAAAGTCATCGCCGGCCACTGGGGAATATATCCCAAAGCTGACATTTTTTCATCTGACGTACGTACCTCCATATTATTCCCTGTTATCCTTTTAAGTTTCGGGGCATTTCTAAATATCTCACGGAAGTCAAATATTTCAAAGAGTCATTGGAGATTTGCACAATCGAGACTGCAAAATTAATAGAGGTGAACGCAAGCTAGCTCAGATATTCGATTATCGAAAAAGCATTCGCTTAGGATTTTTTTTGAGCTCTTAAGCCTCATCCCCTCCTCCAATTCCCCCATGATAGTTTATATTAGGATTAATGAATGAAAAAAAACCTCTAAGATTTAACCTTAGATGCATGCCGAGCATTTAGCGACACATAGTCAACTAATATAAGTTTAGTAAAAATACAGTTTAGCTTTTTTACGGGCTACATATTGTTGTCTCTATATGAAAATCAAGGTGGCAGCCGAGTTGGTGAGGGCTACTACTCCCCTTAATGCAAACGGAGGTTCAAGTTTCGGTAAGTGCTCAAAACCCGTCTGCGGACTAAAGGAGGGACTTTTCACCAGCTGTGCACTAAAGGGGTGACGATCCGTCCTTCCGGACGGAAGTTATGGCTCGAACCGGACATTTCATTAGATGGTAGGAAGCCACTATGATCACACCTAAGAGGAGTTACTACGCTGGTTGTCTCCTCTCACCTTCTTTGATTATAAAAAAAGAAAAAAAATGTGATCAGAGGTAAGTATTAAGTGGTGTCACTGTACTTGGGTCAACGATCTCTTACCAAATTAATTCCTTCTCCTCACCAATTCGTACACGTATCTTCACATGATATATATCGGAAATGCACGTGAGGATGACTGTTAGACTAGTCCACATCACTCACATACATAAACCACAATTTTGATTAATATAATTCAAATGTCAATTAGTCCCCTATAGCCAATTAATTTTAAATTCAACGACTCCAAGAAACTTCCTACGGAGAATTGTGTGTACCAGCAAGAATCTACTCTAGCCTAGTCTGAAAGGGTAGGAAATGAGAGTACCCTAAGTATTTTTTGAGTACCCGCAAGAAACATAATTTCACCTTACCTAACGTAACCTAATCTACGAGGTGGGGAATGGAACTATCATAATAAGAATCTAACCCAGGTCTTTTTACTGGTAACGGAAACTTTACGCTTTGGCAATCCATTTGCTCTCCACTCTATAGTGAGACTCAAGGTCTAAATATCGTACTGGCTAGAGTACCGATTTTTCTACTGATATGGTGTGCACGGGTACCGGTGAGATATCTTATACCGTTTCAAATTTATAACTATTAATGTTATTTTCCTATATAAAAGAATTTATTAGCATAGTATACACATTTATTAAAAATAAAAAGTAGTCCAATAATATCTAGTATTTGGCCGGTATCGTTCGGTATTTATCGGTACCGACTGGTATTGTCCGGTAATGGAAGGATAAAATAAATTTAAAAATAGTCCAGTATCGGCTAGTACCTCTTTGCTCTGTCATACAAATTAGAGGGAACAAAATTTTGATTACTCTTGTTAGAAAGGGGGCAAAAAGGATTATGACTTCCATATGAAACGAAAAATTTCGTTAACTGATCATCATGTATACGGAACTTTAATAAGTAGCATTCAAAAACCATAAGCTATATAAGTAAACTATGAATTACTAATTAATAAACAATTTTCTTTTCTTACTATCTTTATCAAATTAAAACCCGTAGAGGTAACATTTACCTATGCATCATATATAGATGGATGAGAGATGATCAAGAGAGAGATAAAACCTTATCAAAAAAGACTAAAAGTAAACACGTCTGAGTCTGATTACAATACTAGTAATACATAATACATAAGCAAAACAAATTCAAAGGTGGGTAGAATTCGATGATCAACCAACCACATCGACCTTGGTGGTGCAAGACAGCAACCTCCGAAACACCGCCGACACGGCGGCGCAGGACGCCTCCTTGGCCCTCCCGAACCCCGCGTACTTCTTCTTCTTCTCCTTTCCGCCGCCGCCGCCATAATAAGCCATCTTTCTCTCTCTCCTATACGCCGTCGACACTCTCTCTCTGACCCTGTCGAGACACTTCTTGGTCTTCTCGGGCACGCTCTCCTTCCTCGAGAACGTGTAGCTCCGCAGGTACAGCTGCCGGCACGAGACGCTGTCCACCACGGCGGGGTGTTGGCGGAAGCTGCCCCCGTGCCGGCCGTCGAAGCTGACGGACCTCACGAACTCGGCGTCGGATTCGGGCCACTTGTAGAGGTTCACGTAGGTGGCTCGGACGGGCTGGATACGGGCAAGGACGTCGTTGACGACGCAGCTTGATTGGCAGCCGGAGGCCATTAATTGGTTTTGATTCCGTGGGAGTGGTGACGGATTTCGTTAGTGGGGTTTGCTTTATAATAATCCAAATTCCAAAGGAGAGCTTAGCATGCAAGAAAAGGTTGAGAGAGAGAGAGAGTTGAGCGTGGTGTGCCCAGCAAGGTGTGGTGTGGTGTGGGTTTTATGCGTTTTGGGGTGTTTGTTGCGTGTAATGATTTGGCAGCATGTGAGAGTGTTATATATATGGACTACAAGACAATGAGGTACGTGAGATGCACGATCCAATTACGTGGGCGATTTGTCACAGAGAATTAAAACGGACTAGAGAATGGTGACTTGGTACGTTGCTCATCTCCCTTCCCAAGTGGTGATCAAATGGAGTCCCACAATATTTTTTTAAATACAATAGTGATACCACGTCATTCTGTTGATGTAGTACAATGAACCAATCATTTTCGACCATATACGAATTCGGGTCCGCGCAGCAGTGATGTGGTGGTTAGTGTGATCTATATAATTACCCACCACATGTGCGTAGTGAGGTCAACATGATCAACATGTGGACCTTGTTCGTTTTGGTTTTTGGATTTTGAATTTTGAGTGGAGATCGAGAGATAGAGAAATAAATGAGAGTAATAATAAAGAGAAAATTTATTAGGAACCGTGCGCTGAGAAAAAATCCAAAACCCAAATACCAAACTGAACAAGGTCGTGGTGTTCTGTTATTGGGTAGTGATACCACGTCAGCACGATGACGTGGTATCACCGTTGCAACCAAAATTTACTCGAGTCCCATGGGGTGGGGCTTTGGGGACCTAGGCTATAAATAGCCTCTAAATCCTTTGTGTTAACTCTAACACATTTATTAACCCCTGCTGATGTATAAAATGTTAGAAACAAAAAAAAAAAGAATAAACGGAATAGTAATATGTTTGCGCACAAACACCTGTGTGAAAGATTCTTTCGAAAATATCCCATACTACTGCAAATTTTTACGAGCGAGATTGAGAGTAGACTCTAAAAGATTATGTGATTGAGATAGTCACCGAAATCATGTGACAGTTTTCTACTACAAGAAAATATTTAGAACGAATCAAAATCTTCGCATCATGTGACTTGAATATGAGATTTACAGCGCTGTTGGTACGTAAAAGGTCAATAAAGTTTATTAGGTAGGTCGTGTTGCTTTCATCATTCATGAAAGGTTGATTGGACAATATTGTTTGGAGAGAGAGAGAGAGAGAGAGAGACGAATGAGAGAAATGGATTGGACAATATTGTTGAATCACATTGTACACAGATAAAATGAATGGATAAAGTTTGACTGCTCATTTCTCTGGAGAACCATACTAAATAGGCCTAGTTCTGACGGAAATTAATGTCCGATCAATATAATGTTTTTATTTATTTATTTTTGATCGGCATAGACATAATAAACCACTCGAATTGTCAAGTGAGACCATGCGGAGTATTATTTTACGTCACATGACTACACGAGTACTGGTTGCCGATAATTATTAGTTCTTTCTTTTAAAAAAAAGAAATTGACCGAATAACCCCTCAACTGATAATGTCTAAACTACCTAATTAAACTAGATAGTCCTAAATGGCTAATTAAGGTTGCTTTGATTGCAATATTGCATTACACACCACACATGCTCACATGCACCTTGTGGCCATGCGAGTATATAGTCAAAGGGGGGGCAGCCTTAGTTTTTGTTCAAAGGGTGCAAAATTTCGTCCGGAAGCATGCACGAGCAGACCCTGGAGGATCGGCACCTCACGGTCAAGGGAATCGAATCTACCGGAGCCGTTTAATCCAATGGAAACTCTCTCTCTCTCTCTTTCTTTCTTTTTTTTTTTATAAAAGTGAGAAGATTGTATTGATAAACGTCAAGCAGTACTTATAAAACGGAGATCATTACAAAGAATTTGGACAAAGCCAAACTAATCGTCTAACAAATAGAAAACATATAAATCACAAGGCAATCGATGTCTTTTCATCCTAACCCAGACATGGCCTGACGCAATAGCGACACTTTTAAACTGCCTAACAACTATTTAGGAGTCTCAAATATGAAAAAGTGCAAAGTTAAGGACAAAAGACACCAAATACCCAGATGATCAGAGATGCACTCCAGCCAAGTATGAATGCACCAATGAACTCTCAAGAATTACAAATCTGTCAAACCGCCACGGGTTGCCTCGCCAAAGACATCATGTAGGGATAGAACGCTGAAATATAGATATCGTTGTGAAACAACCTCGATTGAGAGAACCTTATCTGTAGACAAAATTCGTTCAAAAACGAAACTAATAACTCTCATTGAACGAGAAACAAAACTCTCGTAGAACGAGAGATAAAACTCTCACAGATCAGACGACAAGTCATAGATCTGAAGAGACAGAATGAAAAAAAAAAAAAGCAAAAACAAAGAAATGGAGTCGGTAGTACTATGGCCTCCCCCTCCGGCCGCCGCACACGGGTATGGAACCCACGGAGGGTTGAGAGAGAGGAAGAGAGAGATAGGGTTGAGAGAGAGGAAGAGAAATTGTTTGTTTAAAATGTAGTAACTCTAATAAGTAATAACAGAAATTGTTTGTTTAAAATGTAGTGAAACTCTCTCCTTTAATATCAAGAAAAGTTCCGAGTGAAAAAATAATAATTCAAGAAAAGTTTTAGTCTACAAACGAGGCAAAAATATACTCCGAGCTATGAATATACGCAACGAAGGACGGAAGGAGTGTATTTTCTACAAATTGTGAAATGTCTGCGACAAATTCTGAGAGCATATTATGGAATTTCAGTTTTTAAAAATTTGCAGTGCAGTGGAGTGTTTGCTGCCCAGATTCTAGAAACAACTTCTAAAAATCACAAGTTTTTTTTTTAAAAAGGTATTTCCTTTGTCTATTTTTAAGTGTTCTGCTTCGTAACTCTAACTTATTAAGAAAATATCATTATTACATCTTTCACATCAACTTGTACCTTCAATTTCCCTACTTATCCTCTATGCAGACATCATCATTACACTTTCGCTTACTAACTTTTCAAAATGGAATCTACTTTTATAGACAAAATAGAAAATGTACCAACTTTTACCCATTGACTTTACAAAATAGACTTTTTTTAAGAAACAGCCTAAAATGAAATACTGAACTTCAAAAGTGGACGGATGGTGTACAATTTACTATATAATTTTCCAGATCTGAGAAGATTTGGTCAGAGAAAAGACAAAAATATTCCTTGCCATTTTAACAATACCCCTCGGTCCATAGACTAAATCCACAATAAAAAGGCCTATTTTGCAATGATCTGAAACTCCAAGCTATATATATATATATATATATATATAGAGAGAGAGAGAGAGAGAGAGAGAGAGAGAGTGAGAGTTAGGTTCCGGTGAGGGATCTCTCATTTTAAAAAAATGAGGGACTTTCATTTCCGATTGAATTTCTATGATCCAAGCCGCTCAAAGTGATCAGAACGTGATTTTAAGGGTTCCCGCGAGAAATCAGCAAAAAAAATGACCGGGAAGGGCTTCATCCCAGCAGTTTTCATTGAAGGGTTCAAGAAAAACTGCTCGGATGACGCCCTTCCCGGTTATTTTTTTGCTGATTTCTCGCGGGAACCCTTAAAATTACATTCTACACACATTGAACGGTTCGGATTTTCAAAATTTGATCGGAAAATGAAAGTCCCTCATTTTAAAAAAATGAGGGATCCCTCACTTGAAAATTCCTATATATATATATATATATATATATATATATATATATATATAAACTAACAAAAGAAGAAGAAATTGAACTCACATAGAGAAAATGAAATTTAAGCAATTCACTGGATTCCATGGACCCCTTTATGAAGATGGTTCCGCCGTTGAGTATTATATGTGCACATATTCACTCGGATACTGTAGTAGGTAGACTTGAAGGCGAAAGGGAAATCACTTTGGGCTTTGTTGATTTACTGCGTGATGATTATATTGAAAAAGATCGAGGCCGCGGTATTTATTTTTCTCAAGATTGGGTCTCTCTACCAGGTGTTCTACCCGTGGCTTCAGGGGGTATTCACGTTTGGCATATGCCTGCTCTGACCGAGATCTTTGGGGATGATTCTGTACTACAATTCGGAGGAGGAACTTTAGGACACCCTTGGGGAAATGCACCGGGTGCCGTGGCTAATCGAGTTACTATGAACTTAGTTACCATAGGGAACATATTGTTGTAAATATCTAAAAAAAGGGATTCAGTTCCTTGTGCTAGCTGCATACAAGGATTCTAATATATATTTATCTTTTTCCATAGTGTAAATATTAAGCTGAATAGAATACTTAGAAATTAAAAAATCCATGGTAACTTATGCATCCCAAGATAACGATATTGAATCGTTATTGATTTGGAATTGCACTTCTGGTTTGGGGTAAAATGTTGGTTCAAGCGGGAGGCCTAATCATCGCGTACGTCCCAAGCCCGAAGCCCTGTTAACCAAATTGAGCCTTTTCCAGCTAAAGTTTCAAAAGACCCCAAAATTCTTGAAAAACGTACCACACATGTCTGTTTCTTATTTTCTTGGGTACACGAGAAAGGAAACACAAACAGAAATGATTTGTGGTCACAGGGTTTATGGTCAAACACAAATGACTGGTTCGATTCTAGGTTTATGGTCACAGGGTTTATACTTCATAGGGTAATTTAGACGAGTTTGGAGAATAAGAATTACAAATCCTACATATTTAACTTAAGAAATAAGGTGACGTATTGGATCGGAACTAATTTATCTTGGTACAAATGTACTTTTGTTATGTACTTATCAATATCCAATCAATATAATTCCTGATAAGATTTACATGCCCGGCAATTAGGGGTGTTACTTAAAACCGGAAAATCGATCGAAACCGGAAAAACCGGACCGAACCAGATTGTTTTAACCGGTTGAATAATTTCGATCTGGTTCCGGTTTATAAAATTTTATAAACCGGAAAAATAATTTCGATCCGGTTTATGTGTTTTAAAAATCGGTTGAAACCGGAACCGGTTATATATATATGTATAATATATACATATATATATAAAAACATAGGGGAGGGGTTGAATTATGGATTTTTAGTTGATATTTTGTGGTATATATTGGTCTAATAAATATATTTATTATATAAAAATGATTTTTATGGGCTTAATTATGTTTTTATGGGTTTTTTTTTATGTATTGGGTTCAAAATTGCTCCTTTTTTGTTGGGCCCAAAAAAAAGGGTTGAATTATAGATTTTTGGTTGATATTTTATGGGTTGAATTGTGAATTTTTTGATGTGTTGAGCAAAAAATATGGCCCATAAATGAAAACCGGATAAACCGGACCGAAACCGGTTGAGCCGGTCGAAACCGGACCGGTTTTATCTCAACCGGTTCCGGTTTCTAAAAATCTCAAACCGGATATCCAGTTTCGACCGAAAAATACATCCAACCCGGTCGAAACCGGACCGGTATCACCCCTACCGGCGATATCTAATCTAAAAACTAAATAGTGCTAATCGTCTAATGAAACCCGGGAAAAGATTACATTTGCCCACACCCCCTGTTAAACAAAATGGGCTTCTTAGCCTTTTAGACCTAAAGTATCCACGAGCCCAAAGTTCTTGTGGTGATTTACAAAATCAATATGCTAAATGCTTTAAAAATATTAGGGAAAATGACGGCTAAGGACGTGTTTTGATAATTAATATCCGCCAAAGACATTTTCAACATTAACAAATGTTCTTAGCTTGTATTAACGAGTATTAATTATCAAAACACTTCATCGGCCGTCATTTTCCAAAAATCTTAGCCTTGAATTGGCTTTCAACAGACACAAAAGGGGCTTTAGAAATAAGAATATTCAGAAAATGGACTTTTTCTAAAGGTCTGAAGTTTTTGCCAACGGAGGATTGGCCGAGCGCTTTAGAATGCTACGGCAAAAATTGTGTTTTGACTGTGCCTAGAAGTGTGGTCACCACAATACTAATGTTATGAGAGAGAGAGAGAGAGAGAGAGAGAGAGAGAGAGAGAGAGAGAGAGAGAGAGAGAGACTATGGCCTAGGAAACATTGATAAATTAACAAATCAATAACGAAGGTCCAAATTCTTTTATTTATTTAGAAGCTTTTTGTATAAATATATATGTATTATTTAAATGGGGTTACATCAATTATATGGTTTCTTTTGGAAACAATTGTAGTAACAAACACACGTTATGATTGGCCTGCGGTCAGGTCTGTCGCCTCCACGTTCACATAGTCCTCTCGGACCTCTTCCCCTATATTTGTCACGACACTGTTGACGACAAGGAAGAAGGTTGCAACCATTAGGATCCAACGTAACTTCACATATTTCAGCGTTCACTTGAACCACCATTAATACAACTGCATGCATGCATGTCACAAAATTGGTGACAAATATCCGTGTAATTGATATGTATGTATAAACATGTAATCAATCAGTTGTGACATAAAAATACGGTGTGTTTATGGTCCCATTTGATAATCCAAGCGGTTCATTTATTTTTGAACGGCGAAGAAAAGATTCTGTTGATCAATAGCAAGGCTACGAGTGATTAAACGGACAAGAGTAAAACGGCATCACAACGAGAGGGCAAAATCCTAACGAGGTTGGCACCCCACCCCTCGACAATCATATGCCGCTCAAGCCCGGAAAGCAAAAGTTGAAATAAAGATATAAATGTCCCCTTAAATATCGTAGTGGAAAATGGTTAGTACACAATAAGTTTTGTAGCGGTATGTGTGACGAAGAATGATAATTTAATTTTAGGAATAATTAATTCATCGTCATTAAAATGTCCCGACGTGTTTTAAAGAAAATCAATCAATTTGCGTAGGCAATGAGCACATTGAGGATAATGAAAGGAACGACTCAGATGAATAAGAGGATTGTCATAGGTTCCATTATACGTCGTATGATCGACGAGGGTCACATAAGAGGATTTATCATATGACATTCAAAGATGTATAATAAGAACAAGAGCACATACGTACCTGTCAAAAGTAAGACAAAAAGCCTCAAATCAAAGTAAGAAAACTTGGCCATCTAACCATAAAAAGGTACTTGGCCATCTAACCAAAAGAATCAGAGTAGTATTTATAGAGTAGGACTAACACAATTCCTTTCGATTTTTTCCTTGGATCGGCAACACAATCCATTTAATTTGATTACCAAAATTAAATTTGATTACACAAATCAAGTTTTAATTATATATAGTCATTACGTGGCTGTAATAAACGTGTGAATTAATCTATTCAATGGAAGTATTGTGATTTGGGTGCTTTCAAGCAAAACAAAATTTAAAATTACACAACTTATTTTGGAAACTCGATCCTCATAATTGCTTTTAAAGATTTCTAGTCTTTTATCCCTTGTAATTAGGTCAACTTTATGATTTCAAGTTTTGGTAACTCGATCCTCATTAATGCTTTTAAAGATTTATTGTTTCTCTATCAAAAATATATTTAGTTCGAAATATGGTACCCCTAATATTCAATTCTCTCTATATCGGTCATTGTGCGTCAATTAACGAATGGGAATGGTATTGTGCAGTGGTGTGCGCGCAGCACGGTGCTGTGGCACCAACCCGAAGTCCGTTAATTAATCAATTTATTTCTATTTGACAAACGGATTAAGGGAGTAGCTAGAGTCATGTCAGCAGGGGCCATGGCTCAAATTGAAAGTGATGCGGATGCCAAAGAGGAAGAGTACTTCAGGCATTTCCACGCCTAGGGTGGTAAAACTGTAATTATGCAATTATGGAATTCCGTGTTAGGCCGCTCATGTTCGATCCGAAACGGCTCAACGGTTAAGACACATCTTTGCCATGGACTAAGCCTTTTTTCGGGCTTATTGTTGCTGTTTGGGATTCCGAATGGTCAAATTTGCCGTTTAAGGAAAAATTTGATTTGTTAATTGCTTGGGCAAGGAAAATCCGAATTAAGCAACGTTTTTTTTAGAAGTCTTTGAATTTTCTTTATTTTCTAAATTTGCTATTATTCCGAATTCCCATTTTTGGTAATTTTTCGTTAATTATCACTATTAATTGATTCAGCTTCCTTTTTAGACGAATCATTTGGGGTTAGGGTTTCTGCCTATTTAATGAGTTATAAGGCTTTGGGCTGGGGGGATTACTATTATTATTGAATGAAAAAAAAAATTGTAAAGAGAGTTTCTCTAAACGACTACCTATCCAGCTTGTGATTGTCCTTATTACATGGCCGTTCATTAATTTATAGTTGCCCTGCATCAGAAATATTTTATGTAATTTATGGCCCTCATTTATGAAAGACAGCTTCGAACTCTTCACATTTACTGTAATCGCGTAATAACTTCACCTTCTAGTATTGGATAATCGTTATTGTCACCACCTATTGATGATGGTATATGTATAAGAAGTAAAAGGTAGAGTGGGCTCTACATCCTTGTTTTTTTGTACTACTATATATAGCTTCGTCTTTGCAACCGACTCATGATTGTCATCAATAACCAAAAAAAAAAAAGTTGTGTTCGTAACACTATTCAATAAATTGTATGAACAGAATATTGAAAATGCTCCGTTTGTGTTATGGTAATTGGAGCGCGGTTTTGTCGTTCCAAAGTATTTTTTGTTTATTTTGTCAATCTAATTTGGTGGATGACTTTAGAGATGGATTGTGGATGATTTTGAGTTTGCGTGACACCATCCATGTACATAAACTATATGCAGAGTCTCAATTATGATTCTTCCGGGTGGAAGAAGCACTTGGATTGACAAAATGACGTCCCTTAGATCTGGGGACACTGCCGAGCACTACTTGCCAAGCGAGAAAAAAGGCGCCATTAATACTATGCAAAACTACGTCATTTTGAGCCGGAAAAGATGGACCGTTTGGACCAAAAAAGGGGCTCTACTGTGTTCGTTTTAATTTCTTGTTTGTTTGGTTGGCATTCCATAACAACTGTTATTTATTTATTTTGTGGGGCCCATTACAAGTCCTACAAATATAATTCAAACCACTTTACGTGAGAGCAATAGCATTTTGATCACAGCGCGAAATCAGGGAAAGTTTTAGCAGCTTGATCGTGTATACTAGTATCATAAATTCAACCCCTTTCATTATATAATTATCATCTAAGCATATAACATGCGATCTTCGACATTATGGTTTGGCTCGAATTACACTGATAAAACCAGCAGCTCGAAAGAGTGCACAAATCGATCACTAATCCTGAAAGAAAAAAAGCTATAAACATCACAGCAGAAACCAATCAGGGATAATTCAAAGACAAAATTACTAAAGAGCACATCTAAGGACATTGCATCCATGACCTGCAAAACCAACACTTGATGTGGGTAGGAAATAGAAGCATCAGAAGTGCCAGATACAAAAGTAGTTGCATTGAAGGTCATGCTCATTCTATCTGTCGAGTGATCTTATAGTTTCAAAATATGACATTTTGAAATAGTAAAGAACTGTCATGAAAACATGTTGTGTGACCATCTAAATATCTTTTGAACAGAAAAGAAAGAACACAACCTCTCTCTAACGTAATATGTTGTGACTTCTCAAAATGCTAGTGCTCGCCCATAGAGCGGATTGGTAAAGCCTATATCTCTCTGTTGAAAAAGAAGCTACAATGTTCTTCTCTATGTCAAAAAAATGAGAAACTCAACCTCTCAAAACCTTTTGTAGCTTCTCTTTCCCTTTTTCGCTCTCCAGTGCCTAACTATATACTCTACCGCTTCGCGTAGTGTTGCTTTCCTCCCTTGTAATTCCAAACTTCTGGTGTTACAAACCTACTAATGGGATTGTACTCATTTGTCTCCATCAAGGCAATTGTCACAGCAGAGTACACTTCATCACCAACCTCATTCTTTAGATTTTTCAGCTTTTCGTCATCTTCATCAATAATTTCCTGCAGCCACATTCCAACAAACCATCTTAAGGTGAATGACAAGGTCAAAAGGGAAAATAGGAGAACATAAATATAATGACGAACAAGAAAGAACGCCCCAACAAATAATAACTGGTAAGGGGAAGGCTGCTCATACCACTTTCTAATATAGTACCACACTTCAGTATTAAAAACTGCAGAGACGTGCTGATAAAAAAAATTGCAGAGACATACAACGTGTTCCTATTTTGCGTATTTCCCAGAGACAAAATAAATCAAGTTCCTCGTTCTAACACATAGCCCACATGCAGGACATTGTCCCTCGTTTGTTAAACGTGCAGTACTTCATAAAAAGAGAGAGAGAATTCCCATACAAGGAGGACTTGTCACCTGAATCCTAAATTAGAATGCCATGTAAAGTTTCCATCAAGTGTAGATTACTAGGACAAAATTGTCAAGCAAAGATGTCATTATACAGAAGTACATGGCACTGTCCCAAGGGCTGAAACAGAAAGAAAATCTAAAATGGTCTCCTGAATGAAAATGCAATACCTCTTCCTTGTCACTTCCTCTGATGATCTTAAAGGGATGCCAGCTAGGATCCCTCAGGTAAGCATCCCATGGCGAACATAGCTCCATAGCTTTACGATCAGCTTTTTTTCCATACTTCCTCTTGGCTGCAGTATGGAATTGCTTACTGTCAAGGTCGCCCATCCTCTTGATGCCAATAGTAGCCCAGGCTGACTGCCCCATCAAGCCCTGTAAGGCAAGAAAAATATGTTTGTTATCAATCCATAGGGAAATTACCTCATCATTGGAAAAAGATTTAAATTTGAAGAATAACAGAAATTATAGAAGTACTAAAAAGTCAACTTTACCGCAAGTTGTACAATCAAGTATGCAAACAATCAGAGTCATCCCTACCCGTTTTTCTATTCCATTTATAGAATTCCCAAGTGACAATGCTCATCACTTCAAAGTAAGATACACAGTGAATTACTTTATTTCTCTGTTATTGATGTAAAATAGATCAGCAAAACAGTGCATGATCAATGCACAAAGAGTTAAGCATCAAACCTACTTCCCAAAGGGTTTCCCACTTATCTTATCACATATCAGCCCATATAAGAACCTTGAACAAGAATACTACCCACATTAATTAACTCCTTGCGAGCTTGTTGAACCTCATCGTTGCTTTTGCGTTCCTTTATAATGAGAGCTTGACTCAGGGATTCTAGATCTTCAAGGTCTTGCTCCTTTTTTGCTAAATCTTGTTGAAGTGCATTCCTCTTCTTCTTCTGTTCCAAATCCCCGTCCTTACCCATGTGTCGAACAACTTGTATTGCCCTTCTCATACGCTCTACCTCCAACTCCAGGGCTTGCCTGGCATCAATTTTCTTCTATAATTCCAAAATTCTTGCATGAAGGTTTTCTTTTTCTCTCTGTCGTGAAAAAGTTGTAGTAGAATCATTAAATCATACAATTCAGGCAGATAATTGTCACTTCAGTGATCGAAGTTAAAACAGAAAGTAGAGTATATTACTTGTTGATCTTCTACCAGCCTTAGAAGGTTTTCGTCTGCTATCTTTTGCTCCAAGGTAGCTCTCTCATTCTGAAAAGAAAACAAATTTGTTATAGTTCTAATTTCGAACTGCTGGTGATTCTGTGGGCAGATGTTGACAAACAACGAATATGACTCATTTTCAACTGACTGCAGCGCGCCAACAAGTACAAAACAAAAGCTGCAGCTCATTCATAATAAAGTTGTATGCTATTTCTAGGGAAAAAGAAGAAGGATACATCGAAATTTTGAGTTTTGACACCAATGTGTAGTTCACCAACTCGACAAGGCCAACAAAAATTTATTTCTGTTAAGAATGTTAGATTTATTGGAGAGTTCTAACCTAAAACCAATTGGCTATAGTTGGAGTAACCTCTAAATTATATTAACCAAGTTTGGGTGGCTTAGATAAGCGATGTAGGACAAAATCTAACACTCCCCCTCACGTGCAGCCCAGATGTGCACGTGAAGGTACGAATTGAGCTGACCAAGAGATTTGCTTCGGGCGACAGAGACTCGACCACGAGAGGTGAGGCCACCCAAGACCTAGCTCTAATAATATGTTAAATTTCTTAAAGGGTTCCAACCTAGAACCAAGTAGAGTAACCTCTAGATTATATTAGCTAAGCTTGGATGGCTTAGAGTCCAAGCTTAGCTAAGCGATGTGGGACAAAGTCTAACAAAGAAATTTGAAGAGCTGCACACCTACAAAAAGAGGAAGGGACTGTTATTCTTTTTCGTGATATTGCTTTTGGAATTGGCACAAACTACACTGATTTTCTTTATCTAAACAACCTTAAACAAGCAAGTTGAATATCAAGCATTTTCAAGATTTGCAAAAAGCACCTAAGAGTATATTCCAGTCTGTTTAACCAAGTGGGAGATTGGGCATTGCTACTCTTTCATCCTATTCTAGAGTGAGAACTGAGAACCTTTTACAAGAAGGAAAATTTAAGTACCATTTTCTTCTCAGAGTCGAGCTTCCTCCTTTCATCTTCATTTCGGGCCTCCCATTTCTCCAGTTCTTTCTCACGCTGCACAAGCTCTTCGCTCTGCAATTCTATTTGCTTATTAATATGTTCATGGTCCTCCAAAATCTTTTCAAGTTGGCTGCGCGCATTCTGCTGCATCTTTGTTATCTCTATTAAAGATCAAATGGGGACAAAAAGAAGAGAAACATCTAATGTCAACATGAATTAAAAATTTAATGCAATGATAATCGAACAACTAATGAACTGTAGCATACTAGCACCAAGGTAATGGACTGTGCTAGCTAATAATCGAGACAAATTACCTTCATTGTAAGCTTTGTGCATCTTATCTTTCTGACTCATCCACGTGCTCAGTGACATTAATTTTTCATTGTATTTGCACTCAATCTCCTTAAGCCGCATATTTTTTACCTCGATCACATTAGTCAGATTCGTCACAAGCTTTGTATCTTTCCGCTTATCCTCTGCTTCAATTTCAGAAATACTTTTCAGATCAGTCTTCTGGAGATGTTCACCAACTATACTGTTAGAGTGGAAGTCCTCATCACGAGCAACCCATCCAAATAGCTCATCTCCAATGTGCTTTGCTGCAAAGTAATCCCTCATGCCCTTTTGGTTTGATTCGAAAGCCTTTTCAAACATCATTGCGTTGTGAAATCCAGGCCAGTCTCTACTGAACTCCACCACTGCCAATCTGGAATGGCCCTTGTAGTTCCATTTGGGAGTAACCCTCACTGGATTGAAATCCTGTGCAGCCAACTTATCCCTAAGATTTGACCCGCTTTTCCCAATGTAACGCCCATCCTTTTCTCAACAGGGATGTTTGCTATTATCCCTACCCACGGCCAAACACACAACTCAGTGCTATCGTGTCCCACAGGAGCCTCAATAGCCTCTGTTGTGGATTTGGACATTGACCCATTTGCCTTAAACTGCTCTTCCATGTACCTCACTAGGGCTAAATGTCTCCCTTTCTGTTTTACATTCTTGCTCCCAAAACTAGAACCATGCTGCAGAAGCTCCTTGTATTTGTAATCCCTCTTTTTCCTCCCTTGGCAATACCACCATCTACACACCCCATCCGATAATTCTACCTTGATACCCCCATCCATAAAGCTCTTGTAACACTCCTCGGTGTAGTCCTCTAACTCTGAATCACTTATATCTGTTTCCTCTTCTGATGAGTGAGACATTTCCGTAATTCAGCAAAATAAAAAGACACGGTGAGGAACAGCGAAGCAGCTAACTGGAGTAGTTATTATTGCCCAGTTAAACAAATACTATATAGGTAATGAGGAACAGATAGTAGTGCTCATCAACCAAAACTAAGCAAGTTCACTAAAATTTCCAGATAAGCAACAAAGTTCCACATAAAAAACTCAGGTTCTTGTCCAATGCTTCAGAAAAGAAAAAATATCCAATATGGTATGCTTCAGTTCAGTTATAACCTAAGATTCCTATCCTATGTTTTCCTTGGCACGTCCTCAGTAGCCAAACGGAGCATATACAAAGGGGCATCACGATACCAAGTAATATCAAAATATGTTACGAATCATGCCGAGCGTTAGCTCTGTCTTATGTCTAAAAGGTAATCAAAGATCACCTACTAGTATAGACCGGTATAATATCGTGGAATCAGGCAAAAATTGAAACACGTTACAAATGGTGTGAAACCAGAGCAGGATCCCGAAACAAAGCATAATATACATGTCTATAACCATAGGTGAGGAAATGCAAATTAATTACCTTGAAAATGCAGTTAATGGGTTGTGGATGAATCAGACACGGGAAAATCCTTGACTTGTTTTCAGTGGATGGAAAGTTGAAACCAGAGACACGGGGGGGGGGGGGGGGGGGGGGGGGGGGGGGGGTGTGTGTGGTGGTGCTTAAAACAGATATGGGACCATGTATATACAGCAATGAGCGTGTGACCATAAAGCTTCCTCAGGACTGCAAACGAATATGGAAAGAGAGAGAGAGAGGATGGCATTTGTGGAGAGAGAAACAGAGGTTCAGGTCCTCCTGCATAATGCAGGAATAATGACGCGCACAACTTCGTTATGAAAGTGGTAGTGCTACAGCGACGACGACGCTGTCCTTTTGCATGCCTGTAGTAGAAGAATACGAAAGTGTACTCAATGGATCGATACAGATTACAGACCCAGATTATACTCTCTATACAGAGCGGTGAAGATGCGTGTACCAGGACACGTGGCGGGTTTCCTCGGCGAGTAGTAGTAGTACATATTTTGGAGAAATTCTTCAGTGCCGAGCGGGTATTGCCGACGTGGCACCCGCTCGGCACACCCGAGCCGTCCGATATATTTTTGGACGGCTCGGATTAAAACACTCTCTCTCATCCCATCTCAACACTTTCTCTCTCCTTTTCTCTCTCTAAATCTGAGCCGTCCAAACACGTAATGGACGGCTCGAATGCGCGAGCGGGCACCACATGGTACCCGCTCGGCACTGAAATTTTTTTCCATATTTTGGGTATGTGGTGGGACCGGGGCTGCACTTTTGCGGTGGCTACTGTCGGCCGTAGACGAATGAGAGCGCTCCGTATGTTTTTATCAATTTTTTTCATTTCACATATTTTTGGGAAACAATTTTTGCACGAGAAGATATTCGATACTCACGGGGCAAAGTCGAGCATCAATTTGCATCACACATTGGTATGATGGCATGGAGTCTACACATTTGGGGGCGGATCCCATTAATGTGTGGTGACTGTGGTCTAGATTCGTGTTCAATCTTGTTTCAAAGACATTGAATAGTTTCACTTTTTGTTCACATTAGGCTCTCCGTTTATTTTAATGTAAAAAATCTTTTACAATAACAAATATTTTCCATGTAGATAATTTTACGGGAAAATGTTTTACACAACTATCATTTCCGCTATTTGGTTCTGTATTAGGAAAACAATGGCATTTATAGGACGAAAAAAATCCCAGATGACAGTGAGCATGTGAAGACACCTATTTAGAATGGTTCCTGGCCTTTTCTCTCTAAACTACTTTTCTCTCTCATCAAACAATGGATGAATATTGTTATGCTTTGAATTTTTCACATTTGGCAGAAAAGTTCTCTCAGCTGTTGCCAGGGGACATATGGAGGCGGGGGCTGCTGCCCCAAGGGGGCAGCAGCGTGCTGCTGTCCCGGCCTTCCGGGCCCTCTCCGGTCTCGCTCCGATGATCTGAAACGTTCACTTTGTAGAGCTCGTCGAGTAGAATAACCATGCAAAAAATCAGCTTAATTGGATATCATTAAGTGCCTGATCGGAGCCTATATAACTCTCGGTCCATGGGTTACAATGGATTTGATTCAGTGTTTTGGATTCATTCTTTTTAAGATAAAAATATTTCGATCAGGCACTTAATGATATCCAATTAAGCTGATTTTTTGCATAGTTATTCTACTCGACGAGCTCTACAAAGTGAACGTTTCAGATCATCGGAGCGAGACCGGAGGGGGCCCAGAAGGCCGGGACAGCAACACGCTGCTGCCCCATTGGGGCAGCAGCCCCCCCGCCTCCGGGGACATATACGGGGAAAACAATACTACTCGAAAATGACTTCCGGGGATGGTTGTCGTAAGTTAATTTACATTGATTTGGTGGAAAACATTACTTGTAAAATATTTTTCCAAACTTATGTGCAACCAAACACTGAAAATTGATTTAGTATTTTGAGCCACTATCGAGATTCATATGATAATTCCAATCAGGCAATTCACTAGTTACAAAAACATTACAAAAGACTACCCACTGAGGGACGCAGGGGCTCTGCTGTGCCTGAGGCACAGCACCCCCTACCCACTCCCCCAAAAAGATCAAAAAAAGGCCCAAAAACGGTACCGTTTGTAAGGAAAAAAAATTTAAGTTTTCTATTTGTAATCCTATGGAGTAGAAACGTGATTATAAGAGTCTTAGAGATAAAATTTAATTATGTCTCTTTAGAATAATTCGATCAGAATAATAAGATCTTCATATTGGTTCAAACGGATTGAAAATTGAAACAGATAAATATTTTACTGTATTTTTAATATATAAACATTCTAAAAAAATTTAAAAAATTAAGTATTCTAATTTTTAATTTTTAATCTGTTTGAATAAGTGCGAATATCTTATTATTCTGAACATATTATTCTAAAGGATTATAGTTAACTTTTGTCTCTAGAACTCTCATAATTAAGTATTTGCTATTTATTTAGGATCCTATGGAGCAGAAACATGATTATTAGAGCCTTAAAGACAAAAGTTAATTATGTCTTTTTAGAATAATATGTTCAGAATAATAAGATCTTCGCACATATTCAAACGGATTAAAAATTGAAGTAGTTAATTAGAATGTTTATACATTAAAAATACAGTTAAAAAATTATCTGCTCCAATTTTTAATCCGTTTGAACAAGTATGAAGATCTTATTATTCAGATCAAATTATTCTAAAGAGACATAATTAAATTTTATCTCTAAGACTCTTATAATCACGTTTCTACTCCATAGGATTGCAAATAGGAAACTTAAAATTTTTTTCCTTCCAAACGGTACCGTTTTTGGCCTTTTTTGGGCCTTTTTGAGAGTGGGTAGGGGGTGCTGTGCCTCAGGCAAAAACTTTTAGCAATTGATTAATTCTTCCTAAAATAAAACAAACCCGCCTCATCAATCTAGATCAAACTTCAATCCCGTTGGCAGCTCACGCAACTGCCCACTGAACTCCCATCAAAATCATTACAAAATGTTTTGCCCACGGGATCATTACAAAATGTATAGGACATTGTAATCACCGCATAACGTCGGTGTTGTCTTTGTGTTCTTCTCGATCTTAGTATATACAGTATATCATTCTCTTCTGCTATTTACAGGTCCCGGGAGTGGAAGGCATTTACTCCAGGAGTAACTGTACGTACGTTGCTTAACTTAGGAAGCGCTATTCCGGGTGGCTAGCTCTTGACAAACATTGTTCCAGTTGAAGCTGCAGTTCTCTTTTCTCTGCTCATTGTTTCCGAATTTAAAATGGGAATAATGCTCTAGAGAGAAATTACAGATCGAACAAGTACCTCATTCCATAGAAGTACCAAATAATGGAAACATTCAAAGACCTGCTGCACGCACATTTTTACATTATCCTGAAATCCGAATGAAAAGTTTGATGATTGGATCGAGTACCTATGGGTATCGGATTAAGCTGATTTTTTGCAAAGACCCTTGAAAAAATCATATTTAATGAACAGCTCGGATTGGTAGTGTGGGACCCGTAGTAAAAATCTGTGCACGATTTGTGTCTGTTTTCTCTGTGTGAATAGCACAGCTGTAAAATTAATTACAATAAAATATAGGTGAGCACCAAAGACAAATCTGTACGGAACAAGTGCAAAATCTAGACCCACAACCCACCAAAAGAGTTATTGCCTTGTTTTTTTTTTTCGGTCAAGCGGAAAATTCAATAAAATTTAAAGAGAGTACCACATTAAGAGTACAACTAGAGTTTTGGATACTAGAGCACAAGAACTCGCAACCTAGTCAAGCACTTGCCTGATATTCAAGCTATCTCTAATTACAAATTCCCTCATCGCGATGGGCATGTCCATAACAAACACAAGGTCTTCTGTGCGTTCCGCACCCATTCTGGCAAGGTGGTCGGCGCATTGATTGGCTGAACGAGAGATATGCCCAATCGTAGTGTTAGTCTAAGTCAGGAGGGCATGGATTTCATTGATCAGCACACTCTGGGGGTGATTGCCAGGGTTTCCTTCCGTGGTGAGGTTCACCGCTATGAGAGAGTCGGATTCAATCTTCACATTTTCCAGCTTCCTTTCTAGTATGACTTCCAACCCCTTGTATATACTCCATAGCTCTGCCTCCAAGCTTGAATGAAAGCTTCGCTTGCCATAGTATCCCATGATCCAATCTCCCATATGATTTCTGAATAATCCTCCAAACCCTTCTGTTCCATTCGATTCATACCAACATCCATCCGTATTCAGTTTGACATTTCCTGCAGATGGGTTAGACCAAGAATTAAGACAAGTTCTTGTCGAGCCATTAGTGAGAGGGGACTTGAAAGCATCCACTATTTCTTGGGCATAAGCAATAATTGTCCTGGCACTGGTAAGAGGTGGGATGTCAATGTTATCAAAGCTTTTTTTGTTTCGATCTTTCCAAAGCTGCCATAACGAGGTAATAAACAAGATGTGCCAAGGAATATTGTTACCATGCCCTGCAAGTCTTTGGCTTCTCATATTAAGAGAGATCCAATCTTGTATTGGAATATCCGTGTCCCCTCTCAATAGATGGCCAAAAAGGATGTGTCTCCAAAGCTCCTTAGCTTTGTTACATTCCCTAAACAAATGATTGATGCTCTCGGAAAAAGTACTGCATCTTGGACATAAGTCCGAAGTTGCAATACCTCTTTTGGCCCAAAGAAGATTGGTTGGAAGGCTATCGTGAAGGATAATCCAAAAAACGTTTTGAATTTTTCTGGTATTTTAAGTTTCCAAAACCATTTCCAACCTTTCAAGTCCAGAGCATCCTTGTTAATAATATCATAAGCAGCAGCAACAGTAAAATTCCCATTTCTAGATCCTACCCAGGTAGTATGATCAGCAGTTTGGGTGTAGACAGGAATGTTTATAGCATTTATGCACTCAAGGGTATCGACATCTACATATGGAGCTATTTCATCCAGAACCCAAGTACCATTCACTATTAACGTTTCTACCTTTTGATTGGAGTTAACATGCTCACCAGGGTGTGCTAGTGCCAAGGGTTTGTCCCCACACCACCAGTCATGCCATATGTTCACAGATTTACCATCACCAATTACCCACTTCATCCCTTGTTCAAGTACCTTTTTTGTGTCCACAATGCTCTTCCAAATATATGAGGCAGGCCAGTTTCTTGGCCAAGATGATATGGAATGGTTAGACAAATATTTGTTTCTAAGAATGGCAGCCCACAATCCTCCTTCTTCTTGACTGGAAATTTTCCAGCCAAGCTTAGTAAGGATAGCCATATTGTGATTTTTGGCTTTTTTAATCCCCAATCCACCACATTCTTTACTTTTACACACCTTATCCCATTTGACAAGATGAATTTTTCTTTTGTCAAGAGAATCGCCCCATAGGAAATTTCTGTTCAACCTGTCAAGTCTTTCACACACAGAAGCAGGCAAGTGCATTGTTTGCATAGAGTAAGTAGGGATGGTTGATGAAACAGATTGCACAAGAGTGAGTCTACCTGATAGCATAAGAGTATTTGAAACCCATCCAGCAAGTCTGTTTTGGACTTTCTCAATAATGTGATTGAAATCTTGTTTACTAACCCTCTTATGGAACAAAGGGACTCCAAGGTATTTTCCCAAGTTATTAGTGAGTTTGATACCACAAAAATTACTAATTCTCCTTGCCTTGTTTCTAGCAACATTTGGAGAGATAAATATTTTGGATTTATCCAAGTTCACAATTTGTCCAAACAAGGTACAAAACTCATTCAGAACCTCCATCATAGCTTTTACAGTGGTGAGACTATCTAGCCCAAATAGAATCAAATCATCCGCAAAGAAGAGATGAGTTAAGGGTATGGAATTTTTGGACACTTTGATCCCTTTCCAGGACCCTTCCTCCCTCTTACTGTTAATCAGAATAGATAGCCTTTCCATGCATAGAACAAATAAGTAGGAAGATAAAGGATCACCTTGTCGAAGCCCACGACCAGGCGCAAACTCAGGAAGGGGCTCCCCATTCCAGAGAATAGAGGTTTTGACACTAGTAACACAGTTCATAATAATGGAAATCCAAGATGCATTAAAGTTAAAAAAAAATTAATGTATCAAATAAGAATTTCCAAGACACTTTGTCATAGGCTTTTTCCAAGTCAATTTTAAAAATCATCCCACCTTTCTTCCCTTTTTTTCCCCTAAGGGTGTGGAGAACCTCTTGGGTAATAATGATGTTGTCATTTGTGGTTCTACCAGGTATAAAGCTACTTTGGAAAGGGCTAATTATCTTGGTAAGCATAGGTCTTAATCTAGCCACAATAATTTTGGTAATGATTTTGTATCCCACATTGCAAAGACTAATGGGTCTAAAAAGCTTTATGGAATCAGGGTTATCAGTCTTAGGAATCAAAGCTATGAAGGTTTTGTTCTTGTCCTCAGGAATGGACCTGGTGTTAAAGCAATTATGCACAAATCTACAAACCTCAGGCCCAACTATATGCCAGAATTTGTGATAAAATAAAGCCTGAATGCCATCAGGGCCTAGGGCTTTGTAGGCTTGAATGCTTTTAACACTACTCCAGATTTCCGTATCAGTGATTGGCATGCAAAGTCTATCATTGTCCTCCCTATCTAAGGTTGGATGAGGATGGTAAGTAGTATTACTCCATTGATTATTATTAGGAGCAGTAAAGAGATCAATGAATTGGGGAAACCGCTCAAAGTCGATATCAACACAATCGAAGGAATTCGAGCTAGTTATGCTCGCGTTTGTGTTGAGTTGGATTTGAGCCAACCCCTTGAAGTTTCTGTTGCCATTAGAAATGAAGATTATTTAATTGAGTATGAGCATATTCATTTAATTTGCTTTGAATGTGGCAGGGTTGGCCATCGGAAAGAATCGTGCAACTCCAGAATCGGTCCGATCAACGAAACCGCCGACGAGGATCCAACCGTTGCATCTTCTAAATCATTTGCTGCAAAAGCTGTAAGTTTCAACGGTAACCCGTTGCCAGAGAAAATTGAGGAGATCGGGTACGGCGAGTGGATGGTCATGAACAGGAGGAAAACAAAAAAGAATGGACCCACTAGTAACGGTCCACAAGGCCCAAAACGAGTGCAAGCCCAAAATGGCAAAGGACCGGCCCAAAGTGTGAACATGAATAAAAATAAAGCATCAACAAGTTCGGGCCAACAATACTTGGTAGATCATAAACCACTATAATCCAAAGAAACCACCTTAGCAAATCAGTACCAAGTTCATTTTGGGAAGTATTTTTTTTTAAAGTCATATTAGCGAAAGCACGAAAGCTAAAAATCAATAAGATATGTATGGTTCTATCATTGTTTATGGCATGGGAATATCACTTTAGTTTGGCAAACTCAGATGAAAAAGAAGTTCCAGTGATAGTGAAATTGTTGAAGACAATTCAAAGTCCTGAAACGTGTGTTAGATTTGGTGAGAATTGTTGTCTTCTTCTCTGTAGTCACAAAAAAAAAAATTTATGATAACCAAATGTTTTGGCCACTTTGTGCGCACCTCAACTAATTCCGAGACCCTGAAGTCAAATAATATTACCGGGTGAAGTGAGGGAATTTGGCTTCTTGATATAACTTCCAATACTACCTCTTAGATCACTTTTGTAACCAGGTAATTAAAGAGATTATTTGTATTTTGGGTAGATTAATTGGAAACAATAAATTATTTGATTAAAAAAAGTGACTTTTAAATAGGTAGTAGATCAGATATGCACCACAAAAGAGCCTCTCGAGTACTCAAAATGAATTATTACTTTCTTGTCGCCTAAGAAATCAAAAGGAACACAAATCCTTTTTTGTAAAGGGGTGGGTGAGTTGGGACAAATCCAAAAGATACAACTCTAAGGTCCCGTTCCGGAACTAAAAATAAGTAATTATTTTTTAAAAAGACAGTTTTAAGATAAAAAATAATGTATTTACACAAATAATTTTTCTAACAATATGAATCTTGTTGAATAGATCTTATCGAGATCTTTTATACGGTGCAAAAAAAATATTTTTTATTTACATTATTTTTTAGTTTGAAAATGTAAAATAAGTACTTATTTTTTAAGAAAAAAGTGTTCTGGAAAGAGACCTAATTTGTTAATCTTAAGTTTATTTTTTTTTTAAAGACAACAAAATTTTTTTTATCAAACTTGATAATAGTACATTAATTCGACAAAAGTCCATATTCAAAAGAGAAACTTTGAATCATAGAAAAAACCAAAAGAAAAAGTATGCATTCAACACGAAATTGAATGAATCCAAAAGTCCTCTTAGTCACATCGTTTCATGTGGTACGTATCTTACCTTGTATTGGATACGTCATCCATTATCGTTAACATTCCAAGGCAAAGTTGACCTTTACACTGATGTTGACCTGAACCAATCTTTCACAAAATTTCCCCTTTTTGTTTTTGGATCTATTTGTGAGACAATTTGCAGCCTCATCCGTCACTCAAGGGTCGTTTCCGATAAGATAGAAGTTGTAGACTATTTATATAGCATTATTCGTAGTCAAGTTGTTTTTTTCAAAAACAAAAATTCTAACAGCGGAGACAATTCGTATGGATAATCCACAGGAACAACACATTTGGCCCCATTTTGGATCCCGAAAAAATCTAGAAAAATATTCATAAATTTTTGAATATTATTTTATGAGGCCCTGTAAAAAATCAGCTCCAACGGATATCGATAAGTATTACTTTTAGATAAGTAGGGGCAAATTAACAATTTCGCCCCTAATTATCCAAAAGTAATACTTACCGATATCCGCTAGAGCTGATTTTTTACAAGGCTCCATAAAAATAATATTCAAAAATTTATGAATATTTTTCTAGATTTTTTCGGGATCCAAAATGAGGCCAAACGCGTTGTCCCTGCGGATTGTCCCTGTTTATAGCAGGACTGTTTCAAAAACTAAAAATTATAGAAAATGCATTGGGTGTTTGTAAGAGAAAAATGTGTTGGATGTTTTAATTTAGTGAAAACACTTAATGCCTTGTTCTTTTCACAATTCAAAAAGAATTTTTCAAAAAATAAGACTCAGTTTGTTTCGGTGTAAAATGTTTTTGGGTAAATATTTTACCGATTT
This sequence comes from Rhododendron ovatum, assembly GCA_019656835.1. Lineage (NCBI taxonomy): Eukaryota > Viridiplantae > Streptophyta > Magnoliopsida > Ericales > Ericaceae > Rhododendron > Rhododendron ovatum. Next base: position 24,358,954 of record CM033793.1, on the reverse strand, counting down.
TCTGGTGTTTGGTTGTGTAAAACATAAGGAAAACATTTTACATATATGTAAAATATTTTCCATTAGTTTGATGAAAATGACTTACCCTTAAATCTTTCGTAAGTTATTTTCCGAATTGAACCCGCTGCCTTCTACTGTGATTCTTACTAATCAGTTTCCTCGATTGTCAGTTCTGACCCACGTTGAATTCCAATATTATTAGGTCTCTTCAGCGTTTAAGCCTGTATCTCTCTCTACATTATTATGTCGATTTCTATCTAAAAGAAAAAAAATTCAAATGTCAATCAAATACCGAAAAAATAAAATTTTAAAATTTATTTTCTGAAAAAATATTTTACATGAAAAATATTTTACATCGAGACAAACGGAGCCTATTATAAATAACATCACAAAACTAATAAATTGTAATGCAAAATTTTTAGTAAAAACGGGGCCTCAGTTTCCACGAAGGTTCGAATGTTACACTCGGCCTGGTCCCACACTTTGGCTTTACTATTCTACTTTTCTCAGGCCACTACATTTTTTCCATCTTTCCAGTAGACTATTCATCAATGTCACATCCACGCTCCCGAGGGCGTATTGCTTTTCTCTTCCTCTCTCAGACAATTGGTTTGTAGACTTTGCTACACTAATTTCCCACTAATGCACTACTGTATAACGGTAATTAAAAGTTTCAATCTAACCATGTGCTTTGGGTTGCTTAAGCTTGTTCAACTCACTTGGATCAAGGTTCTCGTCGTCCAGTTTAATGGACGTTAGAGTGACTTTTACGAGGATTTTTAAAATGGGAAAGGGTCCTCTGAACTCCAAAATGCTACAATGCGTGGGACCCATACGTATTGTGAGTATGTGTGCAAGTGCTTGTGTCTTTGTTTGTATTTGTAGTATTGTTGGATCATGATCTCCATCTGAACTCCAAAATGTAAATTTGAGTTATTTGATTAATTTATATCAAGAGAAAAACTTCTTTACGGAACGATCGATAAATAAAATTTACGGCGCTCAATCGGGCGCATTTTGGATGGTCCAGATTTAAAAAAAAAATAGTTTAACTGTTCTAGCGAATAGTTTTTTTAAAAATTCGGATCATTGATTGCCGAAACAGACGTCTGAAATTGCGCGGAGCGGTGAATAAGTTTCTCTCTCATATCAAATCTCTTTTTTTCTGAAAGAGTGACTGCCCCCGTTCACGCTAATGATTAACTTATGCACCAAAATTTTTTGATTTTGTCCTTATTATTATTATTATTATTTTGCGTTTGTTAGTTTTATACTAAACTTTTATGTGATATGGCTGAGTAAGGATGAGAGGAATCGAAAAAGTAAAAAATTATGACTTTTACACAAGTATTTTCGGAAATATCCAAGAAAAAGTTCAAAAACTGACTTTTCAAACTCATTCTTACTCACTTATATCACATAAAAGTTTACCGTAAAACTAACAAATGCAAAAAGAAATTAAATATAGACAATACCAAAAAATTATTTTGGATAAGTTATGTAGGACCTGTTCCAGAAATCTTCTTAAAAAATAAGCAGTTTATTTCACATTTTCAAACTTCAAAATAATATAAATGAATTTTTTTTAATTTTTTTACACCGTTTAAAAGATTTTAATGAGATCTATGAAATAAGATCCATATGGCCAGAAAAATTATTTGAATAAATATATAATTTTTGAACTTAAAATTACCTTTTTAAAAAATAAGTACTTCCATGTTCGGCTAAATAAGTTATTTTTTGTTCTTATTCAAATTTTTTTCATATTTGTTAGTTTTTCGTCAATTTTTTGGAGATTATTGTATCGTTATGACGAGAGGAATCTAAAAAGTAAAAAATTATTATCGGAATCAATTTTTTTAAATAAAGACGAAAAAATTGATTTATTAGCTTATTTTTATCTTTATTCAAAAAGAATTTAATTTCGATCATAATTTTTTACTTTTTAGATTCCTCTTGTCAAGACGATAAAATTATCAAAAAATTAATAAATGCAAAAAAATAAATAAGAATAAAAAATAAATTACTTGGCTTATCTAGCCGAACGGCACTGTACTAATGTGAACCATTGATTAGACTGCATGTCCGTCAATCGGAGGCGGGGGGGCTGCTGCCCCAAGGGGGCAGCAGCGTGCTGCTGTCCCGGGCTTCCGGGCCCGCTCCGGTCTCGCTCCGATGATCTGAAACGTTCACTTTGTAGAGCTCGTCGAGTAGAATAACTATGCAAAAAATCAGCTTAATTGGATATCATTAAGTGCCCGATCGGAGCCCATATAACTCTCGGTCCATGGGTTACAATGGATTTGATTCAGTGTTTCGGATTCATTCTTTTTAAGATAAAAAGATTCCGATCAGGCACTTAAAGATATCCAATTAAGCTGATTTTTTGCATAGTTATTCTACTCGACGAGCTCTACAAAGTGAACGTTTCAGATCATCGGAGCGAGACCGGAGCGGGCCCGGAAGCCCGGGACAGCAGCACGCTGCTGCCCCCTTGGGGCAGCAGCCCCCCGCGTCCGCCGTCAATCTTTCACGTTGACCTGCACGAATGTTCTCCCGCTTGGCACATTTGTGCGACCATTTTTTTTCTATTTTTGGATATATTTGTGAGACAATTTGCAGCTTCAATGTCACATCCACACTCCCTGGCGAATTCCTTTTTCAGAAATGCTACACGCACAGCAAACACACACAGATTTTGTGCACAGATTTTTTGTGGGGCCCACTACGGGTTCCACACAAATAATCCGAGCCGTTCATTAAATGTAAAACATTTATTCAAGGGCCTCCGCAAAAAATCAGCTCAATCCGATATTTATAAGTGTTTGATTCAATTATTTAACTTTTCCTTATCCGGGGATTCGAATGAAAAGTTAAATGATTGAATCAAGCATCTATGAGTATCGGATTGAGCTAATTTTTTGCGGAGGACCTTGAAAAAATGTTTTACATTTAATGAACGGCTTGGATTATTTGTGTGAGACCCGTAGTGGGCCCCACAAAAAATCTGTGCACAAAATCTGTGCGTGTTTGCTGTGCGTGTAGCATTACTGTTCCTTTTTTTCCTCTCTCCAGTCCCCATATCTCCGCGAGAAATTATTCGTTGCCCTTACGGTGACACGTCATTTTTGACAAATGGTGCTTCAAACCAATCAAAACCTGTCTTTTGGATTTTTTTCAATAACTTCTGCCACATCAACAACTCCCAATAGCCATACGTCCAAACAACACAAACGGCAAAACAACGGCGTTAAGATCTACCTAACCCTGTCTTTCCAATCCTGACGCCCTTTGCTATTCTCTCTTACTTTCTTCAGCTCTTTTTTGGAGTCTAGTATTTCATTTTGAACTTTTTCTTAATAAGTGTCAATTTTATAAAATTAGTGAGCAAAAGTTTTAAATTTTCTATTTTACCTCTAAAAGTAGATTCCATTTTGAAAAGTTAGTGAGTAAAAATGTAATGATGATATTTTCATAGAGGGTAAGGAGAAAAAATGAAGGTAAAAATTGATATAAAAGGTGTAATGATAATATATTTTTTAATAAATTAAAATTACGAAACAGAACACTTAAAAAGAGACGGATATAATACCTTTTTTTTAATAATTCTAGTGACACCCAAACTCATATCCAAATACACACTCATACTCTCATGAGTGATGGACCCCATACACATACTAGAGTGTGTAGTGTATGTTGGACCCATCACTCATGTGAGTGGTGGATGTGTGTTAGGGTGTGAATTTGTGTGTGATATTAACACCATACACACTCTAGTGTGTGTGGGGGATCCACCACTCATGTGAATGGTAGATGCGTGTTTGGATGTGGTTCTAGCACCATTGTTTAGAGTGTGAGAAAAAAATTAAGATTAGAAAGTAGACTGTGTGCCAGACTGCCAGTGGAGAGAGAAGACTGCGTCAATAATAATTATTGCTCAAATGGTGGTGGACTTTCGTTTAAGGCCCCGTTCCAGAACGGGTTTTAAGTCCTTATTTTTTAAGAAGGTAATTTCAAACTCAAAAATTATAGGCCTATTAAAATCTAAAAATATACAATATGAATTTTATTTGATAGATCTCATTAAGATCTTTAATACGATGCAAAAAAAAAATTAAAAAATTATTTTTCATTTACATTATTTTTGAGTTTGAAAATGTGAAATAAATACTTATTTTTTAAGAAGGTGTTCTGGAACGGGGCCTAACTTGTTTTGGGTGGAATGGTGACTGACATCTCATCCACAAGGCATTCTATGATTGATGTGAGGTGTCACATGTCAAAAATGACGTGTTGCCCCAAGGGCAATAAATAATTTCTTTTCTAGTTAGGACTATTCGCCAATGTCACATCCGCATTAGGGGTGGTAAATTAGACCCAAATCCATTAATCAATCTAAATTCATCCATTAAAAAGTAAACTCAATCTAATCCATTTATTGGGTTAGAATGGGTTCAACCCATCTTACCAATTTATTAATTGGGTCTTAATTAATTCAACTAAAATGACCCAATAAGTCATTGACATGACCCAAAAAAAAAAAACATTCATCCTCTCCTGATTCTCCTCCCTCTCTCTCTCTCTCTCTCTCTCGCCTCTTTCTCCTCCTCCTCCTCCTCCTCTCTCTCTCACTCCCCCTATTTTACTTATTTTTGTTTCGGGCAAACAAAATTACCCTCAACTGGGGTTTTGATATGATTACTGGCCACTAACAAATTTTCAAATAAAGATTCAAAACAGGTCGTTACGTAGCATACCGACCACTGCATAGTAGTTTTTCGGACCTTTGGTATTGCTATACTCTGCTATATTGGTACTACCCAAAGTTCACACTAGTATTGGTCAGTTCCTGTTACGTATCGCTTTATACAGAGAGATGCATAATTTCTGTAGTATATTCACGAGACTTTTATAGCGATAAAGCTAAGAGAACCGACCATGAACCTCCATACAAATAAGGTACCGATGAGCATGTGGGGCCCACTCCGATCATTGTTGTCTTGTGTTTTTCATGGTAAATTGTTGTGACTTGCCTGCACCTCGGCTGTTATTTTTTCATGAATGTCTTTGGGGTCGGATTACCAGCTCCCATTCTCAGGAGGAAAAATAGAATAAGGCGGGTATGGGAGATGGAAGAAACGTTGTCGGTGATGATGCTGTTGATAACAATAGAGTACTGATGGGCATGTTGGTCAGATTCACATAATCTCCAAGTTTGATTTTCAGTCAGTTGGACATAGAGTTTTAATAGATTAAAAGAATCCCAAAATAAAAAAATAAACCCCAAAAGAGTAATGGAGAAATTCCATTGGATTGCCAGGAGTCCAGAATATTTCGATCCATCTGTTTTTGCCTGATCGATTTCCCCAATTCTTGTGGTCGCTAGCGTTCCAGAAGATATAGATCAAAATTTCAATCGATCGGATATCGATATAATTTCCCAATTCTCGATCAAGCTCCCTCGAGTTGTCATAGTTGACAACCAAAACAGCAATAAATCGAGGGGTATACAAGCTGAATAAAGATGAAAGGGAAAGTCTTCAATACACACCCCTTTAAGGTGTGTACCATATGCACTTATTGTGTGGTTCATATTGTGCCACCTCATAAAAAATTACTTGTAGGACCGGTCATTCATAATATTTTATTTTGTATAAATAAGTCAAAAAGATAACTTATTTTACTTAATTTTTTTAAAAAACATTATGAGTTTCGACCAAAATTTTATACTTTTTTGATTTCTCTCGCTGAGACGAATCAATAAGTCACAAAAGTTTGACGCAAAACTAACAATTGAAAAAAAAAATTGAATAAAGACAAAAAATAAGTTACTATTTCACTTATGAAGTCAAATCCACCCTCTAAGTGTACAAGGTAATTTGGTCGTTTAAGTTGTAGAGGGATAGTATGTTAATTTTAGAGTACATGGATATTTTAGTCGTTTAAATTTACAGAGCTAATATAGTCATTTTAGTGTACATTAATATTTTAGTCATTTTAAATTTTAGTATATAGTAGTATGTAATTGGGCTAATGAGCGGGTCGGATTTGTTTTTAAATAAATAGGTCGAGCTGGATATGAGTAACTAGACTCATAATTAATGGGTCTAAATGGGTCATTGACCCATTAAAGATCCAACACATTCACAACTTATCCAATTTGGCCCAAACTCATCCATTTGCCACTCTTAATCTACACTCCCCAGGGCATTCCTTTTTTCCCTCTCTCCGGTTAGACAATTAAGATATGTGTGGTTCGATAGAATAGAATTGATAATGGAATGGATTTTGAGAAAATGAGATTAGAATATTCTTTTCATTCTTGAGTTTGATTGTACTTTTCTTTTTTTATCAGCAAAAATGAATTTTATTGAAAAGGGGAAGGGAATCCAACAAATAGTTGGATAATATACCACGGACCGCCCAAAACACCTAAAGGTCTATCAGGATCCACAAAAGAAAAAACGTTAAGCTCAACCCAAATCCAAATTAATCAAATATAGCCCAAACATCCAACACCCAGCCCAAGCCTGGACCGGCTCACCTAAACCATCTTACAAAACCCTAACTACACCGGTAGCCACCGCCATACAAACCACCGGAGCCCAACCTCACCGTTAAGCCGAGTCGGCCTCTTGCAGATGTAGAGACCGGCAACGGGAACCAGCCTACGAAAAGTTAAAATCGAGGCAGCCAGGGGTTGAGGGCCAACCACCACCACAATCTGCCATCACCGAAACATCCCCTGCACAAAACGATATTCAACAGCAGCAACATCAAACCAGAAGAAGATGAATTGTCGGCCCCTCGCCCAAATGAGAGCTCAGACAGACCACCGGCCGAAATTCGGCACACAAAAGACGACCAAGATCAACCCATCCATGGGGACCGCAATCACCTCGCCACCACCGGAGAGAAATCGACCCGATCAAACCCCTATCTTCGCCAATCGATTTTTGAAGAAGTCGGTTAAGAAAAAGCAACTGAAGACCCATCTCCTCAGCAAGCACCAACAGCCAAACCCAGCCTAGACCGTCGACTACCACCGCACGTCGCCATGCCGACAAGACCGCCTGCCAAACCCAAACAAAAACCACCAAATCGCCGCCAACCCACTCGATCTGTTGAGATACGGCACCACAGACCCACTGCACACTCGTCGCACTGGCCCCCACTGTTGTTAGGCGTTTCTAACTATGCCCAGGAGCAATAGTCGGCGGGGGACCACACATCTTCTCCACTGGACTCCAAAGCCACCCTCGCCGTTAGGCCTAACCGGATACACCCAGCAGTGATATACAGCGAGCGTCCGGCACCAAGGAGGATGAGGAGGGTGGCGACAGGGGAGCACGAGGAGGAGGAAGATTACGTGCACAAAAAGGAGGGGGAGAGAAAGAAAAGGAAAGTGGAGAGAGAGAATCAGAGAGGGGGGGGGGGAGAGAGGCGCCCAGGGGAGGAGGAAAGGCGGCGCCCCCCCCAACCCTAATCGCCTGGTTATAGAGAGGGAAAGAAGATAGAGGTCAGAGCGTTTTTTGGAGAGAGAGCATTTTCAACCACGAGTTTGATTGTACTTAGGAATAGTTATTCTCATCCGCAATGGAATGGTGTGGCAATAATAGTTTTTGGAGTGAAAAATAATTTTTGGAGTGGTAATAGTGTTTTTTAGAGTGGAAATAGTAATTTTGGGTGTGGCTGTAAAGACCTGATTTTTTTTTTAAACAAAAATATAAGTTTTGTTTTGTTAATATTATTTTGCTCAGAAAATTATTTATGTCGTCACACAAAATTTTATTCCATAATCAATTGTGCGCGCATGCGTGTCCGGTGAGTAAATTCCTTATTGTGAGAAAGTGTGTGCACTGGATCATTTTACCCTTCCACATTTCATACTTTTGGTTGAGGAGAAAAAAATAAAGCTGTTGATTTTGCTACTCTCTATTTTTGTTAACGTCATTCCCTTTTAACAAAAATAGAGAGTGACAAAATTGTTTCCCAAAAATAAAATAGAAGTAAAGAAAAAAAAATTCCCCATCCTCCTCCAATCAAAATTCGACAGCACATAATCGATCTTTTACCATTCTCTATCCCCTCCAAACCTCTACTAATAACTCTCTCTATATATATATAAATAACTATCCACTTCTTTCATTCTTAACGGCAGAGAGAGAGGGAGAACAGCGTGTGAGAGAGGGGAGTCCGGTCACCACCAAGCTCACCACCACCAACATCATCTCTCATCACCACCGGAGCCACCCACCTCTCATTCCCACCACCGTAACACCCACCATAACCACCGCCACTGCTCCTCACCACCCGAACGCCACCCCCTCCGGTCACCATCATCACCACCGTAGACCTCCTTCTCTCCAACCGAACTCCACCTCCTCCCTCCTCACCAACCGGAGCTCACCTCACCAGCCAAGCTCCGTCACAGTTCCGGAACGCCGCCAAAATCACTCCATAAATCGTTTTTCCGGACGAGAGGTAGTCTGAACTCACCTCCCTAAATAAATATTATGTTTCGTATTGATTGTTCCGTATTTCGGTATGAAAATAATCGAACCCGGCCGAAATCCTCTGTTTTCCGAAATGTAACAGTAGCTCTGGAAAACTTAAGTTGTAATAATCACAGTTTAACCCCTCAAGTTAGATTAGGTTATAAATCCAACCCTTGAGTATTAAAGCTAACATTATAAACCTCAAGTTAATTAGTTTCAATTCGATCCAAGTTTTGTTGCAAATACAAACTATTCTAATATTGTCAACACTCCGAGGTGATGTAGATTAAATGTATATTTTTGTTTTGAAAAAGAAAAGGAAAAAAAAAGGAATCACTTTATATATATGAGTCCCCTTCTTATAAGGACTACCTTATTTTAATAAAATGCGGACTTTCCTTTTCCGATCGAATTTCGATCATCCGAGCCGCTCAATGTGTTCAGAACGTGCTTTTAAGGGTACCTGCGAGAAATCAGCAAAAAAAAGACCGGGAAGGGTTTCATCCGAGCAGTTTTTGTTTGTTTTTATCTAACGGTTCAAATAACAACTGCTTAAATCAAGCCATTCCCAGTCTTTTTTTTTGCCGATTTCGAATGGGTACCCTTAAAATCACGTTCTGAACACATTGAGCGGCTCGGATCATCGAAATTCGATTGGAAAATGCGAGAAATGGGAGGTCCGCATATAAGGTCCTCATTTTAAGGTCCTTACCTGAAGATTTCTGTATATATATTTATTTATAATTCCAATAGCATTATTAATTTTTATCGCATGATTAAATGTTGTTAGCATGTTTTGTTGAAATGTTCTAATGATGTGGAGATCTAAACCTGTTAAATGCAAGTATTAGTTTAATAGACGATTGGTGTTAGGTCAATTATTCTGTTTAAGTGATAGTTGTTAATGAAAGGTGAACATAGTTATTAGTCCTCGTGAAGCATAATTTATTTTGTCTCTTGCTTAATTCCTGTCAACTGTGGACATGCATGATTTCGAAAACCTAGAATGGACATTAGAACCCGGGGTAGTATACGATTAAAGGATCACGTAGACGTTGATAAGTAAAGGATAAATCGAAAAGTGATTGAGTTATGATTTTAAGATGGGTGCTAACAGGGGCCCAGTCTTGTGTTAATGGGTGCTAACAGGGGCTCAGGTTGTTTGAGAAACGTAACCCTAGGTAGGGCACAATGGTGATTGGCTGCAAGAATAGGTTTGATTTCTTCCTTGCGTGGTTACGCCAACTGTAGATCCAAGTAAATAATTTGGAAGTTATCAGCGGGACACAACAAGGAGCAATCTGAGTCATACTGGGTTGCCTTATGCTGGAGGTTAAGGATAGGACGGATCTCGAGGTGGAGATCCTAAACTTTCATATAAGTTGAAGGATAGTAATGAAATCAAGCGCCGTATTTGCATTGCACTGTTTATCTTGTTATCTGTAAGTTATGAGTTTCGGGTGAGTTTTGGCTACCGAGCGTTATCCCTCATGATACTATGTTGCCCTGGTAACTTGAACGCCAGATATATACTGAAGACAAAGCAGAAGGGCCATACACAAAGAAGGTTTTGACGCTAGCCAAGGAAGATATTATTGAACTCTGATTGCACCCTTAGTTGCTCTGTAACTTCAAACTAATTATTTTAATATTGTACAGTAAGAGAATTTGGCAAAATACTTTAAGGTCGATACGTTGTGATTTGATTAAAATTGACAAGACTTTTGAAATTTTATTTGCTTTGAAATGGAAAACTAATTGGAAATATCTTTTCAATTTTTTTTAATGTCTCTGAATTTTTGGGGTGTTATAGTGGACAATAGTAATTTTGGAGTGGCAATAGTGAATCTTGGAGATAATTTTGGTGTAGCAAAGAAATGAAATGACAATTCCTTAATTTTTTGAGTGGAACGACAATTTATTTATTAAGGTGAATAGTAATTTCATTTGGAATGATCATGCCATTATTTCATGGAGAACCAAACATGAGAATAAGTATTCTATGGAATAACCATTCCATTACAACGTTGATTCCATTGAACCAAACATACCCTTAGTTTGTAAGACTTACTATACTAGTTTCCCACTGATTAATGTATAATGGAAATTAAGTTTCAGTCTAACCATGTGCTTTGGGTTGTTTAAGCTTGTTCAACTCACTTGGATCAAGGTTCTCATTGTCCTGTTTAATGGACTTTAGCGTAACTTTTACGAGGAGTTTAAAATGGGAAAGGGTCTTCTCAAGTTCCATTGTGGGATGGAACAAAGATCTTATGTAGTCCCTTTTGGGGTCTTCTCGAGCCCACTTCGATGATCAATTGTTGTAATATTTTTTAGAATATAGTTAGATTGAAAAAAGGGATTCTAATCTAGCATTTCAATTTTTCGTCTTGCAATATAGATGTGTTTCAAAATCATATCAATCGATGTTTGATTAAATTTATTTAGGCTTTTGTATGAATGATGATCTCATTAAGCTCTAAAAACTAGTGCGTGGTAAAAGATTTCGGTCATTCAAGTACGCCCGGAAGGGCCCATACAAGGCCAACATGGACCCTCGTATATGTGTCCTTTTAAAAGTTATATTCAACTTTCAACTAATTTAAATGGTTGCAGAATATTGCTTTTTTTCCTAAAAGCAAAAACTAATAGCTAATGAAAGGCAACAAATAAAAAATTTGCAAAGAAATGTCGATGTACACAAAAAAGAAGATGCTTAACTCAACAAATAATTGAAAATAAAAGGACATCTCATTAAGTAGTGAAGTTAGGTGTACTTTCTATTAAATACTAATTCTTTCTTGGTTTCCAGTTGATAGGAGAGAGAAACTCATGTATGAAGTATGAAGTAGAAATTTGAGAATCGAGATACTACATCAAATCATGAGAGTCTATAAGATACCTAGTCCAACAACTCAAGTAAGAAATAACCCTGTGATAGGAGAGAAACGAAGAAAAAAAAGGAAAAGTCTCTCTATAGGAAGTGCACTCACATACAGGTGTAAATATTCGAATTTCTGACTCCCTGGTAAGATGCAAGAGTTCTGACCAATTGAGCTAGCCTCAGTTGGTTTGTAAATGAAACATGGATTTCAAGAGCAATTTATCAAGATGGCTACACAAAAATTAATTTCTTTCGCAAACTTTTCCCATAAACATCATCTTAAATACTTGACTCAAACACAATCTAAAACTAGAGTGGTAAAAGAAGGTGCATAATTGAGGAGTAAGCTTTAATCGTGGTACATTACCCATTTGGGAACTACTACTTGCAGAGAATTCCATTAGACACTTCACCTTGTTTCTTCATAGGGAAACAGAGACTTTTATTTTAATACCCATTTGGGAACTATCTTCCACAGAACCATAAGGCACTTCTTCACCTTGTTTCTCCACGGGGAAACAAAGACTCTATTTTAATAACAGCATCATTACACATTACAAGGAGTTAGATCCTCATTCATGTGATATAGACCGGAGGGTTCTGTCCAAGTTCAGTGCAGGCTCTTTCTAAGTTTATTTTAACGATCATGATCAGAATCGTTGATTTTTTAGAACTCGTTAAGAGTATCGACCACGTCAAATTATTATGCTTATCAGATTTCAATTGACGTGGTTTCAAAACATATATACATATTGTAAAAAATGAATTTTGATTCAGTGTTTCAAAGTACTACTAAACTCTGTTTTTGCAACGTAAACATGTTTAAACAATTCATCGATTAAAGTCCGATAAACAAGATTTTTTGACGTAGTTTATTTTCTTAGTAAATTCTTAAAAGTGTACAATTCTAATTATAAAATGACACGACGCGAGAAGAGCTCGTTTTAACTCGGACAGCACATTTCAGTCTACACCGTGGATGATCGGAATCCTTGCTAGTAGAATATGCTGCACCTGAGCGTCATGATTGCGATTTAACCCTTTTTAAAGTACGAGGTAAGATCCGGGAAGGTTCGTTTAAACATAATTAATCCCATTCTCAAATTAAAAAAAACCACTAATTAATTCCTAAATCCAAGTCGCTCGTGTTCGATTCCCCTCGCAACCACCCCATCGCTCGCCACGTCGCGCAGCCGGAGTTAAAAAGTGAGTTGAAAAAAAAAAAACCTTGTGCAGAATTTTGTCATCTTTGCCACGTGCCGCCTCCCCATTGGTTTCCATTATGTGGAATGCGATGGGATTACCCCTAAAAGCGAATGCGTAAAGGAGTCAATAACATGCTCCACGCAATAAATACTCTCCCATCTTAGAGAGAGAAAGAGAGAGGGGAGAGAGAAGGAAGCTTGGAGGAAACTATTGGAGCGCTCAGATTGTCTTTTGCTTTTTTTTATAACACCAAACCAGAGAGCACAGTTTTTTCCCACTCCGTTTTCCTGATTCTCACTCCACAGTTTCCAAAGCGAAGAAGACACAAGCAGCGGCTGAAAAGTCAAGCGTACCTTGTCCGCCGATTCCACCAATTTTGGTAATCGGAAACCCTATTTTCTTCGGCATTTTCACCTGTCTATATATTTTCACGAATGTTTACCCGTGTTTGTTAGTTTCTTTGGATTTTTATTGATTGCTCTAGATGTTTCGATTGCCGTACTTGTTGTTAGGGTTTCGATGTGTGTGAGCTTGTATTACCAGATCGTGAAATTCGTTCGCTGTGATTTGAGTCGAATTTTTGTTAGGTAATAACTGCTATTGGGTTTTCGATTGATAGGTGTTGAAATTGTGGATTAGATGGGTAAAGGAGGGCAGGATTACGGGAAAAGGGAGGACTCGGGGACTAAATCCTCATTGTCTAGCGTAGAGGATTTCCCCGCGTGGGCTAAGGATGTACAGGAATGCGAGGAGAAGTATCTGGTGAGTCGGGAGTACGGATTGTCGGCGGAAGGGGTGGAGAAGAAGCGGCAGATCTACGGTTGGAACGAGCTGGACAAGCATGAGGGGCCGTCGATATTTAAATTGATTCTGGATCAGTTTAACGACACTCTGGTGAGGATTTTACTGGCTGCCGCGGTGATTTCGTTTGTGTTGGCGTGGTATGATGGCGATGAGGGAGGGGAGATGGAGATCACGGCGTTCGTGGAGCCTCTGGTGATTTTCTTGATCCTGATTGTGAACGCAGTTGTCGGGGTCTGGCAGGAGAACAACGCGGAGAAAGCATTGGAGGCTCTTAAAGAGATCCAATCGCAGCAGGCGTCTGTGGTGCGTGACGGGAGGAAGATCACGAACTTGCCTGCGAAAGAGCTTGTTCCTGGAGACATTGTCGAGCTCCGGGTCGGTGACAAAGTCCCCGCGGATATGAGGGTTGTTACCCTGATTAGCTCCACGCTTAGGGTTGAGCAGGGGTCGTTGACCGGAGAGAGTGAAGCAGTTAGTAAGACTACCAAGGCGGTTCCGGAAGACACGGATATTCAGGGAAAGAAATGTATGGTGTTTGCTGGGACCACAGTGGTGAATGGGAATTGTATTTGTTTGGTTACTCAGACTGGAATGGGTACTGAGATAGGCAAGGTACATTCGCAGATCCACGAGGCGGCGCAAAGTGAGGAAGATACGCCCTTGAAGAAGAAACTGAACGAATTTGGAGAGGCTCTCACGGCTATAATCGGTGTTATCTGTGCTGTTGTATGGCTTATCAATTTGAAGTACTTTCTCACTTGGGAGTATGTCAACGGGTGGCCCCAGAATTTTAAGTTTTCTTTTGAGAAGTGCACTTATTACTTTGAGATTGCGGTGGCATTGGCGGTGGCCGCCATTCCTGAAGGTCTACCTGCTGTTATAACGACGTGTTTGGCCCTGGGCACGCGGAAGATGGCTCAGAAGAATGCACTTGTTCGGAAGTTGCCTAGTGTTGAAACTCTTGGCTGCACAACCGTGATCTGTTCCGATAAAACGGGTACCTTGACTACGAATCAGATGGCGGTTGCAAAGCTTGTGGCTATGGGTTCCAGACCGAGTGCTGTCAGGAGTTTTGATGTGGACGGCACAACTTATAATCCTTTGGACGGGAAAATTCAAAACTGGCCTGTGGGTCGTATGGATGTTAATCTCCAAATGATTGCAAAGATTGCAGCTGTGTGTAATGATGCTGGCATCGAACAATCTGGGAATCACTATGTCGCTAGTGGAATGCCAACTGAGGCAGCATTGAAGGTGAGATCTTATTGCTTTGTCTTCTTTTTCCTGGGTTGAAGTTGAGTTCTTTTACCTTCGGTAGAGAATTACCTTAACACTATGAAGCTTACAACATGCATTGGAACTTAATAGGGTATAAAAATTGCCAAAATTGCAAAACTTAAAATACTAAATGATCTGGCTATGGATTTTATCCTTGAAACTTTATTCGATAAATCAGACTCTATTTCATTGGTAAGACCGTAAGAGTAAGTCGTGTTTGTGTTAAACTTCTTTTTCGCAGCTTTGCTTTATCATAAGCATGATTGAATTATCCATAAACCGTTTGCAGAGCCTCCTAGACCGAGGCTCCTTCTCCATTCAAATATGTACTGAAGGTGCTGGTTGTTGTTTTTGTTGTATTGTGCTTGTTTGTGTCATCAGGTGATGGTTGAGAAAATGGGACTTCCTGATGGGTTGGACTTTGGTACATCTTCACGTTATGCTGATGTCCTGTGTAAGTTACATGCACAACATATTCTATGTTGTTACTAATGATGTTTACTTGGCTTCTGATGTATTTCCATGTACTTTTATGCATTTAAGGTTGTTGTCAAACATGGAGTAAGCTTGAAAGACGGATTGCCACTCTTGAGTTTGACCGTGATAGGAAATCTATGGGAGTTATTACAAGTTCTAGCTCCTCTGGAGGAAAGTCATTGCTTGTAAAGGTGTATCCCTTTTCTCTATATCTTCATCTTTCTTCTTACATTGAATCCTGTGTAGTTTAATAATTTATCTTCAATATCTTGGCATGTGGGAGAAATAGTTTTTCTGATAGGAGACAAATTACTTCAGTTTACTGAGAAGTGTAGAACCTTAATATATTGTGCAATCGTTGAGTCACTGCTTCAATTTCCTCCATCTACTTGCTTCGTATTTTGCTAGTTGATACGTTGTTGGAGATTCATCTTGGAACATCAATTGGGAAGAGTTGCTGAGTTGGTGAATGGGTGCTTAAAGATCAAAAGAAAGTGGACCAGGAGATCTTGGGGCAACCCTCTTTAATGACGTGATTTTCAGTTTCATTAGCTAGAAAAGAAATGTTTGTTGCCTTTGTAGCTTTTCTTGGTTCAATTTTATTTCAAATACCTATTCAGATAAATTTAAAATGCTATCTAGCATGAAATACTTTACAAATGAGTGTTTAAGGATGCTTTTCCATAACCATAGCTAACTTTTGGATGCAATATT